>HG992259.1:2500000-3750000 GCA_905220585.2 Nymphalis polychloros
CTGCGCTATCTCTGCTCGATTTATTCATTTTATATTCTTTCTATTTTATAACTAATTAATAAACTTATCAATTTACAAAACATTTTATGTATTATATACCATACACAGTTTATGTCCACAGATGAGATCTTGATGATGTGAAACATTTTTGGGCGCCCTTTGGGGGTAAAACTGACTTGCCGTTACTCTCTAATCTCTTATATGTGCGTGCCACCCCCCATCGACCTAGTGGTCAAACGTATAAAGACCTCAAGAAAGCTCATTTGCTTGAATCGCCTCAAGATCGTCTGACTTGGTGCAGGCAAGTGAGGAGACCTGATCCCTAATACTGGGATTAGGAGAAAATGAAGAACATTTTTCACTAATTTAGGTAAATAAACATTGTATTTTTCATTGTATTCAGGCTTTCCCTGCGTATGAGGGGAATCCTATATCCTTAGGTACCCTTTATCCGTTTCTGTAACCCTAATAATCTGTATACAAAATTTCATAATTATTGGTTAAATAGTTAAGACTTGAAAGCATAACAAACAAACACACTTCCGCATTACACATTTGACATTTAAAGATTAATATTTAATTATGATAAATAAAGATAAATTTAATTATGTCAACTTACATTAAAGGTAAAACAAGCATAACTTATTAAAAGAAACCACCACCGAATAAGACGGTACTGTTATATTTTTTTAAGCAACCGCCCGCAAACTTCCGGTACAGATAAATGTGAAACTTTATATACTCGTAATTACATGGAGCGGCCCATCGCCGCAAGTTCGAGCGAGTCAATCTAAACAGTAACGACACAAAGTTCGAAGTATTCGCATCTTGAAAAACATAGGCAATTCAAGTTTCGCCTCGTGTGTGTAAGGCGAGATCGTATCAGAGTCGTATACGCAATTTCTTCTGGGAAAAAGGAAAATTACAGGGTTTCAGGCGCTATTCGCGTATGATGGCAGTTACTTCCTTATCAATATTGCGTATCCGCAAATCTGTCCGTTTGTTTATTGCTCTTACAGAATATATATGTGAATGTATTTATTTCGTTTTTTTAGTGATTACTGTGTACTGTATCGTTATTTTGGCTTTTAGACGTCTTGGAAAATTATTTTATGTAATTTATTTTATGTGTTTGTCCTTTGATAATATTTGCTTTTTTATATAAGTAAGGCATCATAAATTAACCCGATTTAACTTAAAAAAAAATTTTTACAAATCATTTCGTTTTTTAAATAATATTTAAAAATACTTAACTTAAAAAGTAACGAAAATGTATTTAAATAGAAATTTGTATACTTATTAATACTGTTCAGTTTCCTTAAGCGAAAATCGGAGATCGGCAAAGACAGTTGGCGCTCACCAGGTGAACCGATGACCATGATCATGTTAATGATATGCGACAGCTGTCAACATCGAATGGCTAACTGATACAGTCAAGCAGTGTCTAAAAAGAAATAAAATTCAGGTAGAATCTTGAGGCGAAATTAATTTGGTTTTTTTTTTTTTATTGTATAGGTTGGCGGACGAGCATATGGGCCACCTGATGGTAAGTGGTCACCAACGCCCATAGACAATGGCATTGTAAGAAATGTTAACCATCACTTACATTGCCAATGCGCCACCAACCTTGGGAACTAAGATGTTATGTCCCTTGTGCCTGTAATTACACTGGCTCACTCACCCTTCAAACCGGAACACAACAATACAAAGTACTGCTGTTTTGCGGTAGAATATCTGATGAGTGGGTGGTACCTACCCAGACGAGCTTGCACAAAGCTCTACCACCGAGTAAGCAGTTTATTTTTATTACTAGCTGTGCCCCGAGGCTTCACCCGCGTATGATTAATAAAAATATAATAGATTATTTTATTACTATAATAACACACACACACACACACACATGCACATATATGGCTACTGATAAAGGAATACGTAATTAACGATTTGAAATTAATTTTCATAAGATACCGTAGGGTTCACCGATCTTATATATGCGCCTATCATTTGCGCCATCATATGTTCTTTGTGTGTACCAATTTTCATCAAGATTGGTCAAGCCGTTCTTGAGTTATAAGAAGACATACAGACAGACAGACAAAAATGAAAAAATAGTATAATGTGAATCACTGCATCATAAAACAAACATCACAAAATTAGGTGAAAAAAAATATTTACAGAACCGATAGATTTATATAATAGTATAGATAATATGAAATGCCTGTTATAAGAATACTTATATTATGTAGATAACAAAATCCGATACATGAATAGTAGTCATTTTCATTATTTCATACATTTTTAAAGGAAAGAGAAATGGGTGTGACATTTTCTCGTTAGAAAGAAACCCTCTTTGAAATGAATAAAGAATTTTAAAAGAATTAAATACATTTTTTCAAGGACCTTTTAGGCATTCAACCAAAAATATCGTCATTTGGTCTAAGAGTATGCATTTTCTTAATAACTCACCTACAGCAGTATCTTACAGAACATAGTATTAATTATGTATCATATGTACAAGTTATTATAACGTGTGAATGTAACCATAATCAGTCAACGCCTGAACGTGTTACACGATGACTAACATAACCCCAATTATATAAGGTAGAATAAGGGTCTACATAAAAGGCTTATGTCATATTTGTGTCGAATGTTTAACGACTTCAGTCACGACATTTTTCTGACATCTTCAACAATCGCCGTCATATTTCTGTCAATTTATACAAAATCTTAATTAATTATACATGCCATACCTATTACATATACCTTCCTAAACAAAGTAATACTTCTACCTTAAAGCGTACAAAATGCCTCAGTTGTTAAATTAAAAAAAAGTGTAAAGGAAGCGTTCCTTGTGCTAAAGGTTATTACACAATTAATAAATTTATGGATGTTAGCACACCTTGGGAATGAGACGATCACCATGGCATAGTCCTCGTTTTTTTGGAAACGCAACATGATATTAAAAAAAAACCCGCTGAGTTTCTTTCGCCGGTTCTTCTCAGGGCTGGATGTTTCTTTCCCGAAACGGTAGTAGTTTGTCTATCAATAAGCAAGTGCAATGTTGAATAAAGTATTTTGAATTCGATTTTTTTTTTTTCGTTTTTTGATTTTCTGTCCACTGACGAAGACCGTATGAAAATCCGTTGAGTAGTTCTTGGATCGGGTTCAGACAAGCAGACAGGGCGACGGGAGAACCTTATTTTATAATAATGATAAAGATCAATATCGTTTAAAGGTTTCCTAGCTTAATATACGAGCCCTTAAACGATGACATTAGACAGTTGAAGCTTTGCTTTTAGACAATTTATGGATATATTCCTCAAATTCGACCCCTGAACGGATCTTCGGACCCGTACTATATCATCTCTGCATCCAATCCTGTCAAGGTATTTCCCCTCGTAGCGTCAGATTAATATCTTTAATATCCATTATCCTTACGGCTTCTATTTGATTATCTTACCTTTTTTTTGCAACCTTTTTAAATTAAAAACAGTAATTTTAAAAATTCGAACGAATTTTGAGTAAAAAATATTTTTGTACGTAAAAATAATATTTTGTTTTTAGTATTTGTAAAATTTGCAGAACTAATTAATTTTACAACATATAGCTTCAAGAATATTATACCGCAACGTAGAGATTTATTGGTGGTAGAGCTTTGTGCATGCTCGTCTGGGTAGGTAGCACTCACTCATCAGATATTCTACCGCAAAACAGCAGTACTTGTTATTGTTGTGTTTCAGCTTGAAGGGTGAGTGAGCCAGTGTAATTACAGGCACAAGGGACATAATATCTTAGTTCCCGAGGTTGGTGGTGCATTGGCGATGTAAACGATCTTACAATACCAATGTCTATGGGCGTAGGTGACCACGTACCATCAGGTGGCTCATATGCTCGTCCGCCTACCTATTCAATATAAAAAGGTAGGAAAAACTTGTGGGATACAAGTTATCGGTACGTTTTTCTTTTGTAACATAAGCCCTTAAGTCCGACCCGTGAAGTGGTTATTAGGTATCGTGTGTCGGTTCTATTTATGTAATAATTTTTAAAATACTAAGCAAAAAAAGTACTTAAAAAAATATATTAATTGTGTTAAACGACACTGTTGGTGGTAAAAACGTGGACTACTGAGGTCCTGACCTTGTGTCTTAGCTACCCGATGGGTAAGAGCTATCGAGCGGTATTGCCCGCACCTGTGTTGCTACGGAATTTTCGTGATTTGTTTAAAAAAAAAAATCCGGCTTAAGTTTTTTTGCAGTTTATTAAAATTCAATGCATAACAATTGGAAGTTAACTTTTTAAAATAAGTAATACCGGTCTTACGTTTTTAGCGACTGACCGTTTAGTTGAACACTGATTTCTATCTTCATTATCATTGATTTTACATTCGAAAGAAATTCGAAAGAAGAAGACAGCATTGCTAAGCCATTCTAAACATAATTTATACCAAAAGACGTTCATGTCTAAGATTATGTATTCATAGTATGTTCGTAAATAATATGCATCATTACGCGCATGCACTTTCCTTTGGGTATAAGAACAGCGCCACACGTGAACGTCGAAACGACACGTAATCCCGAATCGATACACTCGATACCTAACAAGATCGAGTTTGGAAGGAATCGAGACATTTAAGCCGGCGCGTGACTCCATTACCGCGATACAAAGGAAAAACTACCAACATCAAAGGGAGTGCTTACGAGTTAGGAATTCCTCTTTGTCGGTGCGACGTTTGAGCCGCCTCGTTAAATGTCCTAAATTGTTAGTCGGTTGTTTCTTAACGAGTGGGGGGTGACGGATTACGGCTTGCTTAATATTTTCCCGTGTACCGATTCTTGTCGACGTTGATTTGTTATAATTGCGTAATTTAATAAGCAGTTTTTTAATATCTTACAAAAGTTAATTAAAACTGACCTATACGCATCGTTAGTTTATTTATATGAGTAAAAAGTTAAAGAGAATATCCATACTTGGTCTTTGTGAGTGAGCCAGTGTAATTACAGGCACAAGGGACATAACATCTTAGTTCCCAAGGTTGGTGGCGCATAGGCGATGTAAGCGATGGGTAACATTTCTAACAATACCAATGTCTATGGGTGTACATGACCACTTACTATTAGGTGGCCCATATGCTCGTCCGCCTACCTATTCAATATAAAAAAGTAATGATAACTTGTGCACTTGCACACTGATTTCTATCATTATCAACGTTGATTTGTTATAATTGCGTAACTTAATTAGCAGGTTTTTAATGTCTTACAAAAGTTAATTAAAACTTATCTATCTACATACGTATCGTTAATTTATTAATATGAGTAAAAAGTTAAAGAGAATATTCATGCTTGGCCTTTGTGAAAGCCTCTCTGGGTATGCCCACTAATTAAATATCCTACCACCGCCTAACAGCATTATGTATTGTTGTTTTCCGGTTTGTAGGTGAGTGTAACTACAGGCTCAAGTGACATAACATCTTAGTTCCAAAGTTTGGTGGCGCATTGGCGGGATATGGTTTAGTGCCAATGCCTATGCACTGTAGTAATCACTGGTCATCAGACGGCCGATTTTCCAGGGTTCTTCATTAGATATACGGAATTTTCTATAGAACCGTTTTCAATTTCGACCCACTTATGAAGCCTTATGTTCGTGTCCCATCGGCGGCCAATCTCATGAGAGATTAGACAACAGCGCAGGAGATATTATAGTGCACAAGTATGTGCGCAAACACAGGTGCACTCTCTCTTCCCTATCTCTCATAATCCGATGGGACGGCAATCCGACACAACCGGAAAGAGTTCAGGCGCAGGACTAACGTCTTTAAACACTTCCAACTTCCAGACTCTGGGCTGCTACTGAGAATTTTCTGACAGAAAAGCCCAATAACTATTTATTGGCCCGACCTGGGAATTGAACCCATGACCACCGCGTCTGCGACCTTATATCGAGCCACTAGACGAACGAGGCAGTCATCCCATCCCATCATATACTCTTAGGGAAACCTTAGGGACGACACCAATTTCTTACGAAAATAACACCATAATATAATACAAAGAGAAAATCTCAAAACGAAATTGGAAAGCATTTATAAGAAACCATATCTAAAATACATTACCAATATAAGATCAATACGCATTATATAATATTACGCAATATCCTAAAGTACTCTATCGTACAAAAGGAAAAATCTTCCTAAACACGAATGAATCGAATCAAAGTATTTTAGCGTAGAAGTTCAAGTGAGAGCGGTTCTGTTTGATCTTTGAGCCCTTTTATGAAATGTATAAAGCATTTGTCACAAAGTGGAGTCAATGATGGCATAACAAAACGTAGGGCTTTCGAGTGAACGATATGTTGGAATATGGAAAATCGACGAATTTATCTCGAGTGGAAATGTTTTAGGTGAAGGACCAGGGACGAATCAGACCGGCACAAAGCGAACAATATAATTTAATGGCTTTAGTCTAAAGCTTTTATTTTTTACACTCAAATAAATAGCATATAAATAAAATTATAAAAACGAAAAACTACAGGTTGGCCGACTGGGATGGGATGCGGTCCTTCTTTGCATCCTACCCATGGGGGCGGATTTGTTTCTCGCCGGATGTTGATGTTGTGTTTCAGGATATGGAACTCTTCATTCCGTACTCTGCAATACCCATCGGCGGCAGATCCCGGCCCTGGTTTGAACGCTTCTGCAAAACGGCAACAGGCGGAAAGGTAGATTGCTATCAAGCCTGGGCTGAAGCATCGGCATCTTGTGATGTAAATACCAGCGCCCTGAAAAAGGAATACAACTCTGCCTCCAGGTCTTTCAAAAGTGTTATTGCCAAGGCGAAATCGGAACACATTGGCAGGATTGGTGAGAGACTGGAGCGACTTTCTTCGGGAACACGCGCATTTTGGTCTCTCGCTAAGGCTGTCTTAGGGAATTTCTGTCAGCCCTCCCTTCCATCTCTGCACAGGAGCGATGACTCGTTGGCTCATACTGCGAAGGAGAAAGCTGATCTTTTGGGATCTCTCTTCGCGTCCAACTCGATTCTTGATGATCAAGGAAAGACACCACTGACAATCTTTCGGTGTGATACCACGATGCTGGAAATTAAATTCCGGCAGAGTGCAGTTCGTAAAACACTTCTTTCCTTGGACATCCATAAGTCGAGTGGGCCCGATGGCATTCCTCCGATCGTGCTGCGTACTTGTGCTCCCGAGTTGGCACCGGTCTTAACGCGTCTTATCCGCCACTCCTACACATCAGGCGTAGTCCCGAATTCCTGGAAGACTGCTTTGGTGCACCCGATTCCTAAAAAAGGCAATCGCTCTGATCCAACAAATTATAGACCTATTGCTATCACCTCCTTGTTCTCCAAGATAATGGAGTCTATTATTAACTGCCAGCTCCTGCGGTACCTAGAGGAGCACCAGCTGATTAGCGACCGCCAGTACGGCTTCCATCGGGGTCGCTAAGCCGGTGATCTTCTAGTTTACCTTACTCACAGATGGGCTACTGCGGTTGAGTCCAAGGAGGCATTAGCAGTCAGTCTGGACATAGCGAAAGCCTTCGATCGGGTATGGCATAAAGCGCTTCTCTCAAAGCTTCCTTCCTACGGGCTTCCCGAGAAATTATGCAAGTGGATCACCAGATTTTTGGTAAATCGAAGCATCAAGGTCGTTGTCGACGGTGCATACTCTGACCTAAAATTTGTCAATTCTGGTGTTTCACAAGGCTGCGTTCTATCACCTACTCTGTTTCTTCTGCATATCAATGATATGTTACAAATCAGTAACACTCACTGCTATGCGGATGACAGCACTGTAGACGACCTTTACACCGGCCGTGCTAATATTTCTCGGGAACACGTCGACGAGTGTTGGAAGAAACTTGTGTCTGAAGTCGAGACCTTGCTTACCAAGGACTTGCGTCTCGGACTGGAGCCGACTAAACTTAGTCCTTTTTTTTTTGACGCTGGGTAAACTCATTACGCGTTTCTCCCCACGGAAACAGTGGGGGGGGGTATGTGGGGCTCGCCATATGTCCAGGGCACCGAGTGTGCCCCGGTCATCGGAATACCCACTAAAAACCCAGCGGTACCCTTCCCGTCTTAACGGGAGCGCCACGGGATCGCTTGCGCACGCTACCGTGACGCTCCGACGGCCGGCCCGCCTATGCGGGCCTCCATTCACTAGGGAGGAGTTCCAAGGTACTGGGAACCCTATTGTGGCGGGGGAAGAAGGTGCGCAAAGCGCCTCTTTCTTCTCCCCAGTCTTCTGCGGCGGAGTAGGTCCGCAGCGGCATCTTCCTCCCGCTCCCGCTCCACGGCCTCCTTCTGCGATATCACACTTTCGTAGAAGGAGACCATCTCTGACCAGCACCCCTCGCTTCCGAGCATCGCGTTGATGATGCTCGGCAAGGAGAGGTCTCCACCAACAACCGCCGCCAGGGAATGCCTCTGGAGTCCCCACGCGGCACACTCCGTCAGGATGTGATGCGCCGTGTCGAATGGCGCACCACACTCGTGGCAGGAGGGTGACACCTCCCGCCGCGCTATCTCGTGCAGGTACTTACCGAAGCATCCGTGTCCGGTAAGCACCTGCGTCAGTCTGAACGAGAGCGTGCCTCGTTTCCTTCGGACCCAGCGACTCAAGTGGGGACGTACTGCCTCCACTGTCGCCAGGCCCGCCGTGGGGGACCAGAGGTCCACCTCCCATCGGGTGATCAGGGCTTGCTGGGCAAGAGCCCTGATCCGCCCGACTTCCGCCGACCCTGGACGGTCGCCGGGTTCCCTCGCCTCGGCCCGGAAGCGGTACACCTTCGCGAGCACTTCCGCCTGGAGCTGACTAAACTTAGTCCAATTCAACCCCAATAAGACTCAAGTTTGCGCGTTAACAGCAAAATAGTCTCCTTTTGTCATATCCCCTCATTTTGAGAATATTCCCCTCACTGCCACAGCCAGTAACGGGATACTTGGCGTTCGAACGTTGTTCAGTTCCGCGGTCAACTGGAAGTTAAAGCCAAACTGGCTTCCAAAAAGCTTGGAGTGCTCAACAAGGTGAGACAGTATTTCACGTCGGCGCACCGCCTAAATCTTTACAAGGCGCAAATTCGGCCCCACATGGAGTACTGCTCTCACCTCTGGGCGGGAACTCCCCAGTACCATCTTCTTCCTTTTGACCGCATTCAACGTAGAGCAGTTCAAATTGTGAAGCTATTACCGACCGGCTTGATCCTTTGGATTTGCGTAGAGATGTTGGGTCACTCTGCATCCTCTATCGCATATATCACGGGGAGTGTTCTGAGGAGTTGTTTGGTTTAGTCCCGGCCGCTGAATTTCACCACCGGACATCGTGCCAGAACTCAAAATTCCATCCTCACCTCCTCGATGTCTGGAAATCCACAACATCGCGTTTCCCAAGGCATTTCCTGCCTCGCACAAACACTCTGTGGAACCAGCTTTCGCCGGTGACTTTTCCGAACCGATATGACATTGCAACCTTCAAGAAGAGAGCGTACTCTTTCCTCAAAGGCCGGCAACGCACCTGCAAGTCCTCGGATTTTGCAGATATCGGTGGTAGTCACTTTCCATCAGGTGAGCCTCCTGCTCGTTAGCCTCCTCTTACATAAAAAAATAAAAAAAAATAAAGAAATACTTCAAAGAACTAAATATTTCTTTTTTTGGAATTTCCAATACTTTAATAATGCCAAAAATGTACCATGTATTTTTTTTTAGAATTCCTTAAAAATTTATAATTTAAATAAAATAAAAATAATCATTTATTCCTGAAATATTAATAACCATTATCTTATAGAACAAATAAATTATTTAAAATATACCTAGAACCAGAAGTGTAAGAAAGTTAAATCAATCGATAGCCTTCTGAAACATAAAACGAAGTTACATTGGTAACTTTTCAAAATGGCGGACTAAATCAGATCGGATACATTGACTTGCAAATTTATCTAAAACTCTTTAATTGCTCCACTTCCCACCCTGTCAATTAGTTTGCGAACAATTTGAATATCTTGACAATCACTATGTTTCATATTTTTTTAATATTATTAAAATCAAATAAAATTATTTATTATTTCAACAAATAAAAACGTGAGGGTGACTTTCATTGTTTTAAGTATTTACACGGTGGCGAGGTTTTGTTCAAGCCAGCGTAAGTGCACAAAGGACATAACATCTTAGCTCCAATTGTTAGTAGCGCATTAACGTTGGTAGAAATTGTTATTTCTTACATTACTAAATGGTAGGATGTGACCATTTACTAACAGGTGGCCTATTTGCCCGTCTATCTTCCTATTTTATATATTTTTTTAAATTCGACCCAAGCTTAGTGGCGCATTAGCGATGGTAGGAATTGTCATTTCTTATAGTGCTAATGTCTATGTGGAATGGTGACCATTAACAAACAGATGGCCTATTTACGACTACCTTTAGTACATCTTCATTACAATTGACACGCTGATACTTGAAGATAAGTAAATTTTAATTAAACAAGGACCGAACAATAAAATATATTTTGTATTAATTTACTATGTTGAATTATACAATTAAGCTAAAATAATTACAATATTAATTAGATTAGACATGAAAATATTATTGTTTTCTTTTTTATTTTGTCCTTATACATATATAATACACCTTCATCCACTTCCATAAATTTTCTTTTTTGAAGACTGTTAGAAAAGAATTAACATACTTATTCCATATTGTTACGTACGTTTTATTAGACTAATCCGACAGTTTTTTGTTTATATTACAAATCAATACGTTTGCAATATTGTTTTGTTTTATGATGATTTATTTTGTGTTATTAGTGTTGTTGTCTGTATTTTCTACGGATACATTTTCCAGAAAAATGACATTATCGACTAACATATGATATTCACAGATATTACTAGAATATTATAAGTGTTTGGTTTCTATATATGCAAATAAAAAAATATATATTACATCATGTTTCTTAGGGATTGTTTACATGTCTCGGATCATCTTTTGACACATACATACTTGGTATTATGTTTTATAACATTGAGCACGATATTAATTATAAAAAAGAAAAGCAAAACTCAAATCTCCAACCGTAATTTCCACATATCTCGGCATACAGTCATCTGAGCCTTAATATAAAAAAAAAACTAAATATTTTATTCAACATTGATGCATTACACTTACTTATTAATCTAGAAACTACCACCGGTTCGGAAAAGTATCACCCAGCCTTGAGAAGTACAGGCGAAAGAAACTCAGCGGTTTTTTATATATCATGTTTCGTTTAAACCGTCATATAGACAGTATTCATATAAATATTATGTATAAAATGTTGAATTTTTTTTATAAAATTAACATGAAACTTAACGATCATAGGGCACGCTCATTCTATATCAAATTAGGTCGAGACGTTTCCTGCATATATAACGCTATTACCTAGGTCTCGGTAGGTTACCCATTCACTTCCTTTTAAAATATTAAATTAAAATCTAAAGTTTTATGTTCGAAATTGCTCCTTGTTAAGTTTGGATGGTTATTTTTAGTGTATTTTTAGCTTCATAGAAGGAGACTATTGCAATGTCTTCGTTTTTTCAATGTTGACATATCTCCAACTTGTGTTGACCCTCCAGTCGAAGTCAAAAGTCAAAGTCAAAAATCTTTATTTAATATTCAAGCGTTACACTTCCTTATTGATTGACATAAATCTACCATCGGATGTAGTTATCAACATTTTTTAAAAAGAAAGTGAAGGTGTTTATGTTATTTGTAAATGAACTAAATAATCGGAAAAAATAAAATATCAAGAAAAGGCCTCTATACAAAAAAATAGCGATAGAGAAGGATATGAGGGAAGAAAAAGTTGAAGACCCAATAATCGGGAATTGAGGATGAACCATTATGAATAATTATTATACTAGACATACAAGATTATTGTATATAAAAATATATATTCTTCATATTATAAATATAATTATAAATACTAAATAACTGTAGCGACATCTATCTCGCCACATACGAAAACTAAAAACGGACGTATCCTACATCGCGATGTTAAAGTTATCCGAGCGATTGAACATATATACAAGAACCCGACAATCAAGGCGGAGGTCTAGTACTTGCCCCAACGCCCGGTGACGCTGTAAAGGCCAGTAGGGCAAACAGCATACATTCATTCAGGAAAAAAAAGAACAACCGTTGGGCAGTATCCCACCAGACCAACACCCGTCTGATCGGAGGATCCTCCCTTTTCAATGGTGGATAAGAAACTTTACACCCTGTCCTCCCAACTCCAAATAACAAAGAATAAGGGAGTGGTAGAAAGGGGGCAAGAAAACATAAAAGAAGCCTCATTTGATATGTCTCATCACTCCATGATACTCTTGAAAAATATATTTTCTTTTTAAATGAAATATGATACTAAGAAACCCGCACTCGCAAAAATCATCTCCAGTATACATCCGTGATTGGATCACCTAACTCCATACGTATAAGTCCGATGCCCGTCTGTTTTGTTCAAGGAAAGTCGAAAGAAAAATGACTGACGGGCGATATATAATTTTATGAGGGCATAATTTCTTCATCGCTAGCACAAAACAATAAACACGGCCTTACAAACAATAGTAGAACCATTACATCATATTGTAACATAATTATAAAAATAAAGATTTAATTAAAAAAAATTAATAATGAATTTTTCTAATAAAATTTCGTAAATCGAATCACAATTATAAAAGGCAGTTGTAGTTTTCCGAGGAAGTCGTATTTTATTAGTCTGTTATGCACCGTACATTCATAACGTACACGGTCGTATTTTCGTCCAAAATTAGCAATATCACAGCATCACGTAGGAAGAACTCATTACACAGTATATAACCCTGACGAAATTCAGCCGTTCCATTTCACACGCCCTACACTTTAAAAAGCCCTACTTGACATTTATTTCTTTTTTATTTTACGTAATCTGCGAATTTAATATAGCCAGATGTAAAAATGTAATGTCAGAAAAAAATGACTCCGCTGTTTAATTTGAAAGCGGGAGAAATGGAACGCCTATTTAAATTTCGAATATCTAAAGCTTTCGAAATACTCAAAGCAATAATCACGTGTAATACGTTATATTTTATAATATTTAGAACCATAAGTTGTTGAGAATAAGGTTGAACTTGAACTTTATAAATTGTATGATGTGTCATTTCAAGCGTCTTGCGACTGTCATCGTTCCCGGTAGCCATTTAAAATAGACCTGTGCATTCTTTATGCTGTTTTCTTTTAAAGGTTATTTTAGACTGGTGAATTCGCTATAATTTTGATACTGCGCGTGCACTAAACCATATACTTGGCTCATTAGGTCTTGATCTGGAGTTAACGAGGCGAGTCTAATTGCGGGACGCAGCGCGTTGTAAAAACGACAAAGTATATTGTATATTAAGGGCAGTTTAATTTCAATGCAAATTTAAAACATGTGAATATGTGTAATATTTAAAAAATGATTGATTGTATCTCGAAAATCTCATAAAATTATTATGATTGTTTTCATATCACAAAGAACTTAAGAAAGGGCTCTCATGCCCATTATGATGGATGACTGCGGTATTCTCTTGTTTACTTCATTTTAAAAGTTAATAATAATGACTTTACTTATAAACGTTACTTAACGACTGTTCAGTCAAGCATTGGCTTTGGCATTTGGCTCATTCTATCATTATTGATTTATCATACCCAAGAAGAAGACACAGCATTATTTATAACAGTTTAATACAACATAAAGTGATTTACTATACTGCAATGATCAATTATCATAAAATTAAGAAGACCACAATAAAAATAAAATGAAGAAGAATTAAACCTTCTCACCTGTTGAAAAAGTCATACCAATGTTTCTGTGTTACCTATGTGGCCTTATGGCTATTTTACGAATCTTTAATCGGGTTAATTTTGATACTATCTTGTATCAAATGCCACAAGCACTAATGCCTCAAAATCTGTTTTTTAGATAATTAATCTTTTATCCAATGTAAAATGTGTACAAGTATACAAATATATTTCAATCTATTCTATAAGATAATTTATCATCAAGTCCACTAACGATGAAGACGATACTTTTTGCTAGATTTATTCTAACATGTTTTACCTCCATTACGGCGCAGCCAAGATGAATAATGATTATAGTATGTATGCTAATTGTTAATTGTACAAACGATATACTGTATCTAGTTTTAAGACAAAGAAAAGGGTTTTTTTACATTAGAAGTAATTAATTTTAAGTATAGAAAAAGATTGAATTTATTAGATTAATTTATTAATTATATTTTGTATTAAACGGTAACGGTAACTTTGTGTACGAAGTATTCAAAAATATACAGCTAAACTTCATGATATGCAATGCAATTATCGCTTTTAATCTTTTAAAGGGAACCACTATTAAGATATTAGGAGAAAAACATAATGGGACATCGTGTGCACTGTGACAATTAACTAAAATAAGGCATAAAACTTACAGTGCATAAAATATGTTAAATAATATATAACCATATAAATATTATTTATGCATTATTTATATATTTATAATATAATATGAAGAGAACGATTATAAGCTTTTAATATAATAAAAATAATTGTTTTTTATATTTGTGGTCGGTAATGTTCGTGTTTATTTCGTCTAGAAAATTACCATCTCATGCAGCCCGTGGTCGTAGACCGGTTTAATTACACCCTAATTACCTTCGCTTATTAATCGCTTTAAGCCTTATCTTGCGTCCATGTTCTTTCTTTGATATTACATAGTTAAAAAAAAGCTCCTGAGAGCTTTCGTCTACCTTGACTTAAGATATTTTAATTATTTATTCCACAGTGAAACTTAAAAAAAAATTAATAAAGCTAGTACTAATTACTAATTGCCATAACGACAACAGATTAATAAAAATAATTGTTGCCAACATAAAATTAATTTCAAATATAGCTAGAAGTAACGTAACTAAAAGCTTGTTATTATTCCACTTTTGGGGTAACGCCTTCTCTGCTAATGAGAAGGCCTGTCATCTACCACGCTGCTCCAATGCCAAGTATTTATATACATGATACTATACCTACATATATTATATACATGGTAGCACTACTATTTTTATATAGTCAATTAATCATAATACCAAAATATGACTGTTATTATCGCAAATCCCAGCTTGCTCATCAACTAACGTTTATAAAAACCGCCTGTTATATAATATTTTTATCATCTATTGAATATATGACTATCATGGGTTATACGTAAATAAACCAACGGAAAGACATACAGCATACACAAATACTTCGCGGTATTTGAAAAAAAAATTGAAAAGCGAAAATACTCTTTGGAATATTAAAAAAAAAAAAACTTTTTAGAAATTCGAAATCGAATTCAAAACACGGTTAAAAGAATCAATAGCAGTCGATATTTAGTTCGCAATAAATCCAATATCCGAAACGGAAGAGAATGAAAAGTAAAAAACGACTTCAACTCATTGAAACCAGAGCGTGGAAATAATTCAGAAACCGCCGCTCCGAAAATATTAAAACCATTGTGCTCGTATGAAAAATTAAATGTAAAAAAAATAGCGGCTATCGATTCGTGTATAGCTTGCCCAATATAAATTAAAAAAAGAATCCGAACTTGTGTTAGTAATGATGCCATGTCCAATATACGAAATTTATGGTTGAATATAAATCAAGATTTTGCTTTTCGAATCGGGATAACTAATATGTATTTTATTATATGCATGTTTGATTGTTTCCAGTTTGTAGGACTTTGTGCAAGACTGTCTGATTATGTACCACCTGCTCATAAGATATTTAACCGCTGAACAGCAATGATCAGTATTGTTATGGCTTGAAGAGTGAGTTAAGAAGTGTAAATACAAGCACAAGGGACATAATATTTTAGTTCCCAAGGTTGGTGCCACATTGGCGATGTGAGGCATGGTTTATATTTCTTACATCACCAATGGCTCATTTGACCTTTAACATAAAAATATATGTATTATATAATCTACTGAACCATGCTTAATAAAACCTACTTCAATATATTTATTTATTTTAGTTTACAAAAGTTTTGTTTACAATTTTAATACCAGCCCTGAATTCCAAACTAGCTTTTGCTGTGCTTTGGAAGTCAGTTTCTTCCAATAAAGTATAATTTGTATTGATTAAAGTGCACTTTCATCATCATCATCATCATTCATCATCATCCCTTTCTCGTCCACTGCTGGACATAGGACTCTCCAATGGCACGCCACTGAGCTCGATCTTCAGCTGTCAATCTCCATCCGCTGCCAGCCACTTTGCGTATATCGTCACTCCACCTAGTCGGAGGGCGTCCTACGCTACGCTTGCCAGGTGCACTTTATATAATTATAAATGGAACTTTAATTTTATAGTCACTATTGTATTTTCATCCGTTCATACTACCGTCCAATTAACATACTTTTTAGCGAATAATAATCGCTTCTCTCTGTGTTGCTTGGTAAGAAGCGGTACCTTTCGAGAGATTCCTCCAAAAAATTTAGCTTCCACTAATCTTCGGCGTATCAGTCTTGACGAGATGTTTCTCGGGTCATCAGGCGAAAAAACTTTATTTTTAATCTGGTTGGAGCCTTTACTTGGATCTTTTTTAGCAACACGAACGATTAGCGTATCTTCTCTGGGAGATAATTTATTGGTCGAATGTTTCTAAGAACATTTTCAACAGTTCCATGTGTTTTATAATGATCAATTGCATTAAAAACTTTCTTAACTGAACAATTTAAATGCTCAGCTATTCTTCTGTACGCCCACTTATGATCTATATGAAAATTAACAATGATTTGCCTAGTTGACAACTTTTATTTTTGCCCATTTTGAACAAAATAAAACTCAGATTAAATTTTGAATTGCCGCCAAAATAATAGAAAAAGCCAAGAAAGAAATGTTATTCTCCAATTTCAAAAAAAGAACGAGCTATGGATTATTTTTTAAAATGTTTCTAATTAGGCGCCCAAGCGGCCAGTAACAGAAAATAAACTCCTACATGTGTAAGACTCATTTTGTAATTAAAAGTAAGATATGTTTTATATTTTATGCATTAACTGAGTTTTTTATTTGAGTGGCTATATTATTGCATGATTATTAATTATTGAATGTGTATATTTTTTACGAACATTTGTACGTTGAAGCTATACTTTCTTTATTCATAAGCAGTGTTTCTAATTATATGACCACCACTATATATATACAGTGAGTGTAAAAAGTATTCGTACACTTAGCTTTTTTACAAAAAGTAATGTATAAAATTACACACATATCTAAAAATATATATTGTACAAATGAACATTATAAAATATTCTCTCAATAATTCAAAACAAAAAATAACGAAAAAGAGGGGTACAAAAAGTATTCGTACAGTATGATATTAATGACAACATTTGGTCTTAGGTCAGGAACACTTTTCATACGCTTATTTGCAAGACCGAAATGTAGAAGTCGGTGGTGGTGGTGGTTTGGTTAACGTGTGAGGTTGTATAAGAATACTTTTTACACTCACTATTAGTTTTTACACTCTTCTATTAGTATATATACGTCTTTTCCTAATTTAATTTTCTAGAATACTTTACAAAGGAAAATTTTGAAAAATGTATTCATTTTCAATTCTAAGTTTTTCTGCACTCGCTGGTAGATTCTTTTTAAAATGGCAATGGTCCATTTTATCTTAAATAAAATGTAATTTTCCGATTCCTCCAGCACTTGTACAACCTCACACGTTAACCAAACCACTACCACCACCGTTTTGTAAAATAGCTAAGTGTACGAATACTTTTTACACTCACCGTATATATATATAAATATACAGGCTGTAACAAAAACCCTGTCCGACACACACCAATCACACGATACCTAATACTTAAAAATATATGTAATTGTATTTAACGACACTGTTGGTGGTAAACACGTGGACTAATGAGGTCATGACCTCGTAGTCAATAATATTTAAACAGCAAAAACAACTAGTACGTTATATACATAATCTATATCCTATTAATAATTTTTCACTAACCCTTCTGTTATTTCCGTTGCTAAGCACGACATCGCTCGTTATTCGGGTTGCCACGGCAACAGTTCCCCCTGAATAAACTAGCGAATGAATTTCCTTGATTAGCGGATCGCATAATTAATTCTTCCCACTTGACAGTCGGGTGTGATGTCACACAGTAGTCACATGGCTTGGCGGACTAAATCTCGTGGCATGGCTTTTACTTGGCTTTGCTTAGCTTGGCATAACATATAAAATATAAAAAAAATATTATCTCGTCAAATATATAATATTTTTTGTCTGTGAAACATATAGTATATACGTGACAGAACTTCATCATTTGTTATTCATTATACAGAAATCTAGCAATGAGTGATTTACTCGTATCAATGGAAAGGTTACATGAAAAAGAACATTTTCTGTATTATTAGTATATATAATGAATTAAAACACATAAGTATAACCGTTACCGCTCAAATATCACTATTATTATATTTTTTACACATTTTGCTTTTAATCTAAATTATCGATTTAAATCTCAGCAACTACAGGAAGTTTGAATTGCTGTTTGGCCGTTCGAACGGTGCGTGAGCCAATGTATTACAAGCAAGGGACATAACATAAAATATTTATATTTCTAAAATAAATAAAAAACTACTGTAAAATAATAATTTAATAATCATTTATAAGGTCATCTAAAATTTAGTATATTTTTTTATGTGAAAAATGTCTCTCAAACCCTCTTTGGTTTGAGACATTTTTCACATTATCGAATCCATTAAATTATAGAATTTAACATAAATACATAATTAATCCCATTGACAACTATGAGACAATTACTAATAGCTGTGCAGTGAACTGAAATGGCCTTAAATTAAATTTTTATTAGATGAAGACGAGACAATTTTCCGAGCAGGAAATATTTAAATATTCCTTTATTGTAATGAAACTTTGCTTACTATGAAGAAAGGTAATATTTTTATATTTGAATTCATATATTTTTCCATATGTGATATAAATAAATTATTTACAAGGAATGTTTATTTCTGAGTCTTAAATAGAAAAAAAATAATTTCAGGATAAAAAACCCTTGACATTATATGTAAATAACTGTAACAATTAACTTATAATACAAAAAAAAAAACAATTATGGCGATAATAGCTGCTTTTTAAATTGCAGGGATATTTATGATGATGTATAGGGTTTTCCATTAAGGGCGCTTGATCGTGCAGAACTTCCATCGTAGCGTGTGCTGTGTGGCACGTAGTGCCGTCCTGTTGAAACCACATGTTGTCCAGATCCATATTCTCGATTTCAGGCCAAAAGAAGTTGGTTATCATCGACCGGTATCGCTCACCATTGACGGTGACGGCCACACCATTATCGTTTTCGAAAAAATACGGACCAATCACGCCTCCGGCCCAAAATCCGCACCAAACAGTCACTTTCTGCGGGTGCATTGCCACTTGGTGAACCTCGTGTGGATTGGTCTCGTCCCAAATACGGCAATTTTGCTTGTTGACATAGCCATTCATCCAAAAATGCGCCTCGTCGCTGAAGATGATTTTTTTGCCAAAATCGGCGTCAACTTCCAACTGCTCTAATGCCCAGTCAGCGAACACACGGCGCTGTCTATGGTCATTAACCTTGAGCTCTTGGGTCAGCTGGATCTTGTACGGGTGCAGGCTCAAGTCACAACGCAAAATTCGCCAAGTTGTCGTCTGCGAAAGGCCGACTTCCTGTGCGCGACGCGGAATTGACTGCCGCGGGTTTTCGAGGACACTGTCGCGCACAGCGGCGATATTCTCGGCAGATCTCGCGTTACGTTGACGCACGGGAACCGGCTGATTGTTAACTGACCCGGTTGACTCGAATTTGTCCACCAATCGACGGATAGTCGACTCGGCAGGACGATCATCGCGACCGTAAAACGGGCGAAGTGCGCGGAACGTTGCTCGAACTGAAGACCCATTTTCATAAAACAATTTTATGATTTGCACGTGCTGCTCGACACTGTAACCACCGTGCCATGGTGGTTTGGGAGGACGGAATGAATATAACACACTGCATTTGACAGCTGTCACTCAAACAACATGGCCGCAATCAGCTGTCAAAGTTCAAGCGTCCCTATTGGAAAACCCCACAGTTCTTCGCAAACATGAGTAAACTCTCTATTCCATACTTTTATTATAAGATGGCATTGCAATCCAACACCACAGAATCACTCTATGGAACTAGCTTTAGCTTTGTGATTTCTCCGAACGGATATGACTCGGCAACCTTCAAGAAAAAAGCTTCGCATTCGCACACACCTGCAAGCCCGCTGGTGTTCAGATATCCATGGGCGCTAGTACTCACTTTCCATCAGGTGAGCCTTCTGCCGTTTCTCTTATCACGTACAAAATCACTATTTGAGAGACTCAATGCAAGACCAACGTGATTTACGTACTTTTCGAGGCATGAAAGTGTAACGCTATCAAATTCCCACCACCTGACTGCTAGTGAGAGCATCCTTGACAGGAATACGGATTTTTATTCGTCTACCCGAGATTTGAACTAGCTACTTCACCGAGCCAGTTATTATAATAATGCCTCGTTGGTCTAGTGGCTAGATATAAGGCCGCAGACCCGGTGGTCCTGGGTTCAATTCCCAGGTCGGGCCAATAAATAGTTATTGGGTTTTTCTGTCAGAAAATTCTCAGTAGCAGCCCGGAGTCTGGAAGTTGGAAGTGTGTACACTCCCGTGGTCTGGAGGACCTTATTATAATAATAATAATATCCTGGAACATTATTCACTCAAGGACAGAACTCGTACTATGGATACAACTGATATACTGCATATACTACTTTTATTTTGTAAATACGTATTTATATAGATAATTACACCCAGACACAGGACAAACAGACATGTTCATACACAGCAATATCTGTCCTGGCTGGGAATCGAACCCACGGCCTGCGGCGCGAAAGGCAAGTATCTACCGACTACGCCAACCGGCATAATATATTAAAAAGTATATTACTTTGCAAATTATATAAATATATATATATCAATTTGAAATAAAGTTTAACCCGCGGTTAATAAAATATTATAAATGAAATTCGGATATTCAAAATGTAGTGAAACAACTTTACAAATTGTGTATAAAATATCGGAAAAGAAAATTAGTAATACGGAAATTGAGTTGAAAGTAAATATTGAAAGATATGAAAGGTTGCCGTTAAGCCGCGTTAGAGCAATGCGGCGGGACCCAAACCCTCTCATTAATAAAATACCCCCCTCCAAAGGAGCGTTAGCAGTTTGTTACTTCAGGATTTATATTAAATGTTTCAACTTTTATTTATTTAAAGGAATCTTTATTAACTTCAGACACGTATTATATTGAATTATGACTTGTTTTCCCTTTTTTATTACAATCTTGTAACGTTGATCGTAGATAAATTGAAAAAGAAAATTATTATTTAGTTTTAAATTTAAATCGGACGGCCAAAATGAGATCGAACCGATATGTTTTAGATGTTACCATATATTTATTGACAGAAATAACTTTTATTGATCGCACGCTTGTTGTAATCCAGGATTTAAATTATAAATGATAAAAATACTCGTTGATTTTAGTATGAGATTGGGATATAATAGTATATAGTTTTATTTGGTGGTAGAGCTTTGTGCGAACTCGTCTGGGTAGGTACCACCCACTCATCAGTTATTCTACCGCAAAACACCAGTACTTATTATTGTTGTGTTCCGGTTTGAAGGGTGAGTGAGCCAGTGTGATTACAGGCACAAGGGACATAACGACTTAGTTCCCAAGGTTGGTGGCACATTGGCGATGTATCTCTCACAATACCAATGTCTATGGATGTTGGTGACCACTTACCATCAGGTGGCCCATATTCTCGTCCGCAAACCTATGCTATAAAAATAATAAAAAATAGTTTTCTCTTTCTTCGGATGTTATAAGAGACGACAAAGGAGCTGGGACTATCGTAAGGGCTGCATCTCCCCAATACAAGATATATTAGGTAACAATTTTTATATGTATTATATTGTTAGATAACTAAACTGTAAAATACTGAGACCAGCTAAATATACTTCTCTATTTTCTGTATCTCCAATAATAAGGTTATAAAGGCGTTGCAAGCATTTGTAACTTTCAAACCTATCTCTATTGAACAATACAATCGTAAAGTATCTCGAATAATTCAATTCTTAGCTTATTGACTTTTAGTTGTACTAATAGGTTACCGATTATTTTGCTAATATCACGTAGAATAGAGAAGACACGAAGAAAATTATACAGTGCAATTAGGATTGCAGTATCAAATAAATATTTTTTTAAGAAACAAAAAAGAATGTGGCACATCAGGATAACCAATTATTTATTATGTTTAAAGTTTAAATTTATTACATTTAATATAGTTACATAAAAATGAACAAAACACAAACGTGAACCAAGAACACTCAACAATTCATTATATAATACGAGGAAGCTTAAAAGGAAGAACATTATAGATGGGTTGAAGGAGTTTTGGGTAGTCTAACACGATATAACTATTTCTAAGAATATTTCAACTTTGTCAAAACATAAGCCATACAGGATTACGGCCCTTTTTAACAACTTTAGGCTCACACTGGCAGCTATTTGTAACTAAGAGAATTTTCATGTAACTTTTATTTTATGTGAAACATCTCTAGGCAAAGAGACAAACGGCATCATCCTCTCTCTCTCGCCGTTTTCGTGTGTCCGTTTCGAGAATGTTAAATACTTCATTACTATATACCAAAGTTGTGTTTTTTTTTAATGTACCTATTGTGTACATTTTCGAATGTTTGTTAAATGTTTTTATATTGATACGTGAACGTGACCATAAAAAAATGTCGTAAGTTTTATGTAGATTTTTAAAAAGGATTATATGAAACAGATAACATTGAAAATACTGTGCCATCGATAGATATGTACGAAAATTTTAGTCCAAAAATAGACAACTGAACTTCGATCACATGCGACTATGGCGAACTCGTAAAAAAAAATCGGACTTAAAAAAAACAGGATACATTCGATGCATTGGTATTTTTTTTATTATTTCACTCCAAAACACACATGCACATTACCAAAAAAGATGGTTCTGTTTAATTAATAGATTTCTCCCGCGGCTTGGCCGAGTGGTAGGGGGAGGGGGGCAAATATGAGTTAAAGGAAGTAGTCTATTTCCTTCCTTGAGATACCAGCTTACGCCATATCAAATTTCATCAAAATCAGTTCAGAAGCTTAGCCCTGAAAGCGTTTCAGACAGCGTATATAAATTCAATAGAATGAAAAGTACCTTAAAACATTAAGCGGTACGACTATGATATAAAGGAATCGTTTGCTCGCACAAGTGTATTCATCCTTAAAAACGAAAGATAAAGCGGAGACTTCCCAGACCTAAAAGATACGCCTGAAAAAGGCAAATGAGTTTTGTTATACGTTCCACAAAAGCCAGGTTATTATCCGAAAATGTTCAGTCACAATGGAATGACAAAACGAGCAATGCGTCATCCGGCGCGTCTTCGAACAAAACATCAAATGAGTCCATTCATCAAAACAAAAGTTGCTTGCAATTCATCAATCGTGGGTTTGACTGTGAAATACAAATTAATTAACTTTCCCGTGATCCTTTTCTAGTAGCGACACGTAAACGATACGATGTATTTACGACACTATATACCTGGTTATTTTTGCACTTCAAAGTTAATACGTCAAGTTATATTAATAATAATCAAAACTATTATAAATAAGGTTCCTAAAAGTAATACAATGTTCCGAAAACACTTATAAAGAGGGGTTTCTCCGGCGATAATAGTTTTGGACATACAAAATTGTAAGTAATAAATCATGTATCGAATAATCCGTTTAAAACCTTAACTATCGATTTAATGTTTCCTGATTTTTCTTCTTTCAGTAGAATCTACGTCTCAAATCGGTCGTAGTTCTAGATTCACCTTTAATTACATTTTGTTTGTGCTTCAACATTAATATTTAAGCGCCTGAAATAATTTAACTCACTAGTGTGAAAGTGAAATCTTAGTAAATTTCCTTTCTCGAGGATCTACGCAATAAAATAAGACCCATAAACCTAGGACCCAGCACACAATAGCTTCATTGGTTCAAACCCTGGATTAAAGGAGATCCCGAGGGATCATACAGCCTAAATGATAGCCACTAGACGAAAGGAGCAAATACAAATGGTGATATCATTTAATATCGGACAATAAGAAAAAAAAATGTATTACAACTTTTTTTATTAAAAACGACAAGAATACATTGAACTAGTCCAAGGCCCAAACAAATTCAGCATTATTTAAGTTCAATAATTTCCAATAATACATCTCCGTGACACACCAATATATATGTTAAGTGGAAAAATCCGATAAAAATTGAAAAATAAGCCCGCATACCGTTACTATTCGGTATATTTTCAATTGAACAATGGAAAACGTAAATGTTTGCTGCGTAAATCAAGTTGTCAGTACTGCGTTATAAATTCGCGGACCGTCGACGTGTAGCACACCTGACGCTTCTCGTAATAATACCTTGATTACTAACAGACGCACAAACCTGACTCTTTACTGTGTACGCTGATATACATGTACTATTATTATAAGATTGCTTATCGCTCTAGCTTGGTGTCTTACTATGTATAATAAGACATATTTCGATTCATTCAATTTTTTTTTTATAGCCTAGGTAGGCGGGCTTTCATATGGGCCACCTGATGATAAGTGGTCACCGAAGCCCATAGACATTGGTATTGTAAGAGATGTTAACCATTGCTTACATCGCCAATGCGCCACAAACCTTGGGAACTAATGTCTTTACAGGCACTAGGGACATAACTTGTGAATGTTATGTCCCTTGTGCCTGTAATTACACTGACTCACTCACCCTTCAAACCGGAACAACAATAACTTGTACTGCTGTTTTACGGTAGAATATCTGATGAGTGGGTGGTACCTACCCCGACTAGCTTGCACAAAGCTCTACCACCAAGTATATATATAAATATTATTATAGCTTCAGTTTTCATATGACAAACTTATGTGAACGTTTTGAGATTGGCTATAAAATGTAAGAGTCTTAAACCTACGTTTGGGCAGTAAAGTATATAATCATATATAAGATGTTCTATGAGCATGAATATATTGTAAAATGTTATAAATGAAGCTAGAGAACGTACGCGTAAAAATGAATTTGAAATCGCAAAATTTTAACAGCAAAAATTAAAATATTAGCGCTATTAATTCAGTGAACAGGCAGCATTGAATCGCGTTTTAATTTGCATCGTCCGCTAAAACACTAGTTTTCGCCATTTTCAAAAACAAAACGAACTTCCATTCCTTGTTTTTAAACAAGAGTGAATACGGCGGGAAGTGGCAATGAATTTTATGCGCCAACTTGCTCCGAACTTTATAAGTCCATCTCTTACAAAACTTACCTTTTAGCTTTCACGCTTTATAACTTAAGAGTTGATGAAATGTCTTAGACAGACAAAATAATAGCACTATTTGAATTTAGAGCTTCAATAACTCATAGTGATGTGATAGTCACAGCTACGGTGTTGACTATGATTGAGCAGTTTAATTGTCGACTTTCGTGCCCTTAGTTAGTCATAGTATTAATACTTAGCATGATGTGCTTAAAGAAATAACTCTTATATTTCAAACCCATGCAATATAAAGAAGACTTAAAAAAAATTAAACGGGAATTTCTGACAATTTCTGAGAACAGTATTAATGAAGAATTATTTCATATTTATTGTATTGAATATTTTAAGAAACGTCAAATGGGACAATATTATTAAATCATAATAATTTAGTTACAGAATATCAATTAGAGATTTAAAAATATTGATAGTGTAAATTTGAGTAACGACTTTAACCTTAAAATATCGTTTTAACTTATTATCTTCGACGATTAAAGAACGAACTATAAACATACATTTAATATTTAAAAAGGAAAAAGCACTACAAAAAAAAACAAAGTAATAAAAATTAAACAAACAGGAAACATTTAAGATTTACCGAATAAACAAATAGTAAAAAAAGTATAGTTAAATATATGAAAGTTCAGTGATACGGGTTTAGCCCAATATTCATCGGTTAAAAATATTTGTGCAGTCATTGGGCCGTCACAGCTCTTATTAATCACCCTTATTTTTGTCAATTATTATTTTTAATATTTTTCAACTAACACAACTCCACAAAACTACCATAACCGCTACCGCGCATTGTGTAAACGAAAAGAAAAAAGTTAACACCGATTGTACGCTTAAAACACACCACGAACAACGCAGGACAATATTATAAAAAAGATACTAAAAATATATATATATCACATGTGCGACAGCAACGTGAACGATCTTTCCGCATAATATAAATTAACAACTACCCCCGAAACAAAAATAAAAATGGTCAAATGTATAAAATGTACGAAAATAATTACAAAGAAACTACCTGGATTGCAATGTGGCAAATGTAACAAGTGGCTACATGCGTTATGTGCTGGTCTTACTTCTGATCAATTGATCACCCTGAACTCCACCGAGGCTATTGACTGGAAGTGTAGAACTTGCGCGGAAGGTACCAAATCCAGGCGTCTGTCATGTATCATGCCTGATCTCGAGGAAGGCGACGATAATACCAATCCTGAGTTTCTTATCCCAGACAACAATATGACGCAGCAAATATTACGAGAAATAAGGAATGAAATCAAGGGCATTGTTCAGTTTGAATTACAACGTTCGCTTAAGTACTACTCCGACAAGATAGACGACTATGAGGAGCGCATGAATTTATATGAAACCAGGCTCAAAACGGTCGAAAATCAGTGCGTTGATTTGAAAAATAATCTCAAAAACATGTCCTTAAAATATGAAGTCCTTGAAGGGAAGTGCAACCAATTAGAGCAAGTACAACTATCCCAGCAGCTGGAAGTCTGCGGAGTCAAGGAAGCAGAACGGGAAGACACGATGGAAATAATAAAGAGAGTAGCAGCTAAAATTAACACCGACATCTCCGACGTCATCAAAGCATATAGGAAGAGGGTACCAGCCCGCAAGCGCACCGAATCGAAAAGGATTGAATCACCACCCAACCCCATTACCGTTATTTTAAAGAACGGAGTGCGTAGTGCTTGGCTGGATGCGAGTAAGAAGGTAAAATTCTCAGCTTGTGATATAGGAACGGAAGGTGAACAAAATGTATACCTACGTGAGTCTTTAACACCGACCACTGCATATCTCCTGTGGAAGACAAAAGAAGAACTAAAGGTACGTCATGGCTTTAAATATGTATGGTGCAAAAATGGAACTGTCCTAGCGAGGAAATCCGAACATGAGAAAATCATTTCTGTTCACTCTTTACAACAGCTGGATGTGCTTACTCGACAACTAAAACAGTCAAATTAAATTAATTATAATATCTCTAATATCTGTTCTATTAATATGTATATAGTCCTTTTGTTAAAAAATGGATGATACAAATTGTGACTCGAAAGAATTAACTTGTATTAACTTTAACGATTTTACATATCACTTGCCGAATTACGACAAACCGCTATTGTTATTTCATGTAAACATAAGATCTACACTCAAAAACTTTGCTGAACTCGAATATATATTACTTAATTCTGATAAAACCATTCATTTGTTGATTTTAACTGAAGCTAATATAAAAGAAGACTGTGTTAATATGTACCAACTCCAAGACTACTCAATGTACTGTGAACTTAGGCAATACAGGAAAGGTGGAGGTTTATTGCTTTATGTTCATAATTCATTATCTTTCATTAGACACAGTGCTACCTGTAAATACTTCGAATGTATTAGCGGTGAGTTAATTCTAGACTTTAGTTATAAATTAGGAGTCTGTGCAGTCTATAGACCACCAGATTATAGTAAAGAAGGATTTATTAATGAACTTTTATCCTTAGTCTCAAAATATAATACAAAAAATAATTATGTTATTATTGGCGATATAAACTTAGACATTAAAAAAAATAGCCCTATTACAAATCATTACTTAAACTCCCTATCTGAATTAGGCTTTTACTCGGGTATAAATCAATATACCCGAATAGAAAAACGCATGGACATAATTTGTAAATCTTGTGTTGATCATATTTTTATTAGAAATATCACTAATTGTGAAATATATACCGGCGTTGTAAAAATCGTCCTAGCCGATCATTGCATAACTTGTTGTGCGATCTTCGACGCGCGGCTCGGTACCGATGATTCACGCCTGCCTCAGCTGTTTACGAGAATAAATAATAACAATCTGCGAAACAGGTTATGCAGTGTTGACTGGAGCGAACCGCTTAGTTATAGTGACCCGAACGACATTTATAATTTTATTCACAAACAATTTAGGATTGCATATGAAACGAGTAAATATTGTGTAGAATATAAAAGTAAAAGAAAAATTTGTAAATGGGCAAATAAAAAGTTAAAGTATATGTGTAAAAAACGGGATGAACTTTATAATATTTGGCTTGCGGATGAAAATAATACTGAAAAGAGATTGTTATATAATTCGTATAGAAACAAAACAAACAAGTATACTCAGTTCATAAAAAATCGCAAAATAAAGAATGATATTTGTAAAAACTTTAAAAATCAACGAGAAATTTGGAAAATAGTTAACAATCTTACCGGAAAAATTGTTAAATGTATCGATGATGTAATTATTAAGCATTTTAAGCAGGATCCGCTTAGTTTATCAAATAACTTTGCGACAGAATTTGACAATAATGTGAAAAGTATATGTATCGATTGTGATTTGAAAATGTTAAATTCTACCTCGTATGAAAATATACCAGACACTTCAATCAGACTAGAGCGAGCACGTGAAGAGGATGTCAAACGTATAATTTTGCTTGTAAATGACAAAAAAAGTCCAGGTTATGACGGAATTAGGGCAAGCGATATAAAATATACCTCCTCACATCTAGTACCAGTCATTACTCACCTCATAAACCAGTGCATAGCTACATCAACTTATCCGGATATATTGAAAATTGGCGTAATTCGGCCGATTTATAAGAAGGGAAAGCGTGACGATTATAATAATTACCGTCCTATCACTATTTTGTCATGTGTAGATAAAATTATAGAAAGGTACCTAGGGGATAAAATTAATAAATATTTAGCTCAACATTCAATTATTAATAATAAACAATATGGTTTTCAGAAAAATAAAAGCACCACTGAATTATTAAGAAAATTTACTAATGAAGTTAACACGCATTTGCACAAAAAACTTCACGTGCTCGTCTTACTCGTAGATTTTAGCAAAGCCTTTGATGTATTAAACTACAATGTGTTATTCGATAAACTTTCGCGGGGTGGTATACAGGGTCCTCTATTGGAATTATTAAAAAATTATCATCTGAACAGAAAAACCACAGTAAGCCTATCCAAACAATGGAGCAACTTAATATCAACCACACGGGGCACAGCACAGGGCTCAATTATCGGCCCCACTGAGTACTTGTTATATGTAAACGACATGGTTAATATCATAAATGAGGGCACTGTATACCAGTTCGCGGATGACACGTGTTTAGTGGTAGCACAAAAAACAGTCAAACATGCCCAGGAAAAATTACAACATAATTTTAATCAATTATGTAAATGGGCACACGATGTAGGTCTGATAATAAACGCACAAAAAACGAAGTTTATACACATTCACTCGTCACACAACCAGACGGACATCAGACCTACTATCGTGGCTCACAACCACTCTTGTTTGCACTCCTCATGCAGTCTAAATTGTTCGTGTGAATATATTGAACAAGTGAAAACACATATGTACATAGGCTTAATAATCGATGACAGATTCACCTGGGGCCCGCATACAGATCACGTTTGCTCAAAATTAAGATCATTATTAAGCAAACTAAGTATACTCAAAGCCAAATTACCATACCAGACACTGCGGCTCCTATACGTGGCCTTAGCTGACTCGGTTATCGATTATGGTGTTAGTAGTTACGGCAGATCCTGCAAATCAAACTTGGAAAATATTTACAATTTACAGTTAAGATTACTAAAAACAATTGTACCAAAACGCATACTTAACAATTATAAGAACAACTATAATCAGCTCTTTCGGCATTGTAATGTTATGAATATATATGATAAAGTTAAATTTTCTATTCTAACCCAAATTAATAATACAACCTTGTTAAATGAAAACTTTAGACCTATAGGCTTACGTCAACTTGGTTCAAACCATAAATACCATTTACCAAAAGCTAACAGTAAGTATGGAAAAAGAACTGATGATTATTTGATACCTGATTATGTAAACGAACTGCCCAGAGAACTGCAAGAAATGTATAAAAGTAACACGAAAATCAAATCACGTCTTAAAAAATATTTTTTACAAAAACAAACTGAATTAACTGGATGACTCTCTGTACCCAGATAAACCCGCGAGGTTTTCGTGGTACTTAAATTACAAAGTAAAATGTATTTGTTATGTATTGGCCAATAAATAAATAAATAAATAAAAAAATAAATAAAAATATAATTTTTTAAGTAGATAAATCTTACGTTAAATGGCTATCTCCATCTCTTACACTATAAATACACCGCTAAATATTAGGTGTTATATCCCTTATGCCTATAATCACACTGGATCACTCACCCTTTAAATCGAATAACAATAATGAAAATGTTGTCATATAGCTGTAGAATTAGTACCTGGACGGTCTTGATAACTATTACTTCTAAGATGTGATTCTTACTGTCTTTACTAGGTATAACTTCCTCTCCAAAGTAGAAAAATAAGAATTACGTAAAGTACACATCGGAAAACAAACTTTCGATCCTCGAATGCATTAATTGAAGTTTGCAAAAATTGCAAGATAAACGATCAAAATACGTTCAATTATTTAAAAAAAAAAAAAACATTTATGTACTTCTATGTAAATTAGATGTCCATGTTCAAGCTTTAAGAAAAAAAGTTTAAGAAAGAAAATTAATAAATTGTTTTTCCGTATATGCAAATAAATATAGATATTAAAAACATTTCTAATTTTCCGAGAATTAATTCGCATACAAACCATATATACTCTCTTAAATATTAAGAGATCTGCTATTCGATTTTTTTTCGTATTAACGCAAAACTAATAACGTTTTTAACTATTGCATAACAATACGTTTTAGTTTTAGGGAAGTCATATGAACGACAATAATAACGAAGATTAGTGAGACTATCGGCTTTATTTATAAACTTTGCTTTCCGAGTGATAAGTTAAGCAATACCGTGTCTTCTTCTTTCGAATATCACATCAAAGGTGACAGAAAGAGCGAAACAATCTAACTGCTTCAACTGAACAGCCGCTAAGCATTTTTAAGTAAGGCCATATAACAAAAAGTTCGTACTACGAGTAAAAAAATAATAACACACTCATTTAAACAATTTACAGGTTTATATGCACCTACATTGATGACAGTATTATTTCAATAAACTAAAGAAATTCTATGAAACAATACCAATAGTTATATAAATAATATTACGGTTCAAGAATTTCACATGGAAAGTCAATTAACAAACATCTGCCCACTTTAAGCCTTCAATAACAAATATTAATCCTTAATATAATTTCAACTCCACTAGTTTATTTGGTTGATAGCCGTATTCAGTATTCCCGGAAATTGCGTTAGCTCGGAAACTAATATTAACATTTTAAGCTCTTATAAAATAAAATATTTACTATCTGACGTAAAAGTTACGTCTAGTTATTTTATAACTGACTATTTTTCTAGGAGATTTATTAGATCTTTAGTTATGAATTTATTTATCACTAAACAGTTTTCTCGATATTTACATTTGAATTATTTACAATTAGGGCTTAAATGTTTATAAATAAATTTAGTAATCGTGACCGCGCGGAATGGTGGCAAGAATATTAGCAGTAGTTCCCCGTTCCTGGGGGAAAAACCTCCAGTGACGATCTGGTTCGAAGTATGGTTTAGTGTTAGTACAGGCACAAGAATCATAACATCTTAGATGCCATGACTGGCATTGACGGCGTCAGTTATTATTTATTTATTTGTTTTTTATGTAGCTATAACATGTGGCGGACGGGCAAATGGGCTACTTGATGTTAAGTGGTCACCACCTAATAAGAAATATTAACCATTCCTTAAATCGCCATTGCGCCTATAACATTAGGAACGAAGCGTTAGGTCCGTTGTGCCTGTAATTACACTGGCTCACTCACCTTTCAAACCGTTCCGCATCAATACTAAGTATTGCTGTTTAGCGGTAGGACATCTAATGAGTGGGTGGTACCCAGAAGGGCTTGCACAAAGCCCTACGACCTAGTAAATGTTGGCAAGGGTTACTATTTATTATCAGATAGATCAATTATTCCAACAAATACATGTATTCCAAAGTAAAATAAATAATCAACTAGAAGATAAAATATTTAAAAAGCGTTAATTTTTCACTCTTTTTATATGCAACGCTTACATATGCGATACTAAATTTATGAATGTGCTTATAAATTTCACTCATTATACGAAATAATACGAAAAACAATAAAATCGGTCTTTTGCATTAGTTGATAAATTTAATTTATAAAGATTTAAAACACAATTTCCTGTCTCGAAGTCTGCTGAAACATTACCACAGAACAATTGATACGTATAACACATCAAATAACTATGGTCACAAAACGCATATAACATTTGATAAACAAATTTAGTCTTGAATACTGAGAGTTCATGGGATAAGTTATAGACAACACGCAGCACTAAAGTTGTACGAGAGTTCGAAGCCGTATAGTTTGAGACGTTGAGCCACTAAGTTATAATGCACCGATTGCAAGATATTTATTTATTTATTAAGGACCATCAGCAATCAACTTACACATTCAGACTTAACATTAAGTGCGTGACTCTTCAAGACGGTTACAACATGCATTTTTAAGGTACAGTTCACATATAAATATATTATTATTACTATATAATATATTACTTAAAACAGATTATAGTATAATTGTAATACTAAAACCTGCTAACTACACTTCTATGAAAGTAGATTTAAAAAATATATTAATAAAATTAGGAATAAAGAAATGAAATATTATAATTAACGAGGCACTAATTTTATTTATCACATTAATAACAAATAACGAATAAATTCAAATAAAAACAATAAATAGTAGTTAAAAATTAAATCGAATAATAATAAAATGATATTATATAATTTAATATACTATTGAAAAATATTCTTTTTACACTTACATAATTATTTAATTTATTTAAATTATAGAAAATGCATTAGTGTTTGCACAGGCACATATGCATTCTCTATAATTTCACTATCATAATTCGATGCAATCTGACACGACCAGAAATAGTTCAAATACAGAGCCCAACGTCTTTATTTGCTTTTTAAGGCTTTTTCGTGTCTCGCTTATTTTTTCAGTAATACATTTACAGATTTACATTTATACGATATTCCTTGTAATGAAGAATAAATATTGTTAAAATAATATATAATAGTACAAAATAAGGATATAAAATTATAGTGTTTGGTGCTAATATTAATAGTATGTCCTTTATATTTGTAGATCCATGTGACGCAGCCGGTACGTCGATTCCTCGCTGTCTACGTCGTCAATATTGGTTAATTTGCTCTCAGTTCGTATCTACTATGCAGGAAACTTGTCTCATGCTCATGTTACATCTGTTCCACCAATAAATTTTTACCAATATATTATCAAGACTCCATTCGTTTGCACCTAAGACCGTTTATGGATAATTTTACACTTTTACTTCTAGACAGTCGTAGACTTTATTCTTGGGAGAACCTTTGTTCAATAAATCGATTTTGTTCAAAACTTTACTTTATTTTACAACTACGGTAACAAGAAATATATAATAAACATATATTAATATAATCGACAATTTATATTTTAGATTAAACAAATTAAAATTATATTTTCGGGTTAGGCTCTAGGCCCGGCACCGTGCCTTTTTTGTTAACTCGGTTGAAACTTCTGAATTCTGAACTGGTTAGAGGGTAACCGGGCTACCCTGGGATTCCTCCCTAGTGAATGGAGGCCCGCATAGGCGGGCCGACCGTCGGAGCGTCACGGTAGCATGCGCAAGCGATCCCGTGGCGCTCCCGTTAAGACGGGAAGGGTACCGCTGGGTTTTTAGGGGGTATTCCGATGACCGGGGCACACTCGGTGCCTTGGACATATGGCGAGCCCCACATACCCCCCCCCACTGTTCCCGTGGGGGGAAACGCGTCATGCGTTTTCCCAGCGTCAAAAAAAAAAAAAAAAAAAGTGGGTAACCGGGTTATATAGAGTTGTTATCTTTTAAATACTAAACAGGTGAAGGGAGTGAAGGTGATCTCGCGCGGGAGTCAAGGCACGCCAACAAATGCTTCATATGAAAAGTATCCAGGCTTACAATAATATATCGTTTTACAATTTTCAATAAATATTATCTTAACTGGCGTATATTTGATGCAAAGTTTTATTGTTTTAGGAAACTGTTCTTTTTCATCAGCGAGGGTAGACCAACCAGCATTTAGGTGTATGGATCTTCTAAGCCACATGCCTACAATTTTTTTGATGTGCTACCGATTTCTGTTACCATGTTACGTACGGGTTCTAATTGAAGAAAATGTGTTATAGCAAGGGTACTATAGGGTTTTCCATTAAGGGCGCTTGCTCGTGCAGAACTTCCATCGTAGCGTGTGCTGTGTGGCACGTAGCGCCGTCCTGTTGAAACCACATGTTGTCCAGATCCATATTCTCGATTTCAGGTCAAAAGAAGTTGGTTATCATCGACCGGTATCGCTCACCATTGACGGTGACGGCCACACCATTATCGTTTTCGAAAAAATACGGACCAATCACGCCTCCGGCCCAAAATCCGCACCAAACAGTCACTTTCTGCGGGTGCATTGCCACTTGGTGAACCTCGTGTGGATTGGTCTCGTCCCAAATACGGCAATTTTGCTTGTTGACATAGCCATTCATCCAAAAATGCGCCTCGTCGCTGAAGATGATTTTTTTGCCAAAATCGGCGTCAACTTCCAACTGCTCTAATGCCCAGTCAGCGAACACACGGCGCTGTCTAGGGTCATTAACCTTGAGCTCTTGGGTCAGCTGGATCTTGTACGGGTGCAGGCTCAAGTCACAACGCAAAATTCGCCAAGTTGTCGTCTGCGAAAGGCCGAGTTCCTGTGCGCGACGCGGAATTGACTGCCGCGGGTTTTCGAGGACACTGTCGCGCACAGCGGCGATATTCTCGGCAGATCTCGCGTTACGTTGACGCACGGGAACCGGCTGATTGTTAACTGACCCGGTTGACTCGAATTTGTCCACCAATCGACGGATAGTCGACTCCGCAGGACGATCATCGCGACCGTAAAACGGGCGAAGTGCGCGGAACGTTGCTCGAACTGAAGACCCATTTTCATAAAACAATTTTATGATTTGCACGTGCTGCTCGACACTGTAACCTGCCATGGTGGTTTGGGAGGACGGAATGAATATAACACACTGCATTTGACAGCTGTCACTCAAACAACATGGCCGCAATCAGCTGTCAAAGTTCAAGCGTCCCTATTGGAAAACCCCTTATTATCTCATTTTATTTAAAAAAAAAAGAAAATGATCGTCATAACTTTATGCCAAGCGAAGTAGAGAGAGTAGTAGGGTAATAGCTATGTCATAAAGTGTATTGTTATAAAAAATACGATTTTTTAACAACCGCCCACAAAAAAAAAATACTTTCATCGTATTTTATTTAAATAAAAAGTTATTGCTCGATGGTTAATTCCAGTAACCCATTTTAAACTAAACGCTTTTAGTATTAGCACAATCAACTATTGAATGTGTGTATTTGTCACAGTTAAGGCGGAAATTGTTTTACTAAAAAATTCAACGGGACATATGGGAGCCAATAGTCGAGAGAGGATACATTGACAAAAATAGCTGTAAAAGTAATTTAAAAAAAAGAAATTTATAATCTCATGTTATCGATTATATTTATAGCGGGTTCCAGACTTGTGAATACCAGTGTAAAATCACGCTACAATTTTCCCACAAACTAAGTATATATAAGCATGTTCCATCACATTTGCAATCGTTATTAATCGATATTTAGGCCAGCCTAATTCTTCACGCATTCAACTATTATATATTATAACATATACATTATAACGGCCTTATTTATAAAAGTTGCTTGGCGGCTGTTTAGTTAAACACTCATTTTGCTCTTTCTGACATTATTGAATTGACACTCGAAAGATAAACACCAATGCTATGTGTTTAACCACGGTCGTATACACAGGTCTTGCAACTTCAATATGGGGTACGTTGACATAATGACGCTGTTAAGTTCAATTTACGGCCGCCAGAGGTATGACAATTCGCGTAATAATTATCCCGAACACTTTTTCAAATCCAAACAAAACAGTTAAATAACAAAACAAAAATAACAAAAAATCTGCAAAACTCAACAAAACGATATAACAATGATTAAATAACACAATACTTGGGAGAGAAATTATAAGATCGATAGCAGCGACGTAATACCTCAAGCGGATGGTATTACAAATTAGCAGTTGTAACACATTCGCACCTCATCTCTCACCACTGAAATTGGACTCAGTTGCAAGACCTGTGTATACGACCGTGTGCTTAACTAACTATCCACTATACAACGTCCATAATTAAGGTTGTCAATGATTAAAAAGTAATTAATGAGTTTTAATTAAAATTTTTTAAGTAAAAGTAGAAGTATAGTCAACATTTTTGGAGTTGAAGCTTAGTAATTACATATATTTTCTACGACCAATTGATATACATATTAATATATTAAGCTCCCAAATCACAAAATCTCTAATAAGTAAGTAGGTTATTTCGATTATATCCATTTTGACTTATTAATAGAGTGTTAAGTAGCAAATATAATTCACTCCGCTTATCGCTCCGCTTATAAAATAACTGCAGTCTTATTTGCTTGGGACAATGATGCCGATCACGCGGTGGATCGAAAATGTCACAAACAGTTTCTAAAACGGGATTTTTCTAAATTTTTCCTAAAATTTGCAAAGCCCGTATTTTATGGTTCTTTGTTTTACTGATTTTGCATGTGAGTTTTATAAATTTGATCGGTTTTTGTTTTTGTTATGCAACCGAAGACTGCAACATAAAATGCGAGGTAAAAGCTTTTTTTTAATTATTGTGGAACAAATTTTAATACTTAATTTTTATAAAATGAGATTAGAATTGATTTCTGTATAACTTTAGACCTTAACTGTATACTTTAAGAATTGCATGATTTTGAGGGGAGACATTGCGTCTCTAAACAATCCTATTATAAGTTTGGATTTATGATAACGATCTTAAAAAATGTATTTAAATGAAAACGAGCAAAATCTATATATATAAATATCGGTAAATTTGTTTGAGAGTAATAGACTTCAAGACAGATTGACCGATTACCATGTTGACGTGATAACGTCTTATTAATCGATAAACGCCGGCTGCACGCACGAAAAAGCATGACTCATTGTAACGTTCCGCCTCAGCCGAGCGCGCAAGCGAGAGCGCGGAACAAGCGATAGAGAGGCACGATCGGCCAAAGCGTTCGTCTTGTGACGCATCTATCTCTCTTCCACTCCATCGGCCGATGCGTCCGAGTATTCATCAATGTTTTCTTATGACGTTATCACGTAAAATTATCGTCCGTAAACCGACTTTACAGACAACTATTTATATTTGTCCCAGATAACGTTTTCATAGCAGTTTTTTTGTGGCGCCACTAGATCGCACCGCAGTGTTTCAACTTTATTATACAGATATTTTAACACAAAGAATATTTTCTATTCTTTTTATAATGACTTTCTTTGTCGGCTTAATTTCCCATCGCTGGACAACTTGAGAAGAAGCTTACTCCACTACGCTGATACAATGCAGGTATATGTAATATACATGTGTCAGACTTTCAAAAGATAAAGATTTCTCTGCGATATTTTTCTACATCAGCGACCAACAGACTACTTTTAAACCTAAAAACGAACTAAGTAGGTACGTTATCAGATTTACGCCTAATAAAATTAGCGATAAGGGTATCCGAACTTATTTAAATATACTAGTTACACAATTAGCTAACTAACTTTTAATTATTCAAATATAGTACATTACCAATATGAGTTTGCTGAGACACGGATACAATATACATTATCATAAATTGATATAGCAAATGCGCCAATAGCGTTCTAAATCAAGATTAAACTAGGCAATCAGTCGCATGCTGTCACAACCTCAAATGGAATTTAATAATAACGGAATTCGATTATATTCGATAATAATGTAAGATTGCCAATTGGTAATACTGCGGGTTTCTTGATATTGATTTTGTTGGACATAATTCCTAAACTAATTTATTACGATTAAAAATATTGCTTATTCTTTATAATATACTGAAATAAAAAAAGGATGTTTAACTTTGCCTATTACTCAAAGTAAAACGTCTCATCATCATCACCATCATGTCAGCCAAAAGACGTCCACTGCTGGACCAAAGGCCTCTCATGGATTTCCATTTAGGCCGGTCTTGCGCTGCCCTCATCTCACGGCTTCCCGCGACTTTTATGATGTCGTCAGTCCACCTTGTAGGGGGCCTGCCCACGCTGTGTCTTCCGGTTCGTGGTCGCCACTCGAGAACCTTTCTGCCCGAGCGGCCGTCAGTTCGGCGAGCGATGTGCCCCGCCCACTGCCACTTCAATTTAGCAATTCTTCCGGCTATGGCGGTTACTTTGGTTCGCCTGCGGATTTCATCATTTCTGATTCGACCTCGCAGGGAAACAAACGTCTGTTACAAAATAAACAATAATTGAAATAAAAAATGAAAAGGAAAAGAATAACTACTTAGTTTCTAAGTCAGTTGTCCTCAGTAAAATTTACATTCACATTATACATGGAATCATCGATACCAGGCCCATAGTGTAGGTTGACTACGTCAGGGCCATCTGGAATTTCCGTTATAACGAGCATAGCCCCAAAAACACACTATAATAGAATGACGAAGTAAACTTGTTACACGCTTTGTCCGAAGGTTCGCTTGCCGCTACCTGCCTGTCGGGTCGGCGGCGACCCGTTCACGTTTCACGTTTTTGGCTGTAACTCGCTGTAACTTCAAGATATTGCCTTGCCGTTTTCACCAAATATTCTTAAGATCTCAAACTTAAAGAAATGCAAAAAAACGGTGTAACACGGATTTTATATGTTTATGGGGGGATACCCCATAAACATATAAAATCCGTGTTCTATTTATAAAAAAAAGATAACTTTACATATACAGTTAGTCGAAATTTGAACAGTTAGTGTTGTCATTTACCAAGGTAAAAAATGACGTACATAGCCTCGATGCTTGGCTTCGTCACGGACAGATAAAGTTGATCTCGAATATTAACTTCAGAGCATAAATTAAATGTTGCTTACTCTAATTAAAGTATTCCGTTTTATAAATAAAATATTTTCTCAATGGCAATTTTAAAGTTTTACTCGCTACACTTCACCTTCAAGTTCAAATTAAGTTAGAAATATGTTCATTTAATATTTTTTTATTTAGCTATACCATTTAATATAACTATATTAACCTACTTACTTATTAAAAATAACGCTGAAATAAGTGAAAGAGAATATTACAAATTACAGTGCTTAAATTTGGTCATGTATATACTTGTAAGTATATTTATTTAACTTAGTTAAATAAGTGTTGGCAATATGCCCTGACTCCCAATTACATCTCTAAGTTTTACAAATGTTCACCACCGATCGAACTCCATACTTAAATTTTAAGTCCAGCGAAGTAAAAATATTGCAATTGACAGAATTTGGCATCGCCGCCTGCCAAGCACGTTTCTGGTGAATCGAATTTGTCGTACAGGTAAATATTAAAGATTGATTTTATCGGATTATATACATGGGTAGGTAAGGTTGAACTAATGCGCTAATTTTAATAAAATCATACTCTCAACTTTTGTCTAAACGAAATTCGAATAACTATTATTTACAAACAATACCCTTTTCGTAAGAGAACTGTTCAACAAAAGATATGATATTGGTAACATAATTTGAATATTAAATTTCACTCGCATATTCAATCCAGTCAATAATTCTACTTCATTCGTTCATTATACACTAGCTGATGATACAATTGGGAAGTCTTACAAATAAGGTCCTCCAGACCGATTTCACTGATTTCACCGATTTCATTTTCAGTGCGCAAACACAGGTGCACTCTCTTTTCCTTAGCTCTCATAATCCGATGGGACGGCAACCCGACACGACCGGAAAGAGTTCAGGCGCAGGACCAACGACTTAACGTGCTTTCCGAAGCACTGGAGTGTACACTTCCAACTTCCAGACTCTGGGCTGCTACTGAGAATTTTCCGACAGAAAACCCCAATAACTATTTATTGGCCCGACCTGGGAATTGAACCCAGGACCACCGGGTCTGCGGCCTTAGCCACTAGACCAACGAGGCAATCAAATTAAGTAAGTCTAATGTAAGTCTTAAAAATAACAATAATAATAAAAAAGCTTACACAACAACAAATTTTGCAGTTAGAAATAGACTGCCTGGCTGTAAATATGCCAGAAAAAAATAGTCCTAATAATAGGCCATGACATAAGATATGTAATGTTATTGCGTATGAAAGTTATTCTATAAATAAATCACAAATAACTGTCTGATATATTTTTTTTATAAAATGTCTTCTCCGTACAACGTATAGCGGCATTAATAGCAATTTATAAGATGATGTTGACTTGTTAGACGCTTGTTAAAGCAAGGACGTTTAATACTCTCATTACGAGACTTTTAAAAAGTGTACTTCAAAGGACTAGTCCACGGTTCGCTGCACTGTTCTCCTCTTCACATGTTGATAATAAGATGAAAAATTTATTCTTTTATCCTTATTTTCTAACGTGTGGACGTAGAAAAAACAAACAAACAAAATTTATCTCTTTATAATATTATAAATGCAAAAGTAATTCCGACAGTCCGTTACGCTTTCACATCTAAGCCAGTGAATCGATTTTGGTGACAATTGGTGCGCTGCATGCTGGAACTTAAGAACAGACAGGCTTAGAAACACCTGCTACACCTCCCTTCACCCTTAAATGCAGGTAAAGACGCGGGCGGAAACTAACCTACATTATACTCTCCGAAAAACAACGTATACGACATGCAACAAATTCGTATCAAACATTTTATTAAGCCAGTTATATACACTTTAACAAAAAAAATTTATACATACGCAATTTTTTATTCAATTTATTTGTAAAACTGTTTGCCTAATAATTTTATTGTAAGCACAAAAGAGTTTCACCCCATATTTAATCAAAGAGAAGAAGAAATGTGTCAACTAAATTAAGCAACTGCAGTTACATGTATTTAATATTTTTAAAATATTATAAACGTAAAAAGCTGTATCTTCTGGAAAATCGTATTGATAACAAAGTATATTAATAGTGTATAATAAAACTATGGTTAGTCTAAATCTCAATATTTATAATTTTGTCACTACATTTTGATTTATTTGCAAAGTCTCGTTTACATAGGCGGCGCAAGGCGTGGGCGTCGTGAGCAGCCGCCCACGGCCTCGCGGTCCGGGATCTTGCGCCTCGGAGGCTTATGCATTATATAAAATCGTGAACGCGTAAGTGTAGGAAGAGCGCCTCGCAGGTAATGACCGGTCACGGTTGTTTTGTCGCTCAGCACACGTTGGAGGTGTGTCCCGCGTGGAGTGTGGAGAAGGAGATCCTGGTCCATGAAGTCGGACAAGACCTGTCCCTGCGAGCAATTGTGTCGGCGATGCTCCGCAGGGAATCAACGTGGAGGGCCGTAGCCTCCTTTTGTGAGACCGTCATGGTCGAGAGGGCGGAGCGGGAACGGGAAAGGGTTGATCCTGCTCGGCAGAGACGATGTCGGCGTCGTCCCGGCCCTTCCACAGCCCCAACGTCCGGGGCTTTAAATATAGGGCGTAACGCAGAGGCCGTGGATGCATGAAGTGGGGGCTTCACGTGTGCCAATTTCAAACGGCGCTGAGGAGGACGGCAGCCGGAATGGCCTCGCGCTGCCGTACGCACTAGCGAGGAGCGCGTGGGGGCGAGATTACCTTCGCCCCCTAAGGAGAGCTCCGCCGAACCACGAGCGGAGCACAGCACGGGAGGGGCCACGGATGCATTATATCAACACGATCCCGTAGCCTCTCCGATCCGTGCCGAGGACGGCTATCGCAGTGGTTTTAATGGGTAAGCCCACATAAACCGGTTCCTCCCCCAAGAGAGTCGGTACCTGTCCGAAGGTTTCAAACGCGTGAAAAAAAAACTTAAAAACAGTAAAAGCAGGCGTACAACCATGTTTCAGCGAAGAAGGTCAATTACACTTCCCTTCATACGGTGGAAACGCGTAAAAGATATGGCCTCGCAAAATGTATCTCGCCCACTTTATTATTACTATAGTAGTTATATTATAGTAGTTTATTAGGAAGCAGGTCCCGATATTTGATCCAATATTCTGAGTCCAACACTTAACTTCTTTCTGATGATGTTTGTACGGTCTAGATTGCATATCAGCAGATGAATCGGCTGATACTTTTTTATTTAATATTTGTTTTTATAACTTCAGTTGCAATGGTGGGAGTGTCTTCTGATGGCTCTAAGCCTCTTCATCGGATGTGTTTTCCTTAACTTCTTAGTAAAGAAAATTAACGGTGACTGAGAGTTTCTATTAAATTAGTGTTGGTAGTTTTAAGTTTTAACATTGCAGCATAGCGCCCTACTCTGTTGCTCTACGTAACATCCCCAAAAAATATTTTATAAGAAGTAACAGATATTTTGTTTGAATACTACTCTTTAATTAAATTTAAAAAATTAGCTTCGCTAAAGTTAAATCTACTTTAAAATAACGCTTTCTACTTAAACTGGACATTCTACAATGTAATTCTGTTACAGAGACAAAACTAGAAGAGAGATTAACTATGCTCCTACACAAGGCATCGACAAATCAGTCCACACAAGCGCAGGAACCTACAGCAATGGAACCGCACACATTAGGAACCGAACAATTATCATTGAAAGAAATTTCATTTGTTTATAACAAAGATGATAAACTTATGTCCAACGATAGAGATAATTCAAATATCTCGAGTATAACATCTTCCAAACAAAGCTCGAAATTTAAGTTTTTAGGTAAAATATATAACGACATGAGAATATCTTCTAAAAAAAGTGATGAAAATATAATTAACAGCTTTTACAATAACCATGAGGATTTTATCAAAAATATTCCTACCCAATTAAAAGAAAATAATTTGTCACGAACTAAACAAGTATTAAACCTCGAAAGTGATTTAGATTTAGAGACATGGGTTTCAGAATTATTAATTAATTATGTGATGACAAATTGGCGTAGTTTTTAAGCTGAGATATGTAAATATTTATTTACTTTCATTTTGTAATCCCAAGAGAATTACAAGTAATTATAAGTTACGTGTGTTGTTTAATTGTTTTATTAAATCAATAACATTAAAATCGCTTGTACTGACTATCATGATGAATTTTACCCGTACCTGTAAAATATAAACATTTTATTACCAAAAAAATAATAACATTATTTATTTATTCATTAATAATATGAATATTATAATTTTACTAGTATCAATGATCATAATGTTATTATATCAATAATTTCATAAGTTATGTCACTATTAACCTACCAATTTAAAATTTTGTGTTTTATTGTTGACTCTCGGTACGACCGTGGTTTTACTATTTGACAATTGACATTAATACGTCACTTCAAAAGTGTCACTGTCGACTATCAATAATAACCAAAATAAGCGGCGTCGCGGGAACTACTTTATTATAGTTTTAATATTTTTCTAGTTTATAAATAATTATTAAAAATCTCTAGTCTTTTATAAGACAACACTTATAATGATATTAGTATAAGCTAAACATTAAAAATACAACAAATACTACTACTGAGTATCATGACTTCTATCATAAAATTACATTGTCTCTCTGGGGCTGGAGACGAATCTCCTCCATGTTATGTGCTCCAAATAGACGAATTTAAGTTTCTTTTAGATTGTGGATGGGATGAAAAATTTGATATGGATTTTATAAAAGAACTAAAAAGGTACACATTTAAGGTTATGTTTATTCAAACAAACATATTAAAAATAAACCAAAATTCCTAATTTTTTTTTGTCTATGTCATAATTTGATTTCATTCGAAATCAAAAGCCACTTGATGAAGTTTGTTTATTTAAACAAAATAATGATATACAACACAGAACCAATGATTTTTCAGACATGTGAACAGTATTGATGCAGTGCTTTTATCACACTCGGATCCTCTACATCTTGGTGCTCTACCTTATGCTGTTGGTCAGCTTGGCCTCAACTGCCCCATATACGCTACACTACCAGTTTACAAAATGGGGCAAATGTTCATGTATGACTTGTACCAATCTCATAAGAATGTCTCGGACTTTGATTTATTTACATTGGATGATGTAGATGGAGCCTTTGACAGAATAACACAGCTAAAGTATAATCAGAGTGTTGATATGAAAGGTGAGCCATACATAATTAGGTACTTACAATTTCAAATGTGTACCAACTTGTTTGCAATGCCGTAGAAAATTGTGAAACGAGATTGCCGTAGAAAATTGTGAATCATTGAATCTTTTTAAAAATTTATAAAATGTTGTCACCAATTTGTATTTATGTTTTCTGCAATGTTATTTCATACAATATTTAGTTAATAGTTTACTATGCTTACTTAAAATAACTTGATGACTGGAGGATTATTTGTAATTTACCTTCAGTTCTTACATACCTACTTCGCTTTGAATAAATTATATAAAGTTAATTATATGGATATGGCACTTTTTTTTATTAATGATAAAACATTTTTTTTATATGTATATTACATAAAATAGTCTACCAAATAATAAACCAATCATGCAAGTGTGACACAAACATATGCATGAAAAGCTTTTAATAATTTTAGTAAGATTTGAATTGGCATTACAATTAATCATGGCCAAAATAAAAACAATATCAAAAAGTTAAATGATTTCTTTTTAAATTTAGTCCTATATAATTGTTGCTAATTTATGATAATTAATGTTAAAGGCAAGGGCTTAGGGCTACGTATAACGCCCCTACCAGCTGGTCATCTGCTCGGTGGCACCATATGGCGTATTGCTGCTCCAGGGGAAGAAGATATAGTATATGCACCCGACTTTAATCACAAAAAGGAACGACATCTCAATGGTTGTGAAATAGAGAGAATTATGCGACCGTCTCTACTCCTGCTGGGTGCTATGAATGCTGATTATGTTCAGCCTCGTAGGAGATTGAGAGATGAAAAACTTATGAGTAAGTAATTAAGTATTTAAAAGATTAAAAAATAAAGCTATAATTTTACCCATGAATTAAAGATTTTTGCAAGCTCGTCTTGGTGGGTATCACCTACAAGTCTATTATACTACTGCCAAATTTGAATACTGTATTGCTGTGTTCCTGTTTAAAGGATGAGTAAGCCAGTAATCACTGTTGTTTTATTACATAACTATTGTTCAATTTCAGCAACAATCCTTAGCACTCTCCGGGGCGGTGGCTCTGTGCTGGTTTGCACAGATACTGCCGGTCGAGTGCTGGAACTAGCACACATGTTGGACCAGCTATGGAGGAACAAGGACTCGGGTCTTTTGGCCTACTCTTTGCTTCTTCTATCTAACGTCAGTTACAATGTTGTAGAGTTTGCGAAATCACAGGTAATACATTTTTAAGAAATTATATATCCAAAATTAACTGCATACTTATATTTGTAATTTATCTATTAAGCTATCTCAATTCTAAATGGTAAGAGGCGTTTATGAAGAAGTCCTATTTAATTTTGTCTGCCATTAGAAGCTACACTGTATACTGTGCATTTCACCCAGCATTGATTGGTAATATAATATATCAATTCAACGGTAATAATAAGGTCCTCCAGACCGATTTCGGCCACGGCGGCCAATCTCAAGAGAGATTAGCCAACTGCGCAGGAGATATTATAGTGCACAAGTGTGTGCGCAAACACAGGTGCACTCTCTTTTCCTTAGCTCTCATAATCCGATGGGACGGTAATCCGACACGATCGGAAAGAGTTCAGGCGCAGGACCAACGGCTTTACGTGCTCTCCGAGGCACGGGAGTGTACACACTTCCAACTTCCAGACTCCGAGCTGCTACTGAGAATTTTCTGACAGAAAAACCCAACAACTATTTATTGGCCCGACCTGGGAATTGAACCCAGGACCACCGGGTCTGCAGCCTTATATCTAGCCACTAGACTGAAGAGGCAGTTCAACGGTATATAGGCCTGGATAAGCAAAAATTAGAGCCTTAATCCAACACCTCGACGAGCTGGTTGGCGTGGTAGGTAGATACTTGCCTTTCGCGCCGCAGGTCGTGGGTTATGGTAATTATCTATATAAGTATGTATTTACAAAAGAAAAGTAGTATATCAGTTGTCTGGTTTCCATAGTACGAGGTCTGCTTAGTTTGGGATTAGATGGCTTTTTGTGAATAATAGACTAGGATACTCTTATTATTACCTTTCGCTTTGTACATTACAATACATATTACAGACTAACAAAGATGGTAAAAAATGGCTATTATGATTTAAAAAAAAAAGTAATATTTGGATTTTTTTTATTTTACAGATAGAATGGATGAGCGACAAACTAACGCGTGCATTTGAAGGCGCTCGCAGTAACCCGTTCGCTTTGAGACATCTACATCTGTGTCACTCAGTCGCTGAGGTCACAAGGACTCCGGGACCTAAGGTTGTGTTGGCTTCCTTCCCGGACTTAGAGACCGGCTTTGCGAGAGATCTGTTTCTGCAATGGGCGCCGCATTCACAGAACTCAATAGTCTTAACTGCCAGGTATATTCAAATAAAATTATTATATAACACTTTACAACTATAATTTATGCCCTTGGTGGTAGAGCTTTGTGCAAACTGGTCTGGGTAGGTACCACTGACTCATCAGATATTCTACCGCAAAACACTAGTACTTATTATCCTTGTATCCCGGTTTGAAGGGTGAGTGACCCAGTGTAATTACAGGCACAAGGGACATAACATCTTAGTTTCCAAGGTTGGTGGCGCATTGGCGATGTAAGCGATGGTTGGTATTTCTTACACTGCCAATGTCTAAAGTCGTTGGTGATTACTTACCATCAGGTGGCCCATACAATCGTCCGCCTACCTATTCTATAAAATTTCAATGGCAAGTGGAGTAAAGATAACCTTAGATTTAAAAATTCTATATTATGCACTGCAATCAGTTTTTTATGTCTACATAAACCACTGGAAATTCTTACTAATAATGTGATAGAAATTAAACCCTTTCGGTCGGATTGTTTACTTTTTCTTTTTTTTTCATCATAATTTAAAATTGGATCTTAAAACGTTAATCTGAATTTTTAATAAGTAGTAATATTACTTGTGAATGGCTGGCTTTTTTGTACTGTTAGACAAAAGTTCCCCCTCCTCTCTTAGAGGTGTGACTTACGCTCATATTGCACTGCATGCGTCAGGACGTCGCCCGGCACGCTGGCGCGCGAGCTGGTGGAGCGCGGCGGGGAGCGAACGCTGGAGCTCACCGTGCGGCGCCGCCTGCGCCTCGAAGGCTCCGAGCTGGAGGACTTCCTGCAGCAACGGAGCCGGCTCAGCAGCAACGTCAAGTGAGCGCTTTGCTGCCATAGTGTATTAAAATCATTTTTATATACTGGAATGATTTAATTAAAATTCCACCAAGCTTTAATTGGAAAATTGATACAAGAGCGAACCAAATTACATTTGTGGATCGACACTGATCGATATTGTCAATGTCGCATATCACTTTTTGACATTTCACGACCGTTTTTCTGCGGAGAGTTTCGAGAATGTTCTTACAGATTGCACTACCGATGTGCTCATTACTATATATTCATCATATGTATAAAACAGAAACGTATAACTAAAATGAAACGCGCGCGCGTCATATAACACAGAGAGGAGGCGGGCGGCATCTCGTCGGACTCGGAGTCTGACGGCGAGCTGGAGATGTGCGTGGTGACGGGCCGCCACGACATCCCCGCGCGCAGCGACGCGCGCCCCACCGGCTGCTTCAAGAGCAACAAGCGCCACCACGCCATGTTCCCCTGCCACGAGGAGCGCGCGCGCGCAGACGACTACGGCGAGGTCATCCGGGTGAGCGACCGCTAGCGCTAGCGACGAGATCATCCACTCAGTGGAATATGGTCAACATCGCCTGTAGACATTGCAGCTGTAAGATATATTAAACGATCCCTTCCATCGTCAGTGCACCGCCGACCTTGGGCACTACGATGTTATGTCACTTGTGCCTGTAGTTACACTCACCTTTCAAACTGGAACAAAATTTAATTTTTATTTATTTAAAAAGCATCATATCAAATCTTAACAAAACGATAAAAACTGCTATAGTGTAAGACTGAGGTGCAGTTATTAACGCCCGCCAACAAAGCACCTATTCTCTATTTTTAAAACAATTCAATAAGTTGATAGAATTAAAATTAACAAAATTAAAACGTTTTGAACAAATTTAACAAATAATAACAATTAAGATTAAGACAAAACATTGTACGAATGAAATTATTATATTACTATTTATGTATGAACTTAATTTAAAAAGTTAGGTACATAGATAATGAAATAAAATAATATTGATTGTAATAATAATAATAAAATAATAATAACGGGCGTGCTTGCATTGTACCTATCTTCAAGTAAAATTAAATAATTAAGTGAATTATCCATACAGCCAGAAGATTACAGGTTGGCCGAGATCGTAGACGCAGAAGGAGAGATCCGAGACGTGCCACCTGCGCCGCCGCAGAGGATGGAAATCGAAGGTACGACAACACTGGCATACTTACTTAAGAAATTAAATATTTCTTACCTTTTATTGTGAGTAGATTCTATAATATATTTGTAATATAGTTTAACATTTAATATCAATAATACAATCCTTTTAAATGATTTAAAAGTAAGAGTGACTTGAATAAATAGATATATTTCATTTTATTTGCGTCAAATGTGAATTAGAAATCGCACCTAATACGTTTCAGAGGAATTGACGGAGATACCGAGTAAGTGCGTGAGCTCGGTGCGGCAGGTTCAAGTCCGCGCCAACATTCAGTATATCGAGCTGGAGGGGCGCTGCGACGGCGAGTCGCTGCTGCGCGTCGTGGCGCACGCCAAGCCGCGAGCGCTCGTTGGCCTGCGAGCTGCGCCCGCCGCGCTGCGCACGCTCAGGTGAGACGCACTGACTAGCCTCCGACTGCCGCTCGGTCTCGCGGCTACGGACGAGCCCGAGGCTTAGACCCTAAGTCGAGCCGATGAAAAATTGTGGAATATTTGTATCGTATGTTTCTCAGCAACAATCTGAAGTATCCCAAGTGTGTACATCCCGTATTACCGTATTACCGTTGGTCCTGCGCATGAACCCTTTTCTGTCCTGTCGGATTGCCATCACGGAGAGTCGGAGACACACTAGTACACTATAATATGTCCTGCCCAGTTGGCTTGTTGCCCTTGAGATTGGCCGCCGTGGTCGAAATCGATAATAATTTAAAATGTTGTTTTCTATAATTATTGTTTTTTATATTTCATATTCAAAAGTTGTAATTGGTAACGGTATTTTTTTCAGTAAACACTGTGAAAGTGAAGGCATTGAGCAAATATTTACACCGAACCGCGGAGACATCGTCGACGCTACTACCGAGTCCCACATCTATCAGGTACCAATATATTTTTACATAAACTTAAATTATCGAATATAAGTTTTCGCTATATTAATTTTTTTTTTTAAAGAAATGAGATATAAAGTGTTTAAAAGTTAATTATTTACTAAAATGTTTTTGTAAAAACACTTGTCAAAACTGATACAACGACCGACGACGATGGATACTTCGCTTAATAAAGATAGTTCCACCGTAGGCGTCGCTACATACTGTACCACTACAGCACCGCGCCCGTGTCGTTGCAGGTGAAGCTGACGGACGGGCTGCTGGCGGGCGTGTGGTGGCGCACGGCCGGCGACGCCGAGCTCGCCTGGCTCTCGGCCGTAGTCACCGCGCCGCGCGCGCGCGAGCCCGCCGCCGGTACGCGCGCGCACGCACCACACGCACACACATGCACACACAATAACATTATGTACATCTCACACTAACACAATACACACGAATAATTTGTCTTAAGAATGTTAAGAATTAATTTTATTAAAATGGCTTAATTATAATAAACACGCCACGTCATAGCGCATGTGATTCTATATATAACGTATAGGTAATCAATTAGTTATGTAGAATATTTCCGCATGCTAGTAGAATAGTATACTTGTTTACGGTACATACAATCACACGGATATAACAACCCGAATTTACGAAATAAAATAATACCATTTTAAAGTATTATTTATTTTAAAGACGCGCTAAAAATGTAAACAAAAAGCACCGTACTGTAAAAATTTATATTTATGTTAAAAAAAAAAATCTCACAATACCTCAGATCTCATATCTGAGTTGTTGGCTCGTGTGTCTGATGACACTTACTCGCTTACGCTTCCAACCAGACCACGGTAAAAATAACCGAACCAATAATTTAGTGCAGAACCGGCAAGTGACGTCATCGTTATTACCCTTAATTATTGAATATGTTTGTATACACAGAAGAGTCACCGAACGACGAGATGATGTCGCTGGAGGCGGGCGGCAGCGCATGCGCGCCGCATACGGCGTCCTTCGTGAACTCGGTGCGCCTGTCAGAGCTGCGGGCGGCGCTCGCGCGGCTCGGTCTCAACGCAGAGTTCTCTGCGGGCGCGCTGGAGTGCTGTAACGGAACTATTGCGATAAGAAGGGTAAGTTAATAAATTCTCAGTCTCTCCTGTTTCTCTTATATTTGCCTTGTAGAGTGACTACGAGTTTCCGAAATTCTAAAATGATAATTATAAACGTAATCGTTTTTAAATATAATATAAAACATAGAGTACATTTATCACTAGCTTATAAAGTATATAAGTAGTATGCATGTCTCAGAGTGAACTTACAATTTCCTTCAATTGTAATATTGCTATTGAAATTATAATATCACAGCTTTGACACACATACACATGCATATGTGCGCTGAATATAGCATAACTTTTTTAATTATAACCTAATAAAAAAATAAAGGTTTTATTTACTACAAAATATGAGGGAAATGATAATAGGTTAATCACGAAATCAAATACAATTTAATATAACGAATAAATGACTAAATCGCCCATTGCACACTATATTATTGAATTAAATATGTATAATTCTTAATTCGTTTCAATAAGCGATATTATCGATTTTTATCTTTTCAATATTAACCATTAATTCCAAATATAAACCATTCATAAGAACTCTTTTAGATTATCAACGAATTCGTTTACAAAAATATACGATTTATGAAGTCATTATTTCTTTGTAATGTTTTTTTTTTTTTTGTTTTTGTAGTTGGAAAATGGACGCGTTGCTTTAGAAGGCGTTCTATCTGAGGAGTATTTCAAAATAAGGGAGTTGTTGTACGATCAATTCGCTATTGTATAATTAAAAGGCTGATTAAATTATCGTTATAAAACCATTTGTTTTATTCAAAAAACTTATTTTTTTTAAGTATCGCAGGCAATCGATTTTCATATACTTTTACATGGGAAAAATAAAAGATGCAATTTTCATCATTTTATAATTTATGTCACATTATCTCCGAGACCAATTCATATAATCCAAATTACTTCTTGTAATCAAACATACGATTCATTCTTACAAATAAGACAGCTGTGAGTCCTGTACAAATAATATGGTCATGTCTTCTATCGAAATATATTCGGCGCCATCTTGTTCACATATCAACAAAATGGCGCCAACTTTTTAGTTATCGTAGAAAAACATTTAAATGTCATATTTATTTGTTTGATAATTCAAAATAAAACTTAACCAAACAATGGTGCGAATTCTTTTGTACACAATTTTTAAACTAAACTAATTTGACAGTACTATAAACATTGCTATATTTTTCTTACGTTTCTTTAGTCTCTTAGATCTGTCAAATTATTTTAGCAACACAACATTATTGTGTTAAGCTGAACAGCACCATTCTCTATGAAAAACTTGATCAATTTACAATTAGTAGAATATTAATTATGTTGTTGGTACGTAGTTTCATATTATTTCGATAATATTAAAACATGCCGCAGAAACAACGAAAAGAAAAACTTAAAATCTATTCTGGCACATCTCACGTTTTGTACATCTATCACACCGAACGCTGCATCAGCGAGAACATTACAAATTATAAATAAATCGAATATTCTTAACATAAGAATAACTACAACAGGACGCTTTAAATAATTCACTGGAAATAACCATAACCGTTTTTAACTAGGATAAAGTTTTATACACACATTTATAAAATTCGTCAAGTAAAATAAGAAATATAAGCTTTGCTAAAAATAATTACTTGTATAAATATATACCTTCTTAAAATGCGACTGTGTAAAAACGCTTAATTCTAGAATTCATTAACTATATAACTATACATTACTTTATTTAATTATTTATAATTACATAAGTAGACGTGTCAACAACCAAGCTTGTGTTACAATAATTTACTAAATTAAAAACAAGAACCAGATTATGTTTCTAAAAACAAATTAAAACCTTTTTCCGGACATAGACTAAAAATATATTGTGATATAAATTTTTATAAATAAAATTTAGAGTATGTCAGGTCCAAAGTGGTTTTTTGACGAATTTTATAATTGTATACATCAGCTTTTTACAACGATCAGTAAAATCTCTCAAATTTCACATAATTGACAATTATAATATTTTCAAAAACACATTATATTTATTGCGTTACATTTTAGGTACATAATTTTCCGTCAAACAATACCTATTCAACGTACAAGAGGGATTTAATATATTCTAGACTAAAATTTCAGATCATCAAAAGATACTTTACCGATCGCGATAAACTCCACTTATTTCATAATTCATATTATCTTCATAAATGACTGAATGGTAACAGATTATTGAGGTATTCAGTATTATAATACTGTTCCACTTCATATACTCTCAAAATACAACATTATTATGTACAATTTCATTTTATATTCATGTCATACATAGATGATAAAACGTTCGTTACAACAATCCAAAAAATACTCTATAGACATCCAAGATAATATATATAAATCGTAATCGTAAGTGGAACAGTTCTAAAAATATATTGATTCAGTACAGACTATAGTGATTATTTTATTCTTTATTACTGTCTGTGGTTGCTGTTTTTAACCCGCCAAAATATTAAGTTTTTTTTTTTTTTTTAAGCCGGTGTAGATATTTTAAGTCAGGTTAAAAAGTATCATTACAAAGTGCAGATTTGAAGTATTAATCAAACCGCAAACACCGACAACAGTGAATAAAGTGTAAAACGTACTTCGTACGAAATAAACGATAAAACAAATAGAAAAGCCGAATACGGCTACCGCGTATGAAATTCACAAGTAATTTACAGTCGGGGAAAAAATGCCACTACGTTTTACAATATATATGTATATATATTTCGGCTTTGCCACAAATAGATTATACTATACAGCGTTGTTAGATTAAAAACGATTCATACGACGAATTATTTAAATGCCTCGCACTTTGAAAGGCTTCAATAACATTATTACTCGTGTTAGCCAGCTATCGTCCGACTATTCCGATTCTTTCCTCGACCGTATTTTAATCTCGAAAATTCACCAAACCGTAAAACTAGATATACTTTTAATATTATACAAAAATAGTAACAAGTTTTGTACTAGATCCGTCCATCGTTTTGTACATAAGACGCGGGGACGCGACGCCGTGCAACATCAGAGAAAAGTCAAGAATTTCGAAAAATCCAAGATCCGCCACTTCACAGCCATAAAACAGACGTCGACCGTCGAAACATAAATATATATACACTATCACATCACGTCCGAACCGCTAAATGCAGACTTAAATATGGCAAACGAATCCATCGACGACGCCACTGTGATATGTCGGTGGGGGGGGCGCCTACCGCAGGCACGCCTCCAGCATCTCCACGAACAGCTTGTTCATGGGCGCGCGCCGCTCGCGGTGCACGCCGGCCCAGAAGCGCCGCACCGACACGTCCGCCAGTCGCAGCGCCGGCAGCACCAGCAGTAGCTGCTGCATCGCCGTGTTCGCGTTGTTGTACGGCCTGCGGGCGACATGGGGTTACTGGGGGGGCACGGGCCGGCATATATATAAGCTTACACACTCACTACGCTGTGATCCCAACATAGATGTTATGTCTCTCTGTCCTTGTCCCTGTAATACGAAAACGGACGTTTGGCGGTAGTATAACTAATGAGGGGAAGGTACCCAGCCTTGCAGTAAACTACCAGCAGTAATAAGATTTTTAGTAATATCAATTTCGTTTCGTTAGTAATATGACTTTATTTAAAATATCGAACAAATTAAAAAACTTAAAATCTGTAACACTAAAACGAGGATCACCGCGTGTGGGTTGGTGCGTGTGTGTACGTGCGTGTGTGTACGTGTGTGTGTGTACGTGTGTGTGTGTGTGCGTGTGTGTGTGTACGTGTGTGTGTACGTGTGCGTGTCACCTGAGCGCGGAGACGGCGTCGTTGAGTGCGGCGAGGATGGCGTCCCGGAAACGCTTGAGCGCGGAGTGCTCGTCGATGCGCGCCTCGGAGTTGGCGAGCGCCAGCGCCTTCAGCAGGTAGCACTCCTCGCGGTGCGCGCCCGCGCGCTCCAGGCGCCGCGACACGCCCGCGATCTGCGGGCACGCACGCACTTAGCACTCACTAATGTACTCGCCAGACTCTTGTGGCAATCGGGTCGAGTATTTAATTTTTTATTTTATTACTAAAATTCATTGAAATGTTCAAAATGTACGGTTTCACCAGCTTGCCTGCTATTTACATTTCTGGAATTTCTATTATGTACAATCTCACATTTATTTTTATTCTCTTTCGAATTCAACGGTAACGTGAAGCGGACAGCGTACCTGCATGTAAAGGTCGTGCGCGCCGAGGTCGCGCGCCTGCTGCTCGTCCAAGGCGAGCTCGGCCGCGAAGCGCAAGCGAGGCGCACCGCCCGCGCACATGGAGCGATACGCCACCATCAGGCTCAACATCTCCGCCCACGTGCTCTGTAGCAGCCGCATCTGTGGACACCGCGCGGGATTATATAAACTGTTTTGAAAGTCCGGTTGACGCGAAAAAGCATTATGAAACCCTGATCTAATAACAGTCCACATATCGATGGACCTGTCGAAATATTAGTGAAGTTAAATTATTATGTTATAAATATATTGCAAAAGATAAATTAAACATATAATAAATATTTCTAACACGTTTACACTAAATAGAATACATAATGATATTTACTTAAAATAAAACATTTACAAAACATCACGATCGAGTCATGGCTTACACACCTGATCATTAAGCGCCAAATCCGTGAAGCCGGGAATCTGTTTCGCCCAGCCGATGACACCCACCAGCTCTCTGTCGTAGATGTCCGCCAGCAGCGCCAGCGTCCGCGCCGTGGGGTCAGACACGCCGGGCGGCGGGGCGCCACATGTGAGTAATTCTGGCTCGTAAGACGACAGAGCTTCTAACACCTGAAATAGACAAAGAAATCACATATTAAATATAAAGTACTACCAAAATCCGGTAGAAATTATTCTATATGTTTAAATATATCCATAAAAATCGCCATGAAAAAATAGCCAATTCCGATCACACGGGGAGTAATAACTAACATAAACAATTTTTGACAGTAAATTGACGCGACATCGGTCAAGATCATTCGAATCAAAAATATTCATTATGTATTCAGGAACAAATTTAAAGGAGACGAATTTGTTGAACTTTAGTAAAACTAATATAAATAGTTAAATGAAATAATTATCGTGAACTGTTCGTAATGCGTAATGTATCAGAGCGATTAGCGAATCGCAGGAAATATGGTGAAAAATAAACGTTTCCTAGATTTGAATAGACTGAAAACTTATAATGCCAACTTTCGTGGTCGCTCAAACGTGTATCAATCTCAAACGGATAATACTTTAAATTAATTTATGTATTTATACTTTATTGCAGTCCAATAAACAAATGCAAATATATAAACATATACGTCATAATAAATTACCGGAATATATAAAAGCTGCATTATGTGCACGACCTTAACTCTAATTGTTAAATAAATTGGACGAGGCCAGTGGCGGCGCAAGACCGAAATTTTATTCCTGACGAGTCAGGAATTTATCTTCGCGTTCACGGTTTTTTAAGTAATGCATAAACCTCCGAGGCGCGAGGCCCCTGGACCGCGAAGCCATGGGCGGTTGCCCACACCGCCCACGCCTTGCGCCGCCTCTGAACGAAGTTTATGCTCCTGAACTCCTTTTTACTTTGATATTTTTAATTTATCGTTATCAATACTATAAAAATGCGTAGAGTTGAATTCTGTCATTTTTTTTTTTTGGTTGTAAGTCGGACGAGCGTTTGGGCCACCTGATGGTAATTGGTCACCAACGCTCATAGACAATGGCATTGTAAGAAACGGTAACCATCGTTTACATCGCCAATGCGCCACCAACCTTGGGAACTAAGATGTAAGATGTGATGTTGATAGATATCAATATCAGTAGTCCAGTAATAGAAGGCCAAAGAGGAACCGGTACCTAATATTAAAATTGAATCAAATGATCTAAGTCAATACGATGAACATAATTATGCGTTTTTCACTATCGTAAAGTTGTATTCGAGGTCGTTTGAAAACGAAGTAAGTAATTATTGAGTATCAATATTATAATTTATTATGACATCGAAGAAATACCGCATTATATGGTATATCAAACTGTGAATTAAAAGAAATCGAATGTAAATTTAAGTTTTATAATGAACGCATTCTTCTTATCATATTTCTAGGGATTGTTAATATTCCTTGCAGTGCCAGAGGTCTATGGGTGGTATAACCAATTCCCATCAGGTGTTCCATTTGCTAGTCCGCCTTTGGCCTTAGCTTCAAAACGAATTCAAAAAATTTAAAAAATAATAAAATAATAAATAACTGTTCCATATTTAAATAAAAAAAAAACAAATATTCAAAACGGGGATTTTATAATTTAGTTTTAATATTTTGTTTGGTTCAATCAAACTGTGTGGCCTTGTATCAACTTCCTGGCGAAATCGTTTATGTTTTCATTTGTTCATAACCTAACTCAATCCGTTCTAGACGAGGAACCTTGAAAGTGTAACATTAAATTGCCGCTACACTCGCTGCGCTGGAGATTATAATTAATTATGACAAAAACGTATAAGATGTTTCGTTTTATGTTAAATACAATTTTATTATTATTTAATTTGAACTTTGTAATAAATTGTTTTTTATAAGCCACCTAGATGTTTCTGTTATGAATTTCATTTTGAAAAGCCAAATTATTCCATAATTTTGATGTGCTGAGTTCAAATAATAATATTAGCGTTCATTGGATGAAATGACGTATTTTTTTTTATCGAAACTGCCAAAATTGTTCGCAAAAATTGTTCAATGGGATCAAATTGATAGCAGATAAGAGTTAACCAAATACCATTCGACGTTATTTAGTATTCCATAACAGAATAACAACATATAAAAGAGAAAGCTTGTCAATGTTCCACTAATAGGCAAAGGTATTTTCTCGTCGTTCATTCCTTTACAGCTAAATGGTTTCGATCAATCTTAGTGGGGGTACGTCGGCTTAATGGTTGCGCTGCTCTGTTCAATTTACGGCCATCCAGAAGCACGACGATAGATGGGTGTGCTGTGCAACGAAGACAGAATAGCATTCTGTCTCTTTTTCTATCACACGTAACGCATACAGACTAAACCCTCATCACACTACTCGAATTTATTTAGTATTTCATAAAAACCAATAATAAAAACGTCCTCCTGACCGTTTTCGGCCACGGCCGCCATTCTCAAGAGAGATTAGCCAACTGCGCAGGAGATATTATAGTGCACAAGTGTGTGCGCAAACACAGGTGCACTCACTATTCCCTAGCTCTCATAATCCGATGGGACGGTAATCCTACACGACCGGAAAATTTCAGGCGCAGGACCAACGGCTTTACGTGCTTTCCGAGGCACGGGAGTGTACACACTTCCAACTTCCAGACTCCGGGCTGCTACTGAGAATTTTCTGACAGAAAAACCCAATAACTATTTATTGGCCCGACCTGAGAATTGAACCCAGGACCACTGGGTCTGCGGCCTTATATCTAGCCACTAGACCAACGAGGCAGTCAATAAAAACCATTAAAATAATAGATGATGAAACTACAATACAAAGCTCGTATTGTTTTATTCACATGTGTTTATTACACAATAAGCACTCGCGTGTCACTCATCCGGCGCACTGCGCACTGCGCACCGCACCCATCGATAGCACCGCCGTAAAGCGGCGTCGACGCGAAAGAAAAGTTATGACACGATCGTACCAATCTCTCACCACTAAAATTGGGCTCCGTTGATAGACCTGTATATAAGACCGTGGTTTCGATAAAAGTTGACAGTTGAAAGGTTCTAACTACTGTCGAGTTTATAATAACTCTACTGTAATATAATTAGCAAGTGTTTTACTACCTGTTTACATGAAATAAATTATAATAAAACGCGCATTTATGTCCTTCCGCTTTTAGAATAAGTGTCTATTGTAATCTGGGCGGGGTGAGGTACAAAGCAGATCGGCGGGGGGCGAGGTGACTAACCGAGTGAACATTCTGTATGTAATACAATCATGTTAACCGAAATGTTTAGTAGTTAGAACGCGTGAATCTCAACCGTAGAATGCGGTTTCAAATCAAAGCAAGCAAACAATTATCAAGTAGTTAAATTGTATTTATAAATCATTTCAAAAACATCGCGAGGAAACCTGCAGTGGGACATTTATAAGCTGCTATTTACTTTAACATCGATAGAAATAAACTGGTTTGAACAGTGCAAAAAGCAAAAATACTCAAATTGAAAAAAAAAAACATAATCTTTTCTGGTACATACTGTTATAGATCTTGTTACAGACTTTCGAACTTGTTTTTTTAGCCAATTAATATGGACAATATCGAAATTTAAACAAGTAATATTATATATTAAGAAACTAACGAATAAATGTTATAATTGAGGCTGACATGTTCCGCGGGCGACGGCTAAGCTTTCACTATTCTAACCTTGCTTGTTAACAACATCTATGACCCAATAATCACAATTTCAGATTATAAAAATCCGAACAATATTCGCGCCCAGACCACCCAAACGATATTCAAGATATAGTTCCGTAGTTATGTAAGCTACACGAAAAAACTTGTTATTTATGCATATGTCGAACTAATTATTATTTAAATGGTTTATATTCCATGACATAGTCTATGTACCAAATTTCATTTTTAATCTGTGCAACCATTTTGTTTGACTATATATATTTTGTTAGATTTGTTAGATGGAGAGTTTGATGAAAAATGTACTACAGCAAAGTAGATTATCCATTAAACTCCTTGGTTACAAATTGAAAAAGCTTTATTTGCTATTTTTTTTTTCTTTTAGTCAGAATTAGTTAGCACCTATATATAAATTAACTAAAGATTTCATATTTAAAATGGTTAAAATGCGTTTGATTTATAATACTCTGACGGAAAAACGTCTCACTTTAATATTTTTGTTTTTTATTTCACAACAGTGAAGGCTGGAAATACTTTTATATTATTAGATTTTATGCAAGCTATATCTATGCTAATATATAAAGCTGAAGAGTTTGTTTGTTTGATCCGGCTAATCTCAGGAACTACTGGTTCGAATTAAAAAAATATTTTTGTGTTGGATAGTCCTTTTATCGAGGAAGGCTCTAGGCTTATTTTTATTTATTATATTTTATTAATTATACGCGGGTGAAACTGCGGGCACAGCTAGTATAAGATAAACCCAATAATAAAGTCTCATACGTTCTCAAACACGAGGTCAGTTCGCAGTAGGTTGTCTGTGTCCTTACTTTGATCTCGTCGAGCTGCGGGCGCGGCTGGTTGGCGGCGGGCTGGTCGGGCGCGCGGCGGTACTTCTGGCGGCCGCCGCGCACGCGGTCCAATCGCACGCCCTCCCGCAGCATGCCGGTCCGGAGACACTTCCGGAACCGGCACGCCTGGCACGCCTTCCTCCTCCGCTTGTTTATCTCGCACTCGTTCGACGCCGGACATGTGTATTCTATGTTGCCCTGGGAATTTCAAATCTAATAATAATACGTGCTATAAACGGTTTATACCGAATTGATAAGTTGTTATGGATGAACGTAAATCTTAAACGTGAAGGGTCGCGAGTTCAAACCCTAGCAAACAGCATTGAAGAAAGGAATACGTCATGAGTACAAAGTTTACAGAACCCAACGAATGTCGTGAAACAATGCCACAAAAAACCAACCCATTCAGGAACGGCGTTGTGAAATAACTTCCAAAGAGGAGTGAAGTTTTGTATTATTTTTACTCGTTTTAACAAGAAAATGAAATATCGCTGACCTGTATGGTTCTTTTAAAAAACGCCTTGCATGCCTCACAGCTGGCAACACCGTAGTGAAAACCCGAGGCCACATCGCCACATACGAGGCACAGTCTGCGCGGCGCGTCGTCATCCCTGGCGCCGCTCGCCGCTGCAGCTGTTGTTGACGAGCAGTGTTGCTGTTCCGGGCTCGTATTACCCACAACACCACCCTCGCCGGGCGACACACAGAATCTGACTTCCTCTTTCGGTTCTAGTTCAAGCTGAAACATAAATATCATAATAAAAATAAAAAAATCTAATTAAATTCCAAATAAATTTATGAATAAAATTTTAATAAATTCCATATAAATCCGGTAAATTATCTACCTAATAAAATAAGCGATCAATGTCATCGTTTAAAAACTAGAATTAAAGGTAAACATGTTTTGTGTGACATCACATATTTATTAATACTTTTGCATTAAACATATGTAACTTTCACGAAAATTATATTTAAAAATAGTAATTATTTATTTACCTACTTTATTTTCACAACAAAATCAAATTACACATAAGGCGGGCTTAATACTACTTTATTCGATACCAGCCAACTCCAAGTCTTACACGAAAGGCTAGACTATAGGTATCCAAGATTCTACTTCGGCTATTTTATTGATATTTCAGACATATTGGTCAAAGTGCATACCTACATATACATATATATACAACGTATGCTTATCTTGTATATACGTAGGCATTGGTAAATAAGCAGACAAGTTCCATACCAATTTCTTCCCCGCTTGTCAATCGATTTTTTTTTGTTTGGTAGCTATTGTCGAGCTTATTTATGTGGTATCATAAAAACGTTTGGAAATAACTAATCTAAAACTAGTATCATAAAATAAATGTTGCCTGTTAAGATCTTACATTTATGTTCATTCGTCAATACCATTACGTCCAAACAGCTACACGGATTCAAATTAAATTAGATTATTACGCCAAGTCTTTGTCCATCATACTCGCAGTACAAGTGAAGTGCATACAACAAAGTATATAATTTAATAAAAAAATATTTGTTCGATAAACACCGACTAGATATGAAGAAACATATGAAATTCTTTGACTTTTTTTTTTTTTTTTTTTTAATGGAACCAGGCAAATATTTTTCGTACTATGACAATGTGTGAACGTTGCTATCAGGATATAGAATACTTCGGGGCGATAATATGCACAAGCGATTCCGTCCAGTCCCCATTGAAAACGGAGAATTTGGTAACGCTGTTTTTAATGGATTTCTTTCGGCCAGTATCCTACTTACATTCCCGCATCACACAGGGGGATACGTAAATCGATTTCCCAGTAACAAAAAACGGGATCCAATATGTTATATTTCTCGTTCTTACTACGCATGCTCGCTAACATGTTAGAGAATAACTAACGAATGCAACCATGCTTCGGTACAGGAAGCTCACACAAAATCTTATTACGCAAATAATATTCCTACTTACATTACACGGCTCCAGAAGCTGCATGGGTCGGTGTTGCTCTGTGGGAGAGTATTGCGGCGGTGGCTCGGCTTCCTGCTTCACTCTGCGTAACAACGGATCCCCGCTCACCGCCGACATCATCTGTACCTGATACAAACATCGGACATGAGAAACATATCTAAAATCACCAACTGACGGTACCTCATGAATGTTAACTGAATGACTGGTTTAGTAGCTAGCTTATAAGACTGCAGGTCGTCGAGTTCCTGGGTTCAAAACTGTTTCGGAAAAACAAAGAGTTCAGTTCAAACTTGGAATTTATCTCAGTATTAGTGTACTAATTCAGCAGTGTTTCCACTCATATGCCTCGAAAAGCACGTAAAACGTTTGGTCTTGCGCCTGAACTCTCTCCAATCGTGTCGGATTGCCGTTCCATTGGATCATGAGTGAAGGAATAGAGAGTATCCAGTAAGTAACCACAAAAGGTGTACTCTGCCGAAACGTAGGGCATAATAATAAAAAGCTATGATCGTGTTTAAATTCCTATATATATAATACATGGCAATTTGAACTATAATTAATTTATATTATATATAATATATAAAATAGAATGGAAAACATAACATAATAGCGATGAGAAAACCGTAGGTTATTATTTGTGCTTAGGGCTTTGTGCAAGCTCATCTGGGTAGGTACCACCCACTCATCAGATATACTACCGCAAAACAGCAATATTGTCGTGTTCCAGCTTGAATTGTGATTGAGCCAGTGTAGTTACAGGCACAAGGGACATAACATTTTAGTTCCCAAGATTGGTGGCGCATTAGCGATGGTTAACATTTCTTACAATGCTAATGTCTATGGGCGTTGGTGACCGCTTACCATCAGGTGGCCCATGCTCGTCCACCTACCTATTCTATAAAAAAAAGGTTCCTACTTAGCACGATGGGCTATTGGCGTACCCAATCCTATCCGATAGACTTTACACCTTATCAGGATTAAAAAGGGAAAATCAGCAAAACGATAGCAACCAATGACAACATTGATGAGCTCAGTTTAATTTAATTTAGTTCTAGCTAAAAACTGGAGGTTGATTTATTACAGGCGATGTATTATTAAGATAATATTGTACAGGAAGTAGAGCAAAAGTAATTCGTAACAGACGTGAAGCCATAAAAATAACAATTAAGGTTGATGAAGCAAAAACCTCCAATCGCTTTGTCTCATTCTCGCTTATTAGATGATAGCGCATTAACAAAGAACACAGTGATTGATTGATTACTGTCACTATAAAAAACCAACTTTCTAAAAACAAAATATTAGCCGTTAATAACAGATTATGTATCCTTAATATCAAATACAAATGATAAGATAGATTTAATAATACTAAAGCAAAATTCATATGTAATATCATATATTGGTATATAATATTCGTTGTTCCAAATTCAAACGAAAAAAAAATATATTATTTATAAAATTGATCAGAAATAAAACATATTATGTTGTTATAAAATTAAAATAAGCGAAGCGATATGAGTCGAGATAATATGCACCAAGTCGGATAGCGAAAATAAAAATTATCTATTTACGACAAAGTTTTCAAGGATGCGATGCGGGGTTCGATGCACTCTTGACATTGTCGGTTTCCGATAAAAAAATATATATCGTGACGCAATCAGTAGTTTTATACAAAGTACTCGATCACGCAAGACCTATATAATGTGATAAACAACGCGACGTTTCATAATTCGCGTACAAGCTACATTATTCCAAGTTTAAATATCGAACCAAGTATATAAGGTCCAAAATTTGAATTAGGTACCTAACCAGTAATCGTTAAGAGATACAAAAGCCAAATAAAATTAAAAATAATTATAGAAAGTTTTTTTATTTAAAACATTAGGCATCGATAATTCGGTATCGTTTTTATGTATTATATGTAAACTTAAGTTTAAAAGATCAATAGGTTATGATAAATATTAATTATAGTTACAAAACAAAAATACAATTACAATTCGTACTTTAAACCTAAACTACTACCTAAACTAAAACTTGTACACAAAATAAAATCTTGTCCGATGAATCAAATGTTTCGAGAATTATATCAAAAGTTCCCGTTTTTAAAACACAAAGTTTCCGAAAAAAAAGGCCTTGGTCTTATTTTAATTTCTACTAAATAATTGTATAAAACATGACGCATGCGGCACGACTAATGTAACGGATATATTATGAGTTTAGGCTAGACACAGTAAGCCTATCCCAACAGCGGCGACGTTGCGAGTTTGAACATTAGGCCGCGGGGTGCGGGGGCCGGGGCGCCATGTTACCCGAATTGCCATTTATCTACGAGACGCCAAGGTGAGCCCACGGACGCACGGTCGATGAACTGAACGCTTGTTATTATGAATATCTATTTTGCGCCACAACGCGCCGAAATTCTCGTGCTTACGCGATTTATATCGATTTCAAGGTCTCCCATTCTACCATTTTTTGTTCGCAAGCCAAATTAAATTACAAACGCTCAAAAGATAATAAAAGTAAAAGTGGCTCAGTAAAGCTGAGATGATAAAATTTCAAAGTAACGGAAACTGATTCTTAAAACGTTATTTTTGAATTATTTCAAAATACAATTGAATTATATATTTTCTAACAACTACAAAACATATATAATTATATAAATCACGACATATAATATCGTACATAATTTTTTTTTTAATTTTTATGTCATAGGTTGGCGGACGAGCATATGGGCCACCTGATGGTAAGTGGTCACCAACGCCCATAGACATTGGCAGTGTAAGAAATGTTGACCATCGCTTACACCGCCAATGCGCCACCAACCTTGGGAACTAAGATGTTATGTTCCTTGTGCCTGTAATTACACTGGCTCACTCACCCTTCAAACCGGAACACAACAGTACCAAGTACTGCTATTTTGCGGTAGAATATCTGATGAGTGGGTGGTACCTACCCAGACGAGCTTGCACAAAGCTCTACCACCAAGTAGATAATATAATGGATATACAAGTGGATAATATAATGCATAAATCATATTTTAAAGAAGCCGTGAAAAATATTTAGGTTACCACGGCCAGTCGGCCATAGCAAAAACTGCTGGATTAAAATAAGACTACCTCAATCCGTGACGGGTTGAGTACAATTGTGTATAATAATTTCGACAATCAAAGAGCTATTTATATGTTGATTTCAAATATTATTAATAGCATATAAGGTAAAATATTAATAATATTTATTTTTGTAAACTATTAAATTTATGTGATTTTATTTCTTTACACCAAATTATAATTGGTACATAATAAAATTCATCAACAAAGAACGTCCAAAATATTTTTAGTATCAAAGTTATATTTTTATACAAACATTGATTTTATAAGTAATTATTGAACATTAGAACGCCTTCATAATTATAGTCTTACCGCCTTATTCATAAACTTTTACTTCGTCTTGAACATATCCTCTAATGCATTAGTGAACAATTTCGGGAAAATGACAACCCCTTGTCTCACTCCTCGATGCAAGAGGATATAGGAATAAATAATAAATAAATAATATCCTGGGACATTATTCACACACGGCCATCTGATCCCAAACTAAGCAGAGCTATGGAAACCAGGTAACTGATATACTACATATAATACTTTTCTTTTGTAAATACATACTTATATAGATAATTACACCCAGACTCTGAATAAATAGACATGTTCATGCACACAAATGTCTGTTCCGGGTGGGAATCGAACCCACGACCTGCGGCGCGAGCGGCAGGCAATAGAGTACATACACTTGTGTATAGACGTATTATAGCTTTTTTGAATATGGCCGCCATTTAATTATCGGTCCGGACCACATAATTGGAAGATAAATACATAAGCAATGTAAATACTTTAAATTTCTAATTACAATATCACTCAATATTAGCAATAAAACATTAGGTACACCTACGTACCAGTTTTATTTCAATTCAAGATATCCTTTTTACGCAGTATCAATCCTTAAATTATTCAGCCGTAACGTCGTCTGGATTAAGCATTCATGATATTACCATGACGATAAGAAGGGTATATCAATGCTAATGGCTATAAATGTATGTACCGGTTTCAAATATCGATGGATTTAACGCAAGAAAAAAATTACTTTGCCAAAGAACCTTTTTAGTAGGTACGTAGGTATTATTTTTAAGTATAATGAATTACATAACTTATGAAACTTAATATATCTTTACGTTTTTAATAAATAAATCGCTCTTAGTACCGATACCCATCAGAAAAGTTCACGAGTGGTGACCACGAATCGAAAGACACAGCGTGAGCCCCCCTAACAAGGTGGACCGAGTTGCGAGTCGCGGGAAGTCGCTGGATGCGGGTAGCGGCAAGACCGTCCGTCATCGAGATCCTCGGGACCTTTTGCCAGCAGTGGACATTTTACGGCTGAGATGATGATGATAAATATAAATTTAAAATTCTATCTGTACAATTAGAAGACTATATAATTATGTAACATCACAATACCACCTACGGTGGTAGAACAGTACCTAACCTTGAACGTGGATGTCTCATCCACTCGCAAATCAGTTGGTAAGCTGTATACAACACTAAAGAGCTGAACAAGAATCATAAACGTCATCTTGGCCAACTGTACTGGTATCTAGTTAGTGTTAAATTGTTGATTCGAAAAGCCAAATCTACAAATAATGAGGTCAGGGACAAAAACGTGCCTTCCAAGGCACCCACTGAGTTTAAATGACGATTCAAAAGTGTAAGAGCATACTTTCATGAAGTTATGATATGTTTTGAACACGTATAAATAAAACTGTACGCTGTTACAATCGAAATAGGTTAAGTATTCGCTTATCAGACTACGTAACGCTGCAATAGATGCGAAAAAAAATGTAAGCGTCGCGACGGCCTATTGCTTATGAAAACCGGACCTGCCTCAATACGCCGTTTATTAGAACCGTTCTGTATTTTTCCATACTTATCATTTATTATCTTATCATTTTTTCCGTTACAAAAACTTGCAAGCTTTTAGCGTGTGATACGTACTAATCAGTTGCCACGCTGTCTCAAATATGTGTTTATGGATTAATAATCACATTAGTGTAGGTATTAAAGATATAAATACAGTACAACTATGTGTAGTTTAATTTTTGTTTCTCAACATTTATCTACGTTCTCAATTAAAGTTAGACAACACTTAATAATATAATATATTAAAACTTTATTAATTCATCAATTTCTTAAAAACTCAGAAATCACTTTAATCGATCACAAAAAAGGAAGGATTAGTGATATCATATTTCCTTTATGTTAAGAAAGAGTTTATTATTAGCACATTAGAGTCACTCTAAAGGTGGCGTCTCACGTTATTCTACCGAATATTAACGCACGGCCGATGACCACGGACAGTCACGTACCGAATAGAAGCTCTTCCCACGGTGCGTGTCGGTCTGTGTCAATCTTGAGATTCGAAGGTTTTTTGTCATTCCTATAGGCAAAGCATAAGAAAACATATCGCTGCCGATACGACTCCGCACCGCACCTTTGAAATTACCGACTCACGGCGGATCCAACGCACCGCTAGATTTGTCTGGATTCCACAGACGATATTCTTTCCACGACTCGTCGTGCGGGCTTGTCGGCGTCCGTGTGTAAAATTACGCACCATCGGAAGCCACGGTTTCCGTTGCCTTTCAAGTTGCCGAGTCATGATGTAACCGAAGGTACCGTAAGCTACAGACGAGTACGTGCTGGCACGGACACAGACAGTGGATCGGTAGACCAGCTTTAAGAACTAAATTATACCTTTAGTCTTAAATATAAAAATTTAGCCTTCTAAATATAATATTTTTTAAATCTGATTATTAATTAATACAATAATATGGAATAAAAGTTGAATAAAGCGTGGGTTGAAAAAGATTTATTTTATAGTTAGGACTCAGAAATGATCACTATATACCGAAGTTTAACATATTATATAAATATAAGTCGACTTCTTCCTCGCTAAAAAGACCTCGACCAGTTTTTGCTCGCATTTTTTTATCAATTTAAAAATGTAATTTTGGACAACTTGATTTATACTTCGCGAAACCCAATTATTACAGAATGCATTTGTTCAGGCGATCCGTATAGTTACGAGTCTGGTTTGGTTTTATATTAAAACAGTAGGTATATATTTTGCAACTTTACTTCAGACGTCTACACAGAAACTCATTATTATTACATCATTAAAAATAACTCCAACCAAATAATGTAGTAAAGGAGTTTATTTAAACAGTTGCCAGTGTTGCCATATAAGCGTCGAAGATTTGATTATACATTATCAACTGTACAACACTTGGAACTGACACACTTTAAAAAATCGAATCAAATTTTAAAAGGGCTTATGACGGCTGCGATCTTTTTCATATATTTATAATCTCAACGATCTTATTAGTATAGATATGCAATATTTGCGTGTGGTCTGTTGCCCAAGGTCGGCACATTAGCTATTCGCCGCCGGTCGTCGATGACTTCACTACAACATTTTTATCAAAGCGCTGTATCTTCGAGGCAGTTAAACAATAGACGACTTTGTTCGATGAGACAAAATAAATAAACGAATAAAACGTTAATTTGATACAAATTTTAAATTTCGAACAATATAAACGTTTAATTAAACTACACAAAAAAAATTACACGCGAAGTTATGATGAATCACTAAATAAATTTCATGTTTAATCAACTCATATACGTATTATGTACGTACACGTAGGTAAGTTATGTAAAAATTCAATGTCAATTATTGTTAGGTTATTCACCTGTAGAGGTCCCGGTATTACTGAATAGCAATGGATAAAAACAATAATAACGTTATCAAATTTATGTTGCTAATGTTGCAGTAGAATAATAAGAAAGGAAACAAAAATCAACAGTTTTTTTTTTTTAAACAGATTAATTTTCACAAATACATTATTAACGGTATCGCTTGATCATAAATCAAAATCCGTACAATTTGTTTATTATATATACAGTACGTTGGTAGGTATGTAGGATCTAAAATCCAAGGCCTTTACAAACATGATTAGAAGATTGTAATAAAATTCCTCCAGAACAGACGTGTCATGTTTCACAAATTCTAGCAATCATTATACATCATAACCAAAAAGTATCTTAACTTATTAAGCAATGCACAAAATTTAAGGAGAATTAAATATTCCATTTAAATACAGTTCGATATCATAAGTACAAGATTAAAAAAACAGGCTAAAATTAAAAGGTTACGAATACAATTTTTAAGTAACGATTATAATTACCAAATGTAATTTTGGTTAATAATTCATCAATGTCAAACCGCGGGGCATGAATTGGACGGAGTGCATAATTAATGTCAGAAACATCATAGACATAATGGGTGCCTTTGTTCGAAGCGAATTAGCTAGCGCAGAACCGTCATATATAGCGTTACGTATGGGTAGGTCAGGTTCGCACGCCTACGAAAAGCTTCGCCCAGGCAAATTCGGCGGCGGCTGTGAGGTAAAAATAAATAGTGGGGGTATGACGAGCGGGTTTAGAAGCTGGGGTGTCGGGGGGAGGGGGTTGCGTCTAGACTGCGGCCTTGACCGCGCCTGTTTCCGCGCGATCGAGGTCGAGTCGCCCCTCAGCCCACAGACCGAGTGCGAAGCGATGGCGGACTGGAAACGGTACACGGTAAACCTTACGTTCACCGTTCCAACACTAACGATAAATTTAGATAAAGTAAAGCTAAATACAGACTTCGAAATCTTAGTCATCGAAGTAATTAAAGATTTGCTTTAGGTTTGCCAATGATTCCAATTTGAGAATTTAAAGGCATACCGAATCGAGGAAAACCATTTTTTCATTTATCGTAATTGATAATGTTTGATATTAAATGACGTTATCCAAAATTAAATAAGGTAACACTTAATGCATTTAATCGATGCGAGTGCTTAACAAATTAGTCACGATCAAAACTCAAGCAATGAGGGACGATAAAAATTAGCTAGAACAAGGCGGTCGGTAAGGCGCGAGGCGGCGTCGCGGTCTGTGAACTCTAGCGATTCGACATTGCGCCGACATTGAGCCGAGCTAAATAATGCAGATAGCGGAGGGTTAACGACCGACAGCACCCAGTATCAGCACGCGGACGAACGTAACATTCAAAAGAACCTGAAGATAGAGAACGTGACGCATGTTATGTAACCACGCTGTTGCGACCTACCCCAAAAGCGGCCCAACTTGACTTACTCGTAGAAGCTCAATTAGCACCACGCGTGAGACACAAATTCCGGTCGCAATATCTATAACTTCTAAATAAAATAAAATAAACTTTTTCATATTTAGATAAAACTTTGAATTTAGCTCAAAACGTTTAACGAAGAAAATAAGTTTTTATTAGAAAAAAAAACAATCTATCTATCACTTGATCTGTAATATTTTTTTAGACTTTTTTGTATTCACTTTAATCAATGGTGATTGTTTTAACCCATTTTTTGATAATTCCATATTTAAATGCGAATTCCAAATTAGTTGAATCCTGAATTTTACATTACAATAAATGTGTGGGTGCTTTATTCTAACGAATCTTACATGATAAGAGGAAAGTAAAAGGAGCCGTACAATTGCTATTAGGAAATTATTCGAGGGCAGTTGATACACGCAGACTTAGTCGCAAGGCCCCCTCGCCTAGGGGGCCGTGGTGGGAGGGGAAGAGGAGGAGCTCACCGGGTGACATTGCGCGGGCGTCGACACTACGCCCGACCTACGCCACGGCTCGCGACACACGTGTCGCGGAAAACTGCGTCTCACTTTACGATATCTAGACTTTTGGAATAAAAAATATAACAACCCATTAAAATACGAATTAAAGAGATTTAAAAGACCTACTTCTTGAATTCTACATTTCAGAAATTATATATGTAAACTTTCAAGAATTGAAATCAATAATGTTGTGATTGATGCATCAATAATTACTTTTTAACAGCGTTAAGATAAATAGAACTTACCTAATACAATAAAATTTAATGTTTCAGAAATTCATTCGATTCCTGGAGAATTTCTTCAACGGTGAGCTTAAATAATTTTAAAAATCTGTGGCACTTGTCTACGAGCGTTGCGTTAATTTATATTCTCTGGGCCATCTCGTGAAACCTACATGAGTGTATTCACCAATCATTTTCGTTTATCTTCTCAAACGGAGGCTTTTGCTACTGATATGATAATCATATGATGGTATTAACAGCCATAATTAAAAATCTTAATCCTTGACGTAATAGAATGTATATGAATGAATAGCCGGTGACACATCTAAGCTCGAAACTGAACTGTGATTAAGTTATATTATGTCCCCTGTTTTTATATTATAACGAGAGATTAAATCTTTATCTATAATAGATCTCTTGCAACGCAAAACATCATTTTTCTATGACGGCGTTACACTTGGCGTATCGAATTGCATATTTGCGTTGATTGTTCGCTCAGTATGTATTGCTATTGACCTGCTGTTGCGATAATTTTGCATATTTGATTTATTTACAAGTTCAGTCTGTGTGGATGACGTGTTAGTAATATTTGCAAACCAAATATTAAAAAAGTGGGGTTCTTTAATTAAATTTTCATTTAGTCCTCAATAGTTTAAACACGAGTAGGCACTGCCGCTTGGACATCTGTTCTGCACAATACGGCATAGCACAAGCATATCGCTACGCCAAAGGGGTATATATTACGCACTTATAAATACAGATAAATCTCATATTTTAGATCTTGGAGATTGGAGTTAAGTCTAGTATACGTTGATTTTCATGCAGGATAAATTAATTCAATTGCACCTACATATATGCTCTTACATTTAATTTGAGAAAATATTTAACTAGTTAGGTGATGGACTTTCTTGTTGGTTATCGACGGTAGCGTTACATTCATTTATTTCCAACATGACGATTAAAACTTACTTATAAAAGCTTACTTGAATAAACTACTCTTTCATCGAAATCATCAATCAACCTGTAGATATACTTAATAAAAATAGATATCTAGGTATATGATACGGTAACCCATAATTGGAAACTTGAAACAAAAAAAAAACATATATAAAATACTATTAATACTTAATAGGTATGATTTTATAAATAATATTAGGTATATACGTAATTATAATTATGTTAATAAAACAACTCAAAGTTTTTATAATATGGGCCCTGAATCGTCCATTGTAATGTTAATAACCCATATAATAATACAAAATTAGTTAATGGAGATATGAAATATGGAAGATTGCAGGATCTCTTGAATTTTAAAAATGCATAAATAACAAAAAAAAAAGACAAGTATAAAGCAGTTCGTTGCCACCAATTAATTCGAGTTTTGCGCTTTTTGCATAAAATATAGACGGTAAAACCGGCGATGATAAATTGAATATGAAGGCCAAATGTTGAATTGATTATTTTATTACCATCGAATATTAGATGCAATTTATATGATCATAATTATAAAGAAAACATCAACAACTACTAACTTGTTCAATTCAATTATCACAAACCAGACATTCATTATATTGAAATACAGTCATTGAATGGAAAAAAAAATGGTAAGGATGGCGAAAACGTATTTAAAACAAGTTCAAAAATATTTACGTCGTACAACGAGCCTGTTATAATAAGATTTGTATTATATAAAAAAACATTAAAGTATTTAAATAATTTTACAATTTAAACTACATAAACATCTTTTCAAGTGCTTCCCTCTTATATAACTTAAACTTTAAGATAATAACGATGTTCGTTGTAAGGGAAACGTATTGTAAACAATTATTATCTACGCGTGGAACAGCTATTTGTTCTCTACTTAGATCCACAAACTAATTTAACTAGGACAACGTATTTTTTTTTACTCACGCATTTCTTTGTGTTCCGCTCTTCAATGTGAATATTCCACTTTACGTATATGGCGCACATTGTTACTGTCATTTTTAACTAATTAAACACTGCGTCCTAATGTTGTTAATCAACGCAAATACGTCAATCGACGTTTTCTTTCATCGGCATTTGAAATGTATTAGTTTTTACTGTTAACACCAAATACAACGCGCATGATAACTGAGGCGACAGTTACGCACTGCGGTCACGCATTGCGTACGCTACGAGCACGCTCGCCCCACCGTACCGGCGCACGCGCCGCCCCACGCAGCACCACGTGCTTTTAGCCTTTCAGATTGGTCCCTTCGACTGCGAATGATCACATGCAGCGAATGAACGCCCTTCGAGACTGTACCTTTGTAACAACGACGAATAAACGCGCCGCTATAAATTTTCCTGAAGCTACGCCAACTACAACGAGACGCGATTGGTTCGAAATACGTTTCGTGTAAAGTAACTAATGATTCGCTCTGTAAAGGTACATCGAGTTCGGTATTATGTATTCGTTATTACAATATAGTCGCATTTTATATAATACTCCTTTTTCCTATATATTTATATAATAAGTTAATTATCACAACTCGTACCTACACATCTTCGTAAATATGTTAACCTGAATAACCGTCTGTCAGTTGTAAATCCTAGTAAATATAACAATATTAAAGATAATCTATCAAGTAAAAAGACATGATCAATATATAAATAAATACTATAATGACAAGAAAGTTACTCATTCCCCTAAACATATGCAACAATAATGCGCGCCATTTTCTTCTTGTGATATATAATTAATACTAACTAACTAATGACACATAGATATTCAAAACTGTTAATAATACTACCTTATATACACTACCTTATATATTTTAATGAGTAAAAAATATCTCTGAACTTTCAAATTGCAACGAGAATTATAACAAGACAAAGTTGGTAACTAAATGTTTCAGTACTTACTCGTGGGAATAATAATAATAATCTTTATTTGAAAATATAAGCATTACAGTATTTACACCAAGTCGCTTATATCTACACTAATTACTAAACATTTTTTAATTATTCTTACTAATTTAACAAAACATACTACAAGGATAAATAAAATAAAATTTAGTAAAACAAAAATAGAATTAAAATTTGTAAACAAAATAAGCTTAAATCTATTTAGGAACCACAAAATTAATTTTTAAAATTCTGAAATATATAAATTTGTTTGAACATAGTATAAAAGGGATCATAAAATATGTCTACATCTCGACAACGTACGAAGTCATTTAAAAGTTTAACAGCCCTAGCAGTGGGGCTGTTGCTAGCTTGGGGAGAATGCCACATAGGTGGATAGCAAAACAATCTATGTTGCCGTCTTCCAACACCACGCATATATTTGTCACATAATTGTCATTTGGAACATATAAATATATTGATTCGCGTACAGCAGTGCTATCCACCCTATGCACTAGAATTAAATAGTAAAATTTTATAAGTGCGGCTTCCCGTCTAAGCTGAAGTGAATCTAGACCAACCATACCTGACACAAACATTGAAGGATAGAGAAAAGGGTAATATCCATATTTACGTTTAAATAAATATCTACAGAATTTTCGTTGAATTTTTTCTAACATTATACTATACATTGCCTCACGCAGACTCCAAACTATTGCATTATATTATAATTTACTACGGACATAGGCATTATACAATTGTTCTATTACTTGGGTATTCTTAAATTGCGATGATATTCTAATAATGAAACCAAGGCATTTATTAGCATCTTTGCATGTTTTAAGTATATGGTCATGAAAATTTAGTTTTCTATCCATTATAACACCTAAATCCCTGATTTTGGGTACATGTTCCATTGGTGTGTCAGACAGATTATATATATTTTTAATAAGATTACGAGATCGAGAAAAAGTGATAGTTTTACATTTTGAATTATTAAATGATAATTTGTTCCTTATAGTCCAGTCAACTACGGCATCGATATCACGTTGTAGCGCTACACAGTCTTTAGTCTCGGTTACAGATAGGTACAGTTTCAAATCATCAGCAAACATAAGGCATTTGGCATTAGAGATAACACCAGGTAAATCATTTATCATCATCAAAAATTGCATAGGACCCAAGGTACTACCTTGACTAACCCCTGATCGTGTATAATACTCTTCCGATTTATACCCGTCTAGCTTAACAAACTGTCTTCGATTTTTTTAAATAGTGAGCCATCAATTCTAAGAGCGAAGTTGAAAATCCTAATAAAGCAAATTTGTTTAAAAGTACATCATTATCTACAAGATCGAAGGCTTTTTTGAAATCAAAGTAGGCGGCATCTACTTGACAACCAGACTTAACTTTAGTACTTATATAATCTACAAATTCTGTATGATTAGTCAATGTGGAGCGTCCAGGACGAAACCCATGCTGGAAATCACTCAATTGCCCCTTTATTTGTATATAAATGATGTTATTAAGTATCGATTCAAATATCTTTCCAAATACACAAATAACAGCGATTGGTCTATAATTTGTAATATCCGTGGACGAGCCCGATTTTGGAATAGGTGTTACTCGGGACACTTTCCACTTGCTAGGGTATAAACATTCGTCAAACGAACTTTAAAATTCACAATGAACACGACAAATACTAAGTTCGTACAGTATCTATCTATGTTAATAAGGTACATAATAGCTAAATTATAGCGAGACATTAAAAAATCAGCAAGGTGGATCGATTTCAGATAAAAAGCCTAAAGCGCTTTTTGGACAACCGAAGGCCAACATGAATGTGACGACAGCGTCCGCAACACTTATCTATGCATATTAAATTGCATTAATTTATTGCCTAGGTTCTAATTTTACATTTGATATATGTAAATACGAATATAACATAAATTTTATAGCCAATAAATGTAAAATGACTAGTGTCATTTCGGTAGTGACGTATAATACATTACATTGTTTATTTTCTTGGAAATAGGTACCTACTATCTACAAATTGAATATGTTCATGTAAGGAGTAGTGCAGTTAGTAGAGCGAAATGCAGAACCAATAATAAATAATTGAGGAACACCTTTAAAATTACAACCTTCTCAAGAAGAGGGGCGTTTGTTTAGCACTGGAATATTACATTTATCTTTTATGATTGCAAATGTGTCCAAATTAATAATGATCAATTTTAAATGTCGAACGTATGTAATTGCGCACGATATTCAACTGTCAAAATTGCATTAACTTTAATTGCAATTGTATATAACTTAGAGTGCGCCTTAGCTAGCAAAAATTCAGATTTCACCGGCGCTTAACACGCCCCTCTCGACATGCGATCTATTCGACTATACTTTTTTTACTGGCAAAAACGACGGGCAGAAATGTATTTAAATACTTTTTTCGTGTTACACAAATTTTACAAATTATTGTTAAGAATGTGTTGTGAAGTTATTTCAACTAATTATAGTTTATCCAAAGCGTAATCCTCTAGAAGACTAGACAACGCCGCAACGACTGATTTAAGGAAAAAATACATATTAAAATAAATAGTTTGACGTAAGAGTGACATGCGACAAGAGGTGTCGTTTCAAACAATTAAGCAGCCACTACCCACATATCAATCATTGCCTTACTACCTATACCTAGGTACAGCCAAGCAAAAATACCTAATGGGATATGTACGGTCTACCATTTACAAAAGAGAGTGAAATTATATATTAATAGGTGTGTTTCAAAAATACTATTACCTCACAATAGAAACAATGAAATGGCTTAGTAATGGCTTCACAAAAAAAATTTTTTCTAAATAGAAGTAAAACCGATGTAACATCTAGGTCTGTAATTAGAAAGAGGCATAGAACCTACCTAGGTACTGTCCGGACACCTTTGTATGTCTAAAACTTTGCCGCCCGCATTAAGTTGAAAGTTCCATTTTCTAGGTTTATCTCATCTTTGCCCATCATTAATGCCCGTTTAATTACCTATTAGAATCAATAATTCTAAGCAGATGTCAGGTTTAATATAACAGACGGTTTTGTCTTTGTTCTTGCTTAAAAATTTACTTTTAAACATTAATGAGGTATGAACAAAAATACAGGAGTTCAATTTTCAAATCGTAAAATCAACGATAAAAAAGTCCATCAGTATGAGATATAAGCCTTACGTACGTAACTAGATATAAAATAGACTAGAATAGGTCGGGCCAATAAATAGTTATTGGGTTTTTCTGTCAGAAAATTCTCAGTTGCAGCCCGGAGTCTGGAAGTTGGAAGTGTGTACACTCTCGTGCCTCGGAAAGCACGTTAAGCCGTTGGTCCTGCGCCTAAACACTTTCCGGTCGTGTCGGATTGTCGTCCCATCGGATTATGAGAGCTTAAGAAAAGAGAGTGCACCTGTGTTTGCGCACACACTTGTGCACTATAATATCTCTTGCGCAGTTGGCTAATCTCTTGAGATTGGCCGCCGTGGCCGAAATCGGTCTGCTCGGTCGGCTGATGAAAAAGATCCTGCTAATTTGTATATAAAAAATCGGATAACATTGGCTTTAAAGTTGTTTGAGAATAAAACGAGACCTAGACAGACAGACGACGAAGAACGCGATCTTAAAATGAGCGTTCTTTTTAGATGGAGTATAAATAAGTATACTTGAAATAATTCAAAATCTCTCATCGCTTCATTTAGAACGTACCAAAGGCGTCTGATTAAAAAATAAAATAACGGTAGATACCTACTACATTCCCAAATATCAAATTAATAACTTAATGTCAGCAATAAAAGCTTAATCAACGTTTTGAATTTTGATTTTTTTTTTCAATAAAACCAGTTTTTTTTATGCAAATATAATAAATACTCAACGTCTATTATTAGTAAAACCTACGAATGTTAATAAACAGGAAAGTTTAGTAGGTAACGATATAAATACTTACGGTGAATGAGGCACGTATAATGAATGAAGTCTGAAAAATTAATACAAGTCTTTCGTTGCTAAAAATTAATGAGGATATCATATCTACTGACCGAAGAAAACTTAAAAATCATGAGCATGAAGGTGTAACAAGAACTTTTAGAACCAAAACATATAACAAGATTAATAATAAATATGAACCTGAGATTATTACTTCAACAGTATTTAACGAAAAAAATGAAGGTAACATATATAATTAACTAATAGATTAGGTTTATAGTATCCTAATGCCTGAAATAAAATGCAGACGGACAAAAACTAACACGGTCAGACACAAGATAGCTAGCTATATACGAAATACATACCTCAGAAGCATCAGCCAAACATCTAGTAGGTAACTTGTAAATATTATGGCAATAAAGAATATATTATTTAAAAATAGTATATAAAATTAAATTTATATACAAATATATTTTATAGATGACACACATTTGACACACCTGATGGAAAGTGGTCACCACACTCACAGACATTAGCATTGTAAGAAATGTTAACCATCGCTTACATCGCCAATGCGCCACCAACCTAGGGAACTAAGATGTTAGGCCTTGTGCCTCTAATTACTCTGGCTCACTCACCCTTCAAACCGGAACACAACAATACAAAGTACTGCTGTTTTGCGGTAGAATATATGATGGGTGGGTGGTACCTACCCAGACGAGCTTGCACAAAGCTCTACCGCCGAGTAAATTATAATTGGTAATACTAAAAATTACCGAAGGCAATTTTGCAAACGATCACGCTGCAATGGCGGAATGATCAAACAAATGAATCTTAATAAAAGGTAAACTTATCACATCAGTTAAGTAGATAAGTTAAGGAAAATTACTTAGTACAAATGGTTTTTTTTTATCATAATTAAAATAGAAATATTTTATTATTGAAGCCAGTCAGTCAGTGATAGCCGTTCATATTTGTAAAACGAGGTTTGATATTATTGATAACGCGGCTCAAGGTCGTGGTTTTTTTTTATTAACAACTATGTATTATACATACAATTCTAGCTAACGAAATCATCTAAATAAGTATCAGCTAACTCGACATCGAGGTTATTTTAAACAATGACATAAATTACAAAGTAGGTACCTACATTTAAAAACAGAACTGGCTGAAAACATAAATCTCATCAAGTCTTAACATAAGCACACAGCGCATGATTTAGAAAAAAAAAAAACGATTTGTGCCTGTATTGTATTATTAAAAGGTAAAAGAGAGGGGGTGCTTGGTAACGAGATGGTCGCTTACTATTTTTTTGGCGCGAGGTTCCTGATCAATAGGAGGTTAAGAACCACTGATGTATATGTTGTGTTAGGGCAGGCACGCGGCGTCGGCGCGCCGGGCCGCCAGACTCGAATCGCTTTTTTGGCCACAGGGTTGTCGCTTATCGCTTATTTATGAGACTATTACGAAATAATGGGACCTACTCAGTCGAGATATTAAAACTTTATTTATAACACAATTTGGCGTTTTATAAGTAGGTATATCCGCGAAACAATTAAGAGACAATAAAGAGAAAGCATTCTCTATTATTTCCATAAGACTTATTTTTTTTTCTTTAATATCCTTAAAAATATTTTTTGATTATTTGGTATTGAATGAGGATCTAAGGTTGAGCTTTTTAGCTAAACACTGTATTTTATATCGAGTTTAACAACAGAATCAATTATTTGTACTGCTAAGCAACCACAGACATCACGGTATAGACATAAAAATAACGCAACCCTATGACAAAAATAATTGTGTGGGAGAGGCCATTCGTGGAATAGCTCTTTCTAAAATGTGTGCGTGTTGTATTATATGTACATAATCAAAGTAGTGTGCGCCGCCGGTTCATTGTCAAGGCCAACTGCCAAATCTCCCGCTCGAGCCCCTTCCCCCCACACTCCTACTCCTTCATGTCAATTATACGACTTCAACGAAGCCAGCGAGTTGCCGACTATGTATTCCTCGGGCACTGAAGCCTTCTCCCCATCGACCCTGAGCAAAACAGCAATACGTAACGAACAATGAAATTAGTTTGAAAACGATATAATTGACTCTCGATTTCGATTACAGGCTAGGAGGCACCGCTGGCCTCGATGCAATGATCGCGTATTTTTAACGTCATCTATCGCATTCCTCTTGTTTTTTAATACATTCGACTTGTTTTATTTTAATGATGGTCAATAGCAGTATTATAAAACATAAACGATAGTAAAACAAAACTCGGTCAGCTTATCAGATATTCTACAAGTAAATCACCTAACACTAAGTTATAAATTGAAATCTAAATAATTATATAATAAAATAACATAGAACATATATTATGATGTAGCTTGGTCGATAGCAAAAATACATCGAAAACTTCATAATAAAAACAACAAACTAGAGCCGCAAACATTTCCAACAGCTTATGATAAAAGGTCAGGCGTCATGCATTTAAAACAAATTAAAGATTGAAGTCCGACTTTTGATGTAAGAAATTATGTTTTATCTAATATATGTATATTTTATTTTAAATGCGGAAATAGTACTACATTTGAAATAGTTGCATTCATATCAATGTATGAAATGTCCATGACCATAGTTTTCTGATCTCGTGACCCAGTTGATACAAATATCACTCTGCACTTGGTGCGAATGATATGATAACGAAACATAAAAATTGAACTATTAAACATATGAAAGAAATTGAGTTTACTTAATGGTTCTTGTATGATATATAGCTATACAACATATATATTTTTACAATAAATGTAATTACTAAAGCAGATTCTGATCACGATTCTTATATCCCATTACTTGTCAAAATTAATTGAGAGAAAGTTCAGCACGTTGTTTTTAATACCTACACTATTACAGATTCAAATTTAAATTAAGAATATATATATGTTACGTAAATATATTTAAAAAAAAACACTATATGAATCGACAGTAACAATTTTAATTACAGTGTAGATCACGACGCTTGATCGTGAACATATAAATAAATACTTAGGATTTAGGCCTGTAACAGTAATAAAAGACTTTGCTAATAAAAATATTGGATACGAAAAGCTAAAAAATTAGTTAAATTAAAAAAAGTTCGTTTTAAAAATTTAATTGCTTGGTAATTGTGAATTTTTACGACGATTAAAAAAGTTTGTTATGAAAATATTCAAGTTCGAAAATTCTACATTGTACACAACTCCATCCGACAATTGGATAATTATAATATTTCGAATAAATAAGAGAAAAATATTTACATGAACAAATTATGTTTACTGTTTCTACATGCGTACTTTATCCGGTTATTAATTAAATAATTAAATGATTACGAGATTCATTATGTCTGAAACGATTCAATACATTTAGTTTTATTAGATGGGTAGTAATAATAATTTTGTAAATCGTGACAATGTAACACTTTTGCGAAATAATAAAATACGTCCTTAAGGTTTTGTTTTATGTTTGGTAATAAAAAATAGAGTTACATATATGCCTGATAGCGATGTAATCGTCGTGGAATAATTTCGGATCTACAATGCAACCACATGGGACACCAAAGATTTGAAATAAATAACATATATATCTATAGACATGACTTATTCGAAAGACATTTGAGTGTTTTTTTTTTTAACTTAAAATTTTGAGTATTTGTGTTTTTTTAGAAATAAATATGTTGGTACGTCAGCCAGTATGCCGGCAACGCATATCTTGAGAACAAAAGATTTCAAATGTAAGCTATATTTAATCTGTATAGCATAAGAAACACATATTTGACTTTCTATTACATTCGTTTCCATAAGTATAATATAACAATAAATGAAATAAGAAATACATAGACGAATACCATCAAAAACGTTATAAAAAAATTGGTGTTGGCAGAATAAATTGCACATAGACCACTTTTTTTTTTTTGATTGACATTTCCTTTTTTTGTTTTTTTATAAAACACATTTTAAAATGAAGGGTAAGCATTAACCTACATATTATAACATATCATTTATCTTCATGATATTAGCATATGGAAGTAATGCGGCATTTTCGTATACAAGATAAAAAATCAGTCAAGGCCATGTGTTCTTTATCACACGAATTGTGCAAAGTAGATTAGAAAGATAAACAATCCCCACTTAATGTTAGTCCGTTTATATTTAAGGTGAAAATAAATTTTAATGAAAATCTATTACCTACAGTACGTGTTACCCAATTAGGCGCGTAGTGTTGTGTACGTGTGTCAGCATTTGAGATTTGCTGACTGTCGTTTTTAACAATCACCGTCTCGTCTCTTCATTATGACATAATTACTATAGCCACACACATATTTGAGTCGTCGTATTAATTAATTTTATTGCTATTTAACGATATTTTTTTTTTCACCTATACTCAATAGATAAAAAAACATTATCAAACAATATATGTTAAGATTCAAAACTTTATGATAACGTCGTCTAAATAAATCTTTCCTATGTATATTTATAAATCAATAAAACAAAAAAAGCCACAAACGCGTCTTCGCAAATGTCACCGAAAAAAAATACCTCATTGTACATTACAAACTTCGCATCTCTTTTATTAAAATTTCTAATATCGATCGCCCCACGGTTTTCAAGATCGCGTTGTTAATGTTCAGTTGAAATCAAATAGACTTTCAAAAGTCGACCTTCAACGAATGCATATTCAATAGCACGTCTGAACAGGTCGCACGACGTCTGGAGGTACTAAGCAAATCAAATAGGTTGGGAATTAAATTGTGTAATAAGAATAAATCCTTGGGAAGTCTAAGCACTAAGGCACTGGCGTCGCGTTAAATAACAAAAAACTATAAGGGTTGTCGCTCACGAATTCACGATTCGATCGTGTATATTAAGCAGATTATATTTGTGTTATTATTTTTTTGAAACTTCATTTAGCGCTAGTGGGGCATTTTTAGGTCCAATTTCATCGCGGCGTTTCTAGTGTGTAGCGTTTCTGACGCGTACATGTTTAACTTTTGTCACGTGTTTCGCATATACTAGTAGTTATTTGACAATGAATAGAATAGTAATCAATGTCATAGCTTAGTTTTTTTGGTCCCTTCGAATTTTACGATTAATTTTCCTCGTCTCACATTTTCCTAAGCAACAATAGAGTAGCATACTACTCTATTGTTTATTATTTGGACACTTGCATTGAGTTATGCAGTTTTTTTAACAATGTTAGATATTAAAGTAACAAATCAACATCAGATTATGACAATAGTTGTTTTATTATTGTATTTATGAAAATACCAATTATAATTAAATGATGTATGATTTTAGGTTTTTTAATGAGAATTATTTTAATTAATACTAATTTAATATTTTCTTTAAGATATAATACGATGATTAGGATTATATATATAAAAAAATATAGGTACCTATAGTTCAAAGACGAACATGATAATCATGAATTATCATGAATTAATTATGATAAATACATTAATACTGAACTTTATGCCAGTAATTTTTTTTTTCTGCTATTAGCGTGTACGACAGCCTTTATAGAGGCTTAGCGCTAGACGCAGATATAGCCGGCGGGCGATCGATCACGGCGCGTTGGGGCAGGTCGGGTACGCGCTTTGCGTTTCGCACGTGTATCACCGGTGTATGAGAAAATAGCGGTTATTATTATATTAACCGTGTAAATACGTACCTTTTCACTTTCACGTGCTACGATACGAAACAAGAGCAACCGTTTCGAATGTATCCAATATATAAGAAATTAAATTTTTCTCGGTAGGAAACGTGAGCGTTTAGAGGAATACTGAACAGCTCTATAGAATAGATCGTTTAAAAGGACTTCCGCGCCGACGTTACGAGGCAGAATAGCGATCAGGATCTAAAGGTAATTTTTGGACAAGCGAATCAGTCAATTGTTAACCACTTGCGAAAATTCATTCATTGCAATTTAACTTTAGACTTTTGATATAATTTAGACTTGAATATAATATACAAACGTATTTAACTATTAAATACTTATTTACATAGAAATTATTTCTTAAATTAAAAAAAAAAACTGGTTTTCTGGCTTGGCTAAATTATAATTATGACACTTAATTTTTAATTACATTAATTTATCATAAATTCAAATTAATAATTCAAAGTAATTGCATAACAATGTTTAGAATATGAAATATTTTTGATAAGTAATTCAAGCATCTACTGTGTGTTGATAAAATGTTAGGATAGGTCATGGCGCAACGCGTTACGAATAAAAAATTACAGACGGCCGGCTAGTATTCTTACATTTTTCATGTCAAACATTGAAATGTAATTAAATTGTACGAACCACGTCGTCCATCTCCATCCAGTCCATGTCGGCTTCTATCAGGTCGATTTAATATTCGGGTGCAATGTCACGTTAGAGAACTGCGCGTCGCGACGTTCGACACACGAGTGCAGCGTCGTGTCGTGTGTTGCACCGAAAATTCGTTCCCGCGTGCCTTCCCCGCGCACCCCGACACCTCCTCTCGCTAAATTTTTCGAATCGTACAACGCCATCTATGGTCGATCGGAAGCCCACTCCCCTTCGACGTAGCCTTGAACTTGACAACACATCGCGAGCGACCCAGTTTTGCGACGCGTCCCCGCCCCCGCGTGCGACGGGCGCACATTGTCGCGGCTGCGTCAGCTGAATGGAACCGAGTGCAGCATAAAGAATATTTTCGCGCCACGCTGCAACTCTTGCTTTCATTGTATAATATTACATCACGCACTTGCGCACGTATTTACATCGACTGATTAAAATTCCGACTCGTTTCGGACTTAACTTTATACGTTTCGGAATGATGTTGACATCTCTCGTTACGTTTGTATTTGATCGTATCAACAATTTGACATTCATGATGTAAACATAACGGGTTTATAACTATTTAACTTAAATGTTCCATTAAGAAATACATTTGGAAGCGTTATAATTATAAATAGTATATTTCGGTCCATAGATATACAAAAAAAATTAGACAATGTAGTATACAAGCATTGTATTAAAAAAATAAAATAACTCGCGTAATCATATCTATTCATATTTAACACTGAGTTGTTAATTTTTTACTATCCTTATATACAAGTAAGTATTAAAGTTATGAAGTTGCCATAAATATATCCATAACATATTTCAGCCGAATTCATTATAGCGTTTTATTTGCAATATTACAAAACATATATTACAAATTATTTATGATTTTGTAAAACAGATAATAAATTTAAAAGTAATTGCTACTACCGATACTTTTTGGTGCATATATTGAAACTGATTATTATTTTTTAGATAAAAATAAATAAATTATTATTGATAAGATTGATTTATAAAATTCAAACTTCGTTTATTGAATACTTTATTACATTACACAAAACGCATAGATAATTTTTAACTGCAAACTGTACGTTTCATTTCATCAATTTTTATTTTCAGCCGGAAAACGTCCACGGCTGGGCAAAGGCCTCCACGATAGGCGATAGCCGGTCTTGCGCTACCCGCATCCAACGGCTTCCCCCGAACCTCACGATATCGGCGGGGGCCTGCCCACGCTGCGTCTTCCGGTTCGTGGTCGCCAGTCGAGAACCTTTCTGCCCCAGCGGCCGTCAGATCTGCGAGCGATATGCCCCGCCCACTGCCACTTCAGCTTAGCAATTCTTCGGGCTATGTCAGTTACATTGGTTCGCCTACGGACTTCATCATTCCTGATTCGATCTCGCAGGGAAACTCCGAGCATAGCCCTCTCCATTGCTCGATGGGTGACCTTGATATGAAGGCCTTCTTATGAGGTCCATAGTGAACGACCACGTCTCTGATCCATAAGTTATCACTGGCAACACACACTGGTCGAAGACTTTCGACTTAAGACACTGCGGTATTTGGGATGAGAAGATATCGCGTAGCCTCCCGGACACTGCCCAATCCGCGTTAAATTTATAGAAATATTATTAAAAACTAAAAATGCATTAGACATAAAACATGTATTATTATTATTTCGCACGATTGTAGACGTAAAAATGTAAGTAGATATTAAAAATAAAAAATTAAGCCTTAATGGATTTCAAGTGAAAATCTTACGTAATATTTTGAATATTTTATTAACACATAACTGGAATAGTACGTTTTCTTTTCAAAATCAATTTATATTATAATGTTATATTATTAAATATAGGACTTTCTATTTTATCTGTATAGATAACATAAAAAGTCGTATTCAAACGCTAATATATTTTTTTAAATATAGTTTTAGATCAGAAAACGTTTATATATTACGTAAACCGTTCGCGTGTGCATAAAGTGCATAATTAAAGATGCGGACATCCTGACCGGCTAAACGAAGACGTCTTGAAAACATTGCACACAGAATGAAATACACTGAAACTAGGGACTTCACTTTGCAGACTTTTTTTAAAAGTTTGTTACCTCAGACCTCCGTCATTTATAAAACGATTTAGAAAATTCTGTTTCTTTTGAGAGTGAAAACGTGAAAGTTATTTGAGTTCTTTTGAGGTTTTATAACAGATAGATATTTTAAACGCACTTGTGTTGCGTATGTTAACCCCTAACCCTATATATAGATAAAACTCCCAACTACAATTGTGTACATGTTTTTGGGTGTAAATAAAAAAATAAATATTATTATTACTTAAACCATAAGTCTATTGCCGATATATTAACAGATTTTTTACCAGCAGACAGAGGTTTTACCAGCGGTCTTAATTTTTTCGGGATAATATACACGTATGTCATTACGTTGCCTACTAGGTAGTTTTCCATTTTTCCATTCATTTATTACGCAAGACGATTTAGGGGAGGAACAAGTCTTATTTTTTCTTACAGGAGGGAGGGACTAGCCTGTCTTGGAGGACTTAGAGGGGAGTCTTGATAGTTCTTACGTAAGATCACAAATATACGCAAAGTTAAGATTTGAAACATCGAAATTTTTTACCGACAATACACATACAGTGGTGGTCGTATAATTAGAAACACTACCAACGGTCCTTGACATTATGTAAGATACTTCACCGCAATCGTTTTTATTTTGAAATTAAACAAAAAATAGGACAACAATATGTTCAACGATTTATCAGTTATTAGAAAAACAATATAAATCCCATTACACAACTGCAGTTTCAATATTACATTATGGACAAACATTTAAATCAGTTTTAAGGTATGAACAATAATGGTCAACTAATTAGAAACAACAACAAAAAATATAAAAAACAATTTTTTTTTTTAGTATTAGTAATTAGTATTGTTATTTACGAAACAGCTACTATCCACAGCCTACCAATAGTTATAATTAATATTTAGTGGCGTATCCCTTATTTTCAATAACAGCACTGCAACGACGTGGCATTGATTCAATCAATTTCATACATTTTTCTAGGGGGATTGAATTCCATGCTTCAACAAATGCTTCATATAGTTCGTTTTGACTGGTGTTACGTTTGTTTGAGACTTTCTTTTTAATTATATACCAGAGATTTTCTATCGGGTTTAAATCCGGACTATTTGCTGGCCAGTCTAAAACGGATATACGCTGTTCGCTAAGGAATCATATGTCGCTATTGGCCTTGTGTTTAGGGTTATTGTCATGCTGAAAGATTCAGGTTATAGGCAAATAATCGTCCGAGTAGGGAATCATTGTGTGCTCTAAGATATTTTTGTATTGCCATTGATCCATTCTACCGCCACCGTGCTTGACTATACTCCTTGTGTATTTATAATTAAAAGCATTGTTTACAGGATGTCTAACATAGCGTTTTCCATCGGAATTTACCATATTTATTTTTGTTTCATCTGAAAATAACACTTTTTTCCATTCTTGTACCGTCCCATTTAACATATTTTTTAACGAATAATAATCGCTTCTTACGGTGTTGCTTGGTAAGAAGCGGTACCTTTCGAGAGATTCTTCCAAACAATTTAGCTTCCACTAATCTTCGGCGTATCAGTCTAGACGAGATGTTTCTCGGGTCATCAGGCGAAAAAACTTTATTTTTAATCTGGTTGGAGCCTTTACTTGGGTCTATTTTAGCAACACGAACGATTAGCATATCTTCTCTGGGAGAGGATTTTCTTGGCCGAGCTTTTCTAAGAACATTTTCAAAAGTTCCATGTGTTTTATAATGATCAATTGCATTAAAAACTTTCTTAACAGAACAATTTAAATGCTCAGCTATTCTTCTGTACACCCACTTATGATCTATATGTAAATTAACAATTATTTGCCTAGTCGACTCACTAGTTGCGTCACTACGTTTATTTTTGCCCATTTTGAACAAAATAAAATTCAGATTAAATTTTGAATTGCCGCCAAAATAATAGAAAAAGAAATGTTATTCTCCAATTTCAAAAAAAGAACGAGCTATGGATGCTTTTTTAAAATGTTTCTAATTAGGCGTCCAAACGGCCAGTAACAGAAAATAAACTCCTACATGTGTAAGACTCATTTTGTAATTAAAAGTAAGATATGTTTTATATTTTATGCATTTAATTGGTTTTTTATTTGAGTGGCTATATTATTGCATGATTATTAATTATTGAATGTGTATATTTTTTACGAACATTTGTACGTTGAAGTTATACTTTCTTTATTCATAAGAAGTGTTTCTAATTATATGCCCACCACTGTATACACTACAACACTACCTATGACATAATTTAGAATTTTCATATCAAAATCACGTATAAGTTCAAATATTCGCAAAATAAGAAACTTTGATGCTCATTTCTATAAAATTACAAATTTGTGACTTAGCACTTTTAATTATTCATGTTTTCAATTGTTCTTGTAAATGATTTCGTCGCCAGCATTCGTAATGTACTAATGGTCTGAGTGGTTTCCGGATAGTGGCATTCAGTTCAGGCAAGGTTTTTGCAAATAAGCCACAAAGGACATAGATAACAAATCGAATAACACGCAGTTCTTATGAGTTTAAATCGATCGAGAAAATTTATCCGCAATTCGCGTCTAAAGTGGATATGTTTAAAGAATTTTCTTATAAGAACTACAAAGGAGTTTGCTTATAATAAGATACAATTTAGCTTAACGTATTAGTATAAACATGTTTTACTTATGGAGTTATGAACAAGAATTTTTTGAAGTGATAACTTCTTATGGGAGGGTAAACCGCTTCGTAACGTAACGCGTTACGGTGCCACTATTACCGAAGCGGTACTACGACGGACTACTTTACCTAAGTTACCAACCTAACGCCATCTAGCGTATACAGATAGTACTTATAATAATTAAGCAACTCTCAAGTACTAATTTAAATTATATTTAATATAATATAATTAATAGTAAATATTATCACTTCTGTCGAGCGTCCCGAGACGAACACGTTTTTTTATTTGACGAGCCGTTTGGCGTGGTTAGTAGATACTTGCCTTTCGCCGCCGCAGGTCGTGGGTTCGACTCCCACCCAGAACAGACATTTGTGTGCATGAACATGTCTGTTTATCCTGAGTCTGGTTGTAATTGTCTATATAAGTATGTATGTACAAAAGAAAAGTAGTATATGTATTCCATAGCACAAGCTTTGCTTAGTTTGGGATCAGATGGCTATGTGTGAATAATGTCCCAGGATATTATTATTATTAAACTTGTTCTAAACTATTACAATGTCACTAAGTTTATTTTTATATACAATTTATCACAATTTGTTACATTATCCGGCAGTTTATTGCACAGCTGAAAAACAATAACGTTTTTTTTGCCATAATTAGTGCATGGTGTTATTAAATGTTGTTTAATCTTGTTACTTAATATGTTGAATGTTGTTTTTGTATGTAGTTTTATGACTGATTGTAAAGAATATTTTGATGTGTTTTTTTATTAGAATACAAGTGCATAATGTATGGAATTGTTTAATATTTAAAATTTAAATTTTTAGAGCATTTCATTTGTATATTGTGATAATTATTTTGTATAACAATAATAACTACAGGCACATCATAATAATAAATAACATCATAGTTACCGAGGCTGGAGGTACATACCCAATATAATTCTATGGGCTAATGTGACCATATACCATCAATCGACCAATTTGCCTATCCGCCTATTTTATAAAAATATATTTATAATAATTTAAATTTTGTGTAACTCTATAATATACATATTATTCAGTGATTTTGAACAGTCAACAGCCTTGACATATTAATAATATAATATATGCTATACACAAAAATGCCTCCTCAGTTTCATTATATTAAATATATCTGCAAGTGACCCTTATCCAGACCCTCAAGTCCCTGAAAACTAAGTCATTTATTCAACCATTCATATAATTAAATAACTGTACACTAATAATAATAAATACTATAATGTTATCAGTTATAACAACTTTTTAGATATTCTACAACTAAATCCGCCATCTAGTGTCAAATATGTGAACTTTTACAAGTTTTTAATTTACCTATTAGATTCTCTATTCAATAAGTTTTGTTTAACTAAAAACTTAACATTTATTCCTATATACTCCTATAGTCCAGTCAGTATGCCAAGTACTAAAATATTACAACATTGCAATTAATTAAGATTCTGATGAAATTATTGAACACATACTCAAACATGATATTGGAGAGGTTGAGAAAAAAAAAATCTAATTCCTCATCAAAACTCAACCTATCTACATCGGTTTATACTTAATGGTTATTCTTTAAAACTTAAAAATTAATTAATTAATGATGCAAGTTACCCAAATCTATTAATCTAATTAAAAACATATATAACATGTTTATCAGTACCTTAAACATTTTAAAGTTAACCTTTTTCATTAATATTAAATGTATTATAAATATTTGTAAATAAAAATTAACTTACCTTATCTGAATTTGATGCAACTTGTTACAAGTAGAATATGTGCACATTTTCTCATTGTTGAAACAATTTAATATCAATCCTCTAATATCAGCATCCAAATCTTAGAACTGTACAATTTCACATTGTATACTTCTGAACCTAAAATTTTAAAGTTACAAATTAAATTAGGTTGATATTTTAGTTAATTTAGGAATATTTGATAAGCTGAATGTTTTGAGTATTTCTGCACACTATAAGTGGTTAAGGAAAATTCACAACATTTATGTTATTGTAACTTTTGATTGAATTAGTCTTATATATAAAAAGTGGAAAAATAGCAAAGATTAAAAAGTACGAGAACAACACTTTCTTACAATATGTTTTAGATATTATGAATGTTGAAATACAAAAGTTTACTGTGAATTTATGATTACTCAACTCATTATGTAAACAATACAATATATTTATTAAAAAAATAAAGTTACTTACTGATCTAAAATTATATGAATAACTAGTTGTTCCACATCAATAACACCAGTAACAATTGTTTTATGTGCAATTATTCATGTAATAAAAATATCTAATCACCTGTCAAATTCACTTTTATAAACATTCCAGAATTTAATAGATAAAGTAAAAAAAAATGTCCGTATCCATAATTTTTTCACGTTTTATTGTCTTAAATAAACGGAAACACAAAGTACATAGTACGAAAAGTATTTAAAAGATACAAAATTCAAAATTTCCATTACCAAACAAGGTTAGAAAATTTGACGTTTCATAACATTTTTAGGTGCAACTGCAAGGCCAAATTTTGCATCGGAATCCTTACGTCACTTTTACACATGTGAGGCTTAAAGTTTTTAAATTGCTTGTAACGAAAAATAGTTATCAAGATAAACAATACTGATAAATAAACCCATTTTAGAATTTAATTACAAATAAATATATTTGCTGTTACTAAAATTATTATTATGTTGGATATTATGTAATATGTAAGCCTGGGTTTATCATATTCAGACTATAAAAAGTTCGAATTATTGTAATTTATTTTTTAATTTAAATTGCAGAAATTTACCTAGGCGGAATAATATTATAAAGAGTAATTAAGTTTTCTTTTGTTTATTTTATCCAAATTGACGCAAATATTATTAATAGAACTCAGATTTTTGTCTCGACGTTGATTGAATTTCAATACACTAATTTAAATTAATATAAATTAAATCTTCAAAATAGTTTTGTGACATTACCCAAATTAAATTTTGAATTTTCATAAATGGCAAAGGTGGCAACATATTTGAAAGCTATTTCATGAACGCCGACGTTTCTCTTTTTTCGGGCCAACTCATCGGTCTATTTGACACAGGATAATATGTTTGTTTTCACTTCGAAAAGTAATGATTTGTGACTTATTTATTGTACGGTAATAAAAAATAGTAAATAATTAAAACATGGAGGTGCAATATCTCATATTATTTTTGAGTATTTTCTGGCATGGGTGCGATGCGATAATGTGGAGTTTAGCACCGAACACACAAAAGTGCTTGAAAGAGGAGCTTCATGCAAATGTACTAGTTGCCGGTGAATATGAAGCTTTAGAAGTCAAAGGCCAAAGAATTGACTACATTGTAAGTTTGCTTATTACTTTGGAGCTATCAAACATGAAGATGTAGCCGTTTCTTCATTGGAGTATATTTTTTGCAATTACAAAAAAAGAAAAAGCAACCTCAAATACGTAGATAATAACAAAAATCCAAATGTTAATTCAAATGTTTGATTTGACAAAATGACTTATTTCTACTTTTCATTATATTTTTTAAAGTTTATCAACTAGAATTAGTCAACCAATTAGAAATTAAATATATTTAATATTGAAAGATGCCTAGACTGACATATACCCAATAAATAACACAATATGAACAAAATACATATTTTCAAAACCCCTATTTATTTCAGGTACGTGATTCAAAAGGTCACATACTCGCTCAGAAAGATAGTATTGTCAAAGGAAAGTTCACATTTGTAACAGAGACATATGACACATTTGAAGTATGCTTCATATCAAAAGTACCTCCAGGTAAATATAAAAGTAATATAAATTGCTGTAATGTTTTGCTAAATATGTATATTTCGAAAAAATATAACATATTCAAATAGATATTGATTTATCATGAATACTGTAAGCTTCTAAAAATGGACCTGCAAATCTTTTAAAGAAAGTTTACTATACTCTGTAATATTAATTTGGTTTTATATGCCTCCTTAAGAAGTTATCATGTATATTAGAATACTTAATGTAACCTTTATGAGTACTATATGGCATAAAAATTTTTTTTAAAGGCACACTAAATGTTTTTGGAGGGTAGGAAGTTAGTTCAGATTCATTATTATTTTATTGAAAAGCAAACAATTTTCCATGTGAGGATTGTTAAAATTGATATAGAATAAATTAAAAGATTTTATTTAAGCAGTCCCAGATTTCATTATTCTGCAATTCATAAAATTGAATTTATGCTATCTGAATAATTATCAGTATTGTGCTCATAGACATAATTTATTATCACAATTATTTTTGATTTATAAGATAAAGCATAAATTTAAGTATAATGTCTATAGGATATAGTAATAACCTATAATGTTACTGCAAGAAATCATTAACTACTAAGGATTTTTGAATATTATATACAATTGATACATAATATTAAAACAGTACACAAGCATATAATCAAAATAACTATATAATAATCAAAGCAAAATTAATTTGTGCTATATACAAATTATATTGAGACAAATGAATAACTGTCTATGTCACACTCTTGTGTTTTTTTTGCAATTCACGAATTCTTGCTGTAAGCTGACAAAACAGACTATATTTTATTATTTGTTTTACTATTAACCTAATTTTAAAAGATTCTTCTTTGTCTTTTGTACATAATTACTTGGTGGTAGGGCTTTGTGCAAGCTCGTCTGGGTAGGTACCACCCGGCACCCACTCATACTCCATTAGACATTCTACTTTGAAGGGTGAGTGAGCCAGTGTAATTACAGGCACAAGGGACTGAAAATCTTTTGCAAAAGCATTGGTGAAGTATTGGAAAAGCATTGGTGACCACGTACCATCAGGTGCTCGTCGGACTACCTACTCTAAAAAAAAAATAATTTATATATAAATCTACACTGACTGTTTTATACACCACATGTAACAAAACGAGATAGAGAAAGTAAAGAGATTATTTGAAAATAAATGTGTAATGACATATCTAATTTTTTTATATAATAAAGTAAAAAATAATTTCAGAACATCGTGGGGTCGCACAAGATGTTAAACTGGACATCAAAGTTGGTATTGAAGCAAAGAATTATGAAGGCGTAAGTATTTTTAAAAGAATCTTTGATAACAGTTTATTTACAATATTATATAAGCTTGTTTTATATTATTAGAATTCTTTATCAAATGTCTTTATTGAAGTAAGTTTCAAAAATATGCTCAATGTGGGTATTATTTTTAAATGTCTACACAATATTTAATTTTCTTTTTATGGGTGGCCTGTCTATCACATTCTACATCTTCTAGAATTCATGGGTAACAATAAGTGTGTGTTTGATGCTTTTCCCCATTAATTAATGAATTAATCTAAAAATATTCAGCCGCTGCTCAGTTTCTAATGTTAATAATAATGAAATCTCTATCTTTTGCTATCAATGACTATAACTTTATAAAGTAAGGCTGAAAATTTATCAGATTTAATTGCAAAGTTATTTGAGTGTTTTTTTCTTACATATATCCATTATCCAATACTAAACATATATTGTACTTTCAAATAGCCTAAACTATGTTTCCTTTGATTAATTTAAATCATGAACATTAATAACATTATTGGAATTAAATAAAATCATTTCACCATATTAAATAAGTTATTAAATTTAAAAAGCTTATACTAGAGTTCACAGCTTTTTAAATTTATAACTAATATTAATGCATGTTTATAACCAATGTGTGTATTTGGTTTTATTTTATTAAAAATTCTTGTAACTATGGCAATTATCAGTACTTGTTATTATGGACAGCAAACTAAATTTTAAATATTATTATTTTTAATTAGACTTACTATTATAATATTTTCCTTATTGACATGGACTCGGTAATACAAATATATTATTTGTTACAATCAGTACAAGTATTATACAAATATAATATTTGTGATATGAATTTACTTTTTTTTTATAATCAGCTTTAATGTTTTCATACTGTTTACGATATAACTTACAATGAAAAATATTATATGTACATTATTTTCGTTTGCCAATTCTAAAATGGTTGTTTAAAGATCTAAAAATAAAATTGTTACAATCTTTTAATTTGAACTTAGATTGGTGAAGCTGCCAAATTGAAGCCCATGGAGCTTGAGTTAAAGAGATTAGAAGATTTATCAGAAGCCATCGTTCAGGATTTCACACTCATGAGGAAAAGAGAGGAAGAAATGAGAGACACGAATGGTAAGCTTTTATTTCAACCTGGATCTTAAATCATAGCTGTTAAGAGTCACACTTTATAGATCAAAATGAATACTTATGTCTATTCAATAAGGCTTTTACAAATTTATATTATGTTTATCAAATAATAGATTTGAAGTGCTGTTAATTTGTAGTTTAATAGTGAACAGTATTCCACTACAAGGCTGTATTCTCGCCTTTTTAACTAAGGGAATTTGTTTTAACCGTCTTGTTATTTTAGTGCAGATTGCGTATATACTGTGGCATGTTATTTTAGCATAAATATATTCCAAGGGATAGAACTATAATAAATCTAAATCATACTATACTCTTATATCCAGTTTTATTTTTCTACAAGTCGGGACAGAGCCGATTAATCCATTAGGTAGTATAGTATAGGTAACTTGTTGTACCATATCGACTAAGGCCCTCCAGATTTTTTTTTATAACATGGAGGCGGACGAGCGTATGAGCCACCTGATGGTAAGTGGTCACCAACGCCCATAGACAATGGCATTGTAAGAGATGTTAACCGTCGCTTACATCGCCAATACGCCACCAACCTTGAGAACTAAGATGTAATTACGCTGGCTCACTCACCCTTCAAACCGGAACACAACAATACCAAGCAATGCTGTTTTGCGGTAGAATATCTGATGAGTGGGTGGTACCTACCCAGGCGAGCTTGCACAAAGCCCTACCACCAAGATAAGTTAACAATTGGAAAATAAGTTCTTAAAATTCATAGAAAATAAAATTATTGAAGATATTTCTGTCGGTGATAGCAAATTTTCCGAATAATATAGTAAAAAACATATTTAATAAGTTAAAAAAGGGTGGAGGTAGCGTGATGTACATTGCCTAGGCGCAGTGTATGCCTGGTTAATTAGGAATACCCACCGAAAAAAGATAACTTTCCAGTCGGAATATGCCTGTACGACATGTCATCCTTCACAAAAAAAAAAAATTAGGACTAATTTTTCTTTTTTGTTTCAGAGTCAACAAACAATCGCGTGCTGTATTTCAGCGTGTTCTCTATGGTCTGTCTCCTAGGACTCGCTACGTGGCAGGTTCTATATCTACGCAGATATTTCAAAGCCAAAAAACTCATTGAATGATAATATTTTTTTTTTTATATTTCTAACGTTGATGTAGACACACTGAGATCCATATATTTTCATGAGCTGTTTCTAAACTTTACACCAATAATAAATGAAATGTAAAGCACAAACTACACGGATCTTGTTCAGAATATTTGTTGTTCGATAAGCAAATATTTCTTATTTTAAAATAAATTAAATTGTTCTAAGAACATTTGTGCCTTTGTCAACTTCACATTGTCATCAGTCGACCGGTGTGATTATATTTAGTTTAGATCTCGTGGCTACGTCACGTCGTATTATTTAAATAAAACAAATTTCTTTTACTTAACAAATTTATTTAAATAAATGTTTGTTGTATGTATATGATCGATTTCTTGTCGCAAAGGATGTAAAGAAAGATTTATTTAAAAAAAAAATGTCGTTTCATTTATATTTACTGCTCCAAGCATATTTTATACATACAATTCAATTTGTAAATATTTGTGTCTAATAAGAAATATATAAATTTTGTCTAATACATAATTGGTTTATCAAAATTAATTTATATAATAAGATAAATGCATTTGAATTTAATGTTCGTAAAGCACTTTTTAAACATAACTTAGGTGAAGTTTAATTTTTATTAAATTGCAATTAATGATAAACAAAAAATAATTCAGGATTTAATGGAAGAGTATTACTATGAAAACGTAAATAAAGGTCTTACATATATCTATATAAAAGTAATTGAAAATTGTTCTATTACATTTTTTCACACTTTTCTTACAATGTTGCCAGCAATGATTAAATGAAATTCGGACTACGTTTTTAATGGTAATGGTAACATTTAACTAATCTCAATATATATCAACTAAATCCTTTGCTTTTGTTTCTCTTTCAAATTATAAATTAAACGTTAATTGATAATTAACATTTTTTTTTTTTTTCAAAAAGCTTCATTGAGAAATAAATCGTTAATTAAATATAGATAGCATTATATTATATTCAATACTGTTTTAAAAAAGGAATGTTTTAAATTAACCGTTTCTATTAATAAACGAAATATAATAAAAATATTTTTAAAAAATATAGAAAATGACATATATACGAATACATTTTTTTTTATAAAACTTTTAATATTTATACTAAACACCTACAAGTTAATGAATGTGTTACCGTAGAAAAAGTTAATTAAAAAACTGAAAACATATCACAATATATAACTATGTTTTTATTGAAACAACTATTTTCACACCCTGAATATTATTTGAATTCTAAAACAATTTTGAGACATTATTACAATCTATCTATCTAACGTATCTAAAAGCTTTGGAAGCTTTATTGGAAAACACGGCACGATTGGCTGAACGTCATAAAAACCTATTAAAATCAGAACTATCTTTACTAATTGCAAATACAAAATAAAAAATATATATATATTTGGTATGCTTCGTTACCTTTTAAATAAAATATTGACGGCAATTTAAAATGCGATTTAACGGAACACAAATTAAATTATTTTCCTTATATACAATAAATGTCCACTCTGTGGTAATATGTACATTTGTGATACATTACGCTCTCAATCAAAGCGGGGAGTAGTCCAATTGAACTGTTAGATGTTTTACGCCTGCTTCTCTGAATATCCTCGCAGCTTGATCGGTGACGTAACGCGGATCGACTTCCCTTGCGACCTCGAGTTTTAACGCGCCAACGTGTACGTCACTGCAGAGAGTCCAGAAGTGCGGCTCTTGGACCGCATGTACACCGGCTAAACCTACTACCCTAGTATATAAATTCGGGAGCGCCCGTTCGAGTGACGCTGGAGTCCGTTGTAATAAAACAGCACCAGAGTCCATCACTAGCGGGAACACACTCGCTGCTATAAGCAACGCTATAGCCATTGAGCAAATTGGATCTGCTCTCATCCAGCCAAATAACTGCATTAAAATGGCTGATATTATGACACCGACAGAGCCTAGTGTATCGGCGAGAACGTGAAGGAACACTCCGCGCATTATGGCAGATCCCGCACCGGTGGGAGCTTCGATGTCATCGTGCGAGTGACCGTGATCGTGGTTGTGCGAATGACCGTGACCACCATGTGAATGACCATGGCCGCCATGACCGTGGCCGTGGCCGTGGTGGAAAGCGTATATTCCGACTAGGTTGACTAAGAACCCAAGTATGGAGACGACAAGCAATCTTTCATGTTTTACCTGAAAAAAATACAACGGTCTATTTAATGTTGTATAAAGATAATAATTATTATTGATTAGGTATTTATTTACGTTCGCTCGTTATAAACTTCTGACGATTATCCGATAAATCATTTATTATCTTGTCTGATTTCTTCAATATTTTTCGTAATATCAGCGTTTAAACTGAGTGTATAATACGGATGAGATATACTTTAAAAAACAGGGCTTAAGTACGAGTACACCAGGATCGAAATCACATTTTTAAAATACATTGAAAGTATTTATCAAATGGCATTTGCTCTGAACATTGAAGATTTTTAACAATACTTGCACAGGAAATCGATTCGTGTATTCTTATAGATAAAGTGCACATTCGTATTTGGAATAGAAATACTTAGAATTTAAAATTATTAAGTAGAATTTAAAGTACGTATTTGCGAAAATTTTATTTCGCAAATACGTACTATTAAGCTACTTATTTATATTAATAGTGTTTTCTAGCTCGCCTGCGCCCGATATACGAATACATTCATTCTTGTACATCCCGCCTATACTAGAGCACCTTACTCTGAAGTGTAGCCCTGATTTTAAATCAGTTAAAGGAAATACTTCCAGTGGCGGGGCAAGACCTAAATTTTATGTAGGCGAGATACATTTTGCGATATACATATATCTCGCTCAAAAATCTCTTATAAGCGTTTGCCCCCGGACCGCGTGGCCGTCCACGCCTTGCCCCGCCTCTGAATACTTCTCACCCCTGTATAGTTATGTAACATCACATCACGCATTATAATTTAAATATCGAACAATAATCGAAATGATAGCTGATCGGAAAATACGTGCTCGATCGACGGTGACAAAAGCGATTGAGTAACAATTCAAGCATTTTGTTAAGAGTAGAAAGTTTTCATAGATTGCGACAGTGCTTAATTTAGTTTCCGATTAAGTCAATATATTATTTTAATTACGTGACTTTGTGAAAGAATTACGTACGTCGCAATAATATTTCGTGTTTTTATTTAAAAAGATTTTTTTTACACAATATTTTTTCTCTAATTTTTTTTTTCGTCTTTGTATTGATTTAGCCTGGTTTACAGAACAGATAATAGTCACTTTTTGCGTGTTACTGATATTATTAAAAACTAGTCGTTTCCAAGCGCTTTGCTAGTCGCCAATAAAAATTCAATACCATTATTCAATTAATAAGAAATGACAGTCCTATAAGATGTACCTATTCTAATTATCCAGCCCTATTCAACGAGATAATAAACATTTATTCAATGAAATAAAATGCAGTTTCCAATTAGACAGTTTCAACTACCGGTGCTCAAGGATTGAGTAATATAGTCCAAAAAGCGAAAACATTATGATATGAATGAAACATATATTAAATTATTGTAACATTTTTTTAAATAAACTACTATAAAAAAATTTGTTTTAGGTATTATTTCTGTAACCAAATATTTGAACTTCCCCAAGACTTTTCAATAATAAAGAAACATATGTTAAAAGTCTAATTATTAAACTTCTTCCTACTAGAGTTTGATGTATTATGTGTGTATTAATAATATAATAAAGAAAAAAATGCTCATTGACACCATAGGAGTCTTATTTTTGATAACAAGTAAAGAACATAATCCAGACATTAAAAATAGTGAAACAAATATATTTAAAAATAAATGTTTTTAGAAAACTATCAAGTTCAATTACCATGAAACAAATAAAATTTCATTACCTCTGGTGGCTCAATAGCTCTTTCCACTGCCTCCTTTAGGATAAAAAATGATATGAAGAGCAAAAAGAGTCCATTTACAAAGCCTGCCAGCACCTCGGCTCTTGCATAGCCATAAGAGTAGCGTTCATTTGCCCTCCATTTTGATACTAATGAAGCTGCCAGTCCAGCCACCAAGCCCGTACAGTCAAAGAACATATGAAATGCATCAGAAATCAGACCTAAAAAAATATGCTATTAGTAATTTCAAATATTTATAAATATAAATATATTTTTTTAAAATAAGCATTGCATTTTTACTCACCTAAACTATTTGTCCAAACTCCATAGAATAACTCCACAAACGCAAAGGACAAGTTCAGTAGAAGGAAAAGAAATAAATTCTTGGAATTTTTGTCGGAAAATATTAATCTCAGCCAGTTTTGAAACTTTTCGGGAATGCTCGAAATGGCACCCCGGGTCTGTCGGGTATCCTTTTGTATGAGAGGTAACATTATACTTATATTGTTAAGCACTTATCTCACGTCATTTCAAGCCTAAAATCTCACAAAAAACACGCTTTACACAAGTATCACTGCATACGTGTACTAAATAGCGGTTTATAACCTTACTCGGAGACAACTGTTAAAGAATTATAAGAAAGAGTTTAAAAAATAAGTGGGATTTCACTTGAAATTTGCATTATTTATATAAAACATGCATTTTTAGTAATGTTGTTACAAAAAAGTAAGTCTACTAATTCGTACGAGGACTTATCATCATTTGCTGTCGACGCTGTCGCCTGTCGTCAATCAGCAATCTGTCAGTGACATGGTTTTCAGATTTGATAATTTCGAGTTTTAGCTCGATGGTTATGCTTAGGTAACAGATGACATAGGAGAAACATAGACTATATTTTGAATAAAATAATTATAATGCACCTAAAAATACATCATATAAAGTAAAATATATTATTTATTTTAGTTGTATATATGAATATTATTATGAAATTGTTATTACATACTTTTCAAATATTAGAAATGTATTATATAATTTTTACTTCATGACACATTTTTTTATAAGAATAACATTTTAATTTTTTAAATAAAACTATTTGCTAAATCAATCAAATGATGTCAATAACACTTAATGGTTTATTAAGAAAAATAGTAAACTAAAATAAATGGGCCAATCAGTGAGATCGAATTATTAGAGTAATTTGTAAACGAAACACTGTTTTCGATGATTCATAAGCTTTCAAACCGACACTCATTTCCGGAAAAGATAATTCTTTTGTTTATGAAGGAGTCATTTATTTTGTCTCTGGTAGCCAAAACATATTTACGTGTTTTTTTTAATTCAATTTATAAGAACATAATTTACCATTTTTGTTTTGCGTGTATATAGAATAATGTAGCTTTAATATTTTAAGCAATTCTAATAAGTCGTTTTCAATTTTATTTTTTTTCCCTCCAAATTTTTGAAATTATTCTACCGGAAATTCGCCTATAGATGCGTTTGTTTCCGAAAAGTGAACGTTTCACGAGTCAACAGCAACGTCTTTCGAGAAGTTCTAGGCGCTGTTTGCGACATTTTTCTTTCTTTTATCCGTCATCCAATGTTTAATGTGATGAAATAACACGTTGATTAGTGTGTATTTTCAATAATAGTGTTCATAGTCGTAATAAATTAACCGCTAGATTACGATATAAGCTAATATGGGCGACGAAAGCCACCCGAAAACTCTCTACGTCGGTAATTTAGACGCGAGTGTGACAGAAGATTTCCTATGCGCGTTGTTCGGACAAATAGGCGAAGTTAAAGGCTGCAAAATAATTCGTGAGCCAGGTAATGATCCATACGCTTTCCTCGAGTTTACAAATCATACGGCGGCGGCTACGGCCCTGGCCGCCATGAACAAACGAGTATTTCTCGACAAGGAAATGAAGGTTAATTGGGCTACGAGTCCTGGCAATCAGCCTAAGACGGATACGAGCAACCACCACCACATATTTGTAGGTGATCTATCACCTGAAATTGAGACTCATATATTGCGCGAAGCTTTTGCACCATTTGGTGAGATTTCAAACTGTCGAATAGTACGTGACCCACAAACGCTCAAATCTAAGGGGTACGCCTTCGTTTCGTTTGTTAAGAAAGCTGATGCTGAAGCTGCAATTCAAGCTATGAACGGTCAATGGTTGGGATCGCGATCTATACGGACCAATTGGTCCACACGTAAACCACCAACCAAAGGGCCTAATGAAGGAGCGCCGAGTAGCAAGCGAGCTAAACAGCCTACCTTTGATGAAGTTTACAACCAGAGTTCACCGACGAACACGACCGTATACTGTGGAGGTTTCACTAGCAATGTAATCACTGAAGAGTTAATGCAAAGCACATTTTCACAGTTTGGTCAGATACAGGACATAAGAGTTTTTAGGGATAAAGGATACGCTTTTATTAGGTTCACAACTAAGGAAGCGGCGGCTCACGCTATAGAAGCAACACATAATACAGAAATTAGTGGTCATACAGTCAAATGTTTCTGGGGTAAAGAGAATGGAGGCACAGAGAACCAGGTCTGTTGATGTGGTCATAAGTATTACAATTTTTAATGTGGAATGTGTTTAATATTTGGCAAAACTTGCAGAGTACGAACAATCCACCAGCAGCGCCCGCGCCAATGGGAGCTCAAACGCAGTACCCCTATGCATACCAACAAGGAATGGGATATTGGTATGCTCAGGTAAATATCAGAACAGGGAAACAAACATGGGAAATCCACTTGTAAAATATACAGATAACTGATTATATAGGGTAACTTCGACAATGGTGTGAGTTACTTTTTACTATTATTGAACATATAGTATTACTGTAGTTAAGGTCATTTGAATATTTTGAAGTCATATAATAATTATTAATGTAAATTTTTTTTATATGTTATTATGATAACATATATGTTATGTTCTAAGTGGCAACAATCCAAACTTCTCACTTATAATGCTTAATTAAATATCATTATAGATGTCTGGTTCATGAAATTCATTTATTTGTTCTATATAATGTTTAGGTTGTGCTCATGACAATATTTGCACATTTGTTTGTTTGTTTATATCTGAGAACCAAACAGTCGTGGTATATTTCCTGCATTCAATTTTTATTTACTACTAGCTGTGCCCGCGGTTTCACCCGCGTATAATTAATAAACATATAATGAATAAAAATCAGCCTAGAACTTTCCTCGATAAAAGGACTATACAACACAAAAAGATTTTTATCAATATAATAATTCGAATCAGTAGTTTCTGAGCTTAGCCGGATCAAACAAACAGATTCTTCAGCTTTATATATTAGTATAGATATTAAGACAATCTACACAAACAGGCATCTATTATCAATTTTGCTATTAAACATTCCAGTAAATCCAAAATAATGATGATCGGTCTCCCATAATTAACTAATTACTTTTAACGATTTCTATTGTTACTCTAATACTTGTTTGTAAGTACATGAATATTTTATATTTGCATATATAAAATAAACATTTAATATACTTAATTAATACAAACAATGCTCCTTTCAATAAATTAAAATTTAAATGGTAGCAGTAACAAGTGTTATTAGACTTTATAATTGATATAGATGAAAAAATATATATATAATTTTATCCATGAATTGGAACATGTGATCCTAATGTCATCTTAAAAGATCTCAATTCATTAAAAAGGATTATATGCAAAATAGTTTCTACTTTTCATTAAATATGTAGGTAGACGGGCAAATGGGCCACTTGATGGTAAATGGTCAATGGCGTATAAACATTGGTGCTTTAAGACTTATTATACACATTACCAATGCGCCACCAACTAATGTTACTCGATGATAATGCAGCTTTTCATTAGAGAAGGAATTTTTTAAATCATTTTAGTCGTGAAAGTGTAAAAACAAACTCACGTTCGGTTTACAAAATGTATAGATTTTTGTCTGTTAATGTTACATGTTTGAATTAGTAGTGTAATTCAAACACCTGTTCAAATGTTTTTATTTATTTTTTTATTGTATAGGTAGGCGGACGTGCGTATGGACCACTTGATGGTAATTGGTCACCAACGCCCATAGAAAATGGTATTGTAAGAAATGTTAACCATCACTTACATCACCAATGCGCCACTAACCTTGGGAACTCACTGACCACTTACCATCAGGTGGCCCATATGCTTGTCCGACAACCTATCCTATAAAAAAAGGCCCATAGTCTGTGACTAGTACTTAACTAATATTTACTCCATCGGAGATGAAGAATATCAGTTGAATACCAATTACTGCTAAAATTTAAATTCAATTTTATTAATTCCCATACATATATATAACCAATATTATTTGGGTTATTTTCCTTAAAATCCCTTTATATGATAAATTAACAAAATTGTTTTCATAAATTCATCTTCTTATCAGTGAAAATGTAAAAATAATTGTGTCAGTAGTTTTTTGTCATACAAATATTTTTAATAGTAACTACTAATTATTGTTATAATAGCAATAAAGGCTTGAAGTTAAATTGAATAGAATTTGACTTGAACAATATAGAAGTGAAGGCTTGAAGTTCTTTAAAAAAAAGAAGTACATATAAATAATTACGGTTCACGTTACTTTTATTTGATAATATTTATGGTGATCGTTTGAACGGCATACGAGTTGAAATGCTGCAGCGCTATCTAGCGGCTAGTTATAACAAAGCGGATAGTACAAAAAATGTCTATGAAAAATGCACATGTTTGTTAACTTGCTAACTTTCTAGTCTATAAATCTTTAAACGGATATACCTATAACGACATTCATTTTTATGATCACTATGAATGTTATGTATAAACAAGATCCTCTCGCCGCGTGTCTGTCTAACGCTATAAACTCGAAAACTGAACGAATAATCAAACGGTTTTCAACAGTGGACGGAGTGCCTCTTGAAGGTTCAGGTGTATAATTAATTAGGGAATTGTGTAATTTGACTGAATTATGACGATGATAGTTGAATATTTGATTTAGTTTTTTTTTTTTTAATAGAATAAAACTAACGGGTTTCCAAATTTGTAGATTAATTTCATTTTTGAAAATATTTATTAAATATCGTTTGATATCAAAACTTTTCTGTTTTGTGTAACGGGTTGAATTTTAATATAAGTTGTAAAGTAATAACTTATGTTTAGAATAAATCTATCGCTGTTCCTACATAAGAGAAATATGAAAAAAAAATATATAACTTAACAAACAATCGATAGTTCTGATAAGAATTCACTTAAAATTCTTATAATCGAAAAACATAGCAGTAATAGTTGCTATATATTTATTATATTAAACATACTTGGATTTTTTTTAAGGAAAAAAAAATGTTTTACCGTTTAAGTAATATCCAATTGTTAGTATGTCTGCGTTTTATCTCGATAATTAGGTCAGTTACCACAAGGTCATGTACATCTTTACTCGAGAGTAGTTCATTGTACCGTTTTGTACGGAATCGTATCGATTTAATGAGTTCGCATCGTGAGTACAACTATTTAAAATAGTTTACAAAATTTAAACATGTTATATATTCTGTAATGTTCCATTTTTGAACGTATTTTAAACAGTCTTCATTGTTTAAAGGCAATTTAGATACGGTGTTAATGTCTTTGGTATGCCGCGTTAATCAAAATAAACTTTTATATCGTCAGTACAATATAAATTAAATGTTAGTTATCAAAGATTAAGAAAGTACATACTATACACAACGGGGAAGAACCGGCGAGTAACTTTGTAGTTAAACATTTATGGTGCTTATAATATTATAGATAAGTATATTTATTTATTAAGAAATACGATAACTTTTACTTATTCATAACGAATATATGTTTGATGTTTTTTTATTTCAAAATGAATCTCATACATAAACGTTTGCATAGCGATGCAAATCACCGCTGTTACATACAAAGTTTAAACAATGTTTTGTCTTCTTCTTTCGAATGTCGAATCAATACTGACAGAAAGAGAGAGAGAGTAAAATCAGTGTCTAGCAGCCGCTCAGTAATGTTCATAAGTAAGCCTCAGAATGTGTGTCATTATCATTACTTAATTCTCTATTGTTTCACATCTGGCGTCGATACCCTGTTAAAGTTATTGCTTCGTCGCACAAGGCTACACAACAATAGAAAAAAAGTGAAAACTTTTCTGAGTACACTGTTTTTTTTTTTTTTTAAACTTAACAAAAGACTACTTTCGACTACCTAATTTTTAATAGTGGGTTATATTTATTCATATTTGTATTGCGGTGAAGTATTTTTTGCTGCGCGGGCGCATGAAATACGTTGTGGTATGATTCAGCGGATATCTCAGACGCGCTCCAAGAACGTAACGATATCGAGCGACATTATCCACTGTGTAACATTGTTGCCATATTTAGATATTGACGTGCTGAATACGCTTTGTAACTCGTCTGTTTAGCTGAGCTTAAACTTTTTGAATGTACTGTTGGTGCAAGTGTTTGTGACTAATGTACTCGGTCACCGCTTGACGGATCACCGAGAATGTTGGCACATAGCTATGTACTGGTTTTCTTCAGCGACGTAAGGAGGAGTCGTCTTCCTCCTCCTTACGTCGCTGAAGAAAACGTGTTTGGTGTAAAAAAAGCATAGTATTCAAACTTGTTCATACTGAATTTCATCAAAATCGGTTCAGTGGTTTAGTAATGAAAACGTAACAGATGCATTTATACTATTAGTATGGGTAATTTTTTTTTACGATATCGGTAACTTGTTTTAACTGATTGTCATGATAATAGGTGTATACATGTGAAGGACAGCGTGGGTTCTGATAGTATTAATCTATACTCTATACTAATATATAAAGCTGAAGAGTTTGTTTGTTTGATCCGGCTAATCTCAGGAACTACTGGTTCGAATTTAAAAATTATTTTTTGTGTTGTATATAGTCCTTTTATCGAGGAAGGTTTTAGGCTGATTTTTGTTAATTATACGCGGGCGAAAGAAACCGCGGGCACAGCTAGTATACATATATATGTAATAATTTAACAGTATACTCTTTTTTTTGACAAGAACTACTTCTATGCAGAATTTAAACGGTGTCCGTTCAGTCTTTGATTGATTGAATAACTGTATTGACCGTATTGATTATGTAAACATTCGTATTTATTTATTATATTAGTGAATATGAAGTGATTAGACGTTCGTACAATAAATACAATTTGGTATGCATTTAAATAATTAATAATACAATGATAACATTTGCATACATACGTGTTTGTTTGTTACTAAGCTGGGGATTGATAAGATATTTAAAAAATATATTATTTGAAAACATAATTAACTATAAATTTTGAATTCAACTATTAAATGTATGTTTTCAATAACCATAATTAGTGTTTATTCTATTTTATGTATACCAATGGATGGTTAATAAGAAATTTTAATTTATAACTACTGAGTTTCTTGCCGGTTCTTAATAGAATCTACATTCCGAATCGGTGGTAGTGTTAGTAAGAGTCAACCGGTTGATTAGGTTTCATTGCGTTTCTAGTACTAAAGCTGAGTTTACACATGGTGAAATTTGGTGCACAGGTGCACAGGCTGTATAGCATGAGGTCAAGAGCGCCGGTGACGAATCTGATTTGTCTAAATTAGCGTGTATAAGTTAGTGTAAGTGCCTTCACACTTGTCTAAATGCAATGTTTTTTTATTTAACTTCACTCGTTAGTATGTTTGCGTCACAAATCACAGTTTATAACTACAAACAAACACATTTACTGTTCAATCTAACCGTTTTATATTAAACTAGCTGTTACCCGCGACTTCGTCCACATGGAATTTAACAAAAAAAGTATTGTTCGGTTCGCATAGTGTAGGATAACTTCTTTCTGTATTGCGCGTAATGAAATACCTACGCTTATTTTAATGAAATTCTTCTATTTTATGATACGATTGATTTCTTTAAATAATTTTAATTTATTTCAGTCAATGCATAGAATTTTCACATGTTTGAACCGTGTACACTTTAACGGGGAAGTGAGATTTATCAGTAAATATGTATTCATTGTTTTCATACAAGGCGCTGACGCAATTTTTAGGGTCACGGTCACATTAAGTGATTTATAATATGACGCTTACTTTTCACTAAATCTTTCGTTGAGTCGTCTAATAATAACGACGTAACGAGCTCATATTGCACTTCTAATATGTAATGTTTCTGACGTAAATATGTGTCAATTGTGTTACGTTTAATAAGTTGCACGCGTTTTAATAAGTATATTGTTTTTGTATTCAACGTAATTTTAATAGTGTGCGTTATCTACGTATAAATTCATTGTAAATTAATTCTGAAACGGTGTAAGTAACATCTGTTAAACGTATCGTAAGAATTTTATAAATGTATAAATACAGTTGATTAGAATTGACGTCGTTACAATGTATATATTATATGTAATTATTGAATTTTCGGCTCGCGTTCTTAATTATTCAAATAACGTTAACTATTACACAAACCCGCAATAGAGCAGCGTGGTGGAATAAGCTCCAAACTTTCTCCTCAAAAAGAGAAGACCAGAGTCTTAGGCCAGCAGTGGGACATTCACAGGCTGTTACTGTATAAACTATGATTTCGTAATGGTGAATCTTAACCCTTACAAGTCGAGTCCTTTTTGTTAACCTTTTTCTTTCTAAATTGTTCACCTAATAATAATTAGAACTAATTAATAAACTTCTCTTTGAAGTCGTTAAAATAAAATGCTTTAATCTTGCACTTGTCTTTAGATATTCTATAATGGGTACAACCACAGGTTAGGACTTTGTTCGATATTTGAAAAAGAGAATTTTGAAAGAGAGAATATTATGTTGCCAGTCACATTGTGGTCTAATGATTTCAACAACGTAATCCTATTCGAACCGACTTATATAAGACACTTTCGAAACGTGACCATATGTTTTTAAATTTTTTAATAGTTTATTATAGCGAATTTAGAACATACATCATCATACATAAGACCTGATAATGAGATCTTCCATATAAATAGGTTTTTTGAAACGTATTATTGTATTTTGCATTATATATTATTGTGAATTCTCTTTTGAAATTCATCTCACTGACATTAGTGTACAAAGCGTAATATGACTGAGAGTAATATTACGCTTACGTAGAAATGTTGCGTGTAAAAAAAATCGTTCGCGCAAATAACTAAACGCAGTAGTGTATTGTATAAACAATTAACATTCCTTTAGTAAGAGTTTTATAACGGCAACATTTATAAAAACGAGTGTAACTCGTCGTAAAAAAGAAATGTTACAAAAGAAGCGTAATAAAGTTACAAATTATAAATAATATAAAAAAAATATATTATTAAAAATGTATTACTCTTCTTGATTTATCTATACTACTATATAAATCTAAGATCGGTAAACCCTACGGTATCTTATGAAAATTAATTTCAAATCGTTAATTACGTATTTCTTTACCAGTAGCCATATGTGTGTTTTTGTGTGTGTGGGTGTGTGTATGTGTGTGTGAGTGAGAGAGTGTGTGTGTGTGTGCGGGCGCGCGCGCGCATGTTTGTGTGTGTGTGTGTGTGTTTGTGTGCGTGTGTGTGTGTTATTATAGTAATAAAATAATTTATTATATTTTTATTAATTATACGCGGGTGAAGCCTCGGGGCACAGCTAGTATAATATATATTCGGTGTTAAGGACCATCTCCGAATGTAAAATTAAGCCTTAACAGCCTGTGAATATCCCACTGCTGGGCTTAGGCCTCCTCTCTTTTTTTGAGGAGAAGATTTGGAGCTTATTCCACCACACTGCTCCAATGCGGGTTGGTGGAATACACATGTGGCAGAATTTCAGTTAAATTAAACACATGCACATTTTCTGACGATGTTTTCCTTCACCGTCAAGCAAGAGATGAATTATAATTATAAATTAAGCTAACTCAGTGGGTTTGAACCCACGAATCATCGGTTAAGGTTCACGCGTTCTTACCACTGGGCAATCTCGGCTTGGCAAATGTCAATAGATATATACAAATAGCTGAGTTATGTAAATAAACGAATCGGAAAATTAGAATCGTGCGCTGTGGATGAGAATGGATGTATGCTTATTGAGGGATTGGAGAGTATATCTGTACTCGGTGATATTATGTATATCTTATGCGCAGTTGGCTAGTCTCCGTTGTAAATGGCCGTCGTTGTCGAAATTGGTCAGGAAGGACATATTATTTTGATTATTCGATTTATTTTGATTTCGAGTCATTGCAATGTTGTAACAACGTTCGTGAATTCGATTCCAATCATAACAATGACTTCGGCCTATATATACCCCTACGGTTATTTTTGCTGCATGTAAATCACACGTCATATAAATAGCTTTTTTCTTTTTAGGGTTCCGTACCTCAAAAGGAAAAAAACGGAACCCTTATAGGATCACTTTGTTGTCCGTCCGTCCGCCCGTCTGTCTGTCTGTCTGTCTGTCAAGACCATTTATCTCGGGAACGCGTGGAGGTATCGAGTTGAAATTAAAACGATATACTCAAGTCTACAGTCTCTTGAAACTGTGAAAAATATCAAACTTCTAAGTTAACGTAAAAAAAAAGATACGGCCGTTTATACTTTATACCGCAAAAAGCGAATATTTCTACACTCAAGGGAATCAAAATTTATAGGGTATTTTCCGTTGACCTAGAACTATGAAATTTGGCAAGTAATACCGTCTTATACTACAAGTATAGGGAAAAATCTGAAAACTATACATTTGTAATTAAATCATAAAAAAACAGGACCTTTATGCAAAGATCGGCGGCCCAAATTTTGAATTGAGATAACCGTCTCGTGTGGGGTATCACAAGAAAGGGATTCATTGGCACAGGCTTAAACAGATATTTAATTATTTTTATGATGTATAGTTTTCGATTGATGACGAAAAAAAACCTTTTCCCTTTTTTATAAGTATAGGTAGATGTGCCTAATAATTTTGGCGTAGGCGCTATGCGCACCTTCTCCCCCCGCCTTGCACTTGTCCGGTTTATTTAAATTAATAACAGCTTATAATTAAAGCCGAAACGGCCCAGTGGTAAGAACGCGTGAATCTTAACCGATGATCGTGGGTTCAAACCCGGGCAAGCATCACTGTGCACAATTTCATGTGCTTAATTTGTGATTATAATTCATCTCGTGCTTGACGGTGAAGGAAAACATCGTGAGGAAACCTTCATGTGTCAAATTTCACTGAAATTTTGTCACGTGTGTATTCCACCAATCCGCATTGGAGCAGCGTGGTGGAATAAGCTCCAAAACCTTCTTCTCAAAAGAGGAGAAGAGGCCTTAACCCAGCAGTGGGACGGTCACGGGCTGTTACTTTACTTTACTTTTTTTATAATTAAAACTAACGGTACAGTTACGTGTACAGTTTATATAAATATCTGATGAAAATGCTTGGAATAATCCTTTCTTGGATTCTTCTTGGAAGGCTTAGTAGCTTTTCAGTTATAAGAATATTTAGAATCGATGATGAGTTTACAAGATATTATATCATCAATGTGCCCCCGCAGCGTCTTTCTGTACGCGATTTACTTAAAAACTAACGAACGGTTTTCACCAAATGCACGGATAAATTCATGATTTAAATTAAAAATTATAATTCTTTAAGGTTTTATGTAAGTTTGCTGAAATTTTGTTCCATAATGTCCGCTCTATATAGATTTGGCTGTGCTTTGATAAGTCAGTCACGAAAAACTAATTCATAAGTTTAGTATATTCATATCACCAGAATTAATAAAATATGTACTATAATTGAAATATGTATCTTTGTTATCGGTCTCACATCGATACGTTATTTGATGATTTCGTCATCGTTTCCAGGGTTACCCCGCGCTACAAGGCTACATGGCGCCCGGGTACTATCAGCAATATGCCGCGACGTACAGCACCCCGCAAGCCGCAGCAGCTGGTAAATATATTATATCTATGTGCGCGCTTAATAAACAATAACGGCTCTATCAAATTTGGTTGGATTTTTCGGATTTCAAATATCGTTCTTCATATATGACTGTCTCGACGGGTCTAAACGCTCCATATAAGGCCACAGATCTCGAGGTTCTGGGTTCAAACCGCACGTCGAGCCGATAAAAAGTTATTGGGTTAGTAATTGGGTAGACGCTTCTCAGTCCGCCCGGAGCCTGAACATTGGAAGTGTGTACACACTCTGAAAGCAAGTAAAGCAGTTGGTCCTCCGGGCTGCGCCTGAACTTTTTCCGGTAGTGTCCGGATTGCCGTCATATCGGAAAAGAATGAGGTAATAGAGAGTGCAGCCAAACGCGTAGGACATACAAAGAATACATTGAGTTAGATACAATTATTTTTTTTAAATGAAAATGTAAAGATCGAGTTAAAACTATTTTGTTTCATACAGTAAATTCAAAGCTTATATATTTTTTGAGAGACCTTAACCGTCGTTTTACTTGCTCAGTGGCTGTTTAGTTATACTCTGATATCACTCTGACATTTAAAAGAAGAAGATAGCAGCTTGTTTTATTAATAGCTCGCTAAACAACGCTAATAAGTAAGGCTTTAAGGAAATTAAATAACAATTTTCAAAAAGATGTACTGTAAATCGATCTTTTGTCATTATGGGTTAAGTAATATTTTTATTTAGAATAAATTAACTTGATAAAAAATCAATTTTATATAACTAATTAACATAGTCGTTAATGTTTATGATATAATAAAGTTCCTTACAGATTTTTATTGATAATTTAATTTAATATGTGAAACTTGCACAATCGATCATTACCATGTTATGTTTTGGAGTCTGAATATCAAATTAAATAAAAAAAATACTAATATTGAATATATTAATCATATACATATATAGTTTTCTTATCGTTGGAAGGAAAGTTATCTTTTTTTTTATTTGATAAGTTATATGAAAGTATTTTTGAGGCTTTGGAAAATAATAGGAAAATACCATAAACGACCGTAACATCCTTTTAATAGTTCTTTTATCATTACCTTTTTATCGCTTGTTATCTAACACTTATCAAAACGCGAGTGCATTGTATGAAAAAATTCAGAATTCGTAATAATACAAAATATTATATTCAAGTAGGATTTGTAGTTTTCATATAATATGAAGTAAGTTCAAATAAATATTGATATTGCAAATGGATACCATATCTCGAACATTTCTTTTTTATACTGAAACTTAGATTGTGTTGCTGGCTGGTCGGCAATAGACATGCGCGCGCATTAAAATAACATTAATATAAATTAAAGATAAGATGAAGATCAAAGGCACGAACAACACGTCTGTGGAGATATAAAAATGAGGAAAAATTATAAACATATGTGTATTATATATTTCTCTGTCTTAACTATTTTTAGTTAAAGAAATAACTTATAGATTAACAATGAAACAGTTTAAATAATTATAAGTGCTTAATACTGTAGTGTAACAATAGGAAAATCAAATACTATAAAAATGTTGCTATTGCAAAAAATAATGTTAACTAAAAAGTATTGTTTATTGTATTAAATTCGTTTAGATTATGTATAGAAATATTTGGAAAAAGAAAAAAAGAACAATGTAAGGTCTTCCAGACCGATTTCGGCCACGGCGGTCCATCTCAAGAGAGATTAGCCAACTGCGCAGGAGATATTATAGTGCACAAGTGTGTGCGCAAACACAGGTACACTCTCTTTTCCTTAGCTCTCATAATCCGATGGGACGGCAATCCGACACGACCGGAAAGAGTTCAGGCGCGGGACCAACGGCTTAACGTGCTTTCCGAGGCACGGGAGTGTACACTTCCAACTTTCAGATTTCGGGCTGCTACTGAGAATTTTCGGACAGAAAAACCCAACAACTATTTATTGGCCCGACCTGGGAATTGAACCCAGGACCACCGGGTCTGCGGCCTTATATCTAGCCACTAGACCAACGAGGCAGTCAACAAACATCAATGTATTCGTATATCGTCAAAATCTCACATCAAATACGTTAATTTAACATTAAAAAGATAAAAATCTTCTATCTGAGAAGGCCAATTAATTGCTAATGCGTTTAATATTTTGCGAGTACGCTTTTGAATCTTTACAAAAATGTGTATCGAGTTTAAAAAAAAAACAATAATACAGGATCCGAAGGAGTTTTTGTGATATAACTATGCCATTACACTTAATTTTAATTACTGGTAATTTTAATGGGAATTTGTATCTTCACAATTAGGAAGGGTTTTAGAGGGTTGTCTAGAAACGATTCATATAACAGTGGTCAAATTAGTTAACTTTAAATTAGATATGATATTGTTAGTTGTAAACATGTTGAAACTCAAAATATATTTGTAGAAAGTAAATAGAATATGTTTTACAAGTAATGTTCTCGTTGCAGCCGGCTACCGCATGAGCATGCCGGGCGGCGGCGCGGCGGGCGGGTCGTGGGGCGGCGCGCCGCAGCCGCTCATGTACGCGTCCGTGCCGTCCGCGCAGTACCCCTCCCAGTAGCGCGCCCGCCGCCCCCCGCATGAGCCCACACCGACACATCATGTAACAATAGAGATACCGTCGACGCGCGACCGGCTCGGGCGAGCGGTGTCTGCGTCCTAGGGAGCGCTGTACTGGAATACCTCCGGTCCGAGTACGTTCTGCGATGGTGCTGAGTTGCGTTCTGTAATCGTTGATACTTATATGCTACGTGAGTCGTGACGACGTCCGGCCGGGAACCCCGAAACGTCGTCCTATACCGTCTTATGTTTAAGTTTGTTTCTATAATTTCTTCATCGCATACTCTCGTATAGAATGTTTGTTAATTTTGTATCCTTATTTAAATAGCCAACACTTATTATGTATAATCTGCGAATATATGTTTCAATAGTAGTCGAGGATGTAACGGTACTCGGAAGTTTCTCGGTTCCCTCGTCCGATCGGAGATATTTCACTACAACTTTAGCGACAACAATTATTTGTCGATTGTATTAATATTTTTATCGTGGAGTGTAAAATGGTATATTCGACAAATGGATGTATGTAGTGACAGCATTGCTGGTCGATGACAACGGCACAAACAGTGTTTATAATTCAGTTTTCGTGGGGACGGCTGCTTCAGCGTATCCTATCAGCCTTAAATGACTGCCTTTAGAAGATTATGGTACAAGAACTTGACTTTATACAGCGAATGTTTGTTACTGATTACTGATATGTTATACCGATTGTTATAGATAAGAACATTTTGTCGTAACCGAATATATTTCGTCCAGTTCAGTAGCGACGGTAGAGCCATGTTACTCATATCTGGAACAAGTTGACTTGACGGAGATGTCAGAAGTCTCTATAAAACGAAGCACGGATAAGAAGGAACTCATGCTACGGGTGGAAAGCGACGAGTCGGTCTCCGGACGCGGAGCGCCCCACTGTCGATAGTCGATCTACATAGATAGGACATAACGAAATAAATTATAAATTTTTAAAAAAAGTTATAATGATATAGGGGGGAGTAGTGTCGCGAGTGGCCTCGTGTACATAAGTTGATATTTATTGGCGCCCTGCGCTAGCAGACTGAGCTGTATTCCCGATCACTCCTCGACGACGCACGACGCGCCAGACCTTACGTTGACGTATTTATAATTATTAAGTTCGGCACATGTTGTTTTGTTTGACCTGAATTGTTATGATTTATTGTATGGAAACACTGGTGAGTCAATAAAGCAGTGGGTCTGGGACACCGGGTGTTTGATTTGCCGTCGATTATACTATATACTTTATCGTGTTTATTTCTGGGTCCAAAATTGAAACGTTGGCAATTCTCTTCTGTGATTGAAGTCTGCGTGTACACAGTCGGTCAAATGAGAAATTATTGTAAATTCTTAACATCATTTTGTAAAAGGAAGGAATAAATAGTTTAAGTTTAATAATACTTTTGATTATTGTTGTATTATTGATGTTACAGTCGTTGTGACAATAACCCCTTTCTAGAATATTTAAATTGGATAATAAATAAACACGAACTGTAAATAAAATTCTACTCTGAGATTTCTTTTCCTAAATCGTATTTTTACAGTCCGTTATTATATTACTGATAACATTTTGGATTGAATTTTGTGCTCGAGAAGTTTTGATGTCATTAAAATTAAAAAAATAACTTGTACGAGTAAAAAATTTTCTATTACTTTCATTATAAATTATTAATCCGATTTTAATTTTGTCTCATTCATACATCCAGTTAACAAGTTCTAATTAAATTGAATTTAAATAAGACCAGATACATATTTTTGTTTGTAGTCTAAATAAGCTATAAAAGTAAAAAAAATATAAGTAAACCAACCCTTACACTAACAAATTAATTTTAAGAAGATTGTTTCTTTCTTATAAATAGAAATAATATTTATATCTTGCATGTATGTATTCTATACCAAAGGGCAAAGATTAATCATTACCGTAAAATAGTAACAACATCAGTTGGTAATTCATTTTTTGTCAGATGTAATTAGTGAGTCGACAACATAAGTTACTCGGTGCGTCATTTGCGGATTATTCACTCACGGTCGACGACAACGAAGACATGGACAACCACAAACTGCAGCAACGCTCCTCCAACGGCCTTGAAACTTAAAGCTATTTTGGTAATTAAAATAACAAAGTTCGCCCTTTGAAAATTACTGACTCATGGCGGATCCGATGCACCTCCGCTACGGACTTGTCTGCTTTTACACAGACGACACTCTTCCAATGGTTTTTATATATATATATATATTCCGGGTAGGCAAATGACCACTCCACCTGATGGGAACAGTCAGGAAGAATGAACTGCTGAATGCACTAGCCGCCTTCGCCATGCCGGCCCGCCAGATGCCTCTTCACGCCTCGTTTGTTCGGTGCGTTGGTGCGGGCTGGTTCGTGTCCGACCGTATTATTAGGCTCTGTGGGGAACCTTTACATTTTAATTTTATTTATTCGATTTTTGAGACCAATTTATATGTAGCATAGATTTTGGCTGTTGAATAAAAAATAATGCGATTTCTAAGTTTTTGTGTTTATTATAAAAAAAATATTATATTTAATATATTCAACTTTTTACATTTTGCGGGTTTTTATAGCAAACAATACCGTAAAAATAAAGTATCCATTTGTTTGTCGTATGACATATACCTATATATCGTAAGTAGGAGGAGACACATAAATATGTGGCTTAATACAAAGTAAATATTAATGTATATGTTTTGTGCTTAACATATTACGAAAGATTTAAAACATTGGAATAGAGGATTAGGATATACATAGTTGAAATGACTGCGTTTAATATTATTGGATTGGGAAAATATGTGGCTTTCGACATTAACAAAGTTTAGACGACGATTCCTCGTCCAGCGAAAGTTGTATTTCGAAAGATAGTTGTTTGAGTCTGTGGTAACAGTTTCGTAGCTAGACTTAAGGTCCTGTTTTGGTGCTGCTTTGTCACGAAATAACGGGTCCCTTTCTACGTTGGTATATATTCAAAAGTAAAGTTGGAAATCATGGGAATAGTAGGTGACCAAGTCTTTATTCAATATTCAAGCATTACACTTATTGATTGTCATAAATCTACCACCGCTTCGGAAACAAACCCCTCTGAACCGGCGAAAGAAACTCAGCGACCCCTTTGCTCTTTAGTAAATATCAAAAATATCGCATATCAAGTTATATGCTAGTATAATAATATTAAATAAGAGTTACAATTGTTCTATTTTTTAAAGGTTGCCCTCTGGGGGCCCTAGCTCCATAGCTATGCCATTAAATGTCAATATAACATGAAATTTCTCCGCAATAAAATCAAGATAGCGAGGAGTAAGAATCGGAAGCGCGCAACAATCTTGTCTTTAGTTTAAGAAAAGATAATTAAGGTAAGGACTAAGTACCTATTTAAACTTTTCCTTTAGGCTTTATAAAGTGCAAAAATAGAATATTGAATAAACGGCGGTAAATAAAGGTCAATTTATTTCTGATTACGACTGTAAAAGTATGTTGAATGAATGATTTACAGTTCGGAGATTGAGAATACGTTTCTTTTATATAGTTAGGAATTCGTTGATCCATACAACAGCGATGTTAAAGAAAAAAGACGCGCGCTAATTTAAAACCACCATTTTGTTAATGGACGGAAAGGTAACGTAATTAATTCATTACTTGACTTGTGATTTGTTTAATGTCTTCAAATGTGTTATTTGGATTTTTAAGAGTAATTGAGTGAGTTATTAACATCAATTTTGACTAAAGATTTGGTGTTCTATTTGCTAAATATATAATATCGAACAAATGGACTAAAGTAGGTACCTACTTTCAATTTGTGAAGGCGCACCGACACGCATTAATTGTTATAAAATTATGTATCTATCCATCATAATTTTTTAGCATTTTACATTATCATACAAGTGATACTAATTACAGGCACAAGGGACATAATATCTTAGTTCCCAAGGTTGGTGGCGCAGTGGTGATGTTGTTTTTTTTTTAAGAAATATACAAACCACTGTCTATATGCGTTGGTGACCACTTACCATCAAGTGGCCCACACGCTCGTCCACTAACCTATATTATAAAAAAATAAAAATAAAATGATAATATTATAAAATAAAAACTTCTTATCGCACCTACGCTAATGAATAACAATACAACGAGGGTCATATTGTACATATGCACCAGCCTTTTTTGCCACTTTGACAGCTGATTGCGGCCATGTTGTTTGAGTGACAGCTGTCAAATGCAGTGTGTTATATTCATTCCGTCCTCCCAAACCACCATGGCAGGTTACAGTGTCGAGCAGCACGTGCAAATTATAAAATTGTTTTATGAAAATGGGTATTCAGTTCGAGCAACGTTCCGCGCACTTCGCCCGTTTTACGGTCGCGATGATCGTCCTGCCGAGTCGACTATCCGTCGATTGGTGGACAAATTCGAGTCAACCGGGTCAGTTAACAATCAGCCGGTTCCCGTGCGTCAACGTAACGCGAGATCTGCCGAGAATATCGCCGCTGTGCGCGACAGTGTCCTCGAAAATCCGCGGCAGTCAATTCCGCGTCGCGCACAGGAACTCTGCCTTTCGCAGACGACAACTTGGCGAATTTTGCGTTGTGACTTGAGCCTGCACCCGTACAAGATCCAGCTGACCCAAGAGCTCAAGGTTAATGACCATAGACAGCGCCGTGTGTTCGCTGACTGGGCATTAGAGCAGTTGGAAGTTGACGCCGATTTTGGCAAAAAAATCATCTTCAGCGACGAGGCGCATTTTTGGATGAATGGCTATGTCAACAAGCAAAATTGCCGTATTTGGGACGAGACCAATCCACACGAGGTTCACCAAGTGGCAATGCACCCGCAGAAAGTGACTGCGTTTGGTGCGGATTTTGGGCCGGAGGCGTGATTGGTCCGTATTTTTTCGAAAACGATAATGGTGTGGCCGTCACCGTCAATGGTGAGCGATACCGGTCGATGATAACCAACTTCTTTTGGCCTGAAATCGAGAATATGGATCTGGACAACATGTGGTTTCAACAGGACGGCGCTACGTGCCACACAGCACACGCTACGATGGAAGTTCTGCACGATCAAGCGCCCTTAATGGAAAACCCTATATATCTATATTATAATGGAAAATAAACGATTTACAATTTTGGAGCCAGAGCGTCCCTAAGATATGTGTATAATTGGTATTATAACAGTTGCATTACAGTAGGTATATTTCTTATTAATTTTTCAGTTAGCTTTTAATAGCTCAGTATTGCTTTTTTAGTATTTAATAATTTACAGGTATTCGCCCGCGTGATATTATTGTAGGGTATTTTATATTAGGATAAAAAATAGTCTATAATAATAGGATGGACATCCTTGTTGTTCAAGCTTGCTTTATACGAAATGTTATTGAAATCGGCTTAGTGTTGTTTAGTAGTAGTAAATAAAAGAAGCAAAAAATCCGTTCGGAAATGATGAAAGTGAGTAGCTTATAAAGCTTTTTATATTATGTGTGAAAATAATCTATATATATGTATACTTATACCTACATTCATCATCAACATGGCTATGACGCCCTGGCACTCTTGGGTTGATTAATTATATATCAACATGCTTACAATAATATAGCCATATTGTACTTTATATTAATATTTAATATAGTCAGTAACTCGAATTATTAATAAACTTACTACAATCTTGTTATAAAATATTAAGTTTAACGCTTCAAAGCATCATTCATATATAAAATCTATTTATATCAAAATGATCACTACTTTAATGATATACCGTGTAATGTGCTTAATGACTCGTTTCGTATTTTGATATTCAAAACATCTGCTAATCGATACTTATAAATCATTCACGATTATAAAATGAAGCCTAACGCTTCGTCTACTTCGTCTATTTTCTCAGAAAGTTAGGCAAGTGAATATTGTTTGTGACTCATGCGTGATAAACACTTTCGGTTATTTTGATTCAATCCATGGTCTTCCATTGCATTCCACAGAATGTATGATTATCCTTAACCCATTTGTGACATCATATGTAGATTATTTTATAACACTGTAGCGTAAAGTTTGGGAGGAATGACGTGAAAATTGCAATGACAGTGATCTAAAAATAAGGTCGTTGGCGTGGCGCGGCCGCCACAACGCGCTCCGCAGTCGAGGACCAACCGTCGCGAGTTTCAGACGAACGATCACGAGCAGCAACCATGGTTTACGAGAGTGACTTCTACACGACGCGCCGGCCGTACCGGCCATCCAGCTACAGCGTGTCGGTGAGTGCGTCGCCTTCTAACACCTACCGAGCGTGCACCTCGCTCCAATCTTTTCCCGGGAGCCGGACGCCCTCGCACCAAGTCGACCCTCGTAATTTTCATATCTTTCGCTAAAGTAGTGTTTTAGTGTAGCGATCGTAGCTTACAGTGGCAATAGTATTTATCAAATCAATTCTTCTCATGTGTTGACGGACAGCGATCAATGTCGCTTGTAAACATTATTGCTTTATAAGTATCAATGTCCAGCCGCACCGTATTTCGTTCAATAGTGTAGGGTTCGATAGGACGTCGCGGTAGCTAACCGCAAATGGGTCAGATCGAATCGAGAAACAAAGATCGGTAAGCGGAGCTACCGGGCGCGCCAAATATAGCCGCGGCTGGAGCCGCCGCCCGCCCGACTAACGGCGACTTCTCCGCTTGCAGCGGGTGGGTGACTGGGATCTGGTGCCGTCCGTGCCGCGGCCGAGTCTGGTTCCCGATCCCGTGACTGCGTACGGTCGACGCACCAGGCCCGGTGCTCGCGTCTCCATCCTCGACCCCGTCGCGAGGCAGAACATACCGCCGAAACCGGAGTCTAAGCTGGCGCCGCTCGCGCCGTACGTTTCTCCGCGTGACCAAACACGAGCGCGCGTTCTGTCCTCTGTGGGCCAGCACGAGCGCGCTTACGCGGCGGATCCTCTGGGCACACCGCGTGATCACATGGACGTGGTGCTGGCACAGGCGCACGGGCGGCCTCTGCATCCGGCGCACCGACAAGTCTTCTACAGCAACTACGCCACTTATTGAATATATCGCAGTCGTTTCGTGTGTCGCTTACGCTAGTCGGGTCGGTCGGGTCGGTGCGAGGGTGCGCGAGAGCTAGCGGTGCTAAGGGCGCGGTTGTTGCAGACGCCGCGCCACTACGTGGTGGTGGACCGAGACCCGCTGCCAAGGCGCGCGGAGGAGCAGTACTCGTACTCTTACTCGAGCACATCGGAGCGGTCGGCGGGCAGCGGTCTGCCGCAGCGCAGCTCGTACAGCAACACGGTGGAGCGGCGCTCCGCCGGCGGGCCTGGTGGCTACTCGTACACAAGCGAGCGGTCTAGCAGCCTCGGTGGTCCCAGCGGCTACTCCTACTCGTCGTCCACAAGCGGCCGCCTGCCCTACGGCACCACCTATCGCCACTACTCTTACCGCGTGTAGCGCCCCGGCTCCCGACCTCCCGACCTCCCGTCCTTACACCCCTAACTCTCCCAACTTTTCCTTGACCTAATCAGTATTCGCTAACGCAATGTGATCGCACTACTTTATGTTTTGTTACAAGTGGTCGTGAATCTTAATAGCTTTTTATGTTTTAGATTAAATTTTTCTATTTAAACGAATACTTTTGTGATTTAGACTGAATTTTTAATAAAGCTTGCATTTTTGTAATTCTATTTCCTTTGTTCTTACAAACCCAAAGAATATCGATGATGAGCTCGATATTTTTATATACTAACAAACAAAAGTTTAAATTTTAATTTAATCTGATTAATGAATATGAATGATAATTTTATTTACTTTCAGTATGTACTTCTCTACCGTCTATTCTTGAATTAAAGTCAAATAGGCTTATCAAAAAAAATCTCAAACTTTTATAATACATAGATATGTAGTATAAACATTTTGTTTAAAATGACCTGACTAATGATATTTACGAGCGTTTGCTTTTATGAACAAAATTAAATAACCAAATTTAAGCACAATTTTTGAAATTTAAATTAAATACACATATATATATATGTATGTATTTGATTTCAATATGACAATTGAGTATCTATTATCTCACTCAGTATCATCCGTATAAATAAAAGGTATCAAATCGGCTCGAAGGACCAAACATTATTTTGCTAACTTATAAGATATAAATATGTACATGTTTTTAATGAATAAGTATATTAAGCACTTAATATTTATTTATTATTTGAAATATTTTTGTCATTTATATTGTATATACTTATACAAATTAATTGAAAGCATAGCCCTTATAATAAAATAGTTTGTTTTTCTATCGATCTATGATATCCTTTTAATTAATGAACACATAATCAATTTGTTATGGTGTACAGCGATTATAAATAATTCTGAACATTATACATACAACATAATATTATACAAATCAATAGATATTATGAAGACATGTTATATTGTAATAAAATAACAAAAACGATTAAGCCGATTTTGCATTTTAATATATATATAGAAATTTCACACACTTAATATCTACATATTAATGACAAACAAAAGTAAAATAAAATCTTATTATTAATTGTGCGTATGTATTATTAATTATAAATTAAAGGTTGAATATTAAAGTAAGGCATATATTAAGATTTACGGCCTTATTTATAAACGTTGCTAAGTTACTGTTTAGCTAAACACTGATTTGTCTCTTTCTGTCATTATTGATTTGACATACGAAAGAAGAAGACAAAATATTGTTTAACTAATCACCAGTTAAATAAAGTTTATGAATAAGGCGGTTAATATATTCCATTTTCATTATGACGCCGCTGCCGACAGCCGTTGACGTCCGTGTACTATCTCTCATCCCTTCTACCGTATTACAATATCCCGTATGTAACTTACATACCTAGGCTGTCTCAGGTGAGTGTGATTTAAATCGCAATGGAGTTACGCATTCTTTGTAAATACCATCAAGCACAGAGCTTGTATCCGACACGTGTTCATCACAACACACCGCAGGTGCACATTTAACAGCTTTTATAAGCTTCAGTCAGTCATAAGTAGATCACTCATGTCATTCGCCATTATTATTCTCGTAAATATATTAATAAATGAAAAAAACTAAACTATCTATGATACGAAATAAGGCTTATCAGCAATAGAGTTAGATTACTCAATTATTTAATTGCCGTGCGGGATATTTTTTTGACTTCTTTATAAGAGCGACTTTTTATGAGATTAACCTGTGCTACTCTGTAAGAACTAGCTGCATTACTGACCCATGAAGTCAATTTATGTGATGCACTATTATGATGCGGGTATTCTTGAAATGTTATAATTATTTATTATCGTCAATGTCGCGTTATGTCGCAAACGACTTTTCGAGTGAATTTCGAGTTTGTAGGTAGGCTGACGTACAAATCCCATAATATCATATCATAAGTGAGTATTTTTCTTTAATTTCCCAGAGGATATTTGATTTCCCTGACCTTCGTACAGGAGGTGCGTCCTAATGGAGCAGCTCGTATGACATTGTTGTTTATAGTGATTTTATTTTTAACACACAAAATTTATAATTTCAAAGCTTATAATTTAATTTATGAATTATCAAATCTATTTAGGTTGAATGGCAAATGAGTAGTGACTAGATCAATCGTCACTACAGTACATAACTTGGCGCAGTCACGTGCAATAGTTTTCACTACCGGCCTGCGAGCCAAAGATTGATTGGAGCATCCTTACAACATGCTGAAGATTGTACGAGGAATACTCAGTCGTTGTATTAATAGATTAGGATGTAATTTAATATTTAAAGAATAATCTTTATTTGATTGGAAAATGATAAGTTACATCATAAGAGCTCTCAATGTTTCTTCATATCTAAGTTTTTGAAGAGCCAACTTAGGTTACACAGTTACCTTCTGGAAAATCAAAGAAAGGTGAACGGCAATGAGTTCTGTATAATGTGTAGTATACAGGGACATAAGCCGTTATTTTCATTATTAGTTCGTTTTTGTATAAATCAGATTCATGAAAACTTGCACACGACACTGAATAAAGGGGTGAATAAACTTTGATATACACGTATGACAACTATTTATTGATCAACACATGCAACTAAATCCGTAAAAATAGAAGCAAAATAAGAATTACTCGACAAGTTTTATTTTTATTTTTGGGAAACACAGCATAATATAATACACAAACATTTGATACCAAAATATGTCACATAAGCCAACAAAGTTTCCACTGTTACATTGAAACATGGAGTTAACCTAATAAGAACAAGTGATTAACAGATAAAATTAAAGTATATAAAATAAAGTTATATGACAGAAACAGTAATACTATATACGCAAAAGTAAATCTGTCTGTTTCTTGCCTCAATAGGACTAAGCCTAATTTATCGACGATAAAGTGGAACCTGGATAAGCAGTAGCGTATTTTAGGACTTGGCTCCCATGGCACAAAAAAGTCCTTTAAATTTTAGGAAAAACATTATGTTCTTCATTATTTATCGCTTAAATAGGTAGCTTATAATGAGTTATATTTGTATGATGGACCAACTTATCAGGTTCTTTAAATTCCTTTAGAAAAGTCAAAAAGTTACGAAACTGGGTAAAGATTAAGAAAGGCACCTAGGCTGCCGTTCTGGGAACGTGTCCTCTAGGTCATAGGGTAAATACGCCACTGAGAATATGTACATACTTACGGACTTACGGAAAAATATCAGGTGAATGAAAAAGAAAATGACGCAAAGGAATCGCAGTTAGCAGTTAGAATCTAATTAATACCGTTATTTTATCGATTATTGGTAGAATAAAATGTTACTTATAAATATATTTTTTCGATGATTATAAAAGTTAGTTATTGTTTCGTTAGTAAACAATTGTCTATAGTGTAGATAGATGCAATAAAAAAGGATATATTAATAAATAAATACTATATAATAATTAAAAATGTTATTCTGGTACCTATGTTATTAGATCTTTGTACAATACAAAATAAGTTTTAAAGTCTATTGAAATAGCAGTAACGTGAGTTGGTGTTATGGCATTACGCCAAATTCAAGAACGAAGTTTCCAAATATATCTAGAGCTGTTAATTGCTGTGTAATTTCTATAGAAATGTATTACATAAAAACTTATTACTCAACCAAAACTATGTAAGTAATAATTATCAATATAATATTTCGACAAATTGTACTTGAAATATTATTGTACAATTTGATTTTACTGATAAGTTATTTTCGAATACCGTAGGGCCAGGTGGTGCAGTGCGCCAGGGCCTCGGAGCTCAGGGGCCCTCTAACTTAAGCTTGGAAAAGGAGTATAAATGAAAAGTTTTTTTTAAATATATTTTTAAATGAACATCAACAATTAAAGAACTCCTGATTTAAGACTCAACACATGCGCCGCTAGGGATAAGTTCAACTCACTGTATCCTATTATTATTCCAATCTTTAATTTGAAGGCCAATATAAGTTCAAGCTACGCGGAAGCAGGAGGTGAGGCCCCGATTCTTTCTCTATGCAACGGGGCCCTGGTCCACCTAGGTACGCCATTGTTGGTAGCTATTGTAATATAATTATTGTTAGGAATATGTACTATTTAAAAAATATCTATTTAGTAATTGTTAACAGATCATCATGAATTTCATGAGATCTATCTATATAATTTGACTATATGCCAGCAGGATATATGAGTAGGGTCTTAACGCATGCCCTTAGTGAATACATACAACAACATAGATTATTATTATATCACAACTAAAAGTCTTTGGTATGATATGTTCAAGACTTGTGATATTAAGACTTTATTAGATACTAGCTGTGCCCCGGGGCTTCACCCGCGTATAATTAATAAAAATATAGTAAATTATTTTATTACTTTAATAACACACGTAATTAACGGTTTGAAATTAATTTTCATAAAATACCGTAGGTTTTACCGATCTTATATATGGCCTAACATTTGCGCCATCACATGTACTTTGTGTGTACCAATTTTCATCAAGATTGGTTAAGCCGTTCTTGAGCTGTTATAAGAAGACATACAGACAGACAGACAAAAATGAAAAAAAATGGTAAAATGTGAATCACTGCATCAAAAAACGATTATTTATCACAAAATTAGGTGAAAAAAAAATGGACAGAGAGAGCCAATAGATTTATATAGTAGTATAGATATGTGGTTCAGAAAATGACACTTGCCTACTTAAACAAAGCAAGCAATAATAATGTCGAACGATCCACCAATTTGCACCCGCGCGATTTTTAGTACTTTTGAAAATATTAAAAACAATTAAAAAGAATTTTCCATAAAGTATATTATTTACATTACACAAAATAAAACTCTTCATATTGCTATAAATCCTGATAATAACCTTGTAAATATACAAAAAATAAATTAAGTAAGCACTGCGTCGCCAAAAATTAGCGTTTATGTAAATAATTGGCCGGATGTCTAATATCCCGGACTAAAAACAATGGCGTTGCTGGAAATTGATCAAGGGAATAGGTATTGGCAGCTGACCAAAGGCCAAGTGAAAACATCTGCGCATTACGAAAACTAAACAATAAACATTTTTATGTCGTGCTAAATTATAGCGTTTTAGTTTACTTTCAGCTGATGAGGTTTGTAGCTAAATATGTGATTTTGATATTATTTGTAATTTAATTCTTGCTACGAAAACCACATTTTAATATAATAAAACATTTTTTAACCGTGAATTAATGAAACATAAGTTCAATAAATCAGTGTATTATATGTAGAAATCAGTTATGTTTCGTTGACTGTCCACCAATCTACATTGGTGGAATATGATTGGGATCTTATTCAATAAATGTAAGAACATATTCACAGCTATTATATTATATATATTAAGTAGATATTTCATGTCTTATTATTTTATTGTATGTAGTTAAGCTAAAAATATTTCTTGAGAAATACAGTCGCTTAGCCATAAAATACTTATTATATCCTAATACATTCAACGGTAAGATCCTAGTATCATTTGGAAACAACTATTTAAAAATCGAATCAATCACAAACGCCAAACAAATATTTATAATATAAACATTGGAATATTTTCTCCGGTGTTCTTTCTATTGGTACGACGATTCAGTGGCGAGTTGAGTTTTAATCTAATTTTATCCCGACTCGAATCGTATAAGCTGTGACTCATAGGGCTATTGATATCGTGTTTTCTTATAAAGTTATGTAGCAGCCTGCAGCTACAAATATGTTTTATAATAAATTACATTGAAAGGGATTGGGTAAGCAGCCTAGGATTAAGAAGAGTAAACATAACTTAATAAGATAAAAGGTCAGCTAATTAATTGAAGAAAAATACTGAATTTCACCTCAAGTATTCCTATATACCTTCAGACTTCAGAGCGTGTCATACGATCCATACAAATGCCGTAGACCGTAGATACTATTCCTAGAATAAATATGATGTAATCTTATTGTTAGGAATATATAAATCATTAAAAAGTAATAAATTGTTTATGGTTTCATCCTAAAATATTTGATTGAATTAGTATTCACAGAACGCCAAAGGCTACGCGTGAGAAGGTTTTATGCCAGATAACTCTGTCCTAATTAACACGTAAATGGTAGATAAACAAGACAAAATACATATAGTGACCATAACAAACTTAGAAAGATATATTTATCGAGTTTTAAAAGTAGCGTTCAAAATAATTCGGTTTGTAAGCAAATGGGCAAGATATAAAACAAAACACATGCTAGAAGATTTTTATTCCCTCGATCAAAAGCACTCACCCACGAACTACCCATAGTTTTTGTAAAACATTTGTTTTAAATAGTAGATTAAAGAGCCCCAATGTTAAGTTTTGCCGGCATGAAATCATAGGTACTACCAGAACCAATACAGAGTAGACCTTGTCTTATACATTTTTGTATTCTTCGTTAAAACGATTATTCTCTATTATTATTTCCTCTCTATTTTCTTTTTAGTTCAACGTTGTTTCATTACCTACATCTAATAATTCACTGCATTTCTTCAAAACTGTATGACGATAACACTTCTAAATACAACCCATTTCAATTGAAACATTATGAGAACAGTGATATTATTTTTAGTACTTGTTCTTTGAAATGAAAATTATTTATACCAAATGATACCATAAAAGAAAAAAAGTAATAGTAATTATTGTCAACACTGTATGCAGTTTCTATTGAAATGACGCATTTGTGCTTTTTTTCTGATCAGCCCATATACAAATACAGCTGAGCGATGTAAGTACAGGATATACATTAAACTTATGCATGGGGTTTTATTATTAATCTGTTCCATTATTTTTTTAAATTACTTTTTGTCTGTATATTTCAAATCATATTTTACTGCGTCTTAATATCATCTAACAATTTCTTACTTTAATAGGATTTTAAATTTATTTTTTAACATTATCTCATACTTCGTTGAGCTAATTCCTGTAGCTATAATCATAATACATTAAAGTATATCGCTTTGATTAAATACTTTTTTAATTTGAGTTTTTGATTTTAGAATTAGTATTACAGTGTTGTATATTTCCAGGATGAATTGATATACCGTCCGACATCTCGCACTGTTACCCGACTCGTGACGTACCCTGAAGCACCCCATCACATCGTACGTGTGCGCGTTCGCCCGTCTATCATCTTGAAGGAACTCGATCGCATCGCGTATCGTCGCCGCCCAGCTACTGCTATCTCCGCTATCGATGACTACTACAGATCGGAATCTACTAGAGTAAGTTGCTTAAGTTATTATAACGTAAATGTCACGATCAATAGAAAATATACTCAGTACATTGTCAATCGTCTATCGGTATAGTTAGTTAGTTTTCTTTCCTGATAAAAATCACATAGGCAAAGCAATATGTACAAAGTATGTGTGATTAGCGATTAAAAACTGATAAACGGGTCCGTGCTAATCGAATATTTTGTAAAATTACAAAGAAATAATAATATTAATACAATATATACAACATATACAATCACATTTACAGCAATAGAATATAATATATATATATATATATATATATATATATATATATATATATATATATATATATATGTATTATCTAGCTTACATAAGTAGCTTACATTTCATGAAAATACATAATCATTTAACATGTATTCAATTACTTAATCTTTCGAAAGCGTTTATGCATACCATTTATTACACCCAGTAAAGGGAATGAATTATAAACGCAAACTAAAGACACGAAAAGCACCGAATGTGATGACTGATATTACACCAAAATAATTGTCAGAGCGGCCTTGGAAATTATTACGATAGGAAAATGCCCTTGGCAAAGATCTTGTTTGATAATTAAGTCTCAATTTTCATTTAATTGTATCGTATATATAAGGTAGCAGTGCCAAATTATATGTATATAAATTTAATTACTTCGTTTATAAAAAAAAAATAAACGATTTCAATGTGAAACCCATTAGATCCAGTATCAAAGCAAGCTTACAACGATATTATTTCTTAACGCTGAAATACTAAAATAATCTATACGCTCTTGACCCGCTTACAGTTGTTCTTGTGCTGAAATATTATTATCTTCTTAACGTATTTATTAATAACGATTACACTGTAGAGTAAGACATGTGAAGTTTGTCGGGAATTTATATTTCAGTTATAGTTCCATAAAACTGTCCTAACTGTTCGTCTAATATATTGTATAAAGTAAATATTTTTCAATAAACTTAATTTATTTTAACGGTATCGTTGATCTATGACTGCAAGTCATATAATCGTGTCGTTATAAATGTTTTTAGGACAATCGGTTAGACATCTCAGAAGCAGTCCGGATTCATTTTTTTATGTAGCATAGGTAGACGGACGTGCATATGGAAGACCTGATGGTATGTGGTCATCAACGACCATAGACGTTGGCATTGTAAGAGATGTTAACCATCGCTTACATCGTCAATGCGCCACCAACCTTGGGAACTAAGATGTCATGTCACCTTTGCCTGTAATTACACTGGCTCACTCACCCTTCAAACCGGAACACAACAATAACAAGTACTGCAGTTTTGCGGTAGAATATCTGATGAGCGCGTGATACCTACCCAGACGAGCTTGCACAAAGCCCTACCACCAAGTAAACTCCTTTGCTCGTGCGCGTTATTCTTTACGGGTTTTGACGTATTGCTATCCCATTTGACTATAAGGTTAAAGAAAAGGACCTAATGCCTCGTTTCGCTCAATATCCCCGAAATCGACCAAGTAGATATCATAGTCATAACATTTTTTAACATTACAGACTTTCGAAGATGAAACTCGTCGCATACGCGCCGACACTGCTTCGCTGCTGCAGCGCGCCCGTTCTGTGGTTCCACGCGCAAAGACCATAGCACCACTCGACACTATCTACTCGTGAGTTTAATAAAACCTACACTAATACGGTACTATGAACGTAAATGAATTAAATGAAAGAGAGTCCATATTAGTTATGAAAAGGTTTCCTATTTATACGGTATTGACTTATTATACGCCGACGTAGTAGCACAAATACCTAAAATTAAAAAAAAATGTAAATCGATAAAACAGTCCCTGTGGCTTGCTGCCCTCTGTGATCACCCCCTTCGCTTTCAGAATATTTTTTCAGTGATCATACTTAAAATAAGGTTTTACGATGTTCAAATTGTGTAAAGTTTTTTGGCATAATTAATTTAGAATAATTATTACATTAAAACTGCATATGAATGGATTACTTCGGCTAATTATAGAAATGATATTAATTACAGCGAAGTAACATGCCAAATCGAGGGCTCACTCGAACATGGTTGAAATTGAAACACCTGACGTAGTTACGTGTCAAGTTTTTTTGGCATCAACTGATGTAACGTTTTAAAAATAGTCCACCCATTGATGAGTCTATCAGACGCTTCGACACTGACATTGTCTTTACACATGCGTCGAACATGATTTTGGCAATGCACCACAGCATTGTAAACAATACACCTTTGCACAAAATGATCCATACACTTATAAAAGGATTTTGTTTAGATATTACTTTGAATACTGGCAGATATCTCCAGTGTGGGTGTATGTTTCCCGGCCAAGATTATCTGAGGTTGTGACGTGCAAGTTGTACTGCTCGATGGTTTAATTATAGCAGTTTTAAATGCCAGTGTTTATTGCTTTCCGTTCTTATCTTTTTTATTAGTTTTTCATCCGATTGTAATTACGTCTTCGATTTTAGGCGATGGTATTTATATATCATATCATGTTATCTTGGAGTTTGAATAACTTTGACCACGTCAACAGATACTCTTACGGCGAGCCGATGCCTTACCGCTTCAGCAATGATGCGTATGTTGCTAAGTTACTGTTGCCTTTGCGCAGCGTTTCAGACAACATTCAGCACATTTCATTCTACGCAGAACCCGCTAAGAAGTTTACAGGTATTCTAAATTTTCAGAGGACTACGACATTTTTAATTAACATGAATATCTTACTAAAGCACTAAGTCAGATGGGATTAAATGGCGTTGCAATTTCAAATAATACATATCTTTGTGTTTATGTTTTTATCAAATATTTATTTCGATCCGTATCGTTGAAATCCTATCAGAAATAACTAAATGTCTACCTTTCTTCCTCCCTTTGGTCTATCTAACAATTAGCCTCAGTGTGCCCCTGTGTTAAACCGAGGTGTTGCTCGCCAGGACGCGGCCACCTCGCGTGCGTACACTATTCCGGTAAAAAGGCCTTCTCCAACCGCAGGCCTCTCTACAAGGAACTTAGCATCAGGGACGACGTCAACCTTCTCTCGTTTTACGCGAAGAACAGATTGGCGGCCGCGGGTTTGGCCGTAGAAACGGCCACAGGTACTACATAACAGACGCCTCGCTAGCGCTCGCTTACTTTTCGCATAATTATAAAAATATAATTAAATGTAAAATGGAGCGCAGTGAGCAACCTCGTAACTCGTTGTACATATACATTGTCGATTGTTTAATTTACAATTTAGAAAAAAATATCATCTAACTTTATAAACAGAATCACTCAACTATAATATATAATAATCATAAAATAGAGTAGGTATATAATAAAAATACAAGAAGGTATCAATGCATTTAAAATAATCTTTCAAGATTTACTAGTTTTATTAAATATCACATCCTTGTATATAAGACTTTTAGATACGAATAGTTACACTTTATCGTTAGTAAACCTGCGCCCATTTACAACAAGAAATAATATATGGTGTCACTCTTAAAATTAACAAATTACACGAAAACAAAATGAAAAATTATATTTGTTTATTATTGCTTGGCGGTCAAAGCCTTTTTGTTTAATAAACTATTCTGTTATAATCTAAATGACTGACAATTTAAAAAAAAACCACTCATGGACATATTTATAAGAACCCGAAATAGGAGGTTGTCTTAGAACACTTATGACCAAAAATAATGCAGTTGATAAAAAAATAAATTTAAATATTTTAACACAGCAGTTCTATAGAAATTCACCACTGTTATCATCATGAGACAAATCATAGAAAACTTAGATTAGAAACATAGATTTTTGGAACGAAGTTCTTTTACGGCGGCTCTTTTATTGACCCAAGGACATGTCACATAACGAAAAAGCGTTATGCCTACCTCTAAAATGGTACAAAATGCGATGCGTTGGGCGTTCGAATTCAGTAGTTACAGTGCTGTGTGAGCACTTTTGGAGGTAGGACCCTTGCCGAATTTTTTAGCGCCAAACCACGCCAAACGATAGAGCGTAAACTATATAGTTTAACCATTTTATTATTAATTAAGTTAAATATAAGCAAACTCAATCAAAATAATTAATTTTATTTAAAATGTATGTATTTTCGTTCCTAAAAATACAAATTCAAAAATATAAAGGTATTACAAAACCATATAAGGAACAATAGAGCTGTGGCTTACGAGCCGGACTCAAGTCCCAGGTTCGAACGTTGGACTATTTATTGTCAACGAATTCAGACGCACATAGAAGCGCAGTTCTTATGGGCGCTCTGAAGACAAACTTTCTGCGACTTTAAATGCCGCTTGGCGGCGTGGCAGTCGCGCTGCGGCAGTTGTCTCTCTCTTACGCATTGCAAAACGAAAACACGTTTCAGCTATGCGCAAAGGGTCGAGTACCTTTGGCATTTTTTTATTTTTTTATTAATGAAGTTCATAATCTATTTTTAACGTTTTTATTATAAATGACCATTTTGAAAACATGGTGTTCAAAATGGTCATTTGGATGGTGAACTAATCGGCACACGAAATCCTTATGGTCTGTGCCTCTATGTACCTGAATACTCTGAATTTGTTGCTATTGTCACAATTCCCATCATAAACTTTGTTTAATTGGAGGTGTAAAATGTAAATTACTAAAATAATCGTAAAATATGAGTACCTAAATTTCATAAAATGAGAATTGCTATTATTATAAAAAATTGTTAATTGAATTTAAATATTTAAATCGTTTCTTAATATTTGAAAGACAAAAATACAGTAATATAATCATTTAAAATCTACATTATAAAATGAGTCGAAAAAATATCGCAAAGAACTTCGTTCCTGACATTAATCTACAAACTCTTCTAAAGTTCTTGTTACTGTCTCGCTATGCAAGGCTACGCAAATTTCTCCCTATTAAGTCCACTACCTAGAGTTGATCATCAAACTATACTTATTTTATACTTTGCGTATCTTTCTCCAGGCCCATCTGTATACTTTCAGACTTCCACATTTTGATTTAATATAGAATTACTACACAAATTTCATCATACATTTTTTAATTTAGACCATGTGAACAAATTTAGACCGAGCTTTTCTTATTTTGCATAGATAAATAAACATATTTAAATTAGTAATCTTTCTGGTGTTAAATAAGTACCTACTTTAATTAATTTAAATACCATAGCTAAAAATAAATGCAACTCGCAAGGTAAAGCCGCTTAAAATTGTTCTTTTTGAAATGACGTCAATTGTTATGGATAACAATAACCTATTTAGGGTACTTTTTTTCTTTCCTATGAATACGTCTATGAGTGTGCGTCCATGACAAGGTTACGAGGCCTCATTAGCGTGAACGTTTCTAAATTATGCTTACCGGCTTCGAAGTGTAGTCGTATAAAAAGAGCAATTAAAAAAACAAGTATAAAATCAGTGTCTAACACTGGGTGTGGTGTCTCTTGCAGCGGATGATGCGCCGGAAAAGGTGACAGCGGCGCAGTGCGCGTAGCTCGCCCACCCCCCGCACCGACGCGGCGCGGCGCGGGCGTCCGCCCCCGGCGCCCGCGCCGCGACCGCCCTCGCGTCTTTGATCTCGGTATAACACGACCCGACTAATCGATCGTATATATTTTTAATAATACTACTTTTACACGTTTCGAATCTATTTTTGTTATCCATTTACAAAAGTTTGATATAATTGTACACTTCTAGTCGTAGTCGTGGTAGTGCGGTCCGCCGCGACTCGGTGATCGAGACGTCTCTTTCTCACTTAACAGAACTGATTTTGTTTAACAATAAATATTTTACCAGTCTTAGTTGTTTTAATTAGTTTGCACGATAGATACCCTAACCTTCATGCTTAAAGTATCCGGGCTTATGCATAACGCTTCGCTTTCTGTACTAACGAATTTTAAAAGACATGCATTTCTATTAACATAATGTAAACATAAGTCCGTTATTTTTGAATTATTAAAATATATTGTAAATATTTTTTCCCCAGAATCATATATGTTATAAATTGTAAAATAATGTCTCAAATCCACATTTCATGCAAAACATATTTTTAAGAATTAGTAATTTGCACACGGCCCGAACACGCTTTCACACGGATCACAGCATGAGGCAAATCTAAGATTAAAACATCTCAGCGATTCCCATTATCCATCAAGCTTCATAGTCGGGATCATGGCTAATGGCACTCAAGTTGAGAGCGTTACGAGCTGTGCTGCTGCGCTTACTCTCCATTTGTGATCATTGATGCAAAATGACATGCTTCTGCAGTCAGCTGCTAAAGCAACTCATTTCACCAATGATCATGGGTACCACGTGACCACTTACTGCAATGCAGTGAAACTCCTCCCGTGGAGGCCAAGCCGCAAGTTCCAAACGCCACAGAAGATGGAAGACCCTGATGTTGAAATGAAGGCAGCAAGAGCCGATCGTGAGGCAAGATTTCGGGCTACAACAGCTGAACCAGTACTCACACCAGCGGCTGATTTAGCTGAAATCAAAAGAAAAAGGCAAGAGGAGGCTCGGGCTGCAGAAGAAAAGTAAGTTCAATGTACAAAATCACTTAGAAATGCATATTAAAAACATTACAGATACATTTAAGTAAGAAATAAATATTTTGAGGACATATAGTAAGAAATTAAAACAGTTAATTACTAAAACTTTCAACTGAAATTTACTAAAATATATAAAATATCATACATTACACGTACGATCACCATATTTTTAACGAAATTTTGAAAATAATATTTTTTTTATTTTAGAGCTTTGAAGGAAGAAGCCAAACGAGAAGCTGAACGCAAAGCGCAGGTAACCAATAAAAAACTGTTAATTTTTAAATACAAACTTGTTTTTTTATAGTGATGAAACTTTTTATTACTATTCACTTGTTATTTAAGGCTGAACGTGAAGCAGCAGAAAAGAAAAAAGCAGAAGAAGAGGCACGTAAAGCAGAAGAAGCCAAACGTAAAGCTGAGGAAGAAGCTAGAAAAGCCGAAGAAGATGCTAGAAAGGCTGCTGAAGAAGCAGCTAGACAAGCTGAAGAAGCTCGTAAGGCAGAAGAAGCTAGATTAGCGGAAGAAGCGCGTAAAGCTGAGGAAGCAAAATTAGCTGAAGAAGCGCTTAAAGCTGAAGAAGCTAGATTAGCTGAAGAGGCTCGCTTAGCAGAAGAGGCAAGATTAGCTGAAGTAGCTCGTTTAGCGGAAGAAGCGAGATTAGCAGAAGAAGCAAGGCTAGCGGAAGAAGCTAGATTAGAAGAGGAACGTCGACTGGAAGAAGAAAGGTTGGCCGAACAACGCAGGCAAGAAGAATTGGCAAAATTAGAAGAATTTGAGCGTCAGGCTCAAGAAGAACGTGAAGCAGAACTTGCAAGACAGGTACATATATATAATCGATATTTCTAGCAGAATAAATTATGGCATCAATAAATATTTATTGTTTTTGACGTTCTACAGGCAGCTGAATTAGCAGAAATCGCCAGACAAGAATCTGAATTAGCAGCTGCTCGTTTAGAGGAACTATCACACAGTGGTTCTGCAGGTGACAACATCGCTGCTACTGAAACTAGGTAAACTAGTGGTTGTGTAATAGCAATAACAGCAACATTTTCTATTTTCATTTTGAAACAATTCATAGATAATAGACATTAAGTTAGTCAAAACACCATAGGGTTTCGTAAAGTACTGAGACATAATGAATTACAACAATTTGTTATAGTGATGTAGCAGACGAACCTATCGTAGAAGAACCTGATAGTCCAGAAGTTGTTCCTGAGACGCCCGCTGAATCCCAAGAAGTTGTAGAAGTCAGCGAAGATGAGAAAGCTGAACCAGATGTAACTGATGAAGAATAAGCAAAAACTATGAATTATCTTTATTCTATCTAACATTTTACTGTAGTAACGCAATACTATATTCTTACTATTTTTCTTTACAGAAAAAAAATAAACTCGAATATCAAAAACATTAGATTCGACATTGTAGACTAGATTTTTTTCTAGTTATGCATTTCCGTATTTTTTTAATTTTCGTGTTTATACTATTCGTTATTCGTTTATATTCAAGAAAGTGTACTTGAATAATGTAATAGTAAAATGGTGGTGCCACAATAAGTAACTACTTATTTTCTATAAACTTTCATTTGCGTAATACAATTACGTGATAACGAGAGAATTGATTAATTTGTTTTATTGTGATTATAACTACCAAAGTTAACAATGTTACGTTTTTTACTGTTTTAAGCTAAGTGTTTTATAATGTTATATTTTGTTAAATTTAACAATAAAAGACAAATTAACAAATAATACTTTTATTTCACAAATTGATTACCTATATAGAAAATTAATAAAAACTACAATGGACTTATTTTATTTTCTTCATGGAACTAAGGTACTTTAAAAATACATACCGAACATATTATACTGATCAAAAAATCAGTACGCTTATCAATTAGGAATTTCGTCTAAATTTTAAGAAATCAATACACAATAGTGCACTTTTGGATATGCCAGCTATATCATTTGTTGCAAATCAATGCTAAGTAGATTGTTTTTAGTATAATTATATTAAACTAGATTTCGCACCTGAGACACGGGGAGTGTTCAGGTGTTAGGTATAAATATGAAGCTTTATTATGTCATCAAAATTGTTTCAGTAGTTTAACAGTGAAAGAGTAATAGACAGACTTACTTTCGCATTCATAGTATTATTATAAATAGTATGGTTAATAAGTAAGGCAGTGTTATTAGTAAAATAGTAGGTAGTATAGTAAAATTTATTTTTAATAAAATTAAACAAATACAATATGTATTTAGACTCCCTTTTCATTCATTATTTTAAGCTTAATACTAAATAACAATATAAGTGTCCGATTCTTCGATTTACTCGTTATATGTCCATTTTCACAATTTGATCTGCTGCTGTTGCTACATCCTCTTTAGTCACATTGTTGTCCTTTTTCTTTTGAATAGGCTTGGCAACAGGTTTAACAGTTTCTTGTTTAGGCTTTGGGTTGTTTTTTATATCTAAGAACTCTTTATCCATATCTACAACTTTTTGTTTTAACTGTAACAAAAAAAATATTGTTATTATCATTGTGATGTATGCCATCAACAAAAATAATTATGAAAGTGTGTTATTTTTTAGTGTAGCAATTAGGAATTAACATAACATAATATGATAGAAACAATAAGGGCGCATTTTCATTGGTCGATAAGTCGGTAGTTAGCCCGATTGCGGGGAGTACCCGCATGCGAGCTAACAACCAATGAAATCCACTGGTCGATAACTCGGTCGATTAAACGTGTGCGGGTGATATCCGCATTCGGGATAACGACCAATGAAACTAGTCAGTCGATAACTCGGTCGATACAAAGCATGCGGTGACTCGCCTCCGTTCAGTCATTCATTAGACGTCATCAATACTACGCGCATTATTTATATTATTAACGCTGTTTATTTACGCAGCGTGGGAGCAAAATGGCTGAACGGTTTTCGGATTCACAAATGCTAAAACTCGTAGAGATCTATCGAGACTACGAATGTTTGTGGAACGTAACGAGTGCTTTGTATAAAAATCATGACGCAAGACAAAGTGCGTACAAACAATTTGCAGAAAAGTTAAACATTAGTGGCATCTCAGACAAAGATATACCAAAAAAAATTAAAAATTTAAGGTCATCGTACTATCAAGAATTAAAAAAAATTGAAAAGAGCACTCGATCCGGAAGCGACCGAGATTCTGTTTATAAACCGAAGGTGTCATGGTTTTCAATTGCCGATGGATTTTTAAGAGCATTTAAAAATAAAGAGAAGACATTTTCAAATGTAAGTATACAAACTTTATTTATGTTACCAAAGACAATCCTAATTAAGTAGGTTATTTAATATATATTTTTAAGAAATATAATATTATATAAAATATCACTATTTTTTTTTATATTTTATTATTTAGACATTTTTTGGAGTAACACGAGACAATCTAATACACTTCTCATAAAAAAAACACCTCGCGAGTTTGTTTTTTAAAGATTACTGAAAAAATGTGTGTTTAGGTTAGTAGTGATACCTATGAGGTGTTCAATTAAAAATGTTAATGAATTAATGATCCAATTCGAATATTTTTTTTTTATATAGGTACTTCATGTTTTATTATCATAAGTTAAATAAAAATCGAAATGTTTCGTTTTTTTCATGAGAAGTGTATTATTAAAGAAACAAGTGCCGCGGGGCATAGTGGGTTCTGCCGCGGCGCTGTCCCTAGTGCAGTCTACCCTCAAATTGTTCCGGAATGTTAGTGAATAAATCTTGTTTGCCACGGCACTGCACCTTCACTACTGAAGTAATCAGCGAATCTATCCCGAATTGTTGTCCCATTTTCAGTTAAGGTATTATCTTCTCCCATGTTCTCGAAGTTTCGAAGAGGTACTTGTCTCCAGGAGCCATTAATTGTTATACCAGTAGAGATATCTTCATAATCCGCAAGTCCAGGTTCAAGATAATTAGAATCATTTTTTCTTAGCCAATTATGAATCGCGCAAGATGTCCTTGTTATTTTTATGGTATTCTTGACGTTGTTGGCTATTGGTTTTTCAAAAATTCGAAATCGGCTTGCCAATATAAAGTTTATATTACTTATTTCGTGTGTCCCCTTCTATTATGAGCAGTTTTATACCAGAAGTGTGTGACGCTCTCTATGATGCACTGGCAGATTATATAAAAGTAAGTACATATAAATATAAAAATAGTAAATAATATTAAGATTATAAAGTAAATGTTTATTTAAATTTTGCAATATTCTTACAATTTGTACGTTTCGAAGTTTTAATTACGTTACGTACGTACGTACGTTAAGAAGTTTTAATTGAGCAGAATACACTTCCGATCACCTAAAGCGTACCACCCTTTTTTATGGACACCAATTTATTGAACTATATTGAAATGCCGTTTTCGGAGTGTTATGGGCAGAAACAACAAATTAGGTTACAAAATATTGTTTTCAAATGTACGTTCTTAGAAATAGTTTTATTTGAAAGAAAGAAAGAAAGAAATTTTCTTCTCTTCTTTCGAAAAATCTTTCTTTCTTTCTTTCAAATAGTTTTATTTAATTTTTTTTCATTTTTTCATTTGATAACCAAAAATGTATCGTTTTTCTCCGATGTACGGATATTGTGTACAACCATCTCTAAATATTGACTAACAAAATATTTCTTTATTGTTATTAGTTTCAAATTTCAATGTCTGGTGGATTACAAAGTGGTTCGATTTTGGTGTCCGCGAGTGTAGTAATCATTTAATCAATATCAAATAATTAAATGAAATAAAAATGCCTTACCAGGCAAATAGATGTTGCATAATTATAAATAATATATAAAATTGCTTCATATGTTTGTGAAACTGATGTTGTTGAAATCGTCTTCATAGTTAGATAAATTAGACACAGATGCGGAACTTAAATATCCTGGATTTTCTGGATCATAGGTATTGGACGTCGAGGTACCATAGGACAACAACGAAGATTTGGTTTGCTGTCTCAATGCTTTTAATTGAATTTCCGATAAAGCCTTTTGAATATCTGTTTTTGCAATAATTGAAAACTCGCGTGGCAATGTACGTAAAGTCGAGGCTATATATCTCCCAAAAATGTCGAATTCATCTTCTTTATTTTGTAGTAACGATGTTGAATTTTTAGTAACATTCTCGGCAAGTTTATTTATTTTGTCAATGGCTTCATGTACCTCGTCCTGTCTTTTATTTGATTTGCCCCTTTTCTTCGTTGCTAGTTTTGATGGCACAGTGAATGTAGATGAAGACGTTTCGGTTAGTTCTTGAACTCGATTTTCAATAATTTCATCCGCAGCATTTCAGTTTTCTTCTCTATCATTCTCTTCTAATACCGTATTATTATTTTCGAAGTCAACAGTATCAGTAGCTATTTCCGAATTTTCATCGATCTGTAAATAAAAAATATTCATGATTATATGTTCTTTTTTCAGGTCCCAAACACAGAACAAAAATGGATGGATATAAAAACTGGATTTCAGTTAAAGTGGAATTTTCCTGGATGTATTGGGGCAATTGATGGTAAACATATAAACTTGGGAGCTCCAGCCTGTAGTGGATCTGAGTTCTATAATTATAAAAAAACTTTTAGCATTGTTTTACTAGCTTGTGTCGATGATGATTATTCATTCACTTATATTGATATTGGAGCAAAGGGCAGATATTCTGACGGCGGAGTTTTTAGTAATTGTTCTTTAAAACGAGCAATTGATGACGGTAGTCTGAATATTCCAGCAGAAAGTGTTATTGTTGCGGATGCTGCATTCCCGCTTCAAAATAATATAATGAAACCATACCCGGGAAATAATCTAACGACACGGCAAAAAATTTTTAATTACCGTCTTTCAAGGGCTCGGCGAATTGTAGAAAATGCGTTCGGTATATTGGCTAGCCGATTTCGAATTTTTGAAAAACCAATAGCCAACAACGTCAAGAATACCATAAAAATAACAAGGACATCTTGCGCGCTTCATAATTGGCTAAGAAAAAATGATTCTAATTATCTTGAACCTGGACTTGCGGATTATGAAGATATCTCTACTGGTATAACAATTAATGGCTCCTGGAGACAAGTACCTCTTCGAAACTTAGAGAACATGGGAGAAGATAATACCTTAACTGAAAATGGGACAACAATTCGGGATAGATTCGCTGATTACTTCAGTAGTGAAGGTGCAGTGCCGTGGCAAACAAGATTTATTCACTAACATTCCGGAACAATTTGAGGGTAGACTGCACTAGGGACAGCGCCGCGGCAGAACCCACTATGCCCCGCGGCACTTGTTTCTTTAATAATACACTTCTCATGAAAAAAACGAAACATTTCGATTTTTATTTAACTTATGATAATAAAACATGAAGTACCTATATAAAAAAAAAATATTCGAATTGGATCATCAATTCATTAACATTTTTAATTGAACACCTCATAGGTATCACTACTAACCTAAACACACATTTTTTCAGTAATCTTTAAAAAACAAACTCGCGAGGTGTTTTTTTTATGAGAAGTGTATTAGATTGTCTCGTGTTACTCCAAAAAATGTCTAAATAATAAAATATAAAAAAAAATAGTGATATTTTATATAATATTATATTTCTTAAAAATATATATTAAATAACCTACTTAATTAAGATTGTCTTTGGTAACATAAATAAAGTTTGTATACTTACATTTGAAAATGTCTTCTCTTTATTTTTAAATGCTCTTAAAAATCCATCGGCAATTGAAAACCATGACACCTTCGGTTTATAAACAGAATCTCGGTCGCTTCCGGATCGAGTGCTCTTTTCAATTTTTTTTAATTCTTGATAGTACGATGACCTTAAATTTTTAATTTTTTTTGGTATATCTTTGTCTGAGATGCCACTAATGTTTAACTTTTCCGCAATTTGTTTGTACGCACTTTGTCTTGAATCATGATTTTTATACAAAGCATTCGTTACGTTCCACAAACATTCGTAGTCTCGATAGATCTCTACGAGTTTTAGCATTTGTGAATCCGAAAACCGTTCAGCCATTTTGCTCCCACGCTGCGTAAATAAACAGCGTTAATAATATAAAAAATGCGCGTAGTATTGATGATGTCTAATGAATGACTGAACGGAGGCGAGTCACCGCATGCTTTGTATCGACCGAGTTATCGACTGACTAGTTTCATTGGTCGTTATCCCGAATGCAGATATCACCCGCACACGTTTAATCGACCGAGTTATCGACCAGTGGATTTCATTGGTTGTTAGCTCGCATGCGGGTACTCCCCGCAATCGGGCTAACTACCGACTTATCGACCAATGAAAATGCGCCCTAAGTATTTAACACTTTCAGGAGTAGTAAAAATACACAATAAAAAAGTAATGGTTCTAATATATATGTGCGTTGGACTGGCCCAGAACATGTTTTATTTATGTAAAACTTCATTAGTAGAGTGCAAGTAACTGGATTGTAAGTCTTTACAATCGAGTTACTTGTACTTTTACTCTACGTTCTAATGCTGGGCTAAAGCAAATTGAGGCTTGGAGCTCTTTTCCTACTATGCTCAAATGCAGGTTGGTGGATACAAATGTGGCAGTTTTACAGTGAATTCACAATGATCTATTAAGATTTACTTTTTCTTATAGCTGAACCATCTCGGATCACAAGTCACATTTGCTTTAAAATCGCATTTATAGATTATTAATTTTATTTAGTGGCTGAGCTAATAAAAATATAGCACAATTTTCCTAGCTTAAAATGTGTTTTTAAATTTAAGTCTTATGAGTCTAATTTTCAGAATAAAGTTAAAAACATGCGGTTACATTATAGTATAGGTACTTTGAGTAAAGCTTATAAATTTAAAATAAATTAAATGTAAGTAAATAACTTAACATTTTAACTTTAAACACAACTACATTCATTAAAAAAGTAAATTATTATAAATTACTCACGTTTTTCAAGCCTAGGTTAACTGCCTTAGCTTTTGTTTTTTTTAAACTTTTAGCACCTGCTACTTTAAAAACATTTACCTTTATACCTTTTTTCTTATCCTTACCCATAATTTTTGTTAGTTTATACCTCTGTAATAATAGTGTTTACAAACAAAAAATAAATATATACTACACAACAGCATGAAATCAAATACTAAACAGCAATAATGTTGGCACTTGCAATGTGAGAAATTATTGACATTTGCGAAATGTCAAGTGACTTTGAAATTGGCACTTCGCACTTGGCAACAGGAATGGAATCACTACGTTTTAGCTTACTTTATTAGCTTATAATCTGGGCAGATACAAATTACAATCATTTGTATTAATTGTTACTACACAAAGTGTTTGTTAAACTCATATCTTTTGTAAATTTAGAAGTCTCGATTCATTATTTTTTTTAATTATATATTTTGGTTTTTCAATTATGACCCTAAAAATCTCTGTTTCACTTTTTTCTTTTTAAATCACTAATAACTTTAACGTTTTTTACTTTGTTTTATAACCTGAGTGTAGTAATGCAAGGATAATATGAAATATATTTATATATATTTTTTTTTAAATAGCGATTACCACTTACTTTTTTTATATAAAATGTTTTGATTATTAATTTTCCATTTTACTTAATATAAAGATTTTGAATTTCAATAACAAAATGCAAATAAGAACATAATAAAATATGATATTTGCAATTGCGGCTTAAATAACCTTCTGTCATCAAATGACAAATGGATTATGGAAATGTAACAGATTACAGATTGAGAAACAGAAAGAGTGCATTTCCAAGTAACTATCAATTTTATTCAAATTAAATTTTAAATTTCTCATATCAATTATTTATTTCATTGTTGTGCAACATCGCAGTCAAATAAAATAATTTAAATAGTTTCGTTAATTATATAGAAACAAACACCAAATTTGCAAAAACAACATATAATTTTTATATCTACACGGTATATTAACCGCCGCCAAAATTAGTTACTACTCTAAATACAACGGGAATATTTCCACCATGGCTAAGGTATGTATAATAATAAACAAGATAAATATTAATATATTAAATCTAGTTTATTTGCATACCCGTTCGTAATATTGTTAAAGTATTCATTTCCTTGGCCTCTTTCGACCGGTTTTTATATTCTTAGTCGTATTTAACGATTATTTGTCTTTGATACTTCGTTAACATGGGTGATATTATTGAAGAAAAGGTTAGTCTTTTAAAAAAAATAACATACCCCAAGCTATTTACATTTTTGTTATAATTATTACAAGAAAATTCTATGCCTCCCACAAAAAAAAAAGTCACGCAATTCTTCAAACATAAATCATTGAATTAATAATTAGACAATCTCCAAGCAAAGGTTAAAAATAATATTCGTAATATTCTTCTTTCAGCCAGTATTATATTCCTACTGGCGAAGCTCTTGTTCATGGCGTGTTAGGATTGCCTTGAACCTAAAAGAAATACCATATGACATTAAAGCAGTTAGTCTGATCAAAGGCGGTGGAGAACAGCACTGCAATGAATATCGGGAGGTAAACCCTATGGAACAAGTACCATCACTAGTTATAGGTAATTTTATCTTCATATGTAATTATTACCATCAAAAATATTTATGGCATATAAAATCCATTTATGGTAGATAAATCGAAATATTATATGATTCAAAATCCTAAATGTTTATTTCTTATCAGCTATGTTTTTAAATGTTTGAAATCTCAATTTTTCAATGAATAAAAGCAATTTTTCCCTTTTCAGATGGACACACATTTGTAGAATCACTTAGTATAATGCATTATTTAGAAGAAACAAGACCACAGAGAGCTCTTATGCCTCAAGATTGTTACAAGCGGGCCAAGGTTCGGGAGATTTGTGAGGTAAATTATGTTATAAACACGTAATAACTTAGAAATATCTAAGTTCAAAAAATATTTTAAAAATTTGTTTATCAATACAGAATGTTTGTTTTGTTTCTTTTTAGTTTTATTATAATTTTTGTCATAACTCCACAATGTAATGTACTCATAAGTGTGTATCTTTTGTTGGAGATCTTAAATAAATAAATAACAGACTACATTCAAATTGTGGTCTATAAAATGATTCATAAAATATGTACAAATATAATTCCAAAATAATATTAATATTTCTTACTTGAAATATGACAAAAAGAAACAAAAATAAAGTAAAACACAGTTTGTATACATATAATGACACATAAAAGATATAGGTAGCTTACAGTATATATGCCACCAGGATAAAAGTATCATTGCAAGGGTTTGGGTGAAAACTTTTGTTAGATCTATATCATATCCTGTTCTGGCAGTTTTCACAATACAAGACCAATCTTAGTTATTTTTTTAATACCGTAACTAAATGTTCTTATCAAATACAATATAATTACTACATATTGTACGAATAATTTCAGGTCATATCATCTGGCATCCAGCCTCTCCAAAATTTGATTGTTCTAATATATGTGGGAGAAGATAAGAAAAAGGAATGGGCCCAACATTGGATTATGCGCGGTTTCAGAGCAGTCGAAAAGCTTCTATCATCCTGTGCAGGAAAATATTGTGTTGGCGATGAAATAACTCTAGCTGACTGCTGCCTTGTTCCACAAGTGTTTAATGCACGAAGGTCGGTCATGTTTACATATATAACGCATTGTATTAAACACTGAGTTGTATTTATTTTTATGGTATGGATTCAATCTAGAAGTATAAACACTTAATACAGTGTAAACGCTTTATAACGAAACTCATGGGACCGAGCATATTTTATCCTTATAGAGAGTTACCGTTATACGGAGTGGAGTATTCAATGTGGGTTTTAAGGTAAACCAACCAAATTGTGCTCACTTCTACTTTATAGGGAGTTTATTGTTATAAAGAATAATGTTATGAACAGTTTACACTGTATTTGTTAATAGAACTTTAATTCATTCACCATTTTATCAAAGTCAGAGCATACATTATCCAATTTTTATAGATTTGGATTAGTCATATTAACCCATATTCATTTAATAACAACTGAGTAAAGTTCTTCAGTTTTAACAATATATTATGTTATTTTCCTTTGGCAAACATGGTGCCTGATTGACGTTTGAAACCGTCACTGCAGCTTAAGAAATATCACATTAAATATACATTTAATAACAAATTAATTAAAAAAAAAATTTTAATTTATTTTCAGATTCCACGTTGACCTTCGCCCATTTCCAATAATACTTCGCATCGATCGTGAGCTAGAGAATCACCCGGCTTTTCGCGCTGCGCATCCCTCTGCGCAGCCGGACTGTCCGCCGGAAGTAGCCAAATGAACCAACGCCAGCGACCATCACTACTCCCTAGAGTGGATTCTCATACACTTATAACCGTTTTATAAACCTTGACATAATTGTTAGCTATAGTTTTTAACAGGTTTCTTTACAACCTTATATGGACCCTTTCATTTTGGTAGTATTTCTTCTAGGAAAATATTGTATAGGCTCATGCTTAATTAATAATATTCATTGTTCGGCTCAAATCGCCTATTTGCCAAAATCATATAAAACTACTAAACTTAACAATAGTCTCGTTCTAGTCAAATTATTTGACTTTAATTTAAATAGTTGTGATATTTGAAACAAGTAATTGGTTTAGCAACTGAAATATAGTCTTAAATTTAGATTCTCAATCTTTGGGTAGATGTTTTCAAACAAGTCAATAGGTTCACACTAGAATTAATATTAGACAAGATTTATACAACAACTAAAATCTGCACCAAAATAATTAATTGCAATCTCTAAATATACATTCTACATTTTTAGTATATATATATATATATTTTAATTTACTGCACTAATTTTTAGATTCGATTAAAATAATAAGCTCGTCTCAGATATATGCGTATTAACGACAAATTATAGTTTTATAATAATTATTATAAAATTATATTTTTAATTTCTGTTAATATTTTTGATAGATATTTTATTTGTTAAGTGTATTTTGCTTAGCACATTTTAATCTAGTCTTATACTAGTTACTTATACATTTTAAACGGTTTTACAAGGTTTCACTGTCAAATCCAATATGTAAACGGACGACTCATGAAATATTAGTAATGTAGTAGCTATAAATAATCATAATTTTGTAGAAAAAAAGTACCCCGGGTATATTTGGTACTAGTAGAGTTTGGGAATTAGAAGCAACTGCGTCTATCAAATAAAGTTACAAAGTTAATTGTGTTACTCAAAAAACAATGATTTGATCCATTTCAGTAATTCAGAGATACTAAGTCTCATTATTACTCTCCCATAAGTGAGTTTTATTTCGCTTTTTTTTTATTGTTTTCTAATGACAACCATTCGAAATTTCGAGAAAGATTTGACTTGAGAAGTATTTTGTACCTGTGGATGTTTGAGTTTATAGTTATTTTATCAATTTTCAATAAAATATATATGTATATTGTTTCGCAGTTTTAGAAATTATGAGATTAAACTATGAGAAAGTTTTTTTGAAAGGCCATATTGTCACATTTTTCCTAAGTTAGGTCAAATGCTTACTTTATTGTAACATTCCAAGTTTGAAATATATGTTTTAATATTTTATTTTTATTGTTATTTTATTATATTTGGTACACTTATAAATCGTTTTTTAAGTAAAGTTAATGTGTATCTAATGTAGGTATATGTAATTGCTATGTGATGTGTCTTTATTCGTTTTTTATATGCAATTCCAGTAGGATTCAGCCTGAACTAGATATTTTTAAAATTATTTATTATTACTTTTATGATTATATACAACTTTTATTGTTTTCCGTTTTAATAAAATATAAACAAAATTATCTTTTCGTTTTCTTCATTTCATCATAATGTTAAACGCCTTACAGCCCGGTCTCTAAAGATATATGTCCATATTAATACCAAGCTTAATTAGCTTTGTAAATTTTTATTCGGTTCTTGTGCTAAAGAAACGTGCATCATTTTAATTATATCTCAATTGAAATATTTATACAATGGTGATATATAAAAAAATTGTGCGGAGGGACCCCCGTCAGGAACAAAGTTCTGAGCGATATTTTTTCGACTTAATCTGTGTTTTAAAATGTAGATTTTAATTGATTATATTACTGTATTTTTGTCACACCAAAAAGCAACCTCAACCATCCATCCATCATATCGACCCCCTAAATTCGAACGCCCAACGCATGGCATTTTGTAACATTTGGTAGGCACAGTATGAACGCTATTTCGTTATGACCTGACCTTGGGCCACTGCCATTTCACTTTTCTGTAAGCTGCGTAAAAGAACTTCGTTCCAAAAACAAAATTCAATAATAATATATATATATATATACTTTAAAATATATACTTTGAAAATTCATGGAATAGGTTAGCGAAATTTTATGCATTACAAAATTATAATTAGTTACAACATTGATCATTCAAAGTACAGTACTATTTGCTACATTTATCAGAAGTTAAAACCACTCGTTTTTAGCGCAAACGACAGAATTAATTGTGCTAATTAAGAAAATTCACTACGTTTATTGCATTGAGTTACAGTATGGACAATCAATCACGCTGGTGTCACTTGTTTACCGAATATGTGGTGTAGAACAACTGTAATTAAAAAATATTAAATAATTTCACTTTGAAATAAATACGATTGATCGATGAAATTAAATTTTTGGGTATGGTTAACTACTCCGAGGAGTGTTTATTGTGACTTGTAAGCAGCAATAAGGTAATATTTAGTATTTCCCTAAATAAGCATAATCTTTTGTTTCTTTCATTAAACCTACATATTTATTATTATTATAACTACATATTAATTTTAAGTATTTTTATTAATACAATAAAACCATAAAAACTAACAATAGTGCTCGTTGGTGGTAAACTGTACTATTGTAGGCAACACTCGTCTGGCATCTGTCAGATGTATCGAACGCCGCTTTCATCCGTCGCCGACAAACCGATAATACCAGCGCCCAGCGCAGTATGAAACTGTACTGAGTATTGTTGTATTTGTGTCGGGGTCGGTACCCTTCTAGTTCTGTGGTAAAATAAAAATGATTACAGTGTTATGTTTAGTGATTAAATAATAATGTAAGTTGAAAACAACTCTTAGTGCTGTGCTGTGAAAGTTGTACCCAGTTGTGTATTGTTGCTGATTTAAAATGACCGAGAAAAATAAATCCGAAAAGATGACTAATACGTCGAAACCTGTTCCCATGAAACTTTTTGCCGCCTGGGAAGTGGATAGGACACCATCCAACTGCATCCCAAGGTAATTTAGAAGCTTATCAATATTTATGTGGATTAGTTCTTATACGAATAAGTTAAGATTTTGACGTGATTTTACTACGCTGTTCCTGTATGCCGAAGCATTGAACATTGTCTGCATCAATTACGTGCACAATTGTGAGTAATGTTATTAAATCGATGTATAAACAATTTCACGAATACGATAAAAAAAGATATGTCAATTCATATACCAATGTAGCGTTTAATATTACGATAGTCGCGATATTCGTTTCGCCGGCTCATTAATCGCTATCGTTTCTCAATTAATCAGTTGGATATTCATTCTTTTAGTATTACAAACTGTGTTTCTTAGATAATATTATAATTAGTAATCTGGTCAGTTCTATTATAATTTATTATGGATAATACAATAGTTTTAGATCCATACCTAAAAGTGTAATTTTTCATTATAAACAGTTGAAAGTTTTTATCAGTAGTATAATATAATAAACTCTTTATTATTTCAATTAATGTCAAACAATAAATAATATAACATGTTTGTTGCTATAAAGTTAAATAATATATGTTCAAATTAAAAAGCAAACAAAATAACAACATATATAACAATATATATTTGTAAAAGCTAGATAATGAGTTATTTTAAATATGGAATGTTAATAAGTCTAGGCTATAATTTAATAAACAAAATAAATAAAAGTATATTTAATTCTTCATCTTTTATAAAACTGAGATGTAGTTTTGATGGTTGAATAAGGTGTAGATTTGTCTAAACTATAAAATTTTCAGTACATGGTTATAAATATTTTTTTATTTTATAATTTACTTTACAAAGACTTCAGGCAACATTTTCACATATATAAACTCCTTGATTTGTTTTTTATACCTATCTATATCATTTGACTGTAATTGTAAATAACTGATGTTTATATAACAGTGCAAATACCTATTGTTATATCCTGATTATGCTAATTATCTGTAAATATAATTAACATTATGTATCTTCAAGTAAACAATTTCTAATTAGCTTACTACACATTACATATATCTTAAAATATCGTTATTTATATTAATTAATATATATTTTGAAGTGTTTAATAAACACTAAAATAGTCAGCTTTATCAAGTAGCTTACATTATCTAAAATGTTATTTTGTTGTCATAGAGATGTCATAGAATTAATTATTACAATGAATACACCATTTACGCCAATGTCAATTAATATTTAATCTTCGATTAGATTTCTTTGAAGTTAAATACAAAAATTAATCACTTTGTCAATGTACATTATAACTTCGTTATATTACTAAGGGACCATATGGATTTTACATATCTTAACTTCTTTTGGGTTGTTATAAATAGAACACATTATAAATAATTTAGTATTGATTGTGATGTAAGTGACTTTCAGTTGGGATGTAATTGGAACTAAATGTTGGCCTATAACTACATCTGTGACATAAGTGGCTCTAACTTTAGATTTATAAAACAGTTTCACCTAACTGAGCTGAAAAATAACCGATAAATGCTTGTATTAATTGTCTTTTAATCTAATTAAATTATTTATTTAATAAAAACTTTCGTCCACAAATAATTATATTTTTTGACTCTGAATATAAACGGACACTATTATGAAGGTCCTTTAAAATCACTCCGGTTGTTATGTGATTATCTGTGCACAAAAAAATCTCATTATAGTAAATGATTCTATACATAGATAGATTTAAATAATGTATACTTAATAATTTTTACCTAACCCTGTCACAAGACCTACTAATTTTAAAGTATTATTAAGCTGGCATTATTAGGAATTCAAGTCTAATATTGATATTTCTTTAAGCCTTGATATTTCACGCAACCGATGTCACTATATCGTTAGTTAAAGAGCCATAATAGCATTGTAGGGACAAACCCTTGTCGCCAACGTTAGGGATGTGATCTGGCGCAATAGTCCGTTAAATCCTCTTTCATTCCGTTTATACCACGCCAACATTTATGTGTGTATATCGGCAAACGAACGGTGTTCCTGTTTTAAACATATATACGACTATTAAAATTAAAATTAATTATGAGATGTAATCGTAATGTCTCGTATTATCGATGTTTTTGACGGATGTAACACAGACGGTAAATAGTCTCGATCGATACAGTATAAGTGAAATAAATATGGCGAGATATTATAAAGTTTTACTGGGAGAGGGGCATAGGTATAAAGTAGAACTTGTCTTTCCTTGGGGTTAAAGAATGTTTATTACTGAATTTCATCAAAATCGGTAACAGTAAGACAGAGTTACTTTCTATTTATAGTATTTGTATAGATTATATGTTAAAATATTCATACTTAAATTATTAATGTTTACAAATTCACAAAGTTTCAGCTAAATCAGATTAATGGTATAAGAACGCGCACGGGATACAAAAGAATTTAAGATATTTTAAAAATAATGCTTTGTACTAACTTACATACTACGTGGTCGATTTTAAAAACTTTTATAATTTGGTGCCTATAAAAATCAAAATATTCTTTATTCAAGTAGTTTCATAAAAACACTTTGGGAGTCGTCGTCATGTTACAATGTTAAATAATATATAAAGCTAACACCTCCACGCCAAATATCAAAAATGGAATCATTTCTGATATTAAGCTGTGAACCCAGCGATAAATAATTTACAATATACATATATAGACTCTTGTACATATGTATCTTAAATCTCATATACCATTTACCATATTGTATAAAGCTACAAACAATAAGATTCAATTCTATAGAGTAGTTAAAAAAAAAGTCCATTGTTTTGCTTCACATTAATAGCTATGTTCAAGTTAAACACGGAATTTGCATAGTTATATTTGTGTAACTCTGATACAGAACATACGTATTGTGCCTTTGTTACACTGTGAACAGATGAGCGCATGGGAAAACATGACAAAAAATTAATATGTTTATGTTAATTATTATAACGGAGAATATTATTGCATTAGTTAAAAAGTTAGCATTCTTGAAAATGACGATTGTAATATGTCTTCTGTATGTTGTGTGCTTCGATAAATAATTTAGTATTGTTGATCGAAGGTTTTGTGTTCGGATTTCGATTCACTCTTATAATCGAGAGGAACCAACATGTTACCTATATGTTACTACATGTTGGTTCCTCTCTCTCTCTCTCGATTATAAGAGTTTGCAGTTTGCGATCTGTCTCAAGATATCCGTATGTGTAATTTGTTTTAGTAATTGTTTGGCTGCCTCGTTGGTCTAGTGGCTAGATATAAGGCCGCAGACCCGGTGGTCCTGGGTTCAATTCCCAGGTCGGGCCAATAAATAGTTATTGGGTTTTTCTGTCAGAAAATTCTCAGTAGCAGCCCGGAGTCTGGAAGTTGGAATTGTGTTCACTCCCGTGCCTCAGAAGGCACGTTAAGCCGTTGGTCCTGCGCCTGAACTCTTTTCGGTCGTGTCGGATTGCCGATCCATCGGATTATGAGAGCTATGGAAAAGAGAGTGCACCTGTGTTTGCTCACACATTTGTGCACTATTATAAATCGGTCTGGAGGACCTTATTGTTTATTATCACTATATCATAGACTTTATGATTCAACCTTTGGTAGGGCTATGTGCAGACCCACAAACCAGTTAATCTAATAGCAATACTAAGTATTGCTTTGTTCCGGTTTGATAGGAGAATTATCCAGTGTAATTACATCTTAGATCTTGTGGTTGGCGCATCATTTATAGTAGTAATAGTTAACATTGCTTACAGTGCTAGCGTCAATCGACTAAGTTAGCGACCAAGTGGGACATTTGCTTAACTTTGCTTCCTAAAATAAAAACATAATATTATATATAATATTATACAATATATCGTGTTTTCGAATATGATAGATGATTTTTGTTTTTTGGAAATGCCAGTAATTTATCAATATATTTTTGTTATAATATTAAGTGAATTCTGTGATAATGTATATTATGTTTGTTAATATTATTCACGTAATTATCGATTACCACGAAGTAATAAAATACATTAGTACCCAGTTAAACAGTTCATATATATCGATGTTGCGATAAACATTGATACGTTACGTTAATTTTCAACGAGTAATTACATCGTCTACACCTTGCGGACCTTGTAAAAGTACTCTCCGCAGTTAATGAACTGTATCGTAGCGATAAAACTAAAATTATATGTAAAGGAAAGCGAACGGCACGCATGATTCACTCACACAGACACAGGTTATGCAAATGCAGTAATACCATCGAGATATACTTACATACCTAAGGAATCGCCTTTGGATGTGGGAGTGGTATAATTTATAAGAATTAACGTGAAATTAATATAATTGTTACAAGCAAAATATAATTCAGCCTTGAAAAATAATTGCTATATCCAACACAACTAAACACATAAATATTTGATTAATATTTAAATTATATTGAACTTAAAATAATAAACTTTTAACATATTTTCTAATTGTATTTTTTGTTGTTGTGTATATTAATCTTTTAAACAACTTAAATTGTAAAATAATGGTTAAGGCCTCTTCTCTTTTTGAGAAGGGCTTGAAGCATATTCTAGCATGCTGCTCCAGTGCGGATTCGTTGCAGAATTCCATCCCATACGTGTTTTGCTCCGCCGATTTATAAACACAAATTAAGTACTTCAAAATTTAGTTCGATATTTTTTATTGCTGTTAACAAAATAGGTTTTTTCATATTATCGGATCTTTCAATATAAGCACCCGAAGTTTTGCTAAGCTGAGTTGATTTATAATGAAGTTCAGTGTAAAGGAAAACAAGATAATAAAAATTTTGACCGATTACGTTGTATTTATTTTTATAAACCACTCGTTTCTTATCACTTGTATTGTATGCGCTCGCGCCAAGAGGGTGACCGCAAGGTCGCCTTTGTCTTGGAGGGTGACACACGAGTGCCTCATATTGACTCACAGTGGCTTCTGATAGGCATATGCTAAATTTTAATTCAAAAACGATGTAAAAATCAATATCGTATCTTAGGGAACAAATCTAGATTTAATCGCTCTTTAATTTGTGTTTGCAATTTATCAGCTGCTCTGCAGCGAACATCGTGAGGTCATTGGTTTTTTTATTTGTTCCGGGAATGCTTACGATTCATTTGGCCGCCTGATTGCAAATTGTCACAACTGTATATATATAAACACTTTCAAGAAGTATAAACCCCTCTCTACACTGTCGCCTACTAATTATCGATATTTTTAGATTCTAGAATAATCTAAATCCTATAAAATTATTTTGCATACATAAAACACATAATTACATTCCAAATCTGGCGTGGCAGTGCAAAGAATATTTTCTAGACCGAAGAAACATTGCGTGCAGTTCACACTCAAAAGTGAAAAACCTCTCATTGAACAGAATTTGTATTTATTAAAATCTGACCGAATATATAGTAATTAAAAACCTTAGTTATTATCATCATTAAAAATCGATTTTGAGACTGATTTGAGTCTCGTGACAAGGGACTAATAAATCTATAAGTCCAGACACTTCGAGACACGAGACGTCCCTGGACTCAAACTCTAGTTATATCACTTAAGTTTGTAATCAAATTGGTTCACTCAACCCTTCAAACCCAAAGACAGTTATATTAAAGATGTTTGACCTGCCAAGGCAGAGCAAAAACTGTCAGCTGTGAAAATTAACAGCTGGCATGACGTCTTTTCAGCCGCTAGCAGAATAACATGATAAGAATACAAATTTAGGGTTAAGTTTCTCGTCTTCCTCCTCAATTCGATTAGTGTGAATTGATGTTTATATGCATTAATTTATTTTACAGTTGACTACCTCGTTGGTCTAGTGGCTAGATATAAGGCCGCAGACCCGGTGGTCCTGGGTTTAATTCCCAGGTCGGGCCAATAAATAGTTATTGGGTTTTTCTGTCAGAAAATTCTCAGTAGCAGCCCGGAGTCTGGAAGTTGGAAGTGTGTACACTCCCGTGCCTCGGAGAGCACGTTAAGCCGTTGGTCTTGCGCCTGAACTCTTTCCGGTCGTGTCGGATTGCCGTCCCATCGGATTATGAGAGCTAAGGAAAAGAGAGTGCACCTGTGTTTGCGCACACACTTGTGCACTATAATATGTCCTGCGCAGTTGGCTAATCTCTCTTGAAATCGGTCTGGAGGACCTTACCTTAGCTTATTTTACAGTTCATATATCATACTTCAAACTGTAAGTGAATACGCATTCAAACGTTACATAAAACGTATCTTTTCGCTTTTGAATTAAAGCGAAAAGTAACGATTACGTAATGATGTTGGTCCTGCGTCTGAACTCTTTTCTGTCGTGTCGGATTAGCTGTCCCGCGGGATTATCAGTGTGACGGAAAAGAGAGTGCACCTTTGTTGTACGCACACACTTGTGCACTATAATATGTCCTGCGCAGTTGGCTAATCTCTCTTGAAATCGGTCTGGAGGACCTTACCTTAGCTTATTTTACAGTTCATATATCATACTTCAAACTGTAAGTGAATACGCATTCAAACGTTACATAAAACGTATCTTTTCGCTTTTGAATTAAAGCGAAAAGTAACGATTACGTAATGATGTTGGTCCTGCGTCTGAACTCTTTTCTGTCGTGTCGGATTAGCTGTCCCGCGGGATTATCAGTGTGACGGAAAAGAGAGTGCACCTTTGTTGTACGCACACACTTGTGCACTATAATATGTTCTGTGCAGTTGGCTAGTGTTCTTTTCCGTGGTCGAAATCGGTTAGGAGGTCATTCATATTCTTCTTTTAATTGTATTGTAAGTTTTAATAACTTAATAAGATTAATTTGCAGACATAAATCATGTTAATTTCGCGGTATTTTATTTATATTATAATATACAGTTGTTACTTATTGATGAGTCAGGATAAAGTTTTTAATTCGCTTGTTCGTGTTTTTAATCAAAACAAAGGAAAATCGCATTCGGTTTAAAATTAACTTGGTAGCAAATAACAGGCTAGTTGTTGATATACTTGTATGAATTATTTTATTATTTAAAAAAAATTGTATGAATATGTATTATTAGTTTCATTTTATATTATTATAACATAAAAATGACACTTTATGGTTTTTATTATAATAGGACTTAGGACTTATATTAGGCATTTTGAACTTTAATGCTTGAAAAATAAAATCAAAAATAGATTATTCAAATGCGGTCGAATCTTACGAGCACAAAAACAAGAACAACCATTGTGTTTGGAATGTGGATTCTAACGAGAAAAACCGTTAAAAATTCAGTACATTTTACAATCTTATATATGTAATAGGAATAATAATCATTCTAACTTCCAAGCGATATATTAATACTGTCACACTGACAAATCGAAACGATAGATACGATCACTGCTTATATTATAACATACTCTATATATTATATATTCCTTAAAGAGTTCTGTAGAGCGCATCGAGGTCACGGTTGAATTTTATAAACGTCTAAAACTTTACAACATTTGCAAGGTCGTAGTTGTTTTGATGGCAGTGCATTGGCTCGTTAATAAAACGCATTGTGTTCCACGTAAACATTATTGTTATGTAATATTTAATATATTTCTTGCTTAAAGTTTAATTAATTTTTACTATTTCGTAGTAATCCCGCTTTCAGTTTTTTATTGGTGGGTTGATGGCTATGGTTCTTTAACTTTGTATTGGTATAAGACATGCCTCGGTTCACCTATTTAACGGGCATAAAAAACCACACGCTTTAAACATGCTTGACGCTTATGCTTTTTTTTGTTATGTACGTGCGAAGGTCTCAAACACGGCTAAACAGATTTTAACGATTTACGGCCTTATTCATAAACGTTGCTTTGTTACTGTTTAGCTAAACACTGATTTGTCTCTTTCTGTCATTATTGATTTGACATACGAAAGAAGAAGACAAAATATTGTTTAACTAATCACCAGTTAAATAATGTTTATGAATAAGGCAGTTAAACTTTATTTACTGAGTAGGTCCCTAGGTGGTGCCGTATATTTTTCTCTATCGTACAACATAATTAGGATAGTTTAAACTGTTCTTTATTTAAAAAAAAATGGTTTCTCAAAATGAAGTATCTTTTATCAAAAATCGTTCAGTAGTTTCTTAGTTATTAAGTTTACAGAAACATTTACATATTGACGTTTGCCTTTAAGAATTGACGGTTGCGTTTAGCAGTGTCAAATTTATTTGTGACTACTAGTGTTTATTAAAATTGTACAATACATCGTAATTTTACAGTTTAATTTGGACCAACAACAAACTTTGCAACAACAAATATACTTAACTAATATATACTTACCTTTTTTTTATTTTTTATTGTATTGGTAGGAGGACGAGTATATGGGCCACCTGATGGTAAGTGGTCACCAACGCCCATAGACAATGGCATTGTAAGAAATGTTAACCATCGCTTACATTGCCAATGCGCCACCAACCTTGGGAACTAAGATGTTATGTCCCTTGTGCCTGTAATTACACTGGCTCACTCACCCTTCAAACCGGAACACAACAATACAAAGTACTGCTGTTTTGCGGTAGAATATCTGATGAGTGGGTGGTACCTACCCAGACGAGCTTGCACAAAGCTCTACCACCGAGTAACACAAAGCTCTACCACCGAGTAAACCTTACGTTACTATGACTGATATGTTATGACTGATATTTTCATCTTCTAAAATAACTGTGAACTTTAATTTACTGTTTATAATATAACGTCTGTCCAATGAAGATATTCAGACATAATTTATATTATTAAAAAGACGAAATTCGCTAGGAGTTCTACCCGCGCTGAAAAGCTTAAGTCAAATTTGTGGGGCTTAAGGGAAATTACGTCGGTAATGTAAATTTAATATGATTCAGGCAATTTCAAAACATCTTTTTTATCATGTGACAGCGACTCATTTCATTTAAGTTATTATCAACCACTTTGTGATGATAATAAGTTATTGTGTTAACATTAAAGTGTCAATTCTGTACAGAACCTATTAGCTTTCGACGTAGCCTTCATAATTACATAGATATTTATTTTACGAAATAAACTGTTTATATATATCAACTATATATTTAAATATTTCCGTTTCTATTTACTTAATCTATATATTTATTAAAAACAGAATTGCCTCTGATCTACTATTCGTGGCCTTCCAGAGTCACGTATTCGATGTGATATCGAATTTCGCTTGTTTCCTCTGTGAACTTAGTTCGAGACAAGTCGTTGAAAGTGAAATAGATTTGTGTTAAAATTGGGTCACGTATTATATGTGTCAAATATGTAATGTAAAAAAGGGTAATCGTGCTAACAGCGGTGCTTCTCTGTGAGAATTTACTTCGTATCTCGCTCGTGAAATGTTGTAAGCCTTGCCGTGATAAGATATTTTGATGCGTGTATCCTTTGAATGTCATAATTATTTTAATCAATGTCACATATAATTTTTAAACGTTTCTGAGTTTCGAGTTTGTTTTAAAGAATGGCTGGCACTACTTTTCTATAAGAATTTAATTCATATCTTGCTCTTAAGCTTCCGGTTTAGTGATAATCATTTTGATGCGTGTATCCTTTAAATGTTATAATCATTATATCCAATGTTGCATATACTTCTACATTATATTATATTTCTGCATTAAAGCCATAAATATATAGAATTAAAAATTTAAAATAACCACTTAACAAATTTTGACTGCGTGGAATAGTGGCAAGAATGCTTTTGACTAATCTAAAATGCAATTTGACTAATCTAGAAGTTTGATTAATCTAGTACTATCAACTTTGGATTAGCAAATATACTATATAAATACATATATATGTACAATAATTCCACATATCGTATATCACAATGGGCATACCGATCCAGCTCGTATAGACCGGATGTTTTTAACGTAATGACTGCATCGTTGTTTATCGTATAGTATTGTTCAAACTTCCATCCACTGCGCCTAACTTTAACAGTCTAATATAACTGTAGATTATTATAACAGATCTATTCACTTCTGGATTTTGATTGATAAACCTATTGCGTGGAATTTTTTTTTTTTGTTTTGTTATAAAATATACTTTATAATCAATTAGACTCTAAGGTTATATCTATTTGGGATGTTCATTGTACCAAGAAGATTTAGTAACAAACTATTGGACAGTGACTCTTTTCAACCAATTGAATTACATGAACATGAAAATATTTGACGACACGCTTTTAAACAAATATCGTCCTTCATAATATATGTAATTGATTTTATAGTTGTAGATTTGCATCATTGTCAAAATATCCTTTATTTATAATAATTTTTTCTCTATTAGTTGTGGGGTTCGTTTTAAAACACTAAAAAATATTTACAACAAATATATATGTAATGTAATGTTCGTAACCTATCAAATTAGAATGATACGAACCAAAGTCGGATCTCCTTTTTGCTGGAACTTCAAAATGCCATTCCAACGTTAAGCTGCTCATTGTATTTTACGAAACAGCGGAATACTTCTTGATGTCTGTGTATAAGCAGAGGTGACTTACCCACAACCAATTTAGTATTAACACTTCAGCTTTTACAATAATGAGCCGAAATAGTCCAGTGGTTAGCACCCGTGACTCTTAACTGGTTTCGAACCCGAGCAGGCATAAATTTTCATATAATTAATTTTATTAATAATTCATTCATCTCGTGATTGGCGGTGAAGGAAAAGATTGTGAGGATACGAGCGTGTATAACACATAAAGCCTTTCGTGGATGAAAATGTGCCATATGTGAGTGGCGGAATAAGCTCTAAACTGTTTTCTAAAAAGAAGAGTTGCCTTAGCCCAGAGGTAAATTTAATTAGCAACAGTAATATGTAGTTACTTTATACAATAGTGTAAATGGTAATATCACATAAATGCGAGTGTGTTTTTTTCGGTTCTGATGCGTTATCTTTATTTCAATAATCAGAATTACCATTACATGCAAATGTAAATGTGTTAGTTGTTATAAATGATTTAATTTATTCGCGGTCCGTAAACAAAAACAAAGATAAAAGTTTGATTTACATACATAACGAAAGTCCGACTAATTAAGAATAATTAACATATTAATGTTCAACAATATTTACCTTTGATATTTAAGTATCAATATTTTTATAACTTCTTAATGAGGTTTGCTTTTTTTAAATATGTGTATTACAAATGTATCCTAAATAGATATATCATATTAAAAATAGTTACTGTACAAATCGTGACCGCGTGTTGGCAAGAATGCTAGCAGCATTTCCCCTTTGAATCGCAATTCAGATTCTCTGGGCGAAAAATGAACCAGCCTTCCTGTCACCATTAGAGGCAATAAGACGGGGTGTAAAATTTTTGATGAAATTTTTTGCACTATTACTCGAAGGTTTCCAACCGTTTCAACTCCAAAAATATAATTTGGAATAAGAGATAAATAAATTAAATAAAAAAAAACAATTAGTAAATAAATAAGTTTCAATTAATAATATCTGATGCCTATTCGACCCGAAAAGGAAAGAAAGGAAGGAAAGATAAACCATAGATTTACGTATTCCATGCGATTTTTCTTATAGCTCTGCTAATGACGATGATCATGATGTCCTCCTTACCGATTTTGGCCACGGTGGCCAGTCTCAAGAGAGATTACCCAACTGCGTAGCACATACTATATTGCACAAACGTATGCCCAAACAAAGGTGCACTCCCTATTCCCTCAATTTCATATTCCGATCCAACGTAGCTTAACGTAGCAACGAGCTTTACGTCGACACTCAAGGCAGCTACTGTTACGTAAAAAGTCCAATATGTGTACCTCTAGAATATTTGGATAGAATATGCAAGTGAAGTCGGAACTGCGTTGTAAATGCGTTGTAAATAATTACTGATCGTAAACCGTTTTATGGTGAAGTAATTTATAGGGATTTTCCCTAGCGAGGAAAAATAATCTGAACTTGTTTAATCATGGTGTTTGCAGACTTATGAATAGGTAAATATTTAAATTGAATTCTTATTGAAAACATTATTTACTTTGTCATTTATTGCATATCAAGTGCAAGCAAAGCAACGTCATTTGTAGTTTTAAAAATACGAATACAAAAATGTTTGATCAATAAAATCTAAAAAAAATTAACAAGCGCTTTTAGATCATCGGTTTTGTGATAATTCGATTACACTCCAAGTATTTACGGCTTTAAATTGCGCAACAATTCCTATAATGATAACAAACGACTGTCGAGGATTTTTCTTACGATTTTGTTGAGAACTGCAAATTCTTCGTATGAAGTACTTCAAAATGTATATCAGATTGCGTAAGGCCAGATAAAAACAAATACACAAATAAAATCCTATCTAATATTATAAATGCGAATGTGAGTTTGTTTGTTTGTTACGCTTTCACGACTAAACCACTGAACCGATTTTAAAACTTCTTTCACCAATGGAAAGCTACATTATCAGCGAGTAACATAGGCTACATTTTGTTCCCGTATTCCCACGGGAACGGGAACTACGAGGGTGAAACCGCGGGGGAAAACGCTAGTACACAATCAAATCTTTTAAACGTAGTTATGTTGTATTTGGGTTTCTTGCCAGTTTTTCTCGGTAGAATCTTCATTTGTTTATCTATTACCGATTCAGACAATAGCAGCTTGTGAATGTTCCACTGCTGGGCTAAATCCTCTTCTCCACATCCTTTGAGGAGAAGGTTTGGAGCTTATTCCAGTACGCTGCTCCAATGGTGGAATACACATGTGACAGATTTTCAGTGAAATTTGATACATGCAGGTTTCCTCACGATTTTTTCCTTCACCGTCAAGCACGAGATGAATTATAATCACAAATTTAGCACATGAAATTCAGTGGTGCTTGCCCGGGTTTGAACCCACTATCATCGGTTAAGATTCACGCGTTCTTACCACTGGGCCATCTCGGCTTTTTACCGATTCACAATGAAGTTATTATTAACCTTTAACCTATACAATATATTTTTATGTTTTATTAAATTTTATCATTTGATTATTTCTACGACGATATAGCTCGACCTAAATAGATACATTGAAATCAGTAAAATTTATCAATATCACACGTTGTATCCGTTTTTTGTCTGTCTGTACTTTTAGATGAAAAAACCTATGTTAAAGTAAAAACGACAATAAATTAGTTCATTGACCATACGAAAAGTGGTTCGATCCGTCAGTTCGTTCATTGCTAACGGTATCGAGATAAGGGGCCGCGAAACTGTCGACTAATTTCACTGATCCACTTTTTACATTAAACAAATCGATACACTAAGCTGAAACAGAATAAAGGTTATATTTGCTTGAAAATGTTTGTTTCTTTGTTCATTGTACAGGTAACAACCAAACGGCCTCAATTATACTGCTAGATATTATTTATTAATATATGTATTTTTTGTATCTCGTGTCAAAGAGTTATTGTTGTTATTCCGTTGCTTCTGAATTCTTTCTTTTTGTATTTTAATTGAGATATTAAATTACATGAATAATTATAACTCGGGTTACATTTATATCATTGCTAGTTTCCGCCGGCGTTCGAATGGGGATCTTATTATTTTAGGTTCTCGATTGTTGATCGGTTGATAAGTTAAGTCGTGAAAGCCTAACAAACAATTAAACAAACTGACTTTCGCATTTATATTATTTTCATTTTTATATATTTTTTATCGAATAAAACGTGGTTATGATATATTTTGTAACTGAGTGCCAACCCTAACAAAAATGGTCACCGACACTTTCTAATGACGCTATCCGAGGTTACTTTCTAGGAAACGTTTATATTGTATTAGATTAGGTTTATCACGACATAACATTTACCATAATACAATCAAATCAACATCAAATTAAAATAATCTTTATTCAAATAAGCTCGTTAAAGGCACTTTTGAACCATCATGTGACAGTATTGAGTTTAATGTAAAGCTACCATCGGTTCGGAATCGATTCTACCGAGAAGAACCGGAAAGAAACGCAGTAGTTATTCTTTTTGAACAATTTAATGTTTTTTTTTAAATTTATTGTATAGCGCCACCTGATGGTAAGTGGTCACCAACGCCCATAGACAATGGTATTGTAAGAAATGTTAACCATCGCTTACATCGTCCTGGGACATAACATCTTGGTTCCCAATTTTGGTGGCGCATTGACGATGTAAGCGATGGTTAACATTTCTTACAATGCCATTGTCTATGGGCATTGCTGACCACTAACCATCAGGTGGCCCAAAGGCTCGTCCGCCTACCTATACAATAAAAAAAAAAAACTTATCGTTTTAATTTTTGTTTATGTATATTAGAGTTTAGACTTCATAAAAATTAAATATGTCTACTTTTACGTATTATTAAATACATACAAATGTAATGATAACTAAATAGATAGATAAAAATATGTATATAAGCAAGAACGTTTTAGACAATGACCACAGTACAAGACGAGAGGTGATGACTGATGAGTCACGAAACGTGTCAGCCTCACTCACGTTCATCTCGCGGAAATCGACTCTGAATCACTACAACTTCCTAAGTGAAACTCGTTTGTGTATTTCTGTACCGTACGATGTCAGTCTTGATACTTGAACTGAATTGATAATTCGTCACATGAGGATAGGACTTGTGCGTTTAATTAATTACCAATTCAATTTTAACGGAAGTAAAGTTAGAGCAAACGTGTTATTTATATAAGTTAATCTTAAAATCCTATATGATTACATAAAATGTATCGCATAAACACATTCAGTTTAATCAAAATCGTTTTTTTATATTTTCACATAAGCGCAAATGCGGACAAGCAATTTTTTTAATTATGTTTTCATAACGATTCTCGACCTTCAATCAAATTCAATCAATACATAAATATCAAAATAATAAGTGTAATTAAAACATAATAATTTATAGAAATTATAAGTAACCCTATTAATATTATAAATGGGAAAGTAAGTTTGATTGTGTGTGTGTGTTTGTTTGCGTGTGTGTAATGAAATTTTGCATACAAGTTGTCAGAACGCTCCCCCCCCTCGAACGCGTATTACATAAATATATATAAAATCACAACAAAATAAAGAAAATCACAATATCCTCAAAGCTAGCTATAATATACAGTTTTACTACATATTACTCTTTTCATCTATCATATACAAATAACAGGCATATACATTTAAATGTATATAACCTGTATGAACATCAACGATTACTAACTCTAAGCTTTTTTATCATCTATATAATCTTGTACAGAATAATATGCCTTATGTAATATTGAATGAAGACTGACTTCGCCAGTTTCCTTACATTGCCAGAACAGAAAAAAAAACTAGAGTATTATTAAGCTGTAAGTGTGATATGTTTTATGTAATAATATTAGTACTATGTTATTTCTATATTACACCGCAAAACAGCAGTACTTGTTATTCTTGTGTTCCGGTTTGAAGGGTGAGTGCGCCAGTGTAAAACCGGAACCCAACAATACCACGTACCTACCTACTGCTGTTTTGCGGTAGAATATCCGATGAGTGGGTACCTACTCAGACGAACTTGCACAAAGCTCTACCACAAAGTAAAATATAGATTATGTAAAAAAAAAATGTAATGTTTAAAATATAAATGAATCTGTATAATATAATATAAATGTTTGATGGAAACTGATTGATATTATTAATACAGAGCATATGACGGATGTATTAAAAAAATCTTTGCGATATATTTATGTTACGTTACACCCCTTCTCGATATTTGATTTAATAATCTCATTAGATGTAAATTTTTTTCAAGCAAACCTAGTTAAAAATACGCTAATATGCCTCTTTTTTTAGGTAAACGTGTCGCTAACGATGTGTCGATAACGGATTAATATTTTTCGAAGCAGCGACGGATTGTGCTAGTTTTTATACGTCACAAGCTTTAATATCAAAACAGTTTTTTGGCCCAGATGATAGGTAATATCTTCAATAATATTGCTACTTGCACAATTCTTTCAAAGTATTTAAATTAATGATGACACCGAAAAGTAAAAGTAAAGTAACAGCCAGTGATTAAATAATCCTCTGTTCATATCGATAATGTTTGGAACTTCCTCCACTGTTGCTTCAATGTGGCTTAGTGGCTACACGTGGTGGATTTTATCCACCGCATGTAACTTTCCTCAATATGTTTTCCTTCATCGCCAAGCAAGAATTGAATCTAGACGTATATTGGGCACATGATAATTAAACGATGCTTGGCCCTGGTTTGAAATCGTCATAATCATTGGTTAAAGATTTCTATCTTTTAACTACATATATTTCTATATAATAATTGTTTCACTAATTACCCGTTTAACGGCGCCTGTTCTTTACATTGGTGTGAACGTACAAATGAATAAATTCATCCAAAAAATTACCGACTTTATTGTCTGAGTGTTCATTGTATAAACAGGCCGTAGCGTGATTCTCCACAGTCCCCTGTCGGGTATAATTACACAGATGGTATCGCGATGTGGATGTTATTTGAGGTAATTTCCCGTTGACACATCCGAAATTTGTGACGGTAGACGTCGTGATATGTGAAACAATATCACATACGAATTACAACTGAAATTTGACGCGATTCCCATCTTTATTGTTTTCTAAGTAAATGTTATATTTCCCTGTGATATGGGCAGACTATGTTATTTGAAAATAGGACTCTGTGCAAACTCGTCTGGGTAGGTATATCAGTTACGCTATCATCAAATTTATATTAATGTCCTGGCTTTGAAGTTGCCGAAGTAGAGGTAAGATAATTACAGGGTACAAAGGTTAAAACATGGTAAATATCAAGTAAATAGTAATAGTAAATACTTATTAGTGTCAGTCTCTATGCCATTTCATATTAGGTAGCCCATTTGTCTGACTACAAGCTATAAATAAAAAAAATATGTATACTGTGTATGTAATAATTTATCAGAATCATTCAAACAATATCCGAGAGTTCGCTGACAGGGCAATTTTGCTTCTTCATTGTGACTCCATGGCGAGGCTTTCATATCAGTGAATTTATTATGTCAAGAACAAAAGGATTCGCTTTTAAAAAAACGTACCATTTTTTCATGAAAATGTGCTATTGTTAAATGAATAATTGATGCTTTATTTAAATTTTGATACAAAGAAATATTATCTAGATTATATAACGTTTTTTTTTAAATATGCGTTTACTTTTGTCAATATTATAAAAAAAGTGCCCCGACGTGTCTGTCTGTCTAAACCCGATAAACTCAAAAACTGTAGAACGGATTTTCTATGGAAGGTATGTGGTAGGTTATAAATAGGTACAGAAGGCTTAGATGTATAATTTATTAATGTTTTGGTAAAATTGGCTAAAATATACCAATGATTGTTAATGATGTCGAAAAAGAAAATTGACTTTACTGGCGTGCGTCACGTGAACCAATAGTAAGTCTATTGGTTCACGTGGCATGTACATATGTACAATATGATGATATAAACGTTTCATGTAGCATCTTGCGACCCGAGCCAAGCCGGGTCGGGTAGCGAGTATTATATAAATGGACCGTCTTGTATGTTGTTTTTTCATACGTTTTTCTTTCCTTTTTATATATCACGAAGTCATATGTGGATAATTGTAAGAATAATACGAAAAAAGAGATTAACATACAGCATACGATATGACTTATAACGTCATTATTATATATTTTAGTGAACATATACATTTATATAAGTTAGTTATATAATTTATATACAAAACAAAGTAACCGTAACAACATTATTTAATTAGAACATGCGGAGACGTAAAATGTATGCTAAATTATTCCATAAATGATAATTTAATTCGACTTAAAAAAAATTATTTCATTTCGCTACAAAGTAGTGAGTTTAAGTGATGATTGCTTTTGCACGTTTGATAGAATCTTGTTGCTGTAAAAAAAAAGAGATTTTTTTAAAGCCTCTTTCTCTATTAACCGACGGGTGAGCTGCCTTTAAGGGAATGTCGAATCCAGTTATAATTCTTATTATCTACGTATAATTGTAGAAATGTCGATATACTGTCATATGTACTACATTTCGTCGACCGTTATAATAAAAAAAAGAACGAGAAGAAAAAATGATTTTAAAAGTGACGTTCGGTTTTTGTTTTGATTAAAAAAGTTTTTAATATTTTTTATAGTAATATATACCAGTAACAAATGTAAAGTTTTTAAAACGATCTATCTAAACATATGTACGTACTCGTATTTAATTTAAAAATATATAATGAAATCAAAATATAGGACATTTGCTTTATTCAAGTATGTTCTTAAACTTTTAAATCTAACAAGATTAAATTTTTCTCATTCTAATTTACATTCAAATACATAGAAATGTATTATACATTGAGTAATCAATGTACATTTCTATAAAGCAAAGTAGAAATTCTTAACAGCCATCTAATGAAAAAGTGTTAATATAATATAATAAATGTTGACAAGTACTAACCCACCTAGTAAAGATATCATATATTACAAGTATGCCAACTGCCAAGTAATATTATGCAACAATGAAATTGAATATTCCGCTGTTGACGTAACTTGGCAGGGACGGTGACTTTCACTGCGCAACTTTCTAGTTGTTTTTTTTTTTTTTTTTTTTTTATTTCATAGGAAGGCGGACGAGCATCTGGGCCACCTGATGGTAAGTGGTCACCAACGCCCATAGACATTGGCATTGTAAGAGATGTTACCATCGCTTACATCGTCAATGCGCCACCAACCTTGGGAACTAAGATGTTATGTCCCTTGTGCCTGTAATTACACTGGCTCACTCACCCTTCAAACCGGAACACAACAATACCAAGTACAGCTGTTTTGCGGTAGAATATCTGATGAGTGGGTGGTACCTACCCAGACGAGCTTGCACAAAGCCCTACCACCAAGTGTTTAGGTTTTAAAATAAATACTTTGAAACCTGTTTTAAATAATGATAAGCTTTAGGTTTATTTAATGTCATTATAAATCTGGACTGATTCGGATTTTTTCATTTTTAATTTATACAAAAAGTATCTTGCATATAATAATTATGTATGTGATATAAGTTTTAGTGTAATTGTTTAACTGCCAATATGTTTTTAGATAACGATCTCTACTCAATCTAGTAACTTGAGATTTAACGCAAGCGAAGCTATGAGCCATAGTTAGTAACGTATTGTTTTATTTTTAGAAGCATTCATTCGCTAATTGAATTTAATATAATAATAATATTCATCTAACTTAAATATAACCATACACAACTGAGTCTGAAACTCAGCGCGGAAACACAAATGTAGTTTTTATTCCCTTACTCTCGGTCAGTCAGTCAGATGTCAGAAGAGTCTGGTAGGATGGATATCGGACAAAACATTTCGTTAAGAAATTCTTAGTAGCAGTAACTCGGAGAGCATATGAAGCAGTAATGCCTGAGCTCATTGGGATCCAGCAGGATCGGACTACGTGTGTGCAAGGAAATAGAGGGTGCACACCTGTGTTTGCACACTAACTTGTCCACTTCAATATGTCCTGCAGCAGTTGGGTAGTAACCAACGAGAATGGTTGGAATGGAACGCCATGGCCAAAATCATTCAAGAGCCATCAAATTAGGTATATTTTATTATAAAGACATTTTTTCAAGTAATTAAATACATTAATTAATGTAAATTAATCTACAAAACATATTATGATGATAATACAGCTGTTCAAACCCCATAAAGAAGACGTAACAGTAATAACAGTTAATAACTTGATATTTTAATAAATGTTTTTTTAACATCGTAACTGCGATATTTAACTATAATTTATTGATATATTCGAGTTGGTTACGTTTGTCGATTTTAACAGATCGATATATCGATTTAATCGATAAACATCTATCGACTATCGGCATGGATTATCTTAATCGTTACTTACGTTATTCGTTGGTAAACATAACTGTTGAATGAAGAACATTCAACAGATGTTCTTTTTAAGTCTTCTAGAAACTTTAAAATGACCGCTCTGTAGCAACGCTGTTTATAAAACAACGGTTTTAACGTAACACGGTACAATCTTCGCCCCGACAGTGAAGTGTTTATAAATATACATTAAAAGAAGCGATCGTATCGATCGAGCTTGTTCATTTGATTTTTATTTGTGGAAAAAATCGAGTTTTTCATTATTTTAAAATTCGAACGCACTTTAATTAAGTTTGATCTGTCTTCATTTATAAGCTGTTAAATTCAAAACATTTTTCTTTTTTTTATGTCTACGATACTGTTTTTTTTATTTAGAAAAAATGACAAATATCGTCATCTATTTCGGAAGATCATGACTTTTCGGCAGTCATTTACTATATAGAAAGGTAATAAAAACATTTAATTGATAAAACATAAAAAAGCTAACACGTGTTATTGATTTAAAACAAATATTTGTTATTAATTTATGAACAGTATACATTGTTGTGTATGTCATTGTTATGTTAACAGTGATTTTATTATCTGAACCAAAACTGTATGCATAGCGCCCGTCCTCCGGAGGGTCGGTGATTAAGTAATCAACTCGTCGAACAATATGTACGTGTATACGCAGTAATTGCGCGGTTTCAATAGTTTCCATTTGTGTACTAGAATAACATGTATGGTTGACTCTTTAGGCTAGAACACATAACATCGCAAAGCGAAGCGTAAGCGATTGCGTCATTGCGAGCCTAGACGAGTTACTCGTGATTGGCGACTTTGTAGAAACACCATAATATATAGAAATTACAGAAATATTTGACATGTAACGTGACCAAAGATATATACGCATATAAAAATGATAGAAATCGCATCGAATAAATTGAAAGTGAAATGAAAAGTAAAAGTAACAGCCTACAAATGTTTCAGTGCTGGACTAAGGACTTAGGAGAAGGTATAGTGCTGATTTCTGCACTTAAAACTGTTTTTTTAATGTGCCTAATTTTTTTATACTTATGTTTCAAAATCGGAAATTGAAGGACATAGATTATAGGCAGAAATAACACTTTTCACAGTTGCTTCTGAGAATTTCTTAACGGAAAATCTCAATTCAGTGCAACTTGCACTTGCCTGTCTCGGTATTTGAATCCGCTCATAATCTGCAGCGAGCTAGATGCAAGACTAACGAGGCAGATTTAAGTACGTGCATGTGTGAGTGGTTTGTGGTTTTTAAAAGTGTTTTAATTGCTTTCGCTTTGCATGTCGCGTTTAGTGTATGTGATGCTTTATACTAATAACGAGAAATATGAATCACGCTAATGATATTTTCATATGATTCTATATAAGTTAACGGTACGACTATTTATAAATTGTTTATGAGATATGTCACTTTGTCCGTTCTATTGAATGCAGGGCATATAATGAAACATGTCCGTCATATAAAGTGACAGCTCGAATATTAATGCGTCGTTATTTGTTATGATTAATTAATTTACAAGATGGCCTCTAGAACAACTCCAAGTACTGTACCACCAATTATTCTACCACCAAATATAAATAATTTGTTTAGCTGATACTGTTTCGATTTTGTTTCGCTCTTCATATAACTTTTCCCTAAAATTCGTGCAAACACTTGAGCGCTATTTATTTATTCATTATTATTATTAATGGGATAACATAACTTTACTTCATTCCATTCTCTATACCAGATCACCTACCTATTTTCAATAAAAATAAAAGTTTAGTTAATGGTGCTTATTATCAACTATATCTAATAATCATAAACACAACAAAATTACAAATATAAGATAAAATATCTAATATGCGTGATGTACTAATTCGTTATCTCAGTATTATCATGTTAATCACATTATAATTCTATAATCATTACTATATTTACGGCATGGTATGTATTTATCTATTGTGGTGATGTATGTTCATTTCTCACGAGATATTTTTCTCATTAAGTCGTTTAATACTTCGGACTAGTATAAAGCAACGATACCTCCAATTTTCTGAATGTAGACTACCAAGAATTCTTGTCGGTAGAGAGTATATGTAATACTCTTTTTTACTCATATATACTTGTTTATTTATATCTTATTACTTTTTAAATAAGTACTTATTCTTTATGTTATTAATGTGCAATAACAAGAAAATACATTGGTTAACTAAGTACTACCGTATCGCAGGCGGCTTTTGTTTGATGTTAATAACTTAAGTCTACTTAAATACAGCCCCGACTCCTGGAGCTTAAAAGATAGGGCGTGCCCCTAGGGCCGTGAACAAGTGAGTTGGGGGCCCCGCGTGTCCTATTTCAAACGACCCGGAGGAAAACGGACGCTACTAGCGAAGAGTGCGGGTGGGTGTGATCCCTTTTGTCGATCCCTCCTAGGAGACCTACGCCGAGCCACGCGCGCGTGGCTCATGCACGGCACGGGAGGGGCAGATCCTTGCCCATGACGAACAAATTCTGCCTGCAGTTTTGTCTGCGTGATGGAGAGGTGGAGATTTTAAGTACCCTTCCTTTTTGTACCCCTAACAATTCAAATTTTCATGATGATCGATTGATTAGTTCAGACGTGGAACAAACAAATAATCTCGAATTTCGCTTTTATAATAAGTAAGCATAGCAATAGATGTGTGTGATGATCGTTTATCTGATTGAGTTGAAACTTACTAAAGTTGTTGTTGTTAATAGCGTGAAGGTTTTGTCATAGGTATCATCATCATCGTAGTAGATACAATATGAGGCATGTCAGTTGTATTACAACGCAACGTTAGTATATAATAAATTAGCTAAACCAGATAGACGTTGTCCTTCCTGTATATATCTATTCTACTATATAAATCTGGCTCTGTCTGTACATTTCTTTTTTTACTTAATTTTGTGATAAATAATCATTTTATGATGCAGTGATTCACATTATACTATTTTTTTCATTTTTGTTTGTCTGTATGTCTTCTTATAACTAATAAGAACGGCTTGACCAACCTTGATGAAAATTGGTACACACAAATAACATGTGATGGCGCAAATCGTTAATTATATATGTGTATATGTGTGTGTGTGTGGGCGGGGTGTGGGTGCGTGCGTGCGTGCGTGCGTGCGTTCGTGCGTGTGTGTGTTATTATAGTAATCAAATAATTTATTATATTTTTATTAATTATACGCGGGTGAAGTTACGTGGCACAGCTAGTATATTTGATATATTGCTAACGTATAAATGCCAACATGCCAACATTTATTGGTTAAAGTTCTTTAAGTGTTTATTAATCGCAAATAGATATACTAACATCCATTATTATATATATAATAATTATTATTATAAATTTATTAAAATAATATTCGTAAAATATCTCTAGAATATTACTTTAAACTTTCAAGCTCTTAACATTCGTCGTCTGGTGAACAGAATCCTTGCGACGACACTTTCTCCATTGTGGTCTCAATACTGCCGACTACTCACTATCTACAATGTCTAAACTTAGTGCTTTAAACTTATGAACAGTTACATACCCGTGCCTGTATGCGTATGGACGTGAAGTGATTTTCATATTAATTTACATTTACGAATGAATAGATTTCAAGCTTTAAACGTTAAAAAATATCCTACATTCCGATTGGACGGATATAGTGTACATTTGTGTGCGCAAACACAGCAGCAGCCCGGAGTCTGGAAGTTGGAAGTGTGCCTCGGAAACCACGTAAAACCGTTGTTCCTGCACCTGAACTCTTTCCGGTCGTGTCGGATTGCCGCCCCATCGGGTTATGAAAGTTACGGAATAGATAGTGCACCTGTGTTTGCATTATAATATCTCCTGCGCAGTTGGCCAATCTCTCTTGAGATTGGTCGCTGTGGCCGAAATCGGTCAGGAGGACCGTTATTTATACATATGTATTTACATTCAGGCTATTGGCCGCTTAAACGTATCACATCCGATTTACATTGCAGTAATGTAGATAATCATGTTATCGATATGTTAACATTAATCCAGCCAAGATTTGATAGGCCGTGTTCATATCTCCGTAATCCTTTAGACATAATTCACTCAAGGACGTTAAGATTTAAGTTATGTAGAACTTCGGCGGTCGTTTTCTACTTGAATAATAAACGATTTCAAATATCGCTTACCGATTAGTTTAATTGATAAAATAAGTGAAACAGTTCTTATACACAAATGAGCATTCTGATAATCGTTGCAACGAGTTTCACATAGATTTTTCTCTTTCTTTCATAAATAATTTGACATTCGAAAGAAGAAGACAAAGTGACTACTGAATTCCTTGTCCGTTCTTGTTGGTAGGATCTACATTGAGAACCGGTGGTAGTCTTGTTTAATATAACAATATAATTTGATACTTCGAGTGATGTTGAATATTGCATTTGATTCCGCTCTCTATAACTTTCAATGCTCGCTGAATATTGTAGTTAAAAGGAATTTCATTATGAGTAAACCTCCTGTGCTTTAGTGCACAAGATCAAAGTATTCAGTTTAATATTTAGTCGTAAACGGTACCGCTCGATTGGTCACCAGTACGGAGAAAGCGTTTGCATCGTCAGGGAAATTGTTAACGACGATACAGTTCAAAGGCTGTGACGTATTTGAAGCATTTAGACTGTAGGAAGCGATATTTAACTTGGAATTCATAATGCACGAATTACCCCCTTAATTTATACATCAGATTAAGTTTGGATGTAATACGATTGATTGGATTAATATTATGGATGTGCTATAGAAATGTATCTAGAATAAAGCAAATCATGTGGGTATTTAATAAAACATTTTAGATAAAAAAATTAAATACAGATAAATATTGATAAGTATGTATTATCAACACGCCCCTAACGATAACCAAATCAATAAAGCAAAGATTTTTTACCGTTTCTAAAATTATCTACGCATAATACTTTAAATTTTATTTATATTTAAAGTTGGTAATCACACGATATAAGAAGCACGGTAAATGGAGTGTGCTTATCAACACAAGAGATCTCCTCGTTTCACTATCATCACGGATTTGTCACGTTAAATTACCACTTTCCTCTTTTCTCGTTACCCCGTGACCCGTAACGTGTTGGAGTTGGACGATATTCACGGAACGTCTAACTTTAAAAGTCGTTTTCAAGTATTGACTATGTAGAACTCGTTACCTCGCTTCGTTACTTGGAGGAAAAATATGATTTTATATTTTATTATATATTACTAAACACTAATTGTGTTTGGTTATAGAAATAAAAATAATCTTTGTTCAAATAGGCCCTTACAAGCGTTGTGCTGCGTGGGGGCCTCAGAGGCATTCCCTCGCGGCGATTGTCAGCGGGGATCTCTCGCTGCCGAGCGTGATTAACACCATGCTCGACAGTGAGGGGTGCTGGTGGGCAATGGTCTCCTTCTGCGAGAGTGTCATGTCGCAGAAGGAGGCCGCGGAGCGACAGCGCGGGGAAAATGCCTCCGCTGATTCGGTTCGTCGCAGAAGACCGGGGAGAAGACGTAGGCGCTATGCGCACCTTCTCCCCCTGCCTTAACAGCCGCCGGGGCTAAGTGGGTTCCCTGTATCCGGGAACTCCCTTAGACATGTGGCGAGATAGATGTCGCTACATCACTCCCCTCCGAGACCGGAGGTCGATAGCAGGTTGAGTCGTCCATATATCTTGTGATGCTTGCCGGGCCAGTGGAATGTTCCAGTGAGTCGGAACCAGATGCCGCATAGTTCACGGTGAGTCGGAACTGTCTGCGGTGATGCCCCAGTGAGTCGGGGTGATGCTGCAAATGCTCCAGTGAGTCGGAGTGGTGCAGTGCTGCGTAGTGGCTGGCTGCTGCGTCGACCAGGAGAGAAGTGCGTCTCTGCTTGCTGACCGGCCGAAGTGCAGTGTGCTGTGCCAAGGTCGCTGAGAAGACTGTGGGTGATGACCAGGAATGCGCGTCCGCTGCATGCTGGTGGTCAGGATACCCGTAGTAGTCGTGGATGCTGGCTGGCTGTATGACTCGCTGCTCGAAAGCTTGAGGAAGTGATGATGACGTCACGATGACATAGTTTTTGCGAAGGCTGCGCTGACGTTCATGCTCGGGGTCACCAGTTTGGTGTTGAGCATTGTAAAGGGAGGATCCTCCGACCAGACTGTTGTTTGTCTGGTGGGCTACTGCCCCACGGTTGTTGTCGGGTTCTTGTATATATGTTCAATCGCTCGGATAACTTTAATATCGCGATGTAGGGTACGTCAGTTTTTAGTTTTCGTATGTGGCGAGATAGATGTCGCTACAGACATGAAGGCCCGCATAGGCGGGCCGACCGTCGGGACGTCACGGTAGCATGCGCAAGCGATCCCGTGGCGTCCCCCGACCAGACGGAGAGGATACCGCTGGTTTTTTAGTGGGTAGTCCGGCGCCTTCAGCGCCGGTGAGCCCCACATACCCCCCCACTTCACATGGGGGAAATGCGTAAATGCGTTTTTCCACCAAAAAAAAAAAGGCCCTTACAAGCGACCCTTTCATTTTACAATATTCAATTAAAATGTTAAGTGGTTCGGAATGTTGATGTTACCGAGAATAATCATATACAATGAAATGTATAGATAGCTTTTAATAATTACTATAATATATTTTTTCTTTTCATCAACCATACATTTTTGACAATTACAATCTCCTTCATTCCTCCATTCAATATCAACCAGCTCCGAATGTAAAAAATACGATACTTTACATTACATATACAATCGATAATTTTATCCTTTAAATAAATTATACGCAACCATTTTCATTCGTAATAAAACTAACGAATTTTCTAACCTGCGTCCATTATGATGCGTCCACGTGTAACGTCATCTACGAACTTATGATTCCAACGCAACTTCGGTTTCTGTACTAAGATCCCAACACACAACCTTGCATTTAAAATGAATAAGATGGACGATACTAGCAAAATCTGGCTTACATTGTATGTGTTAAAGAAATTGTTGTTCTGCAGCGCTATCTTGCAGCAAGTTACAATAAAATATCTATATGTGCGAACTTTCACGGCGAACGGACAAACAGTAACAAAGTTTATTAATCTAAAACATACATATATTAACATCCATTTTTACACCTATTTGTACGATATAATATCTAATAGAAATTATTTTGACATCAATTATAAATCAACTTCGCACATTATAATATATTATACCTACGTGAGATTTGCAATATAATGAATGCTGATTGCTGACTTATCGTTAGTCCAATTAAATGCCGATTAAGGTAAGTATACCAAACAGCCAAGACGGCTCAGTGGCTAAAATTCGTGAACCGGAATCTGATATAGCATTTTCTGAGAGTTTTGAGTACTGTAATCTTGTGTATATAATTATATATAAATAACATTTAGTTTGTTACTTGTACGTATAATACAGTCCATATAAAAGTCTATTACTAAATGTGTCGTTTTAATATATAATAATATTTTATTACGTTAATTTTAAACGTTTGTACTGTCATAATTTTCATATTCATTCGAACTATACTTATCCGTTCTTTTACGGTACTTCTTTCACTAAGGATTTTGTAGATCGCTTTAGGAGCTAAGACCGTCTTTGTGCAACATTTTTTTATATATCTTTTTTTTTGTTACTCTGTTGTGATCTGTTCTTTATGTGCTGTATGTATTTCATTAAAAGAAAATGTTTTTGCTCGTCGAAAGAAATGTACATATATTTCTTTTACGAATATTAACTTTAATCTACATTTGAACAACTTCTTTCGAAGCAACACTGAATATCTTATGACTACAGACAACGTTTTTTAAAAATTGAAGCTAATTATTACAGCACTAATAACACTAATGCTACAATGAGTTATTTCGATGTAACTAGCGGTCTGTAGACTTTAATTAATCCATTGTTGCTCGGTCGTAGTTCATTATAACTTCAGGTCAGACGGCTAACCGTTATACGTTTCCATGTTGAGCGTCAGTTTTCCATTTCGCTCATTAGATCGTCTGAAGTTTGAATTCTCATTACTTAAAACGAAACCATTTGCTTAAAACCATATCCTAGATTATATATCTTCTTTAAATCTCGTATTCGTTTTTTCTTGTAAAATGTCTGAAGTTGCTATGTTTACATTTTATATTACGACTAGCTGTGCCACGTGGCTTTACCCGCGAATAATTAATAAAAATATAATAAACATGCACATATGGCTACTGGAAAAAAAAAACGTAATTAACGATTTGAAATTAATTTTCATAAAATACCGTAGGGTTTACCGATCTTTTGTGTGTACCAATTTTCATCAAGTTCGGTCAAGCCGTTCTTGAGTTATAAGAAGACATACAGACGGACAGAAAAAAATTAAAAAAATAGTATAATGTGAATCACTGCATCATAAAACGATTATTAATCACAAAATTAGGTAAAAAAAATAATTACAGAGCCAATAGATTTATATAGTAGTATAGATGAATTCAATGTATTTTAAATGTGCTTATCGTCGTGAGAAATACAGAAGTGTACTCGGCAACTGGTTTCCAGTAATGTGTCAGATTTCTCGATACGTCTTCCTAGAAAGACATTACATTCTTTGACAGTTCTCGATGTCAGCGTATTATTGTTAGGTGCAATTTTAAAGCTAGGTTTAAATTACGAATATGGGAATCATTGTTTAAACGTTGTTTAGTGGTTGATCAGTTAAATAATTCTGTCTTCTTCTTTCGTATGTCAAATCAATAATGACAGAGAGAGAGAGAGCGAAATCAGTATTGAACGGCTGTTTTAACAGCTAAGCAACATTTAGACGGAAGGCTGTTTATTCTTACGAATAATGCAAACGTGAAATAATTGATATGTGAAAGATGTAACGTACAAAATGTTTGTCACTGCGTCAAGCCACGAAGAAAATTGGTGGCGAGGTAGATAATTTCATAGAATTGAAATTGGGACGTTAATTCGATGAAAAATCAGGGAATAACTGGGAATTATCTTTTGCCTTTAAAAAATAATTTATACGAAGCTAAGTGAACACTTGACGCGTTACTTTTAATAGCAGCTTAAATAATTCTTAGTACAGCGAAATATTTGCTCACAAATCAGATTATTTATAACGTGTAATATTTTTTTAACATTTTATTTACTTTATTATGAACTTTCGGTCAGTAATGTCAATGTGAACAAGTCGAGGATTAATGCACTTGATTCGATTAGTGTTTCACACGTAATCAAATAACGTGCGTCGCGTGATTGTAAACATATTGCATTAATTGGATTTGTTTTTTTTTTTAATTTAAATTAGGAAGACACCTGTTGCACTACATGCAACTTGTAAATTCTTATGTATATTTTAATTTTGGATTGCAATAAAGAATATATTAGTAAATAATGCAGAACATCAAATGGTTTAATCCACGTCTATATGAGTTAAAAAGAGGTTTTGGTTAACTTGATGGTACCACATACCATCAATCTCGTCTTCTCCGTAATCGAAGAAGTTTAAACAATTTCTTAGAACGTCAATGGGCCGTCGATTATGTACCTTGTACCGCAGTCACACTTGTTCATTCACCCTTTCAATCAGAACACACAAACAAAGCTAGATACACTTATTATTATCTGATTCTGCTTAATTGTATCTGAATTACTATATTATTTATTAAACATCGTAATCTTTGATATCATCAAAGAACGCTTAGAACCGTTTAAAATCTGTCTATTGAAACGTTAACCTAAATATGCCGTTGAACGCAGCGGATTTATTAGGCATTTAGGGTTAAACTGTTTTTAAACTGTTGATTTATTTAAGAGATAAACTTTATAAATACATTGTGTAGCCAGATGATGGTTTCAAAGTTTTGTATTACGTAACATTTGGGTATCTTCATAATTGGAATACAAAATTTCACTTGTATAGAAGGGACGACGAAATAACTATTTGAACATTGAATATTTTTTATATATACGCAATATTCAATTTTGTGACGTCATTTAAAAAAAAAAACAGTTTTTTATTCATGTATTAGCTTTTCTTCGCGGTTTTTGTAGTTCCCGTTCCCGTGGGAATACGGGGACAAAATGTAGTAGTTAGTAATGAAGCTTTCCTTTGGTGAAAGAATTTTTAAAATCGGTTTAGTGCTATAACCGTGAAAGCGTAACAAACAAACTCACATTCGCATTTTTAATATTAGTTAGGATTTTAACTACCTACTGTATTATTTACATATATAATTGCATTTATATACCCTTCATAATACGAATCGAAATCTAGCAATTCGAATTATTAACAAAGTTTTGTCGATTTGAATGTACTCTCTTCGAAGTCGTGCTTCTGAGTTTGATAACGAAGGTCGGAGCGTCATTGACTGATAACAACATCCTTTAAGGTATAGATTGTAAATATTGTACGTCGTTAGACAAGATGCTATTTGAATAATTCTATCATAGTCAATAGATTTATTAGATAATCATTTAATTTTTTTTATTAAATAATTAAATAATTTATTTTTTAAATTAAAATAAATAATTTATTTAAAAGCATCATATCAAATCTTAAGAAAATGTGAACGAAAATAACTGCTATAGTGTAAAACTGTGGTGCAGTTATTAACACCCGCCAACAAAGCGATATTTATCTATTTTAAAAACATTTGATTTGCACGAGTTGATAGAATTAAAATTAACAAAATTAAAACATCAATCTATCAAACAAAAATCTATGTGAAATGCTTACACGTATAAAGTTGTTTTAAAATTATAATGTGACTTTGTTTCAGGATTGAATTGATCAACGCTTGTTAACATACGTTGTGACATTGCTATCACAAAAAATGGTTAGAACATAATCTTAACATTTAAATAAAAATCCGAGATGGCCCAGTGGTTAGAACGCGTGAATCTTAACCGATGATCGTGGGTTCAAACCCGGGCAAGCACCACTGAATTTCATGTGCTTAATTTGTTATTATAATTCATCTCGTGCTTAACGGTGAAGGAAAACATCGTGAGGAAACCTGCATGTGTCAAATTTCACTGAAATTCTGTCACATGTGTATTCCACCAATCCGCATTGGAGCAGCGTGGTGGAATAAGCTCCAAAACCTTCTTCTCAAAAGACGAGAAGAGGCCTTAGCCCAGCAGTGAGACATTCACAGGCTGTTACTTTTTACTTATAATCTTAAAATGCAACTATGTATTAAATAATATTTCTACTTTTATGATGCTCACTAGTATCTAACGTGGTCGGAATTCTCGCGTTTATTTATATTCTCAATCTCTGTTAATAGTCTTAAAGCGGGTGAAAATATTATCTACTAAAACTCGACATACGCTGCATCTCTAGAAGATGATATAAGTTTTTTGTATTTTGGTTTAGTAGGTTTCCAGTTATGCCTTGTAACGGATTTAAGAAAAACCGATTTTACTATTTACTTGCCTTTTTCAATATTTTCACATCGCTGTAGGTATTTATTTCATTGCTTAAAAACTGGAGCGGGATTAGCAATTCTTAATTAGGTATATACATATACTATGCATGGGAATAATCTATTTGTAATTTGTCTGAAGAATCTGATTGCTTATAACACGATACGCTTTTATCCCTTTGTCAGTTATCGTCGGTGGTAAGACTTTGTGCAGCTCCTTCAGGACTTTGAATTCTTCGTGTTAGATCTATTGATGTATTATGGTTTGAAGGCAAAGTGAGTCAGTGTAATTTCTTGTAATTAAGTCAGTGTAAATTAAGCACAAGTTCATATGATTAGATGGTTGTAATAAGTGAATTATATTTCTGGAAGTGGCTACCATTTCCCATCCGCCGGCTCATTTGTACGACTACTTTAATAAAGGAAAAAAACAAAATATTAACATATTATATCGTTCTTCATAGTCTTTCAATATTATTCTATAGTATATCATCTCAGATATCAGTTTATATTACACTTTACATGTAATAAAGACAGGCCTGTTTAATTAGTTATAATAGTCTAAAGAAGTCGCCACATGCCTTAAATATGTAATGAGGCTACTTTATCCAAATAAACAGCGCTGTTTTTTTATTTAAATTCGATACAAGCTGAACAAACACACGCAATTAATATACGTCTGGAAATTTGATGAAGTACTATCATAAATGTAATAAAAGTTAGAGGTTTTTTGAAAAGAGAATGAGACGGTCTTATGGTTTATAGAGAACATTCGTTAATCCTACACGTTTAGATTTCAATTTTCAACATGATGTTGTCCTTCACCGCGCCGGTAACGAGATTAATTTAATTATAAACACATAATTGCTGCAAACCAGCAAAGCTGGTCGGTTTTGAACCTGTGATATAATTGGTTAAGATCAACGCATTCTATTCACTGGGTCTTCTCGACTTTTACATATCAAGTTCTACCTAATAACAACGGGTTAAAAATAGATTTACATTAAAATAAATGATAAGCAATGATTAAGACATTATAAACTGTAAATCAAGTTATTTAAGTCCAATTCACCAAATCGAACCACGTCATCCCTCTGGTATGCGGGAACCTTATAATTGTTTGTGACATCCGACCCTCAGCTTTGTAATTATTACTCGAGGAATGCTATATGGGAGTATTTTGAGCTCGCATTTCAACCGCTACGTGTAAGCGTCAACCCACGTATAATATTTAATTATTATTGCTAGTGAATAAAATATAAATTGCATTTAACTTAACTTCGTATATAAACTTTATTGTTAGGTGTTTACTGGGATTTATATATTTATGACTGTCTCGTTGGTTTTGTGGCTAGATAAAAAGTACGGCAATAAAAAATAAAAAGTTAATGGGTTTTCTGTCAAAGCTTCTCAGTAACCGGAGTCCGGAGTCTAGAATTTGGAATTGTGTACACTCCCATGGCTCGGAAAGCATAACGTGCTTTCCGTCCGTTCCGCTTTTCGTCGGTCCTGCGTCTGAAATCCTTGTCAGATAGCCGTCCCGTCGGTTTATGAGACTGAGACTATAATGTGTTTTGTGCAGTTTGCTAGTCTCTCTTGAGATTGAACTTGTTGACATCAACAACTTGATTTAGTGTCCAACCGGAACGCAACAATACTAAGTCTACATATGGTCTACTTGTGGTCAGACCAAATCGCAATCCAAATTTTATTGTTTTTGGGACGAAGTTCTTTTACGCGGCTTCCCCGACCGCACTTTTTTGGTTTCTTTTTGTTCGTATCTTGTACAACTAGGAATATGTGTATCAACTTATTATATAAATACTTTTCAGTTCTAATCAAGTACGCAACAAGTACTTTAATAAATATTTATAATACTTACATATTGTAGATGTTTTCTGACCTAATTTATATGTCACATGTTATCTGCTTCGATAGTCGCCCACATGTTTTTAATTAGATAAATTAATTTATATCTATTTTTAAAGTTTTATGTCATTTTTATGTTTATGGTTCGAAGTTGTTTTATTTTTATATTTAAAGTTATTACATTTTAAGATTGTATTAATAACATTTAAAATAATTAATACTGTATTGTCCATTATTATATAGGTGATAAAAAGGTTTGAGTTTAATTGGTTGATTAAGTAAATATAAGTTTGATTTTATGTGATAAGTGTATAATTGAAAAAAAGAGTAATCTTGCCTAGTTTTCTCGGTAGAATCTACATTTCGAACCGGTGCGGTGGTAGCTTCCAATTTATCTTCTAAAATGACGATTCAGAATTTCCCATTTATTGTATATTTTTGATTTTAATGACAAAATTATTTTGTATTATAAATAGTTCATTAAATAATAAAAAAAAACATTTCTGCTATTTATTAAAATTTACGTTACTTTTTATTGTATTTTTTTATCATTTCAAATTGTATGAATAGTTCATATATTTTAGTTAAAAGACTAACCGCTGAGTTTTATGGCGGTGCTTCTCAGCAGAATTCACATTCCTCGAGCTCGAGTTAAATGGTCTTATAAAATTGACGATTATCAAGTTCTCGTTAGTTCAGCCCACTCGAATAAGTTCTCCATCATCAATCGCTAGCCCTTGTTCCATTTATATTTTATATTGAAGTGCAGCGTGTCCATTATCGTGCGTTAATCTCTATTACAAGTTTTATCTTCACGTACGATTTTTTTGCACCACAGCTTGAATAAAGTATGTATTGAGTTTTTAGATTGCGAAATCCTTAAGTAACTTCCTCTTGTGATAAATTAATTTCAATTTTAGGAACTACTAGTATATTTGTAAAATGTTTGCCTTTAAGGCGATGAAAAAACTTAAAAAAATAGTACAAACTATTGAGGTTAATGGGTTTAGTGGTTGCAATATATTTATTTAATTGTTTCGCCTAAATTAACAAGTCACTACAATTAAAGGTGTAACGCAAATAAATTAACGCTTAATGCTAACAAAGATTACTAATTTTTTATTTAAACTAGGAAGGCATACGTGTAATTGGGTCATTTTACCGTAAGGGGTTCAACCACCCGTCAACATGGGGACGGTATGAAATAAGAAACGGTTGTATGTCGTCAATGCCCATGGGAACTAAGATGTAACGTCCCTTGTGCGTGTAATTAGTTAAGATTTACTCACCCTTCAAACCGGATCGAAGCAGTATTGCTCTTTGGCGGAAAAATAAATAGGCCAAACGGTTACAATCAAGCTATTAGTTACGTTTGCACTATTACTGCTATATGAACTCAACTTATTTTTAATTAATAAAGTCAGCAACAAACAAATCTAGGAAGTCGATTTTAACCTAGTTCTCGTATCGATTTTATACTTTGTAATTATATACGTTATTCGAACAATACAATGATATGGTGTTATTGAGGTGATTTAATGATGGAGCCATTTGGTGGATAGTGAAATACTTCAATGTCCATACAATTTGAGCTCATTTGGTTTCCTAATCATACGAGAATCATCATTACATGATGTTAAGTTAAGCGTTTTTAAAGCATAATTTATTCAAACACTTAGAATGTTTCTTATCAAAGTGGCGTATTCATTGTGACACCAAAAAGCAAAATAAAGAAATTTATACCTTATTATCCAAACAATTAAGTATAAATTAAACAATTCGTTAAAACTAATTTCGCTCATATTCGCATGTTTTTGTTAATTATGACACATAAAAGCGAAAATATAGTTCGAATGACATTAGTGATTGTTTTCGATATAAGTTCAATGGCCCCTTCGTTTTAGTATGCTTGTCGATGACTGATGTCTCCTCATAAACAAAGGATATGTTCTTATCGGATGTCTACGTACGGCTATTTGCAATTTGTTACGATCGTATCGCCCCGACTTCACACGGGACGCATAGTTGAAAGACATATTAGCGGTATTTTCTTTACAACTGTTTGATATAAATATTTGCATATTACATTATTCATATACTTTAGCGATGCGCGAGATGGGAGATGTGTAGAACACGCGAATCTTAACCGAAGATTTTCATGTGTTACTAATTTGTATTTATGATATATAAATTCATTAATTTGAGTGTAATATTAGGTTTATAATTGTATTATTGTAATTACTACTGCCTGTTGTTAGTATATTTTTTAATCGGGGTTTCATATATCCATACATAAATTATAATATTTCGTACAACGACTATATTTGTCGATAAGGTCGAAAAATCAATGCGCAATTGATTGGTCGAATAAATTCCTGAGAGTTTCAGTGACCGCTGTCGCTGTGTGTGTTGTGTTGACGTCGAAACTTTTACTACGTTAAAAATTATATACTTACAACAGTTATAATTTTAATTGTAGTAGATTAACATTATATTTACTTCTGTTAATTTTGAGGTTAGAGTTTTACTTTCAACACATTCAAAGAAATTATTAAAGTATAATGTGATAATAATATGATCAGAAGAGAGCAATGACCGGTTCTTTGATACATTATAGAAAGTTATAATTTGATTACTTGTAGATACAGTCGTACATACATACAGACGCGAATGCTAATGAATGTATTGTTTGTTTCAGGTACGGACATCAGGTTCTGGAGCTATTGTTATTCAAAGCAGACGCATACGGTAATCCAAAATTGATTCCGTCAAACTTTTGGCAGACCACGATAATTGTACTGAGCGTTAATCGTGTTGATATTGAAATTGCGTTAAACGTTTTTAGATGACGTTATAATATTTTTTTTGTTTTTTACATAACTGGTGTATCCGGTTGTGTTGGTAAGACAATAAATATAGATGATGTTATAGACATATATGTATAAAATTTACCGATTTGTGTTTTTATTAATATCTTCTGAAAGATTTTAATTAATAATCGAGCATTTCTAAATTTGAATTTTTAAACTGGATAAATATTTAAAACCTGTTACCGGCGAAAAGTGTTAACGACGATCCTAACCATTTTCGCCGGTAAGAGTTTTTAATATTTATTCAATTCTGAAACCATTAAAGGGACCGAATTTCCTAATCTAATTTCGGAATATAAAGTGTCCTTTTCGATACCCTTTAGAACCTGAATTCTCGATTCGACTTCTATTAAAGTTTGAAATTTTATTATACGTATTCCTAAAGGGAGCGACTTTTTAAGATAATTTGGATTCCATACGATCTTTTTATATTTTTGGCTCTTCTTATTAAATCTTGATATTACTATTTGCTTATTTTGTGCGTTTGTTCGTAATACTTCTCATTCTAACAGTTTGAAGGATTTCTATATACTATATATTTATTAACTATATATTTATTAGCTATAATTGGTCCACAGTCCAGTTTTTTTTAATTAACCGATCAAAATTGAAATAGTTTTCTAGGTTTCTCAGTATTTTAAATTTCAATTTATTTTTTATTCATGGCTACGTACGTATCAATATATTATCGTACGTATTCATGACATTTTATTCGTACTTTCAGATTATCTAAATTAAAATAAATGAAACCATAAAAATCTATAGTCAACTAATAGAAAACAAATGCCGGTGCTCGTAAAACGATTAAACGATATAACAGATATTTTGTATTCGAGTTATAATTGAACTGTCGCCATTGCGTTGACGTAAACGTAATTGAAAAACGAACGATTAAAAGATTCATAAAATTACTGAAAGCAATTTGTTGTATTTTGATTATCTGCAGTAATTATATCGCTTTCAATATGTTTTAACGACGTTATTCTCTAGAATGTTAGAATGTTCATTTATTACGCAACTAGCTGAGCCACGCAGTTATACTCGCGTTATATTTTTTTTATAATTTTAATAATTACTTTGTTTTTATAAAATATTATATTAAATTTTATCCACTGCCACTGGTTATGTGCTTCGATTACTTACGAAAATATAAGCCGTTATAATTTTTGATAGAATAAGCCGAGATCGTCTAATGGTAAGAACGCGTGAATCTTAACCGATTATCGTCAGTTCAAACCGGGCAAGCTCCTCTGAATTTCATATGCTTAATTTGTGATTATAATTCATCTCGGTGAAGGAAAACGTCGTGAGAAAACCTGCATGTGTCAAATTTCACTGAAATTCTGTCACATGTGTATTCCACCAACACGTATTGGAGCAGCGTGGTGGAATAAGCTCCAAACCTTCTCCTCAAAAAGAGGAGAAGAGGCCGTAGCGCAGCAGCAGAAAGTTTGAACGGTATCTTATAATACACATTTCTATTTCTATTTCATTTTACAGTTTTTATTCGTTTTTAAGATTACTCCAGACAAGCAAACAAAATTAAATTAATGATTGTTTTTGTTAAGATAATATTCATCATTCATTGTATATTGAAATAACACAGACAGACATTTCTTTATTTGTATATTTATCGTGTCTATAATTGCCTTGTTTAATCGACCTATTAAATGTAAATTTTAGCTGTGAATTGAATATTTAATTTAATTAGACAATTCATTGTAGACAGTATTGTAACAGTTCTTATTGATAAAAATATAGGGTAATAGTAGTTTCCCATTGGGTCTTGAGATCGTCAAAGTGTTTTTGTTTAAGAACAAACATCATCATAATAAAAAAAAAGATATGTAATAAAAGTTTAACTATATAAATACATATACTTAACTTAACTTTAACTTTCAAAACAGGTACAAAGTAAACAGTTAAACAGACATATATAAGAAATAAGTATAAAAAAATATTTTTTAAGTGAGTTTTTGCAAGCGATATGAGTAAAATTTAAAGGTTCAATTTGGATCCATCGTTTTTGTATGTAACGTTTTAATATCAAACGTTTCCGATGCTCAATAATTTATTAGTGAGGACTGTTCTGAGATCCCTTGAAAATAGTTACTAATGACGAGTTTTTTAACGTTTATCGACATTCTTCAAACGTGACCCCGATATCCTCGAAGCGTTCAAGATTCCTTTTGTATGACGTTACATTGTTGATAGCCCTACTTTGATAGGTTCCTTCCCCTCGTGGTCACCACTCGGTCCCCTTCGGCTTGCGTTTACGGAATCAATAAAGCTTTTAACGCTAATGGCCGGACGAGACGATCAGCTGCCGTTTCGGGCATCAACTACGTAATTCAAATAGATCGTCGACGATTTCGATTCTCTTCGTTTTTTTTTTTAATTTATATTTATTCAATAACGCACAATTACGTATGTAAATGACATAGAAAGTAGCATATGCATCTCGATAATCTTTTAAGTTATTCTAAGCTGAAACATTGTTAGCGCTAACTTAATATGTATTATATACGAATGGTTATGGTGTAATGGTAATTAAGTTACCTATTAAATAAATGAAAAGAAACGTGTCGTGGTACATCACGTGGTACGTAGTTGGTAAGTTCCTCTCGGTATATATTATGTAATAAATAACACTCACAATGTTTGAAATTGCATTATAATAAAATACGAATAATGTTGACGGTTCCCAGACGCTTGTAACAAACAAACGTACCTTAATAAAATTGTCGTGACGTCTTAGTTAAGTCTTACGCTTATTTCGTCCTGGCTCTCATTGTCCAAGTCTCTGGAGTGTGACGTACGATAAGGAATTTCGTTTCAATACATTTACTTACGTACGTACCTAGTGATCACGAGTCGATTTAAATAATTAATCTAGAGTACAGATGGAATGAGGCTATGAGACATCCAATTCAAAAAATATATTATATATGAAAATATTTTTTACATAAAAAATAAATGTTTCTTCAGTACTTAAATCTTAGACGTAAAGTATACAGGATAGAAAGTAATCCTTCATAGTCAACATACCGTTTAAGCCGACATGTTCTGCAATATACCAAGATTAGACGACGCCCACGTCGCGTAGACTTTATTGAATTTTATACAAACTACGAAAAGCCTTATAATTTAGATCGTCTACTTATACAGTAAGGAGTCTTATGAGTAACTAAAAGAACAAATAGTGTTTAAAATTTTATATCCTCTATCATCGGTTGTATCTTATTTGAAATTGTTTTTTTTCTATTATATCACTCGGAATTTTGTTATAATATATCTATACTATTATATAAAGCTGAAGAGTTTGTTTATTTGATCCGGCTAATCTCAGGAACTACTGGTTCGAATTTGAAAATATTTTTGGGTCGGATAGGCCTTTTATCGAGGAAGGCTTATTTTTATTTATTTATTTATTTGACTGCCTCGTTGGTCTAGTGGCTAGATATTAGGCTGCAGACCCGGTGGTCCTGGGTTCAATTCCCAGGTCGGGCCAATAAATAGTTATTGGGTTTTTCTGTCAGAAAATTCTCAGTAGCAGCCCGGAGTCTGGAAGGTGGAAGTGTGTACACTCCCGTGCGCCGGAAAGCACGTTAAGCCGTTGGTCCTGCGCCTGAACTCTTTCCGGTCGTGTCGGATTGCCGTCCCATCGGATTATGAGAGCTAAGGAAAAGAGAGTGCACCTGTGTTTGCGCACACACTTGTGCACTATAATATATCCTGCGCAGTTGGCTAATCACTCTTGATATTGGCCGCCGTGGCCGAAATCGGTCTGGATGACCTTATTATTATTATTATTTTTATTTATTATATTTTTATTAACAACGGGGCACAGATAGTAATCTATAACCTTCGTCAATAAGTGCCTTACTAATGCATTATTTTTTCTAACTGGACTGGCAGATCTTGAGGTTAGCGTTAGACAAAAACAAAATCTTTTGTTTTATAATATATGTATGAAGTATATAATTCATGCCGTGCACTATATTAACATAATAACTAGAATAAATATTCGATGTAGATATCGAATACACACTCGCTAGACAAATAAAGATTGACAGTGCGGTCTATTTCATAACGGCTTATCTAACTACTACATCAATTATTTGATAGACCACCTCGTTGTATTGTTCACCCATCGAGATAGATGCTTGTGAGTTTGCATGGAATTTATTCGCATAATTCATTTGATTGGCTGAATTTTAGTTATTTCAAGGCTTTGGAAAAAACGTTCTTGAAAAATTTCACGAAAAATTTGTTATAAATATGTTGTTATGCATAAATAATAATAATAATAATAATAATAAGTCTTTATTTGCATGAATTGTGTACAAGAGATATAATAATAACAACACAATATACCCACATAGTAGCATGCAAATAGTACGTTTCCAATTCACATTTCATTGGTAGTTTTTAACTAATATTCTCAATTTTACAATAATTCATTCATTAATTCAATTTTACATATTGGAATTATAATTTAAAATAGTCATAAGTTAGATTAAAATTATTGTAGGTCAAAATCAAAATATTTCAAAATTATCATTACTATTTCATCATTAGATTATTAAAATTACTAAAATAAAATGTTTCCTCCAAGGTAAGAGGTAATTTTTGAATGTTGTACCGTAAATTTAGATAATACTAGCCACGTGGCTGGGTAATGGAGACAGATAGTATTATGGAATTTTCCTAAGAATTATTTGAGAGGAACTATTCCAACAACATGCATTAATTAAATATGATTTTGGAAGGTTTTAAATGTTTTTTTCGCCTCGATCAACAAATACTATACAATTAACAAAAATAATGTATATCTACCCTTTAACTTGAATCAATCTGAATAGTGAAATCAGAATGAAAATCCTTACGGTTGATTCCGAGGTCGGCTTTAGTTTTTATATTTAATTGTAATACGTTATGTTACATGTATGTAGTTTCGATATTTAATTGCATCGTAATAAATGTACATAAATGAATAATTGATTATAGTGTAATAAATGTATAATTATACATTTATTTATAACTTGGTTTATTAATATAAGTTTAGGACGAATATCTAGAGTATTGTTGTATAGTTAATTGTTTATTGGAAGAATCCTTCTAAAATTTGGATAAGTAAATATATATTATAGCCTGGTAATGGCCCAGCGCATACATTTTGGAAAACAGAAATTATGAATTTTCTAGTAGAAATATTACCGACATTATTTTAAAAGCGTTACTTCTGTGTTTCTCGTCTTCTAAGTTCCTAACATTACTCCATAAGTCAGATTCAGAAGTCAGAAAAGGACATTGCCCGTGTTCGTCACTAGTTTGGTTATTTTTTAGTTATGTATAGTAATAATAAGACATTAGAGAGTTTGTTTGTATGCTTGAAAGCGCCAAATTCAAGCATCTAACAGTCTAAAACAAAAAAGTAATATATATTGAAATAGATTATAGACCATCTACATATGTTCATAACTTTGATGTTATGAACCACGGAGGCGGAACCGTAAAGCCAAAGCGGGTGAATCCGCACGTAGCAGTTACTAATATTTATAGTATTTTTATTATTAAGCTATTAAAGGGATGTATTATACAAGGCATGGTCGTTCAATATAATTTATACGTATATTTTGTTTCATTCTTGATTTAAGTGAATCACATTGTAGAGACACCGAGATAAATGGAGAAACAGCTGCTGCTGGCAATTAATCAAATCCATAGCCACTAGATACAACGGATTATATCATTTCCTACATAGGCCTTTATTAAGTATCAAGTGGTTAGCGTTTTATATATTGATTTAGGTCAATTTCAAGTGTTTTCGAAGTGAAACTGCTTAATGTTGTATGAAAGTAAAATTTCAAGCTGAGATTTGTAAAAGATTTTTGCACCTATTACATATCCCTACCAGTCCTTGTCTTGGTCTTGCGAATTTAATTAAAGCTTCAAAAATTGCCTGTACATGTTTACTAGACGTATATATATAAATAGTATTCTAGAATCGCTGCAACAAAATTTGTGGACGCATCCAGGTTTCCTGGCGACATTTTCCTTCGCCGAGGTATACGGGATGATTTATACACACAACTTAAATACAAAGGTTATTGGGGCTTGAACGGATTCGAACCCGCGTCCACGTCCGCGTCTTTCCACTGAGTCACGTTACCTCTTAACGAACTTTGTTATCTAATTATTATATTTAAACCCTTTCCTTCCCCCGTGTTTCATATGATTCATTGAGGTTCGAATAAGGTACCAGTTAATATAGACTTAGCATCTCTTAGAATATTCTATTAAAGAAAAAAAAATGAAGTCTTAAAAATATCGTCCCTAGACGTGTATTTTGTGTGTCTTTATCTTAGATTATTCAAAGGTCAAAGGTGAGAAAGGTCGAATGTCACAGTGCGTTCGCGTGAAATGTATTTATTCGTTATTTTTGGGATTATATCTAAATTGGACTTGATTTTATAGCCGTCTGACCGAAACGAAAAATGTGTTCAATTCTCGTACAACGCAGAAAATTAATTAACTGTAATATTAGATTAGTATAAGAAATTTATGTAAGTGATTAAAAATTACAAATAAGTAAAGTTACTTGAAATATTCAAATAATAATAATAATTTATTGTATTTAGCTAATGTTACGACTATACCTCTGTGTGTATTTTATTTATTTATTTATTTAAGATAGTTACACCATCGACTTATCACTAAACACTTAAAATTAACAAATTAAACAGGTACTCATACGAGGTGATACGTCTTTAAAGGCGTAAACAACATTAACCATGGTAACAAAAAATATAAACCAAACTAATCAATATAAAAAAAAAGAATTAAATCCATTTTTAATTACTAATACAACAGAATTAATAAAATTAAAAAGAAAAAGTAACAATAACATTATTATAATATATTTAGATAACAAATTATAAAACCAAAACTAGTACTTATATTATATATATATATTTGTATGAGATCGATTAACGAGATTTTTCGCAAGTTTAACAAAAAAAATTTTTGTTATTACAAAAGATGTCGATATCGCCATAAGATGACAGGTAATTGTACGAATTCATGAGTCTGTTGAGCGGTGCGTATTTACCTAAATTTGTTCTTGAGATTGTAGTGCAAAAGCTTTTTTTTGTTGGATGTATTGGAGATACGGGGAACTGCTAGGTTGATATGCTGGAGTAGTTCAGGCGACGATATTTCACCGTGAATCAGTATATAAAATCAAAATATCACTCATTATACGGCGCTTTTCAAGCGATATCATATTAAAATTATTATGAATATTAATATTGAAAAATATTGTAAATGGTCGTTGAACTCTCAAAATAATTTGTGGAATTAATTGTCAACGTTATTAAATCAGTTAGTATATTGCAATTATCCTTGTCATTGAAAAAATATAGTAAACCGTACCGTTCAACTTGGTCGTTAACCGCTCGTAACAGTTTTCGGCCGTCGTGCCAACGTTCGTCATCACTTGATCCTTGAACTCCAATTTAAGGTAAGCGTGTGAGACTCGAATGTAACGTTTAATTTAACGTGTTCGGTGTGTGGAAAGTGAAATAATAATGATGATGATTAATTATTAATTATGATTTATGAAATAATTAACTTTTATTCGTCAGTATCTTAGCGTCTGATCTGATAACATACGGTAGTAAAAGTCTACTACTTACCTCACCTACTGACGTGACGCAAAAACTAATTTGATGGGCCAATTTTGATGAAACTTCTTGTCTTTAACTTATGATTAGACTTAAATAAAGTGCTTGTAATAGCCCACTTAAATTAAGTATATATTGATTTTATAATAATGTTATTAAAGTTACAATAAAACCACTTATGAAAATAACGCGACGGATATGAAATGAGTACTCCGCTTAGACTTATGTATACTATATAATAAATTAAAGTATAGGAGAGAGCGGGCATAAACAAGTATTATAATTTTTTTCTGTTGCCCTAAATGTTGACTATCCTGGTCATCTTTCTTATCATGATCGTCTTTAATGGAACTTAGCGTTTTATATATAATAGCTTTTTAAAAACAAATGCACCACCTTACAAGATTGTTTATAAACTATACCAACATAATCAACATTTCGAGAAAAATACACGGGAGCACTGCGCCTTAATTTAATTCAAAATAATCGTCCCTCCTTCAACTTGACACTAATTAAGTTATTATAATTAGATGCTAACACAATTTTTTGGGAGTGAACACTCCCATTGAATATCCATAAATTAATTACTTTGTAAATAAATCAAATTACACTCGCTGAGTGCTTTGCCCTCCTTTGTATCGTGATATCGTAGAAAATAACGATTTTTTCGTTAAATTGTTCGATTAGTAGAAGATAATTAATTAGATAACTTTAGAAAGAATAATTTAAATCTAATTCTTTTTTGTGTGCTTGGTACTGGACATCTACATCATAAAACGATTTTAATGATTATTGTTTTATTGGATACTTTACATTTCGAGAGTTGGTACCATTTAAAGTTGGTTGGATTATAAAGAAAAGTGTATAAAAACAATATATATAACTATCGCAACCTACTATAAAGTGCCATTCTGTACACACGCCTCTGAACTCACACTATTCCTCACCGCGAAAGTTTGATAACCGACTTATGGTGATATACTATTTTGATCCATATATTCGTGGAATGTTATATTTATCATGTTCAATGTCGCACATCGTTTTCTGACATTTCACGACCGTTTTCTGCGGTGAGTCTCGAGTTTGTTGTTACTGACTAGCCCTACAGTTCTTTTTGGGATAGTTGCCAATGAATGTATGGAAAACAAGTATTATCGGTATGATATATATTCATATCTAAATACATTTGTTTATATTGTATGTTACCCAATATGATGTCAGCTGGTCTTGTCGGAAAGAGAAAATAATTGTAAGAGAATATGGTCCCCCGAATGTCATGTTTAGCCCGAGGCATTGTCGAAGTTGCGATTCTTCTGTTCCGAGGGGCTGCCGTTGAATCTTTTGTGCGCTCCTTTTTAAGACTTGCACCCTACCATTTCAAACAATCCAGTCTACTGACGCACTATACTATGATTTTGAGCATGAATTCTCATTGTTTTGTTCTCACAAAGCTCAGAAGATCATATAAAGATCAACAATTTTATTAAAATCTACGACTGTTACGACGATCGTTTTTTTATGCTGAACGATTGACCCGCAATGAATTGTGCTTGAATTGTTAAACAAAATAAACTTAATTCAAGTGAACTCTTACGATCAACTATCGGGCGGTCATTTTACAAGATGTAAAGCTTACATAATTTATCATGCTGTACGCGGACTATATCCACGGATGTATATGTTAACTAGATGCCTCTGTGTCCTTGGATAACGTTATTCGGACCACTGGAGCGTAGCCGACCCTGTTCTTATGCACTAATGCATAAATTACCACCTAAAATACACTCATTAACAAGGATAAATTAATTCGTCCCTAATGAACGGATGCATACAAACGAAAACCATTACTATGTGTTTAGTGTTTTAACGAATATATATTATTCATTTATCTTTACTAATAAATGGGGAGACGTTTGTTTTGTAATTCCCAAAAGAGAAACTACTAAACCATATACATAAAACTTATATCAAGAGCTGCAACTCGTTTCGGAGAAGATTTTAGTAGCAGTAGTAGTGGTAACAGCCTGTGAATGTCCCACTGCTGGGCTAAGGTCTCCTCTCCTCTTTTTGAGGAGAAGGTTTGGAGCTTAAAAACCAAAACTAAAATAGAGCTAAAACTGATAACGATATATAAAATAGTGTTCTATATAATAATAGTACTTATAATTGCTCACGAAAAAGTCCACGATGGTATATGCCTAACTATTACAGTTAAACCACAATAACAATTTTTGTTTAAATTATTAAGGTCGATTCCACCCGTATTTGAAGGGTGGAATCGAATAGTGGTGATATTGGTATCAAGATATTAATCCATATGTAAATTCATGTAAATTCCACTATAAATTATGTGGATCGGACTTTTAGATTTGAAGTTATGATGGGTATAAAAATTAACAAATGCTAAGGTCTAATTAAATAATAATTTTTAAATTTTCGCGGATGAAGTCGCGGGCGAAGTGCTAGTAGAGTATAATTTTGCTTCATTAAACGCTTCTGACGTATAGGAATACTTTTTTTTAAAACAATTACCAGGAAGCTACGATAACAGAAGTTTTTTTAAAAATTTGAGTTTATATGAGACCTATTTTACGAATCGAATATTTAGTATAACGGAGCCATAGCGTGCTATACGGCAGTTTCGTCGAACCTTCATTAAAACGTAAATCGGCTGATATATCAATACGAGCTCCTGATTAATTGAGGATGACCAATCGAACGATGGAAGCGAGAATTAACCTTTTCCAGGTACATTAAGAGACAATTGTATTCGCACCAATATTCGTAATATTAGACAAAGAATACTTAATTATGATTATTGGCTAGATATAAGGCTGCAGACCCGGTGGTCCTGGGTTCAATTCCCAGGTCGGGCCAATAAATAGTTATTGGGTTTTTCTGTCAGAAAATTCTCAGTAGCAGCCCGGAGTCTGGAAGTTGGAAGTGTGTACACTCCCGTGCCTCGGAAAGCACGTTAAGCCGTTGGTCCTGCGCCTGAACTCTTTCCGGTCGTGTCGGATTGCCGTCCCATCGGATTATGAGAGCTAAGGAAAAGAGAGTGCACCTGTGTTTGCGCACACACTTGTGCACTATATAGATTGACCGCCGTGGCCGAAATCGGTCTGGAGGACCTTATATTATTTATTATTATGATGATTATTATTTATCAATATGAACAACTAAATAAAAATTAAACTATGGCACTACAAACATCATGAAATTTTATCTTGAGTGCCTTTCCATCTATGGATTTACATACAATATACGCTATAATTGTTTTAAATAATATATCTTCAACTTATACTTAATATTTTTATTAGTTCGTTCTCGTCTTGTTCTTAGACAAAATATCGACAGATTTCATAAATATGTTCATTCGAATCTTGAAAATATATTTTATATGTTGTCTCATATCGAAATTTAATATAAAAATAAACTTTATATGAACTGTGTTTGTAAGTGAAGTGCGCAGTCGTGAATCGCGTTGTCCGTATTTGATTGCATCGTCGCTTTGCCGTGCCATTGATTGATGTATGGTACCAACAATTTGAACTGATGCATCGTCGGATAATTTGATTTATGATCAACGGTTTCAGATTTGTCAAGGTTGATTTATTGTTTCATGAAACATGAGATAAGGATTTGGATATTATTATTCTATCATAATTCATATTATATCGTCGCTTCGAGTCACGTTTGTTTATACTTGTTATGTCAAAAACGGCGTATGTGTGATTGACTATTGCTCAGTTTTGTTTTGAAAAGTTACTATTATATGATTGTTTTTACATGTCATTTAACTTCTGTGATTATTTTCGTGATTGATTAAAACAAATTCCTAGCCACGAAAATCGACAAACACATCTTGTCAGGCTAATAAAAAGTCATTGGATTTTTATGTTAAGAAAAACCCGTCTAGTCTAGCCTTCCTAAAAAAAATTGGAGACGGTCGTAAACTAAACATTTTATATAATAAAAATATTTTATGTCCCATACTCTGACGAGAATAAACGGCGTCTTCGGCGACGTATTCATCCTGGATTCCGTAAATATATTCGCACGCTGAAATTGATGTCCTCTATACTTCAAACACGACTAAAATGCATTCAATAAAATTCTTTAAGTAGCAAACAATCTGTTTTATTCTTACAAGTATTTTCTTGATATTTTTAACGATAAACGTCTTTTCGTTTAAATATTAATGTGTTTATCGCTTTTAAACAGATACTATATAATATACTTTATTTTATTCTACCGCAAAACAGCAGTACTTTGTGTTGTTGTGTTCCGGTTTGAAGGGTGAGCGAGCCAGTGTAATTACAGGAACAAGGGGCATAACATCTTAGTTCCCAAGGTTGGTGGCGCAGTGGTGATGTTGTTTGTTTTTTTTAAGAAATATACAAACCACTCTCTTTGGGCGTTGGTGACCACTTACGATCAGGTGGTCCACATGCTCGTCCACTAACCTATACTATAAAAAAAATACTAAATTTAGGTCCTTAAACTCCTATTCGAAGAAAACTTTTAAGTAAACCCTTGAACTTTAATTCACTTAAATTAATTTCTGATAATGGTGTTTAATTAAATACACATCCTTTATTTACTTGTAAATATAAATAGTAAGTAACAGCCTGTGAATGTCCCACTGCTGGGCTAAGGCCTCTCCTCTTTTGAGAAGAAGGTTTTGGAGCTTGTTCCACCACGCTGCTCCTATGCGGGTTGGTGGAATAGGCATGTGACAGAATTTCAGTGAAATTTGACACATGCAGGTTTCCTCACGATTTTTTCCTTCACCGTCAAGCACGAGATGAATTATAATCACAAATTGTTAAGCACATGAAATTCAGTGGTGTTAGCCGGGTTTGAACCCACGATCATCGGTTGAGATTCACACGTTCTTACCACTGGACCATCTCGGCTAGCTGTGTCTGCTAAATAGAAATAATGAGAACAAATTTGTCAACTCTCTATATCTAATTTAACTCCAGTTTCTGAAACGCTGATCAAAGTAAAATTAACTAATCTGACTCAATGCCGAACGCTGATTGGTTGCCTATTGCGTCAGCCGCTACGATCGACCAATGATTACTCGTATTAAAGTAATACAAGTTCATTTCCATTTGATCAGCGTTTTAGAAACTGTTGGTTAGTCTTTCATAGTTAATATAATAAATAGTTGTTATAGTTCAGTTTTAATATGGATAAAAGTACTACTGCTCCTATTTTTTAATATTATCTCTTATGTTTGCCACCCTCGCGTCATATTAAATAAACCACACCTGGAAACAGATTTTTGTTAATTTAAGATGGCATGTTGACATAGTTTACGATGAAAATAGCTTGGATATCATAAAATAAAAATCTATTTTTTTTCTTCACACATTGGAAACCTACAAAAGGTACCCGGCTCCCTTTAGAACCGAAATGAATGTCTACTCGAACATGCCAATTAGCAAACACACCTTTTTAGACCCAAATAACTAAAATGTATTTTGAACTGTAGTTTTTAAACGATATCGATTCGATACAAACCTGAATAACTAATAATAATATTTTTTGTCGTTATATTTGTGTGTATCTATATTTTTCATAATCAATTACCGCCTTCACGAATTTCCGCTTAGCCTAAAGGTTGACTGGTAGAGAATGCCTTTAGGCATTAAGTCCGCCTTTTGTCAAACTACACAATGTGGTGGGCAAAAAAGTTTTAAATAAATAAATAAATAAGAAAATTATTCATATATTTATTAATAGTAGAGTAAGCTTGTTCTATGTGACAGTTTAGCGTGGTCCCCGAGGCACGGTGGGGAAATACCAGCGAGTACAACGGGCGGATATATATGTCCAATAGAATTTAACCATGTGTGTTGAACTAAAATAGCTCAATTGCAATGAGACCGGCACTCGTGATTCATCAGCGAGGCATTTCGTGTGTGGACATCGTACATTTGTTATCTACTCCGACAATATTATAGCTCTTTACTGACACTACTTATGATGTTTCGCGCCTTTCGCGTTGCAGGTCCTGGTTTCAATTCCCACCCACGACAGACATGAATATGTCTGTTTGTCCTGAGTCTGGGTGTAATAATTATCTATATAAGTATTTATTTACAAAACGAAAGTAGTATAATATGTAGTATATCAGTTTTCTGGTTTCCATAGTATGAGCTATGCTTAGTTTGGGATGACCAGGTTGCGAGTTCAACCTGAGCAAGCACATGTGTATTTACCGAACTGCAGTGTTGCAGCGTCGTGGAATACGCTCCAATTATTGCCTTGCCATTGTAAATGATCCTTGATTACATGTTATATTTAACTTTTGTAGATAGTATGTAACATACCTATGACATTTTAAATAACATATCGGGAATATATCTTAAGGATAAAAGGGAACTGGTAAAATACATCATAACGTGAATACTTAAACAGTAATACTAGATATTGTTGTGTTCCGGTTTGAATGGTGATGATCCAGTGTAACAAGGGGCACATTATATTAGTTCCCAAGCTGGCCAATGGTGATGTAAGAAACGGTTAATATTTCTTACAGCCTCAATGACTTTGGTGGTGACCACTTACCATCAGGTGGCCCATTTGTCGTTCCGCCTATATACTTTATAAAAGAAAAAACTCAAGTAGGTACAGGCGAAACATTTCAAGAATGTAAGATAACTGACATCTTCGGATATCGCCCTACTTTCTCTACAAGATCATGTCCCACGATAGCTTATCTTTTATCTTTAGACGTCGCGCCTCAAACATATTATTATTTATGTGCTGAGGTTTATCGAAGATACCGCTTTTTACATCGATATTCATGTTTAACTTCTTATTTATATAGGTAGTTTTTTTTATTTATTAATCCGACTTGGTGACGGGGCTTTGTATGCTTAGTGAATTGTACAAGCCCTCGTTGGTCTAGTGGCTACATGTAAGGCCGCAGACACGGTGGTCCTAGGTTCAAACCCAGGTCGGGCTAATAAAATGTTATTGAGATTTTCTGCCGCAAATTCTCAGTGGCAGCCCGGAGTCTGGGAGTTGGAAGTATGTACACTTCCGTGCCTCGGAAAGCACGTAAAGCCGTTGGTCCTGCGCCTGAACTCTTTCCGGTCGTGTCGGATTGCCGTCCCATCGGGTTATGAGAGTTAGGGAATAGAGAGTGCATCTATGTTTGCGCACACATTCGTGCATTATAATATCTCCTGCGCAGTTGGCTAATCTCTCTTGAGCTTGGCCGCCGTGGCCGAAATCGGTCAGGAAGACCATATTGTACAAGCCCGTTTCAATGGATCCATATCGTTTTTTTCCCCGCGAAATATACTAAGTATAGTTACTCCGGTTCGAAGGGTGAGTTACTCAGTGTAATTACAGGCATAATTTCTTAATGCCTATGGTTGGTCGCAAGAGAAACACAGTGAAATGACATCCCCGCCCCCGTCGTCGTCGGCGCGTGTTATTAATTATTAAGCTCTTTATATTAACTTGAGTGCTCACTAGCTGTCAATTAGGTATCATAAAGCTTCGATAAAGCAGCCAAGCGTGTTTTATTTTTATAGTGATACAAGAAAAATGCATTGTTGATGAAAAATGTAGAATATATGTGGAGTACATATGCCATTGTTTTCATTTAATGTTACGTTTCTAACGTAATGATTGTACAAGCAGTGATTTGAGAATATTACGACTGTTTGTCTCGAATGAATAGAGTCGTGTTTCTTTATCAGTTACGACGACGCTAAGTAAAGTAATGCATTTACATCATCAGTTTTGATTTATCACTATAATGAAATTTTAATTTAACGTTATGTTATATTATAGTTATGTTATCACGAATTTCAAATGAAAAGTTAGCTCGTGTGTTCTTACAAGAACTTGTAAATTATCTTTGTTATATTTAATTTTCAGTAACAGTGAATGTCCCACTGCTGGGTTAAGGCCTCTTCTCCTCTTTTGAGGAGACGGTTTTGGAGCTTATTCTAACACGCTACTCCAATGTGGGTTGGTGGACACGTGACAGAATTTCAGTGAAATTTGGCACATGCAAGTTTCCTAACGATGTTTTCCTTCACCGTCAAGCACGAGATGATTTATAATCACAAATACCAAGATAACTCCGCAGGGAACTTGACCTCATCTAATTATATAGTGTTTGTCATTGTTTCAATCAAACTTATCAATATTAAAGTATTTATGACATATAATCGGTGAAAAGTTGTCAGTCTTTTTTTCTAAACTCAATATATAAAAATACATTTTTATATATTAATGTATTTAAATTTTATTCAGAAGAGGAAGCGCTGGCTTCCTTATAAACATCTCGTTAAAAATTTAATTCAGGAAGCCCGACATTATTCTGAATCTTATTTTCATATTTTTAACGAAGAAATAAATAAATAAAATTGAAATCAGATATCTTTTGAAGAACAGCTCGCTTACTTCGCCATTAAGAATCAGTAGAAATAAGAAGAAACAAAACACCGCTACCACATCGACTACTTCTTTAAATTTATTCCTGTTACTTACTATTTGCGTGAGATAAAAATGAAAACCATTCCCGCTAAATCGTCAATGTACGGAAATCCTTTGAGGATAAACACAATATTATAAAGAGTATATTTTATGTACATCCAATATTGAACCGTATTGTGTTGTACGTTTAAAGTTGCATTTCGAACTTGCTAAAACTTATATATATATATTTGTCCTCCGAAGAGTGAACTTGTATAAGTTTTGCATCGGAAAATGTGCTTGCCTCATGCCACTATAATAATTCCAGTTTCGCGGGTCGTAAAATATATATATGTACATAGAAAGTTTCCGTGACATTAATATACGTAAAACAATTTAATGTGCATAATATTAAAATTTCTAAATGCGAAAATTATTTTATGTATGTAAATTCAGAATAAAAACATCCCCAAGGCCTGGTTTAATTAAAATATTATAAATGATTTCCGTTTCTTACGTGCACAAACCGACAGAAATGAAGTTAGTAAAACGTAACTGTCCCATCACTGCTGAACTCTCCTCTTGCCGACCAACCAATCGACATATGTATTCGCAGCGAGATTAGTTATAAACAAATTAAGCAAATAAAATAATTTATCGTTTTTAGGTGCATTCTTTATAAGCCATATATTAAGTCCATATGAATTTGTGTTTTAAGTATGCTGTCGTTTTTAAGTTTGAGATTGTGTGTTATCTATTCTTGGACGCAACGGCTTATGTATTAATTGTGATTTGAAGCATTACTAAAGTGAATTAGATTAGGCTCGAAGTAGATATTATAAAAATGTTGGATCATTTATAATTGCAGAATTGTTTTTGTTATTTTGTAGGTAGGTAGGCGGAAGGGCGTATGAGCCACCTGATAGTAAGTCACCACCGCTCATATAGACATTGGTGAAGTAAGAAATGTAAACCATTCTTTACATGTCCAATGCGCCACCAACTTTGGGAACAAAGATGTGGTTTGTGCATGTAGTTACAAAGGTTAACTCACCCTTCAAACCGGAACACAACAATAGTAAGTATTGCTGTTCAATGGTAGAACATCTGATGAGTGGGTTGTACAAAGCCCTACCTATTGATTATAGTGTTATTTTGTTTTCCAACTAAAATACACTAGAATTACTTACTGTCATGTATTATAATATGAATAAAACTATAATATACACGTACGAATTAAATATACCACAAATTATATATTACAATCGTATTTATTGTAAAATTGTAATATCGTTTAAATCATATAGCCGAAGCGTTAACGAGAATTACAAATTGTATTTTACGCTTTAATAAATTTAGTCAAATAATCTCCAGGGTCACCGCAAGTCACCTTTGATGTATTGAGTTTGATTTTGATTACTTTGTTAATGTCAATAACTTGTTAATATATAAAAGAGGTCATTGAAGTGAAATATTGGAAATTTTAATCATATTTGATGATGTGATTAAATTTTTATTTATGACAATGTTATCTTATAGAAAAGAGTCGGTATGCCCTAGTAGATAAAAGACGTGGAATAACATCGTGGATTTGCTAGTTCAAACCCGATAGTCACCGCGCTATCGAATGGTCAGCCCACTGCTGTCCTCGATCATCTAAGCTACCACACCGGGAAGAGTTTAGTCATTCATCTTCTCGTTTATCCAAGTGATCAGCTCCCTACGTTTTCGACCTGCGTTCGACGAAATTCCGGATTCGGTATGCGATCTACGAGTGAGATGCATAGGATATTCCATCGCTCTTTGCGCGACTTTTCTTTTTTTGCATGCAATACTTAGTAAGCGTCCATGTTTCGGTACTGTAACGTAATATACATTAATTTAAATCTAAAATAATTAGTATGACAATCTTGAAATAGTCTATTCAGGTGTAGAAAATATTAGAACGGGGGTAAAAATAAAAAATAAAAAGTAAACTTACGTTGAAGGATTCTACTAGAATTAATTAGCATTTTGTATTTGTATTAAATAAATAAGGATGAAGACTTCTATGTTCATTCGGCTTTGCAATGCAATAATCAATTAATTTCATATATAAAAGAGTTTTACATGATTCAATTAAAATAGTAAAGACAGTCAGTTGGTAGTGACTACATACATATACTCGTATATTTTAATAAAGTTATTAAGACTTCTACAATGAACCACTTCAAAGTGATATAATGAAATTATTATATAATATATATTATACATGTTAATGTTCCATTATATGCAAGTGCTCAATATTTACGATTAAACTTCTAAACTCAACGTCGTTGTTAATTAATTAGCGTGGTTTTCACGATTCTAAGTCTATCTAATTGTAAATAAGTGGTTCTACGACGGAAATGTCTATGTATTGATGATAAACCATCACGTGGCTCATTTGATCATCTGCTATATCATTTAAATATATGATATATATACTACCCGTCTCTTTTAATGAGAGGTAATGTTAAACAAAGAGGCACTAGGACCTACGACGAGAAAGATACTCAAGTGGAAGAGAGGATTGGTTGAGACCAATCGAGGGCTCTGAAACGTGATCGAAGATCGGTAGAACGTATAGTGCGGTGCAGTTCTACATTAATTGGCAATTACTTTCTAAAAGTAAGTAAATAACGCGAAAACATAAACATATAGCTAAATAATATACGGATTTAGTGATGTGTACAAATATACTTCAGTTTTCAATACTACTGGCAAAATAATTACTAATATTCCTTTTTACTCCTCCAATTAAGCGTACAGCTTGTGTTTGGGATGTGGACCCCTAAGAGGTCAGGAACCGGCGACTTTTCAATCGCTTAGCTATATTGACGCTTTATACGCTTCAATGGCGATTATTACGATTTATTTGTTGTATATTTTTGCCATATGAGATTTCTAGTAATTTTATATATTAATACGAGTAATGGAATTATTATTTTGACAGTAACAAGAATTAATTTTCAGACAACTATCTGAAATGTACTAACTATACTGTTAAATTTTGACAGCTTCTAAATTTGGGTTGAGCCCTTTATTCTTTTCATGACCTAATAAGTTTCATACATAAATTGGGTTACGCTGACAGGAGACAGGAGTTGACGCGTCGTTTTAGTATAAATTTAAAGGATGTGGGAATCTTTCAAAGCGCACTGTCTGTACCTAACTCAGATATACCCAAAATGTTTTACCAGTTTAAGTTAAAATAAGTGAATAATGTTGTTTAGTTAGAGGTGAATATTTATTATGGGAATGATGGGACTGACATTTAGCTTCAGCGCTAAAAAGACCCTAAATAAAATCAGAAAAAAAATGGGTTACAGTCGTGTAAACCGAATTTCGAATCCTAGAATCTTGCAAAGTAAAGTTGCCAAAATTCTCCCACGTCCCTGTAACGAACGCTTCGTTTTAAGATTTTGTTATCTGTGTTAAGAAGGATATTATATTATACCAGATACTGAAATTATAACTATAGTTGTACTGAAACATTGAATATAATATTTTTCTTCCTAAATTTTTTTCTTTCTTTCTTCTAAGTGGTTTACTCTAGTTATTTAATATTCGCTTTAAATGTCGAGTTCAAGGGATTTGTTTTTAACTCTGCAGTGGCATTTTTGCGTTTAGAAAGCCGCATGCGAATAGCTTTTATTAACAAGGACGAATTATTCCGCAGAGCGCAGTTTGTAATGCATCGTTAATATGTCGGGGGAAATGCAACAACGAGGTCAAGTTTATCTTTTCTCACGCTATTACCGTGCTAACTGTGCGGAACCGAGCGAGTGAGTGTTTTATTTAATAATTCATGATCCGATTCGGAAGTTTAGATGTTTCGGTGTCAAAGTTTATCAAAATGTTGGGATGTTCGTGACTTGTGTAGGGTTGTATTTTGATCTGAGCGTTTTTTTTTGGATTTGTTAAGCGACTTCGATGATTTAGTCTGTCTTATATTTATAAATTTATGTAATAACACGTATTTTTTTTCTAAATCGTTTCAATAGTGATGAAACATACATTACGTCGACTATTGCTGACATCCCGATAACTTTTGGTCAAATTATTAAACGCTGTATTGATTCTTATCAAAATAATAACGCTTGTTTGTTTGACGCTGATTATTTTAAAATATACTTATCCTATTATTATATTCAAATATTTTTAGTATTTAAAGTATTTTTGTAGTGTTATGACAAGATATTTTATAATACAAGAGCAAAACAGATGAGGTCTTCCGAAGATTTATTAGCAGTAGGTACAGCCGGCCAGATTGTTTTCTATGTAGTTTACTTTGGTTTTAAATTACAGTTTCTCTCTACTAAGATCAGCATTTGATCTTATTTGAATTTTTTCGTATTGATAACATTCATTATAGCTCGTCAAAAGCTACCGAACCAAAAAAAAAAAACAAAATGTGTTTACAACAGAGGCGAAAAATGTACTGGACTGTTTTGTTTTTGCCTATTAACATAATAGGCAAAGACATGATACTCTGATTTATCTCACATAAATGTTCAATGCATTCTTCTCATGACTTAACATCTAGATCATGGTTCGCTTTGTACTGATGTTGCCGGAGGATCCGATAATGGTAGTGCCTACATTTTAAACGAGTCACGGAATATGTTATGAGGACTAGCATCGGGCTGGATTGAATTGTTTGGGATGATTTGAATTTTAAATTTTATTCATGATGATTCGTTCCATGGTTTTCTCTTCGGACGTCTTAACGGAGTATAAAATTCGATGAATTCGAATAGTCGAATTTTAAACGCGGATATGCAGAATGTAAATTGTTGTGTGCCTTGAATTCACAGAATACGGAAAGCGAAAACGTTATCCTTATACACTTTATAAAATGCTTTTTAAGAATTTATTCGATCACTCTCATTTTTAAAAGCGAAATAAAACGCTGTGTTATCAATTGAATGCTAAATTCAATAGAATTTTATTGTGATGATAAGATTTGAAATAATAGCCGTTCGTGGAATAGTTATCGATCATGTATATATATGTATATACGCATATGTAAAAACGTATGTATCCAAAAATACTCGTGCTCAGTTCACGAGACGTAAGGTTCTAAATTAATCTATGCATTAAATCTATGCATCAAAAATATTTGTCAGAAGTGTCTGTCCTGTTATTGTCTGTATGTTTAAAAAAATCGGTGTATTCAAATACAACTCTGAAATTTTATTTACAAAAAAAACAATTGCGCGTGCAACACCGTTCACGTCATAGAATTGAAACTTCTATAAATATATACCTCTCTATCTCTCTACGTCATATCTTTTTCTCTTTCCTGTAACGTCTCTCATGTAAATGTGCCTAAACGTCTTCTCAATTCTCATTCCACCTATCTAGTATTGAATGGCTGCCTAAAAAGTTTCACTCCACTAAGTAAGGTAACAGATTGGAAATGTCCCACTGCTACAAAGGCCTCCTGTCAGTTGAGGAGATATTTTGGGTGTTTCACGCTACTCCAATGCATTTTATAAACAAAATTTAAGCACGTAAAAACTGTGATCCTTGCTCTATTTTGAATTCACAATCTTTCGGTCAGATTCAAGTGCTCTATTCAATGAGCTATCCCGACCAAAACAAGCTTCACTTAAAAAATTACAATTTCAAACAAAGTTTGTTTCAAACTTAAATGTAACATCCTTGCGATTTTTTTTCTAATTTTGCTCTGATCTTCGCGCCACATTGTACTCTATGAATATTTCATGACATGGTCTTGTAAACGTGAGTTTATTTTTCGCTATTTGCAATTGAAATCACTTATGAGTTTTACGTAACACGATGTGTTTTTTTTTAATATAATTAGTTTGATCTAGTTTTAAATTTATAATGTATGTATTTATGTATGTAATAGATTATGATTTATTTGTTATTATTAATGATTTTTCTGTTATTTTCAGGTATGTTCAAATTTATTAAAATTCAATATAGAGGTAAGATAAAATATATTCGTTCTGAAAATTCTCATGCATTTTTGTTTTTTGTTTTGTATGTAAATTGAATAGTTATATGACATTTAATTTAGTTTGTAATGCATTTTTTTTTGTAATCTGTCAGCCATCATCTTTATCATTTTAAATCATTATAACAAGATTTTAGTTAAGTAAAAAGCATTGTTTTTCGTGAAGAAGAAACGTTGTTTTTAGATAAGTAAGCAAGTAAATGTATACTTACATTCTGTTAAGTTTTTAGTAAAACAAACGACTTCGTACTTTCGTTTTAGCGTTTTAAAACTTTCTGGTAATAACTTGTGAGTAACGTTCTCCAACTACTTTTCATGGACTTTTCGTATTCGAAGTTATATGGTCGTTTGCCATAAATCCCCTTCCATAGCGGTCTGGCGTGCCAGCCGAGCATTAAACGAAGGAGCACCCTCCTATCAAGTTCAAGAATAAATGCGTCTAGCTTTCTATATACAATTTAAATATGTGGCATTTAGGTATCAAGAGTTGATATTTTTTCGATAAGATTTAACGATTGTTTATGTGACTTTGCTATCTCGTTCAGTTTACGATATGACGATTGTGCTTTTTTATTTTTATCGATGATACTTTTTCTGATTTTAAAAATTCGAACTGATACACCATTTATTATATATAACGAGCTGATCTGCCCACGATTTCGTTATTATTTAAACTCCAGAGACTAAGGATCTTTGTCTTTTTTTTAATTATATAGGTTTTATGCCTTCTTCACTTTGAATTGTTTTTATAAATTCTATTATATAATTTATACCGGTTTCTGTGTTAAAATCTTCGCACCTTTACGTTAATTGGGCTCCAGTGTTCAACGGACGTGACGTGTAGAATTCTAAACGTTTTATTGTTTTCATTTTCCCCATTACAGGGTATCCTAATAAATGGTTTAAAATTTAAACTATCTATGTCCGTTTATTTCTATATAAATTTTTATTAAAACGAATATGAAGTTCATCGTTACATTTTTATTATATGTAGAATTTTTATTATATAAAAAGAATATAATGTCTATATTATTTCAATTAAATGCTTGTTACTGAAAACAACATGGGTAGAAATATCGGAATATTTTTTTTTTAAACATATATTGTTTTCATTATTCGGCAATTGCTAATTAGAATTAAGTTAAAGTTTTTCTGAAATAACAAGTGATGATGATGCTGACGATTGAATGTGAAAAAACATAACCATTATTAGTCGTATAACCCTTAGTGGTATATTAGTCGGGTTAAATAAAGTTTTAATCAAACATGTTGACTATTACCGACACGTCAAACTCAATCTATATAGTTATTGTGCTAAAATAATGTAGTTGATTACGATTCGATTAAATTTGAAGCTGTATTAAATCTTCAGAATAAATACTATGTGTACATAACAGGTAATCTGCAAATCGAATAAGAAATACCTAAATAGACGAATTTACATTTATAATACATCTCGTGTTTGACGGTGAAGGAAAACATCGTGAGGAAACCGTGCATATGTCAAATTTCACTGAAATTCTGTCACATGTGTATTCCACCAACCCGCATTAGAGCGGCGTGGTGGAATAAACTCCAAACATTCTCCTCAAAAAGAGGAGAAGAGGCCTTAGCCCAGCAGTGTGACATTCACAGGCCGTTACTACTGCTAGGCGAATTTACATATATATATATATATATATATATAAGGTATGAAATGTCTATAAAACTCGTATACTAACGGGTTATTGCTCAACGTCATTAGTTAGTAATTAAAATATATTATATTTGATATTTAACCAAAGTAAATAACGTTTAAACACTATTTACGAATAGTACCAAGGTAATTTTATATTGTCAATATTTGTCTACGTGCTTGGAATATTGTTAACTTAAGACAGAGGTGTCTAGTTTGTCCATGTGTCGATTGTCTTGGAATTATTGACGCATTTGAATAAGTTTCTTGAGAATTATATTTGAAAGGATTTTTTTCAACGAATGCTTAAAATAATTTTATTAATTCACATTTAAACTATTGCATGTATTCCATTTTTATTACGATAATAAAAAACTAATCGAACGTTCATCGTTTTTTTAATCAGCATACGCGGATACACTAGACAAATTTATATAATTTTAAAATTTGTATGTAATTTAACTTTTAAAAAAAATATTCAGTTTCGGCCATACATTCATACAGCCATACAATCATGTCAAATGTTTGGTCGCATTTTGTTCGCAAGTGTTCTTTATTGAATCGAAATTAGGTATAACGCTAATTAGCATTTAATATTCTTGGATAGGATATTTGGTGTCACTTTTAATAGTTTAATTCTTTTGATCGTTGCGACATCTCTACTACTACAAAATAGACTGGTTCAATTTACCTTTCAAAATATTTCATACGGTACAACTAAATATTTTCGTTTCCAAACAGTTTACAACAAGATGACCTTTTTCATGAAACGAAAAGTGCCTACATTTTGTTATTCCTCTTACATTACCTGCGTCGAGATCATTGCGAGGGAAACGAATTTCTCGTTGATAAAATAAAAAGATACATCAAAACGCAATAGCAAACCTTTATATCATATAAAAGAGACGAATAGACATTTCAGTTCAGTCACGCACAGAACGAGACCTTGGGAAGGGTATCTCATACATACAACATATCGATAATACGATATCCCCTCCAGCGAATTCTTTTGTTTGCTCTCCATAAAAAAAAATTGCGCTGTATCGTGTTATTGGTACATATTTAAATGCTTTGTGACTGATCGCTTCGTCTATGTATTATTGCTTCCTTGTGAATTGATTATATAAACTAGTCCTTTAAAGTTGTCTGTTACAAGTTGTCGTTAATCGAATTTCAAATTGTACGCATTTATTACAGAGTATTATAATGTAGAAACTAATTAATTGTATTTTTATAAGTCAAATCAGATTTTCGTAAGGTTGTTAAGATCATCTGTTACAATTTACATTAATTCTAATTGAATTTCGTAAGGATTTATCGTTCTAAATTTTTTTATATTAATAAATATTTTAGTTATTTTCGAGTTAAGAATACCAAAAATACATTAATTTAGACGAGATTTAATGCACAAAGATTGTTCATAGACGCTATCAGATATTGTTATAAAATATCCAGATTTTTGATGTGACTATAAATTTTTACGGTCGGTCACTAAGTGCTTGTACACTGTAATTTAGCTAAATGTTAATGTAAGCTAATATAAATACATTTACGAGTACAATATTAATGTATTCAATATCTTATGATAAAATACTTAGAAACAACAAAACGGTGATTAGTTGGAAAATGCTGTGTTTTTATTTCGTATGTCAAGTGAATAATGACAAAGAGAGAAAAATTAGTATTTGGCTAAATAGGCCTAATGAATTTTTATAAGTAATACATCTTAAATTATTAAATTTTATTTAATATTAAAGATAAGCATCTTTAATATAAAATATAATATTTAGAAAGTAAAAAATACTAGCAAAAATACTAGCGCGGTTTCGCCAACGTGAAATTCATTTTGTGACGAAAATCCTTCACAATCTGCCACTCAACGTACCTACTTAAGCCTAGTTGAATGATACATATAATTTGTTTAAATTATTAGGTATTATCAGCGGTAGGACGAATTAACAAAATAGTTGTTTTGGTTTTGGTAACACAGAAATAGCAATTTTAACTTAAAAAATAGTACTTGTTTTGAAATCACAGACATACATTTTATTTATTCGTATAGGATGTACCATTCGCATTCCAAAATGTATTTTCTTAGAATATTTTTTTCCTGTTGATGTTTTTCTAAGGTCACGTGCACTTATGTTTCGAATGAATTAAAATAGGTCAATTAATTTTATAATTTTAAAGTAACATGAAGATGTCATGCAGTGTTTGTTTATTTTGTTGACTAAAATGTCCTTAAATGTTTAATAATATTTCGTTCGAAATTTGTATGAATTATTGAAATAATTATAAGACTTTAGATGTTATTTTCCTGTTGCACACAAAACAACAAAAATATTGCTATTTGATAAAATGAATGAAATGTGTTTTGTATCTAGTCAAGTTTACGAAGAGGCAAATTGATTTTTTAAAAAAATAAAAAAATATATTTAAAATAATTGAGGATTGAATTAAACACGTCTGAACAGATTTGGATGCTCAGTTTAATTAATTATTGAAATACATGTTTCCCACTGTCTTAACTAAAATCTTACATTCCAGGAATCCATTTACATTGTTATGTTTCCCAGTACAACGACCACCCAACGCTAGAATGCAAAAATGCAATTTTTAGGTTTTTACTGTGAATATTCTTCGTGGTACTGGTTGCATAACTTCTCCCTCCCCAAGCGCGAAATTATCCGAATTAGGATTTACAGGATTCGGATTATTTCGCAAGAAAGTGAACAATTTTAATTTATACTTAAAAATAATATATCCTAAAACACATATGGGTAGAATTGTATACAGTAACACCGTGGCCAAACTTAGGCTATTAATTTTCACTACACTATTTTCACTTTCCACACTTTCACTTTCCAGATTCTGAACTTTTAACATGTAAGATAACTGTTTTAAGTCATCGAAGTTAATCTCCTTCATATCTAGCGTTTTATTCCAATTTACAGTTGAAGATTTCAGTATGGGAAGATCAGCAATCGGTATTAACGTCGTAACGATGTTCCCGTAGAATCGACGATAATAGAGTCGGATATTTTCTAGGAATACTATACAATTTTCGTCAATGTGTAATATAAGAGAGCCATGTAGAGATTTGTGGGTTACATTATCACCGCAGATTTCCTTTAGAATAATTGTATCCCTTATGTAAACTATCCAATCATTGTCCTTGATTCGTTGAACCTTAATATTTTCCACATCTACGGAAACAGCATTGCAGTTGGATATGTTAGTTCTAAATTTCATTAATTGCTCTACGCAAGTTTCCTCCGTGTATGGTATGACGTTATCTTCGGTGCATAGGAATTCCTTTTCTCCGATTTCCTCGCAGGACTGCGCGACCGATAGGTATTTCAGCCCTTTCACCATGAGGTATGGGAATTTGGGATACCATGTGATTCTAAATCATCTGCCGAATGAACTGTTATTGTACTGCTAGTATCTGACCTAACGGGATATTCTTCTATGGAGTCTATCGATATTGTCTTTTCCGAATCCGAAATAGTAACAGTCTCAGACGAGTCACGGTTCCGTTTCTCAGTCGCTAGTCTATCTGTCTTTTTAGTCACATTATTAGGATCTTTACGATATTCTGTCTCAACGTCGCTAACATTAACAGCTAAAGATTGATTCTCTTCGTCAGAGTCTAGTGCGTTAACTTTTATGCGAGAGAGCGCGTCCGCATTGGTGTTTTGCTTTCCATTTTTATATATAACGTCAAAATCGTATTCCTGTAGTCTTAATCGCCAACGCGTCAACTTGCTATTTGGTTCTTTTAGGGAATAGAGCCAGGCCAACGGTCTGTGGTCAGTATAGATAACAAATTTACGACCATAAAGATAAGGCCGAAAATGTTTGACTGCCCAAATAATTGCCAATAGCTCGCGTTCGATAGTACTATATCTACTTTCAGTATCACTCAATGTCCTACTTGCATATGCTACCGGTTTATCGCTGCCAATCGGACCTTGTGATAAAACTGCACCTAGGGCGACAGTCGAGGCATCAGTCGTTAAAACGAAGGGTTTGTCAAAGTCTGGGTACTGTAATAGGGGAACAGTCGTGAGTAGCTCTTTGCATTTTTCAAATGCGTCAATGTATTTTTGGTCAATGACTATCTTATTGCGTTTCTTTAGACAGTTAGTCAAAGGTTGCGTTATTTTGGCAAAGTCCTTGATAAAGCGTCTGTAGTACCCTATCAATCCTAAGAAGCTTTTTATTTCAGTCGTGGTCTTGGGTAGAGGATAGTCAAGTATTGTCTGAATTTTGTCATTATTAGGTTTCAGTCCGTCTTTGGTAATGGTATGCCCTAAATAAAGCACTTCTTTACGCAGAAATTCGGATTTGTCAAGTTGTATTTTAAGATTCGTTTCTCTAAGTCGTTCAAATACTGTTCGTAATTTCTCTAGGTGTTCCTGTAAGCTACTCGAAAAGATTATTATGTCGTCTAAATAAACGAGGCAATGGATACCCTGCAGACCTCTTAAAATGTTATCCATTGCTCTCTGAAATGTGGCAGGTGCCGTTTTAAGGCCAAATGGCATTCTGAGAAACTCAAAATGGCCGAATTGTGTGCTAAACGCAGTTTTCTGCCTATCCTCTTCATTGACTTCAATTTGGTGGTATCCAGATGCCAAATCTAATGTAGTGAAGTAAACGCTTTTTCCTAATTTGTCGAAAAGGTCTGTGATATTAGGTAGAGGGTATTTGTCGTCTACTGTTATTTCATTTAAACGCCTATAATCAATCACCATCCTATATTTTGCTTGACCAGATGCATCAAGCTTTTTTGGTACAAGGTGTACAGGAGCACTCCAAGGGGAATGTGATTCCTGTATTACATTATCTTTTAATAGTTTGTGTACCTGATCTTTTATTTCCGCTGCTTGCGCAGGAGGTTGTCGATATGGTCTAACATAAATCGGATCCTCATTTTTAGTTCTAATTGCATGTTTTACCTGATTGGTGAATGTGAGAGGGAGGTGTTCACTGTAAAATATATCTTTAAATTCTCTACATAAATCAAATATTCTCTTTCGCTCCTCTTCATTCATATGTTCCAATCGTAATTTTAATAAGTTTTCTTCTAATATAGCATCAATTTCGATATCCCTTTTTTCCTTCGTACAGTTTACTTCGCAATCACTTCTTTCATACTTTATAATTTTAAATGGTTTTGTTACTGTCATTATTGCCTCTGTGTCTAAACTATTCTGTACTACTGTCGTTGTATAACCGTTCATACATCTAACTAGAGCGCTAGGCATTCTCACACCCTTACAAAATTCCTTATATTCTAATACGCCTTCGCCTGTGTGTAAGTCTGTAGGAAGTTTAACACGTTGTTCCGTACGCGGTGCTATTCGTATTTGATAATTACTCATATTATGTATAATAGGAATTAATGTTGTATTAGTTTGTAAAATGTTGCGTTTTAGGTCAATCAAAGCACCAATTTGTCTTAATAGATCGTCACCTACAACGCCGTCATATCGGGAATCTACGTCGTAGAGATAGAACTTGTGTTGATCGTTACAATTAAACGTCGGTGGTAGCGGTATCTCTATAACTTCTGAGTGTGAGCTAGATGCGTGTGTACTTATGACTTGAAATGGCTCGTGACGGATTGCATATGAAAAATATTCATAAGCTTTTCGTGGACTAATGAAAGATCTCATACTACCTGTGTCTATCATAAATTTTGAATCAATCTCTGGGATGTATATGTACGGTAACTTTAGGTTTGGATCACAATTAATTTCTATCACTTCATAATGCTTGTTGCTAGACGTATGTGAAAATTTTGTGCCTCCTCAGAAATTACAGGAGTAGGTGTTTCGTCGTTTACTTCAACATCCTGACTATCGGGAAATGACACTTGAGGTTCGAATTGTTGCGTGTCCGATCCAACAAAATTATTATTACAGTAATCATTTTCACTATAATCGTTTTGATCGTAGTAACATAAATCATTTGGTTGGTTATCGTAAAACTCTAACTCGTTAACTTTAAAACCTTGTTGCGGTCTTAGAGATGGTATAGTACGCATTGACACATCTGTTGAAATATTAGCCTGATTATTAGGTTTATAGCCGAATTGAGAATAACCTGGATTTTGTGCACGCATACCAAGCTGTTGTGGACGCATTCCGAATTGTTGGGGACGTATGCCCCACTGGGGCTGATAGCCAAACGATGGTCTATAGCCTAACTGAGGTCGATAACCTGTCGGTTGTGGTGGCTGATAACCTGAGAATTGTTGAGGTTGGTTTGAAGGCGCTTGAGCCGGACTTTGAATTCGTGGTACACCAAATTTGAACTTGGGGGCTAACAATTGGTTTGTCGAATTAAAACTATTTAGTCTAGGGGAAAGCACGTTATTTCCAAATTTAAATGTCGACGGAATACCGGGGAATGGAGCTACGATATTCGATTTATTATTCATTCTGTTACGTGCGGTATATTGGTCGTGAAAATTAACCTCTTCCATAACAACACTTAAGGCTTCTTCGAGACTACGCGGTGATTTTAACCGAACTACTCTAACCATATTTTCCGGTAAATTGTACAGGAAAACATTTAGCGAAGTGTTATTATAAATGATAATTTTACTCTGCTTAAGATTAGAATCCGTAATTAAATTTACTTTCGATATTAAAGCTGAACGAACAGACTGTACTCTATTGCAAAATTCTAAATACGATTCACCTTGCCTAATTTTCATGGATTCAAGTTCGATAGCCATGCATTCCTCACTACGCGGATCCCCAAAGTGTAAAGTTAATAGTTCCTTGAATTCGTCCCATGTAGTTATATCCTCGCGTTCACTGATAAGGGCCGCCGCATTGTCTTTAAGTCGGCTCATTATCGAATGCATAACATACATATTTTGTGTCGGACCCCCTACATATTTATTAATAACGTATTCGCACTGTCTAATAAAAAGATTTAATTGACGTTTATCTCCGCCAAAAAGTGGGATTAATTTTAGAATTTCAGTTGGGATGAGAACTATTTGCTCCAGATGTTCGTTAGTAGACATTTTAATGAGGAATATCGCGGTATTTAATAAAATAAAAATCACTATAATTACCTTTTACACTAATACAATGTTAAATTATATCTAAATTTATAATTAATTCGTAAAATTATATTTTAAATGAATTTTACTTAGTATTATTCACAAAAATTCATGTGAGAGATAAAATACAAATATGATACGTATAACTAAATTCCGATTTCACAGATTTTATATGAAAACCAGATAACAGTTAAAAAGAGAGAGTTCCAATCTCTAGATAACAAAACTCTACAATTTGAATAGGCATGAAATAGGTAAGGAAGGTGAAAAGGCTTACTCACCAACCAGCCAACGCCCTCAGCATCGCTCCAACCACTTGACGAATTTATTTGTTCGATGGATCGCCGTCCGCGCCGGAAAATCGCGAAAATCGGTAAATTTAGATACTCGAATATTTACGCGAATGCGCTATAATTACGACGATCCTGTCCGCAGCGCCAGTCAAGTTTACGAAGAGGCAAATTGATTTTTTAAAAAAATAAAAAAATATATTTAAAATAATTGAGGATTGAATTAAACACGTCTGAACAGATTTGGATGCTCAGTTTAATTAATTATTGAAATACATGTTTCCCACTGTCTTAACTAAAATCTTACATTCCAGGAATCCATTTACATTGTTATGTTTCCCAGTACAACGACCACCCAACGCTAGAATGCAAAAATGCAATTTTTAGGTTTTTACTGTGAATATTCTTCGTGGTACTGGTTGCATAACTATCTAGCTATCTACCCAAGCTGGCTTTACAGCAAATAAAAATCAGTTGTTTGGCTTATTTAACGAAAAGGTAAACAAACATGGAAAGAATGATTCTATCCAATCAGCAATGGAACCATTAGCCACCAACCCGAATTTGATTGGCGTGGTGGGACAAACTCCAATTTTTCAAATCGTCAAAATCCCACAAGTGAGATATTTAAAACCAGTTTATTTTTGGTACTTAATCGTTTCTTAATCTATTCTCGTCGTCGTCTCATATTTTGTCGACCTGTCGTCACAAGATACACGATACGTATACTGTAAGTAATGCGTTCATTCATCGTTGACAACGCATCCTATTCAAACATTATCCGAGACGATAACCCAAATAGCCGATCGTTTGGAATGTGAGCCCATCGACTGCTATCTATCAAACGCCACACGATCCGTCTAGAACGCATAACGTTAATTGCTAATGGGTTAACATTATCGTCATTAGTGAATTTCTGAATGGATATTTTTATTGGCATTTTATTAATTTACTGTTTATGTTGAAATATGTTTATTTTTATCGTTGTTTCTTTCATTGATAAATAATAAGGCAAAGGTCGCAACGGGTCAAATAAGTAGGGTTTTTGATGATATGTAAATTAGGTAGTTGTGATTTTTCGTATACTCCAAATAGTGTCTACGATGCTACAATTTTTTGTCTGTAATGGCACTGGCTCACTCACCATATAATGGAACCATAGCAATACAGAGAAGTATTGTTTGGCGGCAGAATAATTGGGTGATATCCACCAAGACGGGCCAAGACAAAACTCTACTGGGTTCATATTTAGAACGCGTTTTGTATAAATATGGGAATCTTAATAAATACGTTTGACAAATAGCGTAAGAACCGATCAGGTTGATTGGAATTTAATTGTGTATAAGAATTTTGCCAAAATATAATACATTTAGCCTTTACAATTTTTAACAAAAAATAGAACTTCTAAGACCTATAATAGATTTTTTATTAATATGTCACGGGTCGGCGCACTGACTAGTTCTACAATAAAGGTTTTTTTTTTCAATTGATCAATTATGAAGTAAACATTAATTGCCAGCATCATTAAAAACACGCAACCGACCGGTCATGACGATCGATAACGGGACACAGTATGACTTATAAGTTTTCTACCTGATTGTGCAGTATGATTGACGTAAGCGCTGGAAAATATATACCTACATTCGTTTTTCAAATAATTAATAAGTTATTTTTGTACCACTATCGATCTGCATAGATTATATTTATACTAGCTGTGCCCCGCCGTTTCACCCGCGTATAATTAATAAAAATATAGTAAATTAATTTATTACTATAATAACAAACACGCGCGCGCGCACACACACACACACACGATTATTAACGATAAGATAATTAACGATTTGAAATTAATTTTCATAACATAGGGTTTACCGATCTTATATTATATGGCCTAACATTGCGCCATCACATGTTCTTTGTGTGTACAAATTTCGATCAAGATTGGTCAAGCCGTTCTTGAGTTATAAGAAGACATATATACATACAGAGAGACAATAGTATAATGTGAATCACTGCACCATAAAATGATTCATTATCACAAAATTTGGTGAAAAAAAAAAAAATGTACAGACAGAACCAATAAATTTATTTAGTAGTATATAGATAGATATAGATTACACTATGTATTCAATGTATGCTTGTATGTATTCAATGTATGCTGCCGAATACCTCATTCTGATAAAGGAAAATATTGTGAGGAAACCTGCATATGATAATAATTTGCCACATGGACATCCATCACACAGGACACATCAGGCATTGGAATAGTGTGCTTGGAGTAAGCTCCAAACCTTCTCATAAAAATGGAGAGGATGCATTAGATCTGCAGTGGCCCTTAAATTATTACATCGAAATTTAACTATCTTATTTTTTCTTGAAATGAATATAGAGTTTAAACTCAACATATTTCAATAATTTACTTAAATATATGGATGTGTATAAATGTGTGTGTGTGTATGTGTGAAACGTTTGTGTAAAGATTAGAAAGAGTTTTGAATGAATCGGTTCGATGTTTTCCTTCAAATAGTTCTAGAATTGCGTACGTGCTCCAATCGCATTTCAAACGGATATTTTAGCTTCCAATCTATACTGATATTATAAATGCGAAAGTAACTCTGTCTGTCTGTAACGCCTTCATGGATATACCACTGAACTGATTTTGATGAATTTTAATATGAAGCAAGCTTGAATACCAAGGAAGAACAAAGGCTACTTATTTACCTTATGTAGGGGGTCAACCCTTTCACCTTTCACACGCGGGTAAACCTGCGGGAGAAAACGAGTTCACTATAAAAATAAAAAATGAATTTTTCCTTGCTATTTAGATGTTGCAGTCATGAAGCAATGCTCATGCTACTTAAGGATGTTGAAATTTCGAAGATTTCAATTGATAGCAAGCATAGTTCGTTTTATTTAAAATTGATAGCATATATGTAATTTTTTTCACCAATACTTTATTTTATATTTTATGCGTTCAATTCCTTGATATTTAATTTACATTCCATAACTCGGTATATTCTAAGATCAAGTAACGGTTATCCTAGCTTAGTCTTGCTGCAGGGAATTATAATTGTTCCTTTTTTGAACATTGTACAGGTAAAATATTAACTAAGCGAATTAAATCTGATTTTAATACATTCAAAGATAAATCTTAGTAAGAATATATTCACATAAATATTATGTATTTTCACAGTATAATTGTTTATATAATTGCCTGACATAATAATAAAAATAAAATTAAAAATAGCTTTTGTGCACATCATGACCGCGTTGAGTGGTATAGGAATGCTAGTAAGTGACATGCGAATAATATTTGGCTAGACATATTAGCAACCCGTATCAGATTTAATTGTATGTCTGCACATATGTATCCAACAGCCAGCATCGGAGCAGCGTGGTGGAATAAACTCTAAACCTTCGCACATGGAGAAAATGCCTTAACATAGCAATGTGACTTTCACAGACCGATATCAGATTGAATAGGTACTTGCAAAAATGTAAAATTTATGTGAAGATGTTAATGTTCACAGGGTTATATAAAATTATTCTTTTTAAAATTTAAAATTAGTATGCAAATAGAAATCATTAGTCCCCCCGATGCCAATGTCTAGTTGTCCATCAATGCCAACCTATCTTCTAATAGTGTATAATATTTTCCGGGCCGCTGTCTCTTGGGCAGCTTGCCAGTTCGTACTTGACCGCTGTCTAGTATCAAGTGTTGATAACTATACATACTTGTTCGAGTGCTGAGACAATATCAATAAAATATTTACGTAAAACTGCCTTGTTGGTATATAATTATTAGGCAGGTACGGAGATGGTAGGTTCGAATCCCAGATCAAACTCAATCAATAATAGCATCCCAAACTTAGCAGTGTTATACTCCAGTGTGTCGGAGAGCAAAACCGTTTGTCATTTGTGTAGATCTCAGGCGTGTGTTTACGTTGAGATATCGAACCTCTTGGCGCTATGTTAAAAAATGTCTCCAGCATTTAAAAAAATATATTAGTGATATTGTATTGGTCCTTTAAATTATTAATATTTTCATACCGAATAAATTCTATCTCATTCCTTTGTGACGTTATGATTGAATGAAAAATATTCAATATTTGTGAATTTTATACATTTGTTATACATACATTTCTATTTTATATGTATGTTATATTAATTAAATTAAATAATCTGATATTAAAATCAATTATGAGATATAGATAACAACACCGATGTGAACTATGTCGTCTGGTGTGTTCATGAAACGTTAATTAAATAGCGAAGAACTCGCTGTTTAATTAGAACTAGGTTGAAGTGTAATTTCATTCAAGCTCTGGAATACACTCCGTAGTATTGAGAAGAGGCTTTAGCCCAGCAGTGGGACATTCACAGGCTGTTACTGTACTGTACTTTATTGATATTACTAGGATTAATGTAATAAATATTGCATTTTTTGCTGACCGTATTCGGATGAGCCGAGATGGCCTAGTGGTTAGAATATGTAAATCTTTAGAATATTGTTGGTTCAAACCCAGAACTAAAACGTTAAACTGAATGTTGAATAAATTCCATAAAATGATATGCATATAGCGTTATTTTAGCGTTCGATACGCATGCTCACATTTTAATGACTATCTACAGAAATAGTTTGCAATGAAACATTCAAGACAGCTGATATCAAACACTCATCTCGGTTTGATGTCAATTATTTTTAGCTAATTAAATAACTGTATTTAAAGATTTTTAATTATTAAAGCTAAAGCTAATTTATTTATTTTTATTGGTTATATTTAACCATCTAGATGCTTCTGAGTCTGAAAACGTATCGGTATTGGTTTTTCGGACATACTGAATATATACATATTTAAACATATTTGTGCTTAGTTTTACCGTAAAAATAATTTATTTTTCTTTTACAAAAAGACCCACGTTCTTTTCTGCACTTAAGTTTACTGGTATAGAATCCCCTTAGCATTAAGTCCGCCTTTTGTACGATATATATTTCTAGCAGTGCATTATCGTATGAAATAAATAAATATTACCCCATAAAATGATTATAAAGAACGATTTATTTCTAATTATTTGTATCCCCAATTGTAGTATAAATTGTGTCATTATAAAACGAAATTCTTTTTTTTCGAAATTTAGATTAGAGAAAATGTTACATGAATCACGATGCAAATGTGTAGTCAACGTGTAGTCTTAACGGGCTCACGGTAAAACCCCTCAGGGCACACATTAATGAGATTAAAGTGATGTAAACGAGTGATTATCCGTCTACATTCAATACGTTCCGAAGTTATTTATATAACAATGTATGTATTTTATTCACTACTTAGATTCAATTAAGACGAAAAAAAAAAGCTAAGCGAAACCTTTGATGTTTTCTAAGTAATGAACGTTTTAGAATAACTATTGAAAAGAGACAGCTATACTGCGTTATTTGTTACTCTACTAACTTAATGTTATAAATATATTTAATTCAATATGTTTCTCAGTGTTAATTACTGCGATAAAGAATTATTATCATGCATTTATTTACACAAGATTCTAGAATGGTTAACGAGGTTCTTTGTTGTTTTTTAGGGTTTCGAGGAATCAAAATTTATAGGGTATATTCCGTTGCCCTAGAACTATGAAATTTGGCAAGTAATATCTTTGCTGAACTTTGGAAAGTAAGTCTTATACTACAAGTATAGGAAAAAGACTATACATTTGTTATTAAATCATAAAAAAACGATGAAAGGGCTTCATTGGCACAAGCTTAAACAGATTTTTAATTATTTTTATGATGTATAGTTTTCAATTTATGACGAAGAATGAAAAAATTACTTTTTCCCTTTTTTAATAGTATAGGTAGGTACCTAATAATTTTGGTGTATGTAGTACCTAACAGTTTGCACTGTTATGCATACTTGCTTATTTAAATTTAAAATTTTTGCTATTAAACATAACCCTAAATATGTGCCTACAAATTTGTACGGAACCCTCGGTGGGCGAGTCCGACTCGCACTTGTCCGGATTTCTTACATTTGCAAAAAAAAAAATCGTGTATTCGGCGATGCCATTTATTGTGCGTTGATGATAATAAATGGTCATTGACAAGCTTCGCTCTGTGAGATATTAGATACCCTATGTCCATTTTAATGAGCCGGTTGGCGTGATTGGTAGACCTTTGTGTGACCTTTCGCGGGTCGTGGGTTCGATTCCCACCCAGGACAGACATTTGTGTGTATAAACATGTCTGTTTGTCCTGAGTCTGGGTGTAATTATCTATATTCGTATGTATTTACAAAAGAAAATTTGTATATGTAGTATATCAGTTGTCTGGTTTCCATAGTACGAGCTCTGCTTAGTTTGAGATCAGATAGCCTTGTGTGAATAATGTCCAAGAATATTATTATTCTGTACTAACAACGTGTGTTCAAAATATCATGATGATCGGTTGAGTAGTTAAAGACGTGAAATAAATAAACAAACAATCGCATTTTAATATTAGTGAGGATATAAGTTAACATTCGATTATATTAAGCAAGAGTATTTTATAAATATTGATTGGGTCGCAATGTATAATTTTTGGTATCGTGCCCAAGGATTTCTTTTAATTTTCGATATTTACAAATTTAAATATTATTTATCATAATGTGGATTGACAAGTTATAAATAGCGAACATTAAAAAATAATCTCGTAAATTTTGTATTATTAATATTTAATTGCATTTAATAGATTAATAGATTTTATATATAGCACACGTTTTACACCGGGTGACGTAAATAGTCTACGTATATAAGCCCAAGGAGACTTAACGTTAGGTAGGTCGGCTTTGCCCTTGTAGTAGAACTAGTTTGTGACGAAGACGCCAACAATTTATACTGTATTTATATAGTGTGTTGATACTTTTATTATGAATAATTATTATTTTTATTAGATATATTATTACCAGTGCTCGCTCGTGGATAAAATTCGAACCAGTAGTTCCTGAGATTAGCCGGATCAAACAAACAAACTCTTCAGCTTTATATATTAGTATAAATTTTATCAAAATCGGTTCAGTGGTTTAGTCTTGTAAAAGTAACAGACAGGCAGTGTTACTTTCGCATTTATAATTTTTGGGGTTCCGTACCTCATAAGGAAAAAACGGAACCCTTATAGGATCACTTTGTTGTTCGTCCGTCCGTCCGTCTGTCCGTTTGTCTGTCTGTCAAGACCCTTTATCTTGGGAACACGTGGAGGTATCGAGTTGAAATTAAAAAGATATAAACAGGTCTCTTGAAGCTGTGAAAAAATCAAACTTCTAAATTAACGTAATAAAAAGATACGGCCGTTTATGCCGCAAATAACGTATATTTCGACACTCAAGGAATCAAAATTTATAGGGTATTTCCCGTTGACCTAGAACTATGAAATTTGGCAAGAAATACCGTCTTATACTACAAGTATAGGGAAAAATCTGAAAACAATACATTTGTACTTAAATCATAAAAAAAGCAAGGAACGACGGTCCCAATTTTGAATTGAGTTAACCGTGTCATCTGGGGTATCGTATGAAAGAGCTTCATTGGCACAAGCTTAAACAGATTTTTAATTATTTTTATGATGTATAGTTTTAGATTTACGACGAAGAATGGAAAAAAAACCTTTTCCTTTTTTTTATAAGTACCTAATAATTTTGGTGTATGTAGTACCTAACATTTTGCGCTGGTATGCATACCTGCTTATTTAATTTAAAATTTTGTAATTAACATGTACCTACAAATTTCTTCGGAACCCTCGGTGGGCGACTCCGACTCGCACTTGTCCGGTTTTTTTTTATATATGTAAGTGTAGACGTAATATCAGTGTTATCATCACTAAACACGTATGCGAAGAAATATCAATTATTCGGTTATATCGAATTGGTTTAAAACTTAATCGCAAATTTCATGACTTACTTTATTAAGAGGTGAAGGAGGGAATGTATATATGTATAGAAATCGAAGTTATCGGAACTTCGTAGTGGGGCGAATGAAAATGATGATCGTTGACTTTTCCAGCCCCCTTATACTGTCGCCGTGTGTGGCGCTTACGTTACCCTCGTGTTTCCGAGTTGGCTTGTCTATATATGTATGTACCTACTTCATAATATCATTACTGACTACTTTTTTGTACGGAGGCTGGAAATTGACAGTGTTTACAGTGTCGTGTTTAGAATATTATATAAAGCGTTTGGTCCAGCGCCTAAAATCTTTCCTATTGTGTCTTATTTGCGGTCCCATCGGATTATGCGAGTGAGATATAAGACAGTGCACCTGTGTTTGCTCTGATACATGTGCGCTATAATATATTCTCTATTTGGCTGGTGTCCCTTGAGAATGACGGTGATGGCCAAAATCCGTCTCGACCTTGCATCATCATTCATCATATTTACGACACTTATCTAAGATAAAATTTTCATCCAATTATAAAAGTAAATAAGTCATATCACCATGAAAACTAAAAAAAATTTAAAAGAATAAGATTATTTACTGAATTTTAATGAAACATCAAAATGTTTTTGTTTATTTAAACAATAGACGAGTTTCAATTAGTCGAGATACATATCTCATTTGTAGCAGTTTCAATGGATTTTGAAGAGCTTTCTAAACAAAGAATTCGTTCCGTTGTGTTGAAGGACGAATTTAAATATTTCGAGAAAATATTTTGAAGTTTAAATAATTACAGTAAATTCGGCTATTGACCGTTATTGAAAATCGTTGTTGATATAATTATGTTGTAAACTGGTTTGATTTTTGCATGATGAAATTCAAGTCTGTCAGTAGATTCTTCAGAAAGAAAAAAAAAAACGCCCGTCATTTATTAGTGCCTATATATCATAAATAATATTTAATATAGAAATGTAACGTAGCCATAAATAAATAGATAAATACATATATAATGAAGAATAGAAGTTCAAAAAGACACGTAAAAGTATGTACAAAAAAGTTATTGAAGTTTAATTACTAAAAACTTACAAAAAAAAAAACAAGGCCCACATTTAGTAGGTACAGCACTGGTGGCTCTGTAACCGAAGCCGAATGTAAACATTATTGCTATCGCCGAAAAGCGATCAATTTGTTTTATTGATGTTTACGTACGAAGCTTTTTATATGATTGGAGTTTTAACTTTATTATTACGACTTATTGTTGGATATCAATTCGCGTTGAAAGACTTACTGTATTTTCGACCTTCAATCTACAATTTAGATTAATGTGTGATTATTGAATATATGTATAAATAAACGTGACGAAGTTAATCTACATATCCATATGTATACGTATTACGTACTGATATGACTTTATCTTACATAAACTCATTTCACTTAAACTCACCACTTAATATGTTTTCTAGTAGATTTATAGTATTGTAGTTTGTGAACCAACCAGCAGTAAACAGGTAGGAGAAAAACATCCTTCTTCAAAAAATGTAAATAAAAATTTTATTTCTCGCTCTTGTAAGTCAAGAGTTCATTAATATTAAATACAGCATGCAATAATAATACTTTACAGTTTTCTTAATTCTATTAGCTATTCGCACATATACATTCCTACTTAATTTATTAATAACAAAATAATATTTGAAATAACAAAATTTATTATTAATGTTATGCTAAATATCTATTCCAAAAACAAAGAATCCACCGACATTTGTCTCGGCCTCAGATCGATCGAGGCCATATAAGGTATCCCGTGTGCGATGAATCGAGAATATTTGCGCACGAGCCGCTGGTAATCTAAAACATATAACGAATACTTCTATAATTATATTATTACGCTCAACATCATATTTTGTCGTAGTAATATCGAAAGGAATGCGTTTAAAATATTATAAATTTCTAGACTAACCGTTTCTTACAAAATAAATTTTATATCACATGAGCAATTAATTACAATTTAAATTGTAATATAGCAACACCTAAGCTTTATAATATCGTAAAACGTACACACGTAAAGATTTTTTTTGCACAGACGTGTAGTCTGCACCTTTAGTCTATCTTATCTTTAATCAATATTTTTTCAATGTGTCTGCATCATATTATAGCTCATCACAAACTAAGTTTTAGAATTCATAATTAATAGAAATACGTAATCATATAAAATTAGATTCCTAATAAAGAATCCAATCCTACTACTACTTTAAAGGGATTCCTGATTGATTCAGAAACTTGGCGTACAATTTCCTCGTAAGTGCTCTAACCTATTTATATGTAGTTTGACATTTACGCTTTCACAATTGTACTTCGCTGGTAATCCTATCCTGTGACATATCACGCTCAGTTTTATAACTTTAAATTTTCAGAGAATAAAACTATACGTATTGTCTCTGTAAGTACTTTAAACGACTTCAAAAATAGGATATACTCAATTCGTCTGAACATATTTTTCTGTGTATGTTCTGTAATATTCTCGATCCATGATAAATATTTTTGGATTCGGTTTTGCATTTAAATTTTAGGTAAATTACTGGTGGTAGAGCTTTGTGCAAGCTCTTCTGGGTAGGTACCACCCACTCCTCAGATATTCTACCGCAAAACAGCAGTACTTGTTGTGTTCCGGTTTGAAGGTCGAGTGAGCCAGTGTAATTACAGGCACAAGGGACATAACATCTTATTTCCCAAGGTTGGTGGCGCATTGGCGACGTAAGCGACGGTTAACATTTCTTACAATGCCATTGTCTATGGGTGTTGGTGACTATTTATAATTTTTATGTATGTTAACTTTGAAATTGTTTTAATGTAGCTATTTATTAAATAGTTTTTTGTTACATTAATTTCAAGTTTAGATTCAGTGACTTTAACGGTTCATTGACTCATCCCGTTCCCTTTCATTTGACAGTTCCAGCACAGTTCATAATATCAGATCAACATATAACTAGTTAATTTCAGTCTAAACAATCTAAATGGTTTTCATACATAATAACCCCAAGGATTGTAAGACTGTATTGTTAGCTTTTCACTAAAATAGACAGCAACAATAGCGTCGGAAATTGATTCATTTTGTTTACTAAACAATTGTTTCGTTCACTGCGCCGACCGCTTGTTGCTTGCCTTTGTAGATATATTTAGGTATTAATAGATTTCAATTAATTTCAATTAATACATAGCAGTTTTTATTAACTTAAATAAAAGTTAGAATCTGTTTGTTTGGGCTCGTTTGAAAAACAAACGTACCGACTCGTACTTTCATATTGTTATTCTTATGGCCTTATTTAGCGTAGCGAGTCGCAATAATTGTCTGAATACGATAAAGAACCTTACTTATAAACGCTACTTAGCGGATGATCAGTTAAGCAATGTTGTGTCTTCTTCTCTCGAACATCAAATCAATAATGACAAAAAGAGACAAATCAGTGTTTGACTAAACAGTCGCTTCTTATTTGATTATATCTTCATCAAGTAACGCAAATAGCTTGTACGTGATTCTGTCCTATTGTCGGTTTTTAATTACAGATCAAAGTAGTTAAATGAGATAGATATTTTCGTCGTACCGCACCGCACCGCTCTTACGTTCGTTGTTTAATGAATCAGCAAATATTTTGACATTCTGAGGTTGTTTCCGCGTTACGTATATCTTAGGATTATATTTGCGAATTCCCCTAAAAAAATCAATCAAAGATACGAATATCGCGAAATTCCGTGAACGTGATACAAAATTAAACACTTGAAAATTTTTGCATTAGACATATTACTTATTTTATTGTGTATGTTGCACTCAAATTATTATATAACATCTCGTCCAAAAGAGTTCCAGGTTTTTTATCATATACACTAAACACTTTCGATATTCCGTTCAATACACTTTCTCCCATGCAACAGTTATGATTCGCATATAGTTCGACACGAAGCTATGCATACGTTTACATTTCATTCGACGTATGCACGAGTAATGCGCGTTCGGCACGAATCCTCAACGGCCTCGTCAGATAGTCGTTGAACGGAGAAGTCCGGCTATTGAGGACTATCAACGTGATATCATTCATTCATTGTCAAAGCGAAAGTGATTCTTTCTGCGTCTGGTTCAGTGACACAGACGTGCACGTCTTTTTAAAAGTTATACAAACAGGTATAATGAAAAAAAAAATTTTTTTTATATGTATGTAACATTAATTTCTTATTGTAAAACTGTGAAGTCTGTAAGCGATACAAAGTTAAAATTGATTTAGTAGTTCGTACAGTTCTCTACAAACTTTTATATATTTTATGTTGTCAGTATGTACCGTCGGCCTAGTTATATACCGTCGGACTAGCTTACAAAGTTACAGATCTGAGCAAATAAAATGTTTTTTATTGCTACTAATATTTCATGAGATATTTTATCTCTGATTCATCTGAGATATTTATCTCTACTCCAAATTTAATACAAATCCATTCAGCCTAATAAATACAAATTTAATCTTACGAATAATTATCGATTATTTCCCGCGAGTCCGTTTGTTACAATTTTGACAATGAGGTAGCCTGGTTTAGACCAGGCTAACTCATTGTCAAATCTCGTTACAAATCGGTTCAGTGACTTAGTTATGAGATAACAAACAGACATACGAGAGTTCGTATTTGTTATATTAGTATAATTATGCATTTTTATAACAAATAAAAAATCAGGAACCGTTATTATTTTGTAGACAAAACAGATTGCGGTAACATCTGCAAAATCATTTGACGTCAATGCGGACTCTGTTTTGAGTTGGTATTACGAATTACATGATTTCAAAGAGTTTTGTTTATTTTATTAATAGTGTCGTAGCGAATAAATTTGCTTATATTAAAGTTACTTCAAGCTTTTATAGCTACTAAACCATTCTCGTGATTTATAACTGGTATAACTCTATTATAATAATTGAAACTTGTCCATATAGCACATTTTAAATATAGAATCGTGATATATAGAAGGGATTCTAACACTTATTGTTGGCTGATGCAGTTAGATATTTGTTCAAAATTCCATGCTATTGTTAGTCGGGAAGTTTCTCTTATATCAAATATTTTAATGCATACAGCTCGGCTAGAAGAATTTATATCACTTCAGTTACTAGAAGACGTCAGTAGTTATTATTCACAAGAATTTCCAATAAATTGAGAACTTTATTTGATATTCGATTATTTAAAATAGCTAGTAATAGCTGAAAGTCGGTTTTATAACGAAATAATAGAATAGAAAGTAGAATCTACACTTCTGTGCTAGCTTTACATTTAATTTGACAATGTGTCACGGTGGCAGAAATGTAATTTTTTTTTTAATCTTATTTAATTTAGGGCCTTTTGTCGTACACGGGCACGTCAGTCCCATTGTCCCTTATTGCTTTTTTTGAACATTACTTATTATTTAAAGCTATTAGATAGAATTCCAGGAGCATCTTAGCAGATTCTGATAAAGGATCTGATAGAATGCTTTTTAATTAAAAAAGATTTCATTTGATTTTCTATAATGATTTATTGTAAGTTACTGCTTCCGAATGTAGATTCATTTAAGAATAAACGGCTATAATTTGTTAATCTTTTTCATGAATCACTTTCCCACGGGTAGTTTGTTAATGGATCAAAAGTATTTTGAACTAACATGAAATACTTCAGTGCTTTGAGATACGAACGTAACAGTTGGAAACTGGAGCAAACTAGGGAAAATTATATCGATAATTCAAAACTTAATGTTCGCAGTAACGGTTGAATAACACCAACTAATCTATCTTGATTATAGCTTAATGATAATTAAATTTACGCTTCTGCGTTAAATATTGACAGGAACCAACTAAAGTAACGTAAATACTTTTAGTTGACTGCCTCGTTGGTCTAGTGGCTAGATATTAGGCTGCAGATCCGGTGGTCCTGGGTTCAATTCCCAGGTCGGGCCAATAAATAGTTATTGGGTTTTTCTGTCAGAAAATTCTCAGTAGCAGCCCGGAGTCTGGATGGTGGAAGTGTGTACACTCCCGTGCCTCGGAAAGCACGTTAAGCCGTTGGTCCTGCGCCTGAAATTCGTGTCGGATTGCCGTCCCATCGGATTATGAGAGCTAAGGAAAAGTGAGTGCACCTTTGTTTGCGCACACACTTGTGCACTATAATATCTCCTGCGCAGTTGGCTAATCTCTCTTGAGATTGGCCGCCGTGGCCGAAATCGGTCAGGAGGACCTTATACTTTTAGTCAGTACAGTACCGTACAGTACCAGCGCGTGAACGTCCCACTGCTCAGCTAAGGCCTCCTCTCCTCTTTTGAGGAGAAGGTTTGGAGCTTATCCACGTTGCTCTAATGCCGGTTGGTGGAATACACATGTGGCAGAATTTCAGTGAAATTAGACACATGCAGGTTTCCTCGCGATGCTTTCCTTCGCCGTCAAGCACGAGATGAATTATAATCACAAATTAAGCACATGCAATTCAGTGGTGCTTGCCCGGGTTTGAGCCCACGATCATCGGTTAAAAGTCACGCGTTCTTACCACTGGGCCATCTCGGCTTTTTAGTTTTATAGTAATTTAAACTTAATTATTATATAATATTAAAAGGATGCTTTGGGAGTAGGAAGAAACAAAAGTAACAGCCTGTCAATCTCGGTTGCCTGAGTAAATATTTCTTATCCTCTCGAGGAGAATACTTTGAACTATTTCCACCACGCTGAAGCATTAGGGATTGGTGGGTGGGTATACATGTTGCAGAATTTCATCCGACGTATGCAAGCTTCCGCACGATATTTTCATTTACCACCAATAATGATACAACAATATGAATTTAAAATACATGGCCCATGCACATGGCCCGTCTGCCTACCTATTTAAAAGAAAAAAACTTCAGATGAATTGAACGCCAAAAAGTATTAAATTAACGATCGTAAAGCAAGCGGCATTATTCTTCAGTCATAAAAATACTCATATAATAAATTTCTTTCCATCTTGGGATAATTAAAAAAACATTAACTTCCTAATAATTAATTCATTGTTGTTCTTGTAAGCTTTATTCATTTATTTTTTTTTACTTTATTTTTAATATATTTTTAACGATTCAATAATTCGAGTAAAACTTTAATAATGTGTGTTGTTTATTTTATTTTATTTTTATTACAATTTAGTTTTATTTTAGAGTACAATCATAAATAACTTAAATATAAAAATTGCATATCTCACTTATATAGGCTAACTTAACATGCACAGAAAAAGAAAAAAAAATAGTACATTGTGTAAATTATGTAAATTCTTTGTAAGTAAACTTAAAAAATAAAAAATAAACAAAATTATGGGCTTACTTTGACATACATATATACATATAATAAGGGGGAAATGATTATGTTGTTATTTGGTTATGCACATATATTTTTTATCTGTTGCAATTCAATTGTTATTGAACTATATTATTCTCTCAACAACAAAGAAATAAGTGACACAGAAACTCCGTAGTGGCTTAAATCTATTAGTCACGTGTTTACTTGATGTCACATTATACGGTGTTGATTTTGCGAAAGCAATTATATAGTTGACTCTCGTAAGAGCATCGTCGATCATAATTAGTGTAAGTATGATGGCAACACTGTGTTACTCCGTCCGTTTTATTTTTGGCGCAACAATTTTGGCAGTGCAATGTCAGGGGCTTGTATACCACAGTCAACGGCCGTGCCAATGTCTAGGCAGACTTGAATGTATAACAGACTCCATTACTTTGAAGCTTTCACAAATTAAAAGTTAAATTGTATGAGAACAAGAGTCTTGCGTTCATTTTTGTTAAGCCCAAACAAATAGTAATGGTAGCGCTATTTCTGTTTATTTATTTATCGTACTATTTTTAACTAATACAAATAATTATTTTTGGTGTAAACGGCGCCTTATTCAATTTCTTGTCTGATCGGAGTCGAAGAAAACGTGCGTTGTTGATATTTCAGGAACATAGTTTTTGATTTATTAAAAGAATATTTTTAGTATCTATATAAGTACAGTCGCCGAACTTTAAAATGACACGAAATTTAAACAGATCTGATTATTTTTTCAAAATTAATTAATCTCTGATTCGTTTGCTGTGATCGTCTCGTTTACATATTATTAAAATAGAATTGAGATTGTATGCACTAAAACGTGATCTCAGTCACGTATTTTCACGTTTTTGTCGGTAAATGCAGTTGGTGGTAGGGCTTCGTGCAAGCTCGTCTGGGTAGGTACCAACCACTCATCAGATATTCTACGGCAAAACAGCAGTACTTTGTATTGTTGTGTTCCAGTTTGAAGGGTGAGTGAGCCAGTGTAATTACACGCACACGGGACATAACATCTTAGTTCCCAAGGTTGGTGACGCATTGGCGATGTAAACGATGGTTATCTACTTACTATCAGGTGGCCCATATGCTCGTCCGTCTAATTAGGCTAAAAATTTTTTTTTTTGAACAACGAAAACTGTGTTATAAAAATGTGTCAAGTTATGTTGTGTGTGTCAAGCTTAAAAGCTTTTACAGACAAGTAAATAATTTTCGTCACGAAAATGTAACAAAGGGTCGCGAAACTAAATTCAAGAAAGCATTACTGAATCTTCATATGCTTGATTTATTTTTAAATATATACTTAATTCATTTCGAGCTCGGCGCCGAAAGAAAACATTGTTTGAAATTAATTTAAAAAATATTATATAACGTGTTATCTCATAGCATACAATATATACTTTTAATAATTCACATTGTCTTATCTTGGCTCGTACACAAGTAAACAAATTCTTAATAAACTTTATTTGTTTACACTCATCGATTTAACTACGAAAAAAAAACAGCTGCGGTGATCCGGAAATCTTGGCACTAATTAACTTCACGAAGTATGGTTATTTATTCCTTAAATTGAACTCTGTCCCGTTGTAATAGGAGCGTGATTACGTTCTGGCTCGTTATCGATCGATATAATCGAAGGGAATGTTGGTGAGCCATCCAAATCGTAGCCTCTGCCAAATCTATGTAAATTATTTTCAAATAATAATTATTATTTTCTTACGTTAATTATTAAATGATATATTAAAATTGGTTGGTTCATTTACTAAACGATTTTACACGGGTTTATTTTGTTATGAATCCAATTCACTTTGGTTTAATTAGATATTAACACTGTTTACAATTTTGATTTCCTTTACAGTACAATACAGTACAGATTGTAACAATTTTCTTTGTCGTTAGTCGAGTTAATTAATCGGCATAGTTTCTCTCGGTCTCTCTTGGGTTTGTTATTGTTAAGGGTTTTATACGAATTAGGAGGTTATCACTGATATATCGAATAGAGGCAATGACTTATTTTTACAACAATTAGTACAGTACAAGTCAATATCCTACAATGTAGTAATATTTGATGTGACTTCGTGCGATGGAGGTATTTTCTATTGGATTTATCGGTTTGGTCTCGTCTTTCGGTGTAACGTTTTATGCATTATAATTTCATAAAATTTTGATATATTTTTTGTTATATTTTCGTCGAGCAGAGTTGTAAATTTTATTAACGCTAGTAAATAGGTACACATTTTCAAATACGTGCTACATAATTTTTGTATTATAAAGTTCTATGATCAACAATAGCATTTTTTAGCTTGTCAATATATCAATCTATAGTTAAATAAAGTCTCAATTGTAAGAGTGTCTGTATAACCCTTTTAAGCGAATCAATAAATTATTACGATTAATAAAACGAACGAAACGACGAATAAAAACAACATATTCTTTATTTAAGTAATTACTAGGTCTTTGAAATCGTCATATTTTAAGATTAAATTAAATGTAGAGCTATTAACGGTTGTGAATATATTTATCAAAAAGTAAAAAAGTAAGGCCATATGACTCAATATTGCACAGAGTTCATTTTAAAACAATTTCAAGTGTATATTATTTTTCACTCTGACTATCTATTAAACGTTTGTTAATTACGTTTATTGGGCGATTTATTCGAATTGATTGCTTTAATACGCGTCACGGTCGTAAACTGAAGCTCTTCATATCTTAAGTGGGTCTGAGAAAATATGATCTTCAGACGATGTGCACGGACCATCTGGTGTGTAAAAAACTTCATATTATATCGGCGAGGAGTTATTCGAGCTGATAGGTACACAGACTTGGTAGTAACTAAACAAACATTTTGATAAAACTACTATTTCGCGTTTATGCAGGGTTACATTTGTGTATAATTAGAGAAAGCATGTGTTAAAATTTATTTCGAAAGTTTTTTCCTTATATTTTTATGTATATACAAATACAAGATTATTATTATTGGATTATTTTATTTATCTATAATAAATGTCCCTTAAGTTTTATGCAGATTACAAAATGTATATGTAAATAATCAACATACATTTAATTCATATAAATATAAAAAAAACTGACTTAAAATTGTAAAAAAGGTTATCTTAACACTTAACATACCTTGAAATATTTATTATTGACTCCTCGATCTTCTTCATTAAATCTACTTCTCCGAATGACACTTTCTGAATGCAAGTGCTAGACTTGAGTTCCCTTAATTCCTCATTTTCCCCTTTATTAGAACGGGATTTTAAACAATGGAATAATAATAATAAGGATGTCGGCTTATAAGTAACAAAGATCTGAGGAAACAAACATTAACAAAAAAAACTATTGAAATGAGAACCTCGTCCATTTTGAAGTCGTTTAAAAATTAACTGAATATTTTGTCGGTTCTTTTTGGTAGAACCTACATTCCTATGGAACGTAAAAATTACTGATTACTTCGTCGTTGTAAATGTCATCAAAGAAACAATTCATAAAACAAGAACTTTGACCCCTGCGTCGTACTCACAAGGCTTTTACTAAAAATAAATAGCAACATGGCCGGTACATTATTCATTCAATGAACTAAGTTGTTTTCTTATCGGATATAAGAGAAAATGTTGTAAGAATTTCTCCGTTTGATTGATGAAAATGGAAATAATTTTCGTATCGGATGATTAATAATGATTGCGACTCCGTTGCGAGTTGCGTAATTTAGCTGCAAAATAAATGTTTCTTTTATAAAATGAAGGAGAGAAAACGATCCTTAAAAATATTTAAATAAGTTTTATTTTTCTTTGCAAAGTTCGTGTAACGAGTTGTCGAGCTTGCAATTCCTTTAGTGAACGCTATAAACTACTGAAGTAATGGATTTTCATTAGACAGAAGAGATAAAGTAATAAAATATTTGAGGCGTGTAATTTATTCAGAGATTTTTAAAAAACATTAATTATTTATTATTAAAAATATATTAAATCGAATGGAAGTACAGTATTAATGACGCAATCAATAAATGTAGTCTGAAATAGTAAATAGCCCCAAGTAGCTACAACTCAGGGTGTAGTTAAGTGAATTATACATATCACTCCTTTTTAATGGTAACCTTTGTAGTAGTGGCTGACAGTGACAAATTGAACTAAATAATACAGATGTATAATAAAATGTAAACATAGAATGCAAATGCACAATTAAAATATTTTGTATAGTTTACCCATTTTTTATGACTGCCTCGTTGTATTTAATTTAATTACCGTTTTATTTAATTTCCATCAAGACTTGCTTATTGCTTTCATACTCGAGTCGATGAATTCTAAAAGTTTTCCTTACTGAAATTAAGTTTTCTGAATTCAGTTCCCAAGAACTTTATATCAGTCCTTAGTAACAGGTGTTCCTTAAACAATTTTAGTTCCTTTTCTGTTTTTAGTACACTCGTAAATACATACACTATATATATATATAATATTATATGGAAATTTATTGATATTTTACTCGGTGGTAGAGCTTTGTGCAAGCACGTCTGGGTAGGTAACCACTCATCAGGTACTCTATCGCGAAACAGCAGTACTTTGTATTGTTGTGTTCCGGTTTGAAGGGTGAGCCAAAGTAATTACAGGCACAAGGGACATAACATCTTAGTTCCCAAAGTTGGTGGCGCATTGGCGATGTAAGCGATGGTTAACATTTCTTACAATGCCATTGTCTATGTGCATTGGTGACCCGAATGCTCGTCCGCCTACCTACACAGTAAAAGAAATATATAAATATTATCTTTAATTCAAAATATCGTATGATGTATTCTGGTATAAAAATAATATTCCACATCAAAGTGATGACCACAACCGATTCAAAAACCCGACGTTTCCAAACTTTTTAATTGGTTCCTCGCCGCTACCCGCTAACTGTCGGTTCAATGATATCGCTGCTTCAGATGGTACGTTCATATATAATAAATATGCGTATGATTTTTAATTGTAAGGTCGAATAATATTATCATTTAAAAAAATATTTGTAAATATTACTTTTTTACAAATACATGACAAATAAATAGTTATAAACGGACGGCATCGATTATTGTTATCGAAAATATTTTTTATCATTAACTTTCTGATTTTAAAGTTCAGATTCAAGTCATAATCGTAAACATTTGAATATTTTAGTTCTTCGGTACTCATGTGAATTTAGCTTGAATTCTCGATTATACAAACAATCAATAATTAAATCGCCGATGAACGATTCTCAAGATAATATTATCTTAAGTAAAGGTTAGTAAAGTATACTAGAGATACAACCAATAATTTACAAAGCCGTAATTGAGGACATTATCTTCTGGTTCTGTAATAAACAAGTGTGCCTTACATAAAAATCTAAGAATTCAATTAGTTTGCACTCGGTAATCACTGGTGAGTATGTGTTACACTCACGGAAGGTGTTATTATTACACGGAGAGTATATTAAAGTAACACGAAATGTCACAGACTCCGCTGGTTCGTATATGGTTGTTCAGTATATTAAAGATTTAATATCCGGCGCATGGAAAACATTTAATTAAATTTCGCAACCAGGGAACTATTTTTCAGATGGATTTACTTTTAGTTACTTACTAACACTTCATTAGGGGTCTGTGCTACGCTACTTTTATAAATACAATTCATACTCGTACATATGATTTAGTGATCGATGCTAGGAATTCGGCATCTGCGTGTGATGCAACATCTCGATGTTTACAAATCAGACCAAATACCATCGAACAGGGACGGACTAACGAATATGTTAAGAAGGTGTAGTGTAGTAATTATAAATTATTATTAATTTGATATGTTTTGTAAGTGTACTAATATGAACAAATACAAAAAATAGTTTGTGAACTGGCGCGTTGTCTTCTAAAAGCATCACACAATTCGACCACACACATTTTCGTGATGGGTTTTTTTAGTCTCGCATATCTTCGCTGATTATGGTATCCATTTATTTATAATTAATTAGTAGATTCTTGCTGTGTAGCTAAAAGGATGTAGTTTTAAATTTTCCCTTTGACCTACTTTTTGTAGATTAAAGTTGTCTCAGCAAGGAGTCCAGGATATGGTTCGTCTTTAATAAATTCTCGATCTCGTTTAAATTAGTCATTCCAGTGTAAATAATGATGTTACCAGTTCCAAAATTTTACTTTTGTTTAATTTTTTTACTATAAAATGCGATTCGAATATACATGTTCATTGAATGACGTCATGGGGTTAAAACCTGGTAGATATGTAAATTTTTAAAGAGTTTTGAATTGCGATGATACTAAGAAACCATGTCTAGCCCCAACCCTTTGTATCCATTCCGCGAACTTTTGTACCTTCCCTTGTAAACAAATTATGTCTTCGATAAAATAGTAATAAGCGGGTGTAAACTTTTGGCGTCAGAGATGTTTCAATCGTTACATATAAATGCTGCTTTTAAATTCGACCTTAAAATTCAATATAGCTAACAGAAGTTTCACTTGAAAATGTTTTAATGAACTGAGAGGGGTACGTATAAATTCGGCCCTGACTATACGCGTATACTATGAACCGATATAAACCATAACGGTTGTACGAAAATAGACCGCGTACGTAATTACAAACAATCAAATCTGTTTTTAACGTTTTTTTAGGGTTATATTCGTGTTCAGTTTTAAATAGTGTGACCATTATTTGTGTCCCTCTTAAGGGGAAATGTTTTTTATATCCCATTTTATGATCAAATTTTTTATGAGATTCTACAATAGAAGTTTAAGCATTTAAGCGTAGATTTAGCATTATTTTATTAAATGTAAGAAAGTTATAAGACAATTGAGTTATAGCCGCCCACGAATGTTGATCAAAGAGTATGTCAATGTATTTCACCGATTTATTTATGTTTTGACGCAATTCAAACAGTTGTTTTTTGTTTTAATCATTTCTAACAAATCAGTAATATTGTTACCAATTCAATATATCATTGTTTATGTTTAGTAACGTACACGTGAGGCATCAGGATGCTACCGTACTTATTAAACGTCAATAACCTGCTATTAAATGTAGATTGTCTATTTGGAGTGTAACAACAAAATCGATAACAGACCATCTAATTATTTGTTTGAAACAAAAAAATGGTCTTTTTTATTAATTCATTTTCAATATATTCAGTAGGAATCGATTGATTAATGGTCATGCCTTCTCGTAATAATAATCATGGCTGAATTTAAACCTATCTTAATTGAAGACCGTTGACTTCAACTGTCAGAATGAATATTATTATTACTGCACGTTGTTTAAAATCTACAGTAAAACCTGTAATCGTAACTCGAATTAGAATTTAATCGTCTTATCTTATAAACAGATACGCAATATTGGTTTAAATGGTTATACTGATAGAACGAAATAAGGATAAATGTAGTGTGTCATCATAAATTGATATTTGACTTTTATAGTTTGTTATTCTCACAATCTTCCTGAATCATCGCTTTTCGCTTCATGCCGTCTCAAATTCGCTGAGTTCGTATATATTCAATTCGAATATAAGTAAAATAAGTGAAACATTTTGCATCAGAATAAGTTATCTCAAACGTTACACATAAATCTTTGAATCGAATTCGACTTTTGAAAGTCTACACCCAACGCTCCCAAACAAATTTCAATTTTCATCCGATATAAAGGAATGGAGGTACAGTATAACAATCATATAAATATTAGATATCGCTAAACTAGAGCAAACCGATATAGTATACATTTCTGGGATATTAGGCAAAGCGCATTAGACGTAATTTCAAACTTCTCTTTCATTTAAATTATTCAATTACAATAGGGGGCCATTCATGTATTACGTAAGACGATTTAGGGGGGACAGCGGTCGACCATGTCTTATTTTTTCTTATTTAGGAGGGTTCAAAAACTAATAAAAATCGTCATATGTAATAAATGAATGGCCCCATACATAAACGTTGATCACGTGATAAATTATATACATTCATTACCATACATTTTCACCTCTAAGAATAGTAATTGACAATCGCTACGTGACTTTGACTTTAATCCGCTGAATCGACACGTCGTGTATCTTTATCCGGTAAAAACGGTGAATTATGGTCACAGTAAAACGCGACCTGTCCGCTTGAGTCATCGCGTGACGCCGTACCGTCTAACGAGCGTCTGACTCTCACCTGCAGCGTGACCTCGGCCGATAAATTAGATGGAACCAGCAGCGAACAGCAAGCAGCTGGCCAATTTATTAGGCAATAAGTTAATTTGCGATTGCTTTATTTCAGAACTATTTGCTTTAATTTAGGTTTATTAAGTTTTTTTTTGTATTCTATTCAGAGTTCAAATTCAGACGTTGAATCTTACGGTGTTACTTATAAACTTTGTTTAGCGGGTCATTCGTTGAACAATCCTGTCTTCTTCTTTCGAATGTCAAATCAATACTGATAGAAAGAGTCAATCAATGTTTAACTAAACAGCCGCTAAGCAACGTTTGTAAGTATGGTCGTTAATTATTGTAATGTGTTAAAAAATAAATAAACATCAGTTACTATTGATTCGTACGAATATTAAGTTTTATTGTGTAGAGTATGGGGCAATAGTCATTTTTTTTTCTCGCTGGAATAACTCATTACGCGTTTCCCCCACATGAAGTGGGAGGTATGTGGGGCTCGCCACTGAAATACCCACCATAAAAAACCAGCGGTATCCTCTCCGTCTGGTCGGGGCGCCAAGGGATCGCTTGCGCATGCTACCGTGACGCCCCGACGGTCAGCCCACCTGTGCGAGCCTCCATTTTTATGAGGGTTCTCGGATACAGGGATCCCACTTAGTCCCGGCGGCTGTTAAGGCGGGGGGAGAAGGTGCGCATAGCGCCGACGCCTCCTCATGGGGCAATAGACATTGAAAAATAAATACGTACTAAATATAGGCTGGGTGTGTGTGTGTGTGAGTGTACTGAGTTTATTGTTAACTTTAAAACCATATAATAAGACTGAATTAAATTGATTCGCTCTGATATTAAACCACAAATAAAAATAAAACTTTTAAAATATATACTTTTATTTCCTATTAACAGTGCTACGCGATAATAGCGAATGCGATTCATAAACTTAGCTAACGAACAATAATTGTACATAAAATAATAATATGACATAATTATATATATGTAATATAAAACTGGCGACGTTGCAAGAAGATCGCGTGTTATATATCAAATATAAACGACTTGTGTTATGTCAACGATCGATACAATCATTATAGTGTTATGTCATAGTTAAATAACGTTACGTCACGATAAGTGCATAGCGACACAGCAAACAATCAGCCATAATGTGTAATTAAGATGTAATTATATTCTCTCAGCCATTGTCTCGCGATATTGATTGTGTTAACAACGGAAGTTATTCGTAGTGGAAGGAAATTATTGTTAACAAAAAGTTTATTAAATGTGTTTGTAGAATTATGTAGAGCTAAATTGTGCTGCCTTTATTATATAACCACTATTCAGCCAATCGAAAATCCACTGCTGGTCATAGGCCTCTTCCAAGGTGCGCTAAAAGTCCCGTATGTGCGCATACAATGTAGTCCTGTCGCCTTCCTTCTTTTCTTCTTCTGCTAAGCGTTTTCCCGGCCTAGTAACGCCAGGGTCCGCTTTCTTACATCTATTCCTCCACTTTGCCCGGTATAAAGCATCCTCCCTAGTAAGATCATGCTCTCTCAAGTCCCTCCTAATGTGGCCTCACATATTATATATATTTTTTTTCGTATGGGCCACCTGATGGTAAGTGATCGCCCATAGACAATGGAATTGTAAGAAATGTTAACCATCGCTGACACCGCAAAGGCGCCACCAATCTTGGGAACTAAGATGTTATGTCCCTTGTACCTGTAATTACACTGGCTCACTCACCCTTCACACCGGAACACAACAATACAAAGTACTGCTGTTTTGCGGTAGAATATCTGATGAGTGGGTGGTACCTACCCAGACGAGCTTGCACAAAGCTCTACCACCGAGTAAATATTAAACAATTTTAACCTCGTTATCATCACTATAATATAACGTGTGACGGTGTGATAGAAATAATTTGGCTGACTTTTGGCTGGCTCGCTGTCTGATGACATGTTTCGAATACTCTGGCTGGGTGGGTGGGGGTTGCCACATCCGAGCTGATGGTTTTGGGAAGGCGATTAATACAAACTTTTCTCCAAATCTAAGTTGAAGTAAAAAAACTACTTAATTTAGACAAAATTCAAATGAAAAGGAAATTTGACTCAAATTTAATAGATATGATAGAATTTTTTTTTAAATATTATGATTACTTTTTGGTTACAGTAATAATAAATTTTAAAAAATAATTCACACTCATACTATAAAGCATTTAAATAATTCATACGTGAATCAATTCAAGGTGAAGCTTAATAGTTTAATAACAGCTCGAGCGATTATCGTGCGTATGGCTATTCTTTAAGAACAAATGCGAACCGCAGAAAACGGTCAATAAATGTTGCAAGTTCATATGCGATATTGACCTTAATAATTATAAAATTACATGAATAAACGCATTTAAATAGTATATCACCATATCGGTTGTAAATATTTCACTGGTGAGTAATGAAACGAGTCCTTCCAGAATAGCATTGTATTTAAAAATAATAAAGTCTGCCATCGCAATTTCCTCCTTTATATAATTATGAAAATACAACGCATTATTCACACGTAATGTTCCTATATCGAAGATAAAACTTAACAAAGCGTAGGTACTTGACTTTTTGTCCGCATTTACACCGTTACGTAACACTTTCTTAATTACGTTTATCATTTTGATTTCAGGTAACAACCATCTTCTTCCATTATTTATTATGGGGTATTTTGTAAGTATTATAATCTAATTAAATATTTTTTGTATTTTTTCAATCCATCATATATTTTATAGATAATATAATTTGCAGCATAAGCTAACTTTATTTACGACACAGTTTTAGTAATTTTGGTCATTTTCTTATAATTACAATTGTAACATGTTTTATGGATCAGTGTTGCGATATCAAAATATGTATAAAGAATTGTACCCAGTGAATATAAATTAACACAATTCAATTTATAATTAAGTTTATCGATAGTTAATTGTAAAATACTAAACAGTACATAGTATATAACAGTCGTCGGTGTAAGAATTTATATTGAACAAGTATATTTTAAAAGTGGTGTGTTTTATCACTGCGCCGCGCCGTCGTGCCTTATAACCGAACTCCATAAAATGTTACGACGCCATTGTTCCTTATAGGCGGTTAAACCTGTCTCTTTGTTGCTCGGGATATTTAGAGGAATTAAATTTTGACCGAGCACTACTTTTGCGTTTGTTTATGGTAAAAATACAGAGTAAACAATTTTTTGATCACTATCACTGAGACTACGCCGCCTATCTGTCAATTTTCAAAATGTATTTCAATGTTTGTATAAAATAAATTGAAGTACTAAATCCAAGTAGGTTTTCATAAGAACTTCTCTATCGATAAAATTAATTTATTCTATCAAATATAAATAACGTGACTATTACATTACTTTAAATAAAACAAAAAAATATCTCAGAGAATAAAACTTTGAAATGGAAACAAAAGTTTCTCTGAATATTCAAAGAGATATAAAGAGCATATTAATCATGCACGAATCGTAACTTCAGTCGCCGTGGGGAAGACTTTAATATCCATTCTTTATGGCCTACTTCCTAAACTGGGGTGAGAGCTTGCGATGTATGAACAGAACTCCACTCGCCTCTTCGGCAAAACGGTAATGCTTACAACCTAGGGTTGTCGACTCAATCTTATATTTTATGTATCATATTAAAAAAGGTCAGAGTAATCCTTAGAAACGTCTGGGAGGGGGTGTATGTATGTTTCTTAAAGCATAAAGCTACCCATCTCACAACCTGAGAAAAATAATAGTTACTGCGAATGGAATGGTTTGTTTCTCACAGTGCCAATGAAATTTACCTGTAGGCAAACGCGTAAAACACCGCGTGTTTAAAAATATGCGTTGTGTGACTAAACTTGAAAGGTATGACAACCCTATTTAAAGTGGACGTATTACCACGGTAATTAATTAACCTAACTGTTAGTTGAAGATCACTCTTACGTCACGTTAAAAAAATTAGCTTTCGAGTGTATTTTAAACGCTTTTTTACTTGGCTTTGTATTAATAAATATGGCACATACGACATGGTCATTCGTATACAAAATAAATTTAGATTGTCAAGTTATGTAAATTGTCTTGCGTTCAAACAAATTGTGAAAATAAACTACTTATATTAATTACTCGAAATAATTGTGATGTACTAGCTTATTGAAGGTCGGCACAAATACAGATTATTTGATCATTAGTTCAGACAGTAAACTTTATTCAGGTATATATGCACTTGAATCGCCAATTCCATTTTTTAAATTGAATGTAAAGCTGGCGCCGGAATGGAATGTAGGTTCTATCGAGAAGAATCTGCAAAAAACTTTTAGGTCGGTCAATCTAGACCAAAAAATGAGAGTGAAGGTGCATAAAATCACAACAAGCTGAAAATCAGTAAAATTGGTAGCGTGGAAACGTGTGCATATTATGACGATACCAACTTTTACAACTTTTTGAATCGTTATATATCAGAAACGGTGGCTCGTAGGAAAAACAGTATTGATACATTTTTTATATTGATCTACAATTTTTGTCTGGGGTACTTTTATGATAAAACTTACCGTTTTGCTGAAAAATTTTTTCCATACACGGGAATGATGGGGAACTTAAAAATTTTATTTATAATTATGTTTTGAACAATTTTACTGATTTTCAGCTTGTTGTGATTTTATGCACCTTCGAATGTCTAGATTGACCGGACTATTTACGCGTCTTCAAGAGTTGTATGATGGATTAAAATTCTGCTTAACCAATTTTCTGTTAGGTATATTTTTATTAACATGGATTCGTGGTTGTGATGATCATGGGCAGTTCATACTATATACAATCAAGATCATACAAAACAGATCAGCAGTGTTATTCTGTAAGAACGCTCGCGTAATGTTGAAAGCCGACAAACTGCAAAACGCTATTTTGACGCGTGTCATAAAAATAATTTTATTTATTTAAGTATGTTCTTTCATTTAATGGTAATTGACCATATCAACTTCCTAATGTTGGGGTATCCATTACTTACCAATTATAGGAACTATATACTCTAAACTGTAATTAGGAACACTATCTCACCTTTCGCACCGGATACAGCAATAAAACGTACCGATGTTTATCGATACAATAACTAATGGTGTATATCAGCTACTGAAAGTGTGAGAAGGAAAGATGATAATCAAGTTTCCGACGCCGCTAAGTCAATAAATCCTTCCGGACAAAATTTAAATCGCTTCTGTAATAAATTCCCGAAGATGATATTCATTTTATTGAAATGTTTTATTAAAAATCTTTAATAAATACGTCATATTATTCAATACGAGTTTATATAGATGATAAAAAGCTAGTAGAGTTAGTATTCGTTTTTATTAGTTTATTTATTTTTAATTGGTGGGAAAGCGTCTCGGATCGATTCATTAAAAAATGCTGGTTAAAACCTACTTGAATTTAGCGTACTTTTTTTTTTTTTTGTAATTCACCATTGTTGGTTTGTTTGTTGTTTGTTGGTGTAATTCACCTGATGGTTTTAATATATGTACATTAAAACTGTCGTTGCCAAAGGACAAATGTGTGATAGTGTCACGTCGCATACGTACGGTGATGTTTTGATTAGAGTAAAATATACACGAGAAACCTCCGAGACGCTCCTATACGGGGTAGGTGGGGGTCTCGGATTTATGGTTATCATAATATCTACGTTTTAGACGCCGTTAATGTTTACTCATGAATTAACATTAAGTTGAATTAATGACAATTCTTGCGACCAAAATCAAGACTCAATTGAACAAATATAATAATTATTTCTTCTAAACCCGAATGACCCAGTCACACTAAGGCATAAAACGTATATACTATTATTCTAGTAAAATGTTTTTGCAATATAAAAAAAAGTATTAAAAAAACTTAAGTAAGAACCGCTTTGCAGTTGGAAACTAGATCATTTCAAACCGTTCGTTGCTCGTACGTGCCTCCGCGTAATGAAACACGCCTACGGGTCTCTTATATTCCGTACCGACTGTCCACTGGATATATAGCGCGATGATTTATTTACCAGTTCCATCGACCATATTAAATAAAACATTTCATTCGCTATTTTATTCTGTATCTGCGTGCGTTAAAATATTTAAATAACATTTTTTTGTTGTAATGTTTTATGATGAAAACTTATATAGTAGGTATATGCTTCTAGTTATATTGCAATTTCGCTTATATATAACGATTCTGTTGTTTAAAATTGTTTCACAGTACAATAACAGCCTGTGAATGTCCCGCTGCTGGGCTAAGGCCTCTTCTCCTCTTTTTGAGGAGAAGGTTTGGAGCTTATTCCACCACGCTGCACCAATGCGGAGTGGTGGAATACACATGTGGCAGAATTTCAGTGAAGTTTCGGTGTTTTTCTTCACCGTCAAGCACGAGATGAATTATAACACAAAGTAACACATGAAATTCAGTGGTGCAGCCCGGGTTTGAACCCACGATCATCCGTTAAGATTCACGCGTTCTTACCACTGGGCCATCTCGTCTTGAAATTGTTTCGATGGACGGACCAAAAACTTTTCTTGTCTTATTCGCTACAATCTTTCGAAAAGGTGACACTCATTTATATTGCAGCTGAAATCGAATTACTTTTAAAAGAGCGTAGTATAGCATCGTGTATTTTGTGGAAAGCGAGACTTGACTCTTTTCATCTACCATTTCTGTACGTTATCAATGCAATATAACGTCAACACTTAAATAACATTCGCGCTCTCGTTAAAATGTTTGAAAGAAACGGTGTTTAAATGAGTAGGTAAACTCAAATGGACCTTCAATTTAATTCCAACCCGCCGTTTAAGGATGTACGGATAGTGGCTGTTTGTTTGTTGTATTGAAATTTGACACACTATAAAGTTTGAGATACGAATAAAGACGAAGTATGTACATAGTTAATTTATTAGAAGTTAGTTAAATAGGTTATACCTTTTATCCCATTCGTGAAACAATTAAGGTTATTTTTTACCATAGATTACATAAATATTTTGTTTAATGGTTTTAAGAGATTGTTATAAAAATATAACGTACAATAATTGGATTTGATAGGATCCAAGAAAATAAATAATTTTGATTATTATTCTAAATTATTTAATTATGCAATAATTCTGCGTAATCGTGCAACCGTTTTTGTTTAAACTACTGCCTTGTATTAATAGTAACAGTACGTACATTAAAATTTCTAGAAAATTCTGGATCGTTTTACAAGTATACATTATAAAATATATCAATATCAAATTTTATCATTAAGAGCAATTAATAGGACAGAGTGGAAATAGCTGGAAAAGATCTCCGTGCTGCTCACACAGATCACTAATACGGGAAATCATATGTGATGATGAATTATAAGTTAGAAATACTTTGTATTATATATTTATAGTATCAAAGCGATAACAAATCAATCATTTATATATATATATATATATATATATATATATATATAATGATAATATTTATTAAAATAGTAATAATGAAGGATCCGTTAATGTCGATACCATGTCTGACACATACGCATTCGTTTCACTTTCTTCTGTAGTTGCAGCATCCCGTACAGCAGGGCTTCAGCGGTCGGTGGACAACCGGGCACATATATGTCGACCTAAACAATACGAATTATAACAAAAAAAAACATTTATTTAAATTGCAACGTTAGTTTCCGTCGAATTCCGTGAAGAATAACGATCACAGATATGAAATTTCGTATCTGTGTCATTTTATAATAATAAACATAAGTCCAATAACCATTTACCGGAATAATCCTATCAGCCCCACGAACGGTCGAATACGTGTAATGGTAGTATCCGCCGCCGTTTGCGCAACTACCCATTGACACCACGAATCGGGGCTCAGGCATCAGGTCATATGTCTTACGTAGAATCGGCGCCATTTTGTTGGTGACGGTGCCGGCGATGATGATGACGTCAGTCTGACGCGGTGTCCCTCGGAAGACCATACCGAAGCGATCCATGTCGTATCTAGTAGGTTACAATATAGTTAGTTTTATCTTTCTTTCTAGATTTCCTTATTTTATCGAGATTTTTTAATGCGTCTTAGTAAAATCTTCTCAACACCCTTCCCTCATAATCATAAATTATAACATTTTATTTTTATTTAAATATGTCGGGTTGGCCCGTTGTCAAGAAAACATCAATTTCGAATCGAATATTGTGAGTTAAAACCCGACCAAAAGCTGCTAGAGAACAAATTTGCCTGACTTTGGGACATATGGGATTACTCGGTGGTAGTGATTTGTGCAAGCTCGTGTTTTAATTGTGGTTAACATTTCGTTGTAAGTTATATTTAGTTTATAACTCGCGTGTCATATCGAATAATTACTTGCAAACAAAAGCGTTGCAACGCAAGCGGGGCATCAGGTTAGAATAAATATATTCTAAAGGTAAATAAAGATTGACATGCAGTCGTGACATAAATGTGTTAATTCGAAGGCTTGCGCGCTCGAGTACGTAATTAAGCGGAAATGCTTGACCCCAGACCTCTTTGTTGAAATACTCAGGTCAGAATGCCACAGCCCGGCCTTTTGCTGTCTAATTTATCAACAATTTTAGAATACATCTTAATTAAATGCTATTTTCCTCATTAAATATTTATTATATTTATTTATATGAAAATGTACTGTATTTTGTGTTATAAATTTTGATACCGGATATTTGAATGATAAAATTTAAAGCATTTCATTGAATGTTAAAAACCTTTCCAAAATTTTCTAAGTCATTTTATTATCATTTATAGATAATATTTTTCTTATTTCTAAAAGATTATCGAAGGTCTGACAGTTGGGAGGTATTATATTATTGATCTTTAATAAATATAAAATAATATAGAAATGCTTCATTGCTGTTAATGACTTAACGAGGGAAGGGAGAGGATTTTTATTTTCCATACTGATGTCAGGAGGTTTTCAGATAAAAAATACTGGCAGATGATTCCCTTGAGCTAGTACACAAATATTTTGCTTAAAAAATAAATAGTGACATCAAAATAATCGTATAAATTTTTCGGCTATCGAATATGAATTAAATGCGACATAACTTCTATTAAGATTTTCGAAATGTCTTTAATACTAAAATATTTGTATTAAAATAATATAATTTAACTTCTACGGTTCTTCTCGGTATAATCAATATTGTAAATCGTTGGAGAAATAATTCGAAATTGCTTTAATTTTCTTTATTCCTTACTCCATTCCGCTTTAGATTAAAGGAATTCGTTAAGGCCATTTAAATTCGCTTCAAATTAAACGCGAGTTTAATTAAAGATAAAAGAGACATAAATCCTAAGGGATAAGGGATCCCATGGTTGACAGGATAATGTAACGGCCCATTAACTCGGCGTAAATTTAATTTCTATATGTATCATATATACTATAGTTTTTATTTCATTTATAAAAGTAAGTTTCAGTCGTGCAATAAAAGTATACTTTATCCAAGTAGACTTTCACAAGTACTTTAATAATATGTCTTGCGTAGTTAGCTAAACTCTCTTGAGATAGGCCGTTTTGGTCCAAATCTGTCAAGAAGACGTCATCATCGATATTATTAATAATAACTACGAGATTGGGTGCCGTTTTTGCTTACTGATTCGTAGCGCGAATTCCTCAAGACCGTAGCGCCAAGCTACACAGCGTACCATCCTTGATAATTGTGTATTTCGAATAACACTGGTAGTTGCTAGCATTACTGTGATAAAGACACAAATTCTCGATCTTTTTATCATTAATACAGATTAAACAATGATACTCGTGATCGTGAAAAGGTATTGCGTGTCGTAACCAGCTTCGGTTTCAGATAATGATCTCATATCGTTTACTCGGTTCGGTATCGTTCGCTTCACTTACTGTAGCCGTGAAATCAAGGTGATTACGGATTGACGGCGAAATATTACGTATAATATCATTATATACAATTTAAATGACGCAATAGAAATAAACAATTGATCTATCTATATATATTATTAAATTAGTTTTCGCATGCGTGTTGAGGGGGGGGGGTATAAAAACATATGACCTTATGATACGAAATTTAAGCAAAATCGTTTTAGTGGTTTAGCCGTGAAATCATAACAGACAGACATAAATACCTTTGTATTTTTGTAATATTAATATGTATATATTGATTGATGATACTGATAAATTATTATGTAGCTTTTTTGTGTCTTATTTGTTTTATAATTAAATCAACTGAAAATTGCTAACATATTCCACTTTATTATAGTGGAATCGTACGAGAACTTTTGAATTGTCTTTTCAAAGGATTACATTTTACTTATGTATGTTAAGTTACCATCGGCTCGAAATGTAGATTCTACTAAAGAGAAACGGCAGAGACGCTTACTTTACAGTTGCTTTTTTTTTAAATTAACATTGGTAAAGGTATCAGTGCAATTTTATGAAGGAAATTTGTATTATTGTTTAATATAATAAAATAATATCGGTAGGTATTACCTAGGTCCAGCGTAATGCATCATCTCCAGAGCGCAGCACGCTAAGCCGAAAGTCAGGGGCCAGAGGGAACCTCTCCTGCCCCAGTTAAGTATGTCATCAACTCTAGCGACCACCCACTCCGCCTTCGACTAGAAAAAGCAATTAATTATTATCAATTAAAATATATTTGTGATTAATGTTATTAGTTATTATTATGTTTTTTGAAACAAGAAATGCCTTTTCTTAACAAGAAATGCCTATTTTTCTTCCTTACAAATAAGGCTTATGTGAGTACATATTATGTAAGAGTATCGCTTGCGGTGTATTTTTTTTTCTACAATTATTCGTTGCGCAAAAAATTATACAATAAATCGAATTTTGTTACTTCGTATGAAATATTGTTTAGACAAGTTCAAATAGCTTTCGATTTGTCAGTTGATCGTATATAATCGTCTCATGTTATCGCCCTATTACGTTAATTCAACATTATTCCTTTCCATTCCATTTTACGCTTACAGAATACTTATTAAAGCTCATTATTTAGAACGTGTCGTCTTTATAACGCTGTATAGAAAGAAAAGGCGGAGTTATTTATAATCCTATTTCTACTACATTTATTAATCACGTACACGCTATATTGAAGTTGTATTTTTTTTTCTCTTTTCGTAAGTTTTCATTTTCTTGTTCACAGAAAATTATATAGGTACGATGGATATATTAAGTAAGCCCTTACTTCATATATATCTATCGTACACGTCTAGGTACACCTTTTTTTTCACGCAGTGGTAACCTTCAAAAAGGTACCCGGCTCCCTTAGGGTGGGGGACCGGGTTATGTGGGTAGGTTTCCTTCCTACTTCAACGGGATTATTGTTATTAATTATAAACACAAATGAAGCAGGTGGTGCAGTAGCACCACCACGGCTCTTTAGACTAGATATGTTGTTAAAATCATATCAATTATAATCATTCTGCACTTTCATATTTAAGGTATCAATCGAGTTTAAAATTAAATTGTGTTCTTTTTACCTACAAATAAATAAATTCCCTACGGACGAACAGGAGTGTTTTCCTTTTGAGAAGAAAATTTTAAAAGTTGATTTATCGTATCGCCTTGTATACGAGACTGTCTCAAAATTACTTGGCTAATTAAAGTTAAATTATGAAATACGTAGTATGAAAATATTTAAGTTTCATCTCACAAAATACAGTTTCCATCCAAAATTCACGACTAAAATTTCGCTCCGTGTGACATTTCAAACATTAATTTCTACAAAATGTCTGAAGCAACTAAGACAAGGATAAATATTCTTTGGTAACAAAATCTTTTGCGAGATTTTAGTGAAAATGTTATAACGTCGCTAGATGTTGTATCTAGCGGATAAGTTAAACTTATTTAAATAAATTTGCATATTGTAAGTGATTTTTTGCATATTATGGAGTTTGAAGCTTGATATATTAAAACCTAATCACAATAAATTCTCAAGTATGTATAGTATTATGATACAGTAACGTCTCACCCTCAAGCGAAGACTCTACTAAGAAGTTAGAACTGCCGGCCGTTTCGAGTAGATGAATATACTTGTAGCTAACAAAATTCTAATCATGCAAACTTATACACGATATATTTCTGTACTACCAAGTACATGAATGTTTATCATCTATGCGTTCCTAAACAACTCATCCTGTTGTGATGAAACTTGAAAGCCCAAAAAATACAAGATTTATTCTTTGTATATTTGTCCTTAAATATAAACGTTTTAAGTGTACCATTATTCTACCCGTGTGGAGAAGTAGCGGGGTAGGTAACGACATTAATACAATACATAAGTACAAATTAAGCGTGAAACCTTAATCTAATTATAACCCGTCATCATAAGTTTAGATCGACTGTTATTATCATAACATATATTAAATTTATTTACATATGAAAACTACAACACAAATTAAATTCCATCATACAAACATAATACAATTAAACGCGTACAGAGAATCCGTTTACAAATCGTTGAAACCGTTCCGTCAGAATCGATTTAATCCAGGATTAAACGGACAACGTCCGAGCTGAAATATCGAGACGATCTCGACTAACAGAACAATTCACATTTTACTTTAAAACGATGATCTTAAAAAAAAAAAAAAACGGTAAATAGTTTTCGCCTCGAGGTGAGTAATGTTTGTACGCGGAGAGATCTTACTGCAACAAATAATGTTTATGGGTTAGGTTAACTTTAAAGTTCATCTGGGAATTATTTTATTGGTTGAATAACAACGGTATTTTTTATTCTTTTTTTTTTATATTATAGGTTAGTGGACGAGCATGTGGGCCACCTGATCGTAAGTGGTCACCAACGCCCATAGACAGTGGCTTGTATATTTCTTTTAAAAAAAAACAACATCACCACTGCGCCACCAACCTTGGGAACTAAGATGTTATGTCCCTTGTGCCTGTAATTAAACTGGCTCACTCACGCTTCAAACCGGAACACAACAACACAAAGTACTGCTGTTTTGCGGTAGAATATCTGATGAGTGGGTGGTACCTACCCAGACGAGCTTGCACAAAGCTCTACCACCGAGTAAAACTCCAAAAACCCACCATCTATAAATTTTAGATCAGATAGGATCATTATATTGGGGTCAACCATTAAACCGGAGCACAGCAATGCAATAAAATGCAATAGTATTGATCGGTATCGGTTCGAGAGGACCACTTGATGGTAAGCGGTCACCGCTGCCCCTAGGCATTGACGCTGTAAGAATTATTAACCATCTCTTAAATCGCCAATGCGAAATTTATATGTTAGTGACAAACAAAGACAACTAAAGAAAAACGTGGTTTTTACATTCTTACTTATAGACGTTGTTTAGTAGGTGATTAGTTAAACAACGCTGTGTCTTTTTCTTTCGAATCTCAAATCAATTACGACAGAAAGAGAGGAATCAGTTCTTAACTAGACAGCCGCTGAGCAACGTTGATAATAATGTTATACCTATGTATATATATAGCGTTGTTATTTTATGTCCACGCTGTGATAATTTCTAAGATTGGGTCTAATGTTGATAGCGAGTCCCCAATCTCGTCCCGTCGTCCATTAGTGAGATGGGTGGGATAACTCCAATTTCTTACGTAATTGAATTGGAACAGGGTTCGTTCAAGGTGAAGCCCGCGTTAAACAGTTGGTACACACGCTCACACAATCTGACCTTTTATTTCACATTTAGAACTCGATTTTTTTTTTCTAAAAGTTGTAATTCTAAAGAATGTGTCAAATTCATCCGAATGCTTAGATATTGTTTATGTTAAATCCTCTTTTGATTGATATATATTCGAGGACTACGAGATAAATGGCCCGGTGGTAAGAACGCGTGAATTTTTACCGATGATCGTGAATTCAAACCCGGGAAAACACCACTGAATTTTATGTGCTTAATTTGTGAGTATAAATCATCTCGTGCTTGACGGTGAAGGAAAACATCGTGAGGAAACCTGCATGTGTCAAATTTCACTGAAATTCTGTCACATGTGTAATCCACCAATCCGCATTGGAGCAGCGTGGTGGAATAATCTTCTCCTCAAAAGAGGAGAAGAGGCCTTAGCCCAGCAGTGGGACATTCACAAGCTGCTACTACGAGATAAATATCCTTTTCACATACTTCTTATAGTAGTTTCATCTCAATCTCTTTAGGAAATAGGTGCTTTAGCCAACTTTCATGACAGACAAAATCTCAAACCCATATGCAAACATCCATCGTTATATAATGTAAGAGATATGTAAATACCAAATTTAGTAATATATATAAAATAACTGCAAGTAGGTATAACTCCCATTAGAGACAAAAATTTTAATGCAAATACAACGGCAACGTCTTCTGTTTCGGAAAGGCTGAGCTCAGTTTAATTATCTCTCTTTCCGTCGTTCGCGCTGAGCTGGGATTGCTTGCCAATTGTCCGGATCACACAGTGATCACGGATCCCTTCCAATAGTTTACTGCAGTCTGAACAGTGCTTTCTTCTACATTTTGCTTTTCGTTCGGTCGGATTTCGTATTTTCGACTTAATTTATTCATATTTACCGTTTTTTCCACCAACCTGCATTGGAGCAGCGTGGTGGAATAAGCTCCAAACCTTCTCCACAAAAAGGGTAGAAGAGGCCTTAGCCCAGCAGTGGGACATTCACAGGCTGTTACTACCGTTTTTTATAGCTTTTCTTTAACTTTATAATTTGAATGTGTTGTTAAATTATTTAACTGTATTTATTGTAATTTATATTTTATTTCTCTTATAATTTGATAAATTGCTATTATCTTTCTTCTTGCCTTTTTTCAGTTCAAATAATTTCAGATTTATTACGCAATTTGGTATACTATATATAATATGAATATACTTACAATTTTACGGTAGTAAATTTTAATTACTTGAAATGTTATGGTTTTATGATATACTCGTATCCTATATCCATAAATACAATCATTTTAACGGCACATGCGATTTAATATAATGGAAATGTTGCTCAAATGCAATAAAGTTGGAAGTTACGAGAAATGGATATAAAAACGTCAGGTAGAATAATCGCTATTTATATTTGTTGATGCCATCTTTAATAGTATGAGAGAAAACGACTATTATTATATGTTAGAAATAATGAATATTGAAATTGTCGTCGTCGTCTCTTGCTAGCTGTTGCCCGCGGCTTCGCTCGCGCGTAATCTATATTTATCCAAATATTAGAAATAGGTCACATTTGTTTTTTTGTATGTTTGTTTTTAACTGAAACTCTACAGTATTGTTTTTTATAATTCTTTTACCTAAAGAAATCTACGTTACCAGCGTTGACTAATTTTCAATATAAAATCAGATATCCCTACAAAAATTGCAATAATGTAACCCAAGGTATATATATTTTTTTATAAAAGTAACTATTTATTGTAACGAATTTTCATCCGACCCATTCCCCTTACGATAAAATTTATTGACCGTACGAGATGTATTATAAACACAAATTAAGTTCATGAAAATTCAATGGTACTTGCTCGATTTTGAACCTGCAGTCTCCAGTTGAGATTCATTTGTTCGAACCATTCAAACACAAATAAGAATCCAAAAGTGGTATTACAAATCTTTGCTACTACAATTCGTTGATTTCCTTTCAACGTACAAAAGCAGTATTTTTCAATCGAGAATTTCTCCGTCGTACGTAGCGGCGCTCAAGCCACTCGAGCTCGAACTGGGGCTCCATATTTCTCCGTTTTCCATTTTATCCGACTCTATTTTTATTTTTATCTCCTGAGCAAATTCTCGTTCGCCGTCTACGGGGATTATTCAAATCGTCGAGGCGAAAATGTTTGTATTAACATACTTTAATGGCTTGACGTTTGTGTTTTGATTTTTTGGTTCCTATTCTCAATATTATTTAGCAATTTACAACGAACGAGGACTACAGTTTTGACTAAGTAGACATATGATATAAAGTAAAGTAATGGCCTATCAATGTCCCACTACTGGGTTAAGTCCTTTTTGGGGAGTAGGTTTGAAGCTAACTCCACCATGGTCGCTCAGCACGAGATGAATTATTAACACCAACTAAGCTCATGAAAATTCAGTGATGCATTCCCGGGCTTGAACTTCAGTAACCAATGAGCCATCATGGCTCCTATATGATGTAAAAATGATATAGTACTCACGTTTATATATAATATATTTTTTCAATCGTGATGTATATTAAGTTTTTTTTTATAAATAAAAATATTATGAATCATTTACCTGCCCCTTGTAATGAAACGGGGAGTAACGTCTCTTTTCACCAACTTTATAAGATTTTGAGCCGTGTAAGTTAACTGGGGCTTTCTTCTTCGTATCACTGCAGTAATTCTTTCGGATATCTTTGTTTGTATCGAAGAGAATGTTTAAATTATTGAGTACAGCATTACATCCAGTTGAATCAATATTTATGATTGAGTATTTATTACAGAATCGCAACAGGCTAAAATTGAATGTCATAGAAACAAAACAATGCATATTTTAAGGAAAAACTTATGTGTGTAAGTTATTAATAATGTAAGGTTCTTTTTAAGTTTCATTTAATAAGATACAGGTCTTTTTTAAATTAATTTACGAAGATCGGTAAATGTAGTTCAAATGATGGCGCACTGAAAGAAATGATATGTCTCACACGGTAACACTGCCATTGATCTGCTAAGCATGTTATCTAAGAAGTCATGCCTTTTGTGCTTAAATAATTTCAATGGATCATTCACTTAAACATTGGCGGGTTGAAACGAGATAGCACTGTTCTACTTTGTCAGAACCAGAAACAATAGGAAATTAAAGTTTCGTGATTTGAAATAAAAAAGTCTTCTATTGATTCTATATACCTGAAATGATTTATTTTCTTATATATAATTGCTATACGTAACATATTGCTTTTTCCCTCTTGTATTGAATTGCGCTGAGAATAACGATAATATTTTATAGTAGTCACTTTGATGTTTGACAATTTTATGACAGACGCTATCAAGTTGCCACGAAGGTTTTAATATCGTTTCGTGTTTGGTGTTTTGTTATATATAAGGTTATATACATTATAGTAAATAAAATATATTTTAAATATATTCACGCCGGATGAGTATTAAGATAAATATTTCTATACTAATATTAAAAATGCGAAAGTATCTCTCTGCCTGTCAATCTATGTCTCTCTGTTTCGCTTTCATGCCTAACCCACAGGATCGATTTTGATAAAATGTGGTATTAAGCAAGCCTAACCCCGCAAGAATGACATACCCTATATTCGTATATCAACACATAAACTTGAAGTACATATATTATTTAATTTGTAATTTATTTTAATTCATAAATAACAATTTGGAACGAAAATGTTAATATAAAAGATTTCCTTTAACCCAATTTCGGGTACATTTTAATAAAAAAGTATTTACTATAGAATCGTTATTCAGTGCGCGTCCCAGGAAGCTCTTATTATTCCACGACAGGCGTGAATTTTCCGACATTTTTCTTTACCGAAAAATACTGTTATGTAAAAAAATCCCTTTTGTGTTCAGCCCTCCATTGTAAATAGTATCCACCTGGAGACTCATTACGAAGTTATGTACTCTGTTAGAAATGAATAATGAAAATACCAACTTGTCAATTTTTTTTCTTTAAACAATCATGTATTACGGCCACACTAATAAGCGACATTTAGCGGTTGATTCGTTACAATACTGTATATTTTTCTTTCGAATGTTAAATCAATAATGACAGCAAGAGATAAATCAATGGATAAGTAAGGTCGTTATTAAGATTGTCGGAGCGTCACGGAAGCGTGCGCACCCGTGACGTTCCTAGTTAAGACGGGAAGGGTACCGCTGGTTTTTTAGTGGGCATTCCGAAGTTTGGGGCGCACTCGGCGCCTTGGACACTGGCGAGTTCCACATACCCCCCCCACACTGTTCCCATGGGGGAAACGCGTAATGCGTTTTTCAAGAGTTAAATAAATAGGTCGTTATTAAGACTCACGTGTTTCATTCACTAGGCCAATTCAGCTCTCTTTTGTCGCTATAATACATCTGCGCCCGGTGCTCGGCGGTTAAGGAAAGCATCGTGTGCTTTAAACTCGTTTATATTAAGAATAAACCAAATTATAAATGTATGAACAATATCTTATACTTGTATATATAAGCCGAGGTGGCCCAGTGGTTACAACTCGTGAATCTTAACCGATGATAGTGTGTTCAAACCTAAGCAAGCACCTAAGCACTAAATTTTCATGTGCACCAGATGTAATATATATTAACACAAGTTGTGTTAATATATATTACATCTCGTGCTTGGCGGTGAAGGAAAACATCGTAAGGACACCTGCATGTGTCTTATTTGACTAAAATTCTACCACATGTGTATTCCACCAACCCGCATTGGAGCAGCGTGGTGGAATAAGCTCCAAAAGTTCTCCTCAAAAAAGGACAGAAGGCCTAGGCCAGCAGTGGGACATTCACAGGCTGTTAGTTTACTTTTTTTTTGTATATGATACATTATAATATATATTTTTTTAGCTGATGGAAATAATATTTAAAACCTATTTAACTATAACATCGCTCTAGGTTGTCTCATAATTTGATCTCAAAGCATATCCAAGGCGTCAAAGTGAATTATGGCCTGTGTCGCAGCGTAATCTCCTTCGCCCGAGGCTGGATGACGCTTGTGATGAGCATTCATTGTGTCTGAGTAAACAGCGTTTAATTGATTAGGTTACACAATATTCGAGCACAAGCTTCCACTTCAGCTATTAACTATGGGCCAAGAACGTGTCGAATAAATATTGACTAACATTAAATAAGTCTTCTAAATGCATCGTCCATGTGGATTGTTATTTTTTTTAAGCAAATATATTTGTGAACTTTTCGTCGCGATTACGTCAGCGTCAATATATACATTTTTGTAGATCCTGTATTTTTTTCAAAAATATGCTTAAGCTCTCCAGGTCTCAGATGATTTTTATCTTTAATTTCATACAGATTGAATTAGTAGTTTACTCGTAGCGTGGTAACAAACAGGCGAATAATAGAGCATTGGTCTGTGTATTAGAGGTAAAATTTGTATCTAATGAAGTGAACTGAAATCGAAGAAAAATGAATTAAAAACGAATTGATGCTTCTTTTGTTTCTTCGTTATGTAAACAATAAATACTAGATTATCACATCAACAGTAGTCATAAACTCAGCGTCAAAAAAATCGTACCTTTTGGTATTTTGACTTCAAGCAACTATAAACCCTATTTCATCTATGGTAAGGTATAAGTGTGGGGCCTCATTTTAAAGGTTATTGAATCCTTTAAATAATAAAACTGTGACAGTGATTACTAAGCATATAAAAAACATTTTTCATGAAAAAAGGAAAAACACGCCAAAATTACTTAATTTAATTAATCTAAAAACATAACAAAATTAAAAAATACAGTAAAACAAATTCTTAAAACTAAACTTAGAACCTAGTGTTACCTCCCTTAGCCCTAATTACAGCCTCCATGCGATCCTTCATTGACCTCACCAATGTCACGATGCGTTTTTGAGGAATGTCACTCCACTCCTCGACGACGGTGTCCCGAAGCTGTTCAAGGGTGGCACGGGCAGTATATAAGCGTTTCAGATCATCCCAAAGGTGCTCTATGGGATTCAGGTCAGGACTTCTCGCTGGCCACTGCATCACGGGGATCCCAACCTGATTCAGGTAGTCCCGAACAATGATTGCCGTATGGGAGCGGGCGTTGTCGTGCATGAATGTGAATTCAGGCCCGACAAAACCAGCATACGGGACCACATGGTCCTCCAGTATCTCTGTGATGTACCGATGAGCAGTCAGGGACCCCTGGCCACGTGCACCTCCAGTGCAGGAGACGCACACAAGGTCGGTTTTTCCTTGGATTGAAATTCCGCCTCAGAACATGCAGGATCCTCCTCTGTAGCTGACGGTTTCTTCAAAGCAGGCCTGTGAGTACCGTTCCCCCTGCCTCCTGTACACTCTTCTACGCCTATCATTGCAGAAAAGGCATACCCTAGTCTCGTCGGAGAAGAGGACAGACTTCCATTGGTCGAACGTCCAATCCACGTGGTCTCGGGCAAACTGAAGTCTGACTCGCCTATGCTCTGCTGTCAATTTGGGGCCAGTAGCAGCCCTACGGGCCTGGATTTTCTTCTCTCGCAGCCTTCTTCTTATTATGGAGACGCTCACCGACGTCCTCCGAGCTGTTCGGAGCTGCTGTTGCAGCTCAACAGCGTTGGAGAATCGGTTACGCAAAGACGTCGACACAATATAGCGGTCGTCTCTGTCGGAAGTGCAACGTCGTCTTCCGGATCCATGCTTCCTGATGTAGCCTCCAGTCTCCGCTGGGATACTCGTTTCATCCGGAAACGGCTTATGTTGAGTTGTCGAGCAATATCAACTTGGCGTAGTCCTGATTGCAGTAGTGCTACCACTTGAGCTGCTTCTTCTGCCGTGGTATCCATTTTTCAGGGTTTTTTTCTTACTGGAGCTGTTCAGGTGTGACTTCTGTGATGTCTGGATAGCTAATGACCCATAATTAATTTTTAACCCCCCTTTTATTCGTGTCCAAGGTGGCACAAGTAGTGAGTCCTCTAATGAGCTTTTCAGCACTTTTTTTTTAAAGACCCTAACGTTTCGTGATTATTGTTTTTACAGAAAAGAACGATACGCGTTTTTAAAGTGTATTAATTGTGCTTTCAAATGATATTAATTTTGGTAGGGTACAATAAATAAGTTAAGAGTATTATTCGCTTGAAGTCAAAATTTCAAAAGGTGCGATTTTTTTGACGCCGAGTGTATTATAAATATTGATATTTTTTAGTTTAATGAAATATAAAAACTTACTTACGTTTAATTCGAAGATAATAAATTCTTCTAACTCATGGTTAACTTCTCTTAATACGTGGTATTCTTTTTATTTATATCTTTTTCACTTACATTGTAAATATTTGCCGTCAATCCTCTATCTTTTTAACGTCAAACGATTAATCTCTCTGAATATATTTAATTATATAGTTAATTCAATGAAACGGTTGTGGTAAAGTTTGTTGTATGTATATATAAGTTTAAAAGCACGGAAATATATTACCATAAACATTAAAAATCTCATTAAACTGTACCTTAGACCCTTTAGTAAACACCATGTTTTATTCGTATTTCCTTTTACCAACCGAACTGACTTTCTCTTTGACGCCAGCCTCATTAAAACCAGGGCCTAGAGTAGTGGATAAGTGGACGTGACACAATTATGTGGCATGAAAATGAGGCGGTAAAATTATGTACCAATTTAAAATATCTCGTGTTAGAATGTCCGTAAGCCGCTGGGCACGTTGGCCGGCTTTATTTCCTCGACGTCATTTAAGCCGTGCGGTAGACAAAGATTAATACGCAGAGGCGTTAAGCGAGGTGACGTTTTGCAAATTGTTTGCCAAAACGGAATTACATTTAAGTATCTCTTCTGAAAGGCATTTTTAATTTCAGTCATGTCTTGTCAATTTTCTAAAATTGTGATCAATTACGTTTCGATGCTAAATATTTATTTCTTTCGAATTGAAAATATGACTATAATTTTTTCTATATTAATTCTCCAGCCTTTCGCCGTCCACTGCAGGACGAAAGCCTCCCACAGAACGCCAACCATCCCGATCTTGGGCAGCGCGCATCCATCCCGTACCTGCCATATTGACTATAATATTATTATTATTTCTTATATATTTATAATTATCGTCTATTGATAGCTTTGTTTGATTTTATTCTATGCACAAACGATTCTTCGAACTGCTTATTGGACTTCAGAAACCGATATTAAATTCGGATGTCAATAGGTTGTCCCATATATAACCAAAACTTTCTCCACTGCCGAAAAACTTGGATCATATTCCACTACAATGATGGATATTCTTTCAATCAAACAGTCAAATTTTCAATCGACACATGCTCATGTTTTCTTTTTAGCACTGGGCACCTGTTAGCAAATGAAAGATTCAGTACTGGTTCGCATTTTATCTCTCGACTTAAAGTTATGATCTACGTACATGTTTTTTCCACTCGGTTATTAAAATAATTGACCTATCAAATCTAAATAGGAGTATTAAGTGGATCTAACAAATGAAGAAGGACATGTAACCGTTTTCTTACCCGCCTTAAAATCGAATACTATTTTCGTTACTTAAATAATCCAGGTCATTAGTGGATATGATGAGGTATATGTCGGAACGTCCTCATAGCCTACCATCCATACTAAAGGCCATTGCAGGGATTTTTGTAGACAAGAATCCCACATAACTTGCCACCCCCCATAAGCTCGAACTTCTGGTTTCTACCACAAACATGGATGGATATATAGGTATTTTAAGTGATAGGTTTATCTACGTGCACGATGTCCAGGCACACGATATTTATATACTGTTTCTACTTATACCTTTACATATTGATGTTAATTTATAACTGACGTTTAATGCTATAATTTACATAAACACGACGTAGTAGTTGTTTATTCTATGATAGCGTAATTAGTAGTTCGTGGTTGCCGGTAATTTATACATCGTATGCCCATTCAGTACCGTGCACGTGTGGTAGGCAATTATACAGGAAGTAGACGTCAATAATACCACCGCAATCTATTAACGTGTCAGCTATTCACCGGTACTGTTTGTTTAAACACGTTGTAATATAATAACAATAATAATAATCTTCAGCGCAGTCTTTGTAGAATGCGCGATATGTCAATACTATACATACCGAGAGTATTATATCGATTGCAATGATGATTCGAAAATTAGTTGGGGATGTACGAATGCGTATTTGAATCATTAGATGATTTGGTTAGTATATAATTAAATAATAAGAACCAAGATGGCTCAGTAGTTGGAACATAATAACTAAAGATGCGGGCTCAAACCCGGGCATCGCCACTGAATTTGTCATTTCCTTTTTTTTGTGTTTATAAATCATCTCGTACTCTGCCTGAAGGATAAAATTGTCACATGTGCATCCACCAATCCGCATTGGAGCATCGTGGTGGAAGGAAGTTCAAACCTTCTCAAAGCAGAAAAGACCTATGCATAACCAAGGGACATTTAAATCACTACTTTTTTTCTGTTACATTATAACAAAATATTAAATAAATTCCGTAACAACGTAAACGTGACAAAAACATTAATTAGTAAATTAAGAAAAACGTAACGTATTTCAATGACTTTGTGTCAATAGTTTATAAGTTACTTTTCAATCAACTGAAAACGAACGCTAAAAGAACGAAAAAGATATACTTTTAATATATTAAATAGCCAATAGCTATCACCTCAGTAGCCAATAGCTATCACCTCAGTACTTTGTAAGGTGATGGAACGGATCTTAAACAACCAACTGATCCATTACCTAGAAGATCACTGACTAATTAATGATCGTCAGTACGGGTTTCGACCAAAACGGTCCACAGGTGATCTTCTAGCGTACGTAACACACCTCTGGGGTGAAGCTATCGATAAGCGTGGGGAATCGTTGGCTGTCAGCCTCGATATCTCCAAGGCTTTCGACAGGGTCTGGCACAGAAGTCTTCTCTCCAAGCTGCCGGCATATGGTCTGCCAACTCAGCTCTGCACCTGGATTGCCAGCTTCCTACACAAGCGTAGCCTTCGCGTTTTAGTTGATGGTTGCCCTTCACAATTCCATGTAGTGAATGCTGGGGTCCCCCAGGGGTCTGTGCTATCCCCCACACTCTTTCTTCTGCATATCAATGATATGCTCTCTCTTGGGAACATACATTGCTATGCGGATGATAGTACAGTGCACGGGGGATACCACGGACGCGCAGTAGCTGGGCGGGCGGAAACCGAGGAGAGGCGGAGGGATCTTGTTGTTGAACTCGATAGGACGTTAGGTCTCATTGCCAAATGGGGCTCTGACAATCTTGTTGAGTTTAACGCCAAGAAAACACAGGTATGTGCTCTCACAGCGAAAAAGTCACCATTCTCGCCTCCTCCCTCCCTCTGTGGCACTACGCTGGAGATGCAAAGCAAAGTCGCCATACTGGGAATTGACGTATGGTGCGACCTCAATCCAAGGGACCACATCGAGGCTGTTATAAAAACAGCTTCACGGAAACTCGGAGTCCTGAACAAGGTGCGGCGTTTTTTCACGCCACAACAACTGCTCCTGTTGTATAAAACACAGGTGCGGTCTTGCGTCGAATATTGCTCGCACCTCTGGGATGGCTCCGCTAAGTACTTACTGGAGGCCTTGGATCGGTTGCAGCGACGTGCGATTCGCATTATTGGCGACGTAAAGGTCACCAACACCCTCGAGCCTTTACAATTGCGTCGAGAGATAGCGGCACTGAGCGCTTTCTATCGATTGTATCACGGCGAGTGCTCAGAGGAATTATTCTCCCTCATTCCTGCTTCCCCATTCCCTTACAAGTCTACGCGTGCTGGCTCTCGATGTCACCGCCTAACTGTGACATCAATTCCATCGCGCACAAAGAAATTTGGCAACTCTTTTCTTTGTCGCACCTCCAAAACATGGAATTCTTTACCAGCACACGTGTTCCCCTCCTCTTATGACCTGGGTTCCTTCAAACGAGGCGTGAAGAGGCATCTTGCGGGCCGGCAAGGCGGGGGCGGCTAGAGCAAGTCATTCGTCCTGACTGCACTAGCCGTCGTCGCGTTTGGACTCTACTACCACTTACCATCAGGTAGAGTAGAGTCATTTGCTCTCCCGGGTAATATAAAAAAAAAAAAACTTTTAAGTGGGAAGAAATCGAGTAACGTAATCAATTGAATAATCCTAAATCTTTTATTACTGTTTAAATAATCCGTACCACATACCTTTCTTTATAGTTACTCATTAAGCCTCGTAGGTAAAAGTTAGTGAAATGTTTATCAACAGCTGTTGCGAATCCTAAGTGGCCGAGGTAATATTTTTCAGAAAAGCTAATATTCAGACAGTTTACTGAAAGTGTAATAAATCCTATAACGCCTGCCGTCGCGTTTCTTTTCATGTTTACGATTTTTTTTGCAGAATATTTGAATTAAGGGAATTTTATGATTTTTATTTTCGCTGTTTGAATACATGGCGTTATGAAATTGCTTCGACGTTTCAGAAATAGGGTTGATATTTGTCAAGATTTTCAGTGATTTGATTTTGGTATGTTTCTATTGAATAAGTTAGAAATTGCGTTTAAAGCTATTAATGTTTGAAATAAGATGTAAAGTTTTTACCTGCAAGTGTTTGTAATTTTAGTCTGAGAGTAAATGTATTGATATTGATGTACACATACATATACTATTGCCAATTAGAAATACTTAGTACTTTTGTGTACCGGTCGGAAGGGTGACTGATCCAGTGTAATTACAGGCACAAGGGACATAACATCTCAGTTCCCAAGGTTGGTGGCGTATTGGTGATGTAAGGAATGGTTGTTTTTTTTTTTTTTATAGAATAGATAGGCGGACGAGCATATAGGCCACCTGATGTTAAGTGGTCACCAACGTCCATAGATATTGGCATCGTAAGAAATGTTAACCATCGGTTAATATTATATATTTGCATATTTAATATTACCACAACAAAATTTTTTAACATAAAATTACGGAATACATAACAACTTCTGTTAAAATTATTATGGCAATATCATGTAAATAAGTATTCATTCGTGTCTTCTCTGGGTTATTTAGTATCGGGGCAGTTTTATTTGCGTATTTTTTACTTGTTATTCATTAAATACAATGTTTGTAGTGTAATAAAACGAAATTGGGCTCGGTTGCTTGTTATTTTATTTTGTAACAATTAGGCAAATATATTACCGATATGATTTTCGTATTTATTATAGATAGATGTATTAATTATAATATTATATTATATAAATAAAGGATATATTTCATTAATGTATGTTTATCTAATGTTTATAACGCCATATATAAAGTAAATTTATTAGTTATTAATTAACGCCAAAAAATAATCGAAGTATCCGCATTAAGTAAAAGCCCCTCTTTTCAGAGGAGAAGATCGTTCAGTCGATACGAATCGTAAAATTTGAACGATCTTACATAGGAGTAGTTTCAAACCTGGGTAAGGCATTCATGTTTATAAAGTCCTTGTGTATCGACACCTGCTAGAAATAATATTGGAAAACTGATTTATATTGACTCTTTTTATAGTTACATTCAAATTTCATCATACCTCTGGTGGTAGGGCTTTTATGCAAGCTCATCTGTAGGTAGGTAGGTAGGTAGGTAGGTAGGTAAAACCCACTCATCAGATACCGCAGATTTTACCGCAAAACAGCAGTACTTTGTACCGTTGTGTTCCGGTTTGAAAGGTGAGTGAGCCAGTGTAATTACAGGCACAAGGGACATAACATCTTAGTTGCCAAGGTTGGTGGCGCATTGGAAATGTAAGCGATGGTTAATATCTCTTACAATGCCAGTGTCAACGGTCGTTGGTGACCACTTACCATCAGGTGGCTCATATGTTCGTCCGCCTTCCTATTCTACAAAAAATAAATTCAACAATATAAATACAAATATTATAACTTTATGTTACATGGTGCTTAGTTATAATATATAATATAATAATATAATATAGTTAGTCAATAATAGTGATTGTTGTTTCAGATTGTGCACACTCCGAGTGACGCGGCTACGCGTATGCGGCGCGCTCGGAGAAGCAGGCGGCGGAGCTGCTGGCGGGGCCGGCGCCGGCACGGTCACCCTCGCGGCACGTATGCACAGCAGCAAGCGCACGCTGCGGTCCAACGACATCACGGTGCCGCCTCATGATGTGGAACTGGACCTCTGCTTCTCCCTGCAGTATCCGCATTTTGTAAAGCGGGACGGAAATAGGTATATTATATACTGATTAGTTACCCTTAATATAATATAATTAAATCTTGTGACATTATTGCGTGGAATATTTGTATCAGCAAATTGATGGTGAGGAATATTGCTCGCTCTGTCTGTCTGACTGTCTATCTCGTTATCTCTCTACCAATATTACGCAGACCTCACGTTTTGCGCTTTTTCTTAACTGATACGTCTTCCTCTTCTCCTTCGGGTCCTGTGAACAAGAACCTGAGATTGAGCTCTTGTGTGTATCTATACTTATATATAAAACTGAAGAGTTTGTTTGTTTGATCCGGCTAATCTCAGGAACTACTGGTTCGAATTTAAAAAATGTTTTTGTGGTGGATAGTGCTGTTATCGAGGAAGGCTCTAGGCTTATTTTTATTTATTATATTTTTATTACTATTAATTATACGCGGGTGAAACCACGGGGCACAGCTAGTATATAATAGATGTATATGTTCGTATCCGTCACATATCTTTAGAATATAGATAATAATTTACTAGATTTTATTTAAGTTCGTAAATAAAACGCTAAAAGTAAAAGGGGTTGAGTAAATCGTACGCAGACATTTTTTGCTGTTTTTATAATATTTATATAAGTTTCTTGGCATTGTATAGTGCGCGAGACGTACGACACGACATAAAAACAAAGTCGTTTCTTATTCATTGCTACAATTTGCTCAGCTTTATGAGTAAACGTACTGGGTTATGGTGTGGTTCAAATGTTAACGGCGCAATGATATTTTAAGGTCGAGGTTAACTCTAATGGGGTTTCCGTCAATAAAAAAATATGGGCGAATCTAAAGTTTTATTTTATAGCCGTTCCCTGATGGATATGTTACGATTTTATTAGTTTACGTCATGAATAAATATGCTTTGGTTGAAATGAAAACAAGAAATGAAAAATAAATACCTTGACCTGAGAAGACCCTCCGAAAGAAACTCAACGGGATTTTTTAAAGGTCAATTCTCCTATTTGCCTCCATCCTAAATTGAAATTTCCAAAAATCTTTAGTAAGTAGTTTGGGCTTTTTTTTAGTCAGAAAAAAATAGTTTATAAGTATATATACCACCCTTTTAGCTGTCTGATTTGTGAATGACGTCACAATATACCGCGTCGCCATCTTGGTTTTGCGACCCTAGCAGCCGCCTAAGCGTCAGCACTGGCTACAGAATAAATAAATAACATCACTAAAACCAACGTCCACACAAAATTACTCAAAGTTTTAATATCGGATGTTGTTACTAACTGATAAACTTTACATCGTGCGTAACACATGGCTTCAAAATGTATGTTACAAATGTGGAATGGGACTGTTAAACCAAAATAATGTTTTATAACGGTTGGTCAGTTCGGCGTGTTAAGAATTTCCGTCATAATTCCAGTTCCAAGTTTATTTTATGGTTGTTTTATTGCAAGGTATGCGTGTTCGTTTCAAATTGGCTCGCCATCTGTGATCTATGGAATCTCACCATGACGGGGATCGTTCGTGATCCTGAAACATTGTCTTGATGGATTCCAAACCCACGCTACAAGAATAAAATGTTTCGTGTGATTAAACAATGTTGGTGGTCTTTATTGCTAAAAAAGGACGCGTCTATCTCTGATCAGACAGATACTTGGTGGTAGGGCTTTGTGCAAGCGCGTCTGGATCGGTACTACCCTCTCAACAGATATTCTACCTCCAAACAGATGTATTTAGTATTGTTGTGTTCCGGTTTGAAGGGTGAGTGAGCTAGTGAAACTACAAGCACAAGGGACATAGCATCTTATGCGGTTTCTCAATGCTGTTGTTAGGAACGGTTAATATTTATTACAGCGTCAATGTCAATAGGCGGTGGTCACCGCTTACTATCAAGTAGTACATAGGCAGGTACCCAATTATAAAAAAATATTAAACAAGGGAAGCATCTTTGCATCGCAAACGTTTTATATTGAATAAATCAACATTGAAATTTTACTCCCATTGCACTCAACGACGACTAAGATTCACTTAACAAAATGTTTCATTTACCTATTTTTAATTTAAGGTAAACTTAGGTATTCCGAAATTATATTAATCTGACGTAACGTTGTGTATTGTTTTACCTCAAATATATTAAGAAAATATTTATATAAACATTAATCTTCGTGTATTTCTTGAAGTGATTTAAAGAGAAAAATTGTTGCAGGTTACAGATAATGTTGCAGAGACGCAAGAAATACAAAAATCGCACCATACTTGGGTATAAGACCTTGGCGGAAGGCGTCATACGAATGGACCAGGTATGTTTAGATTATACGTTTAAAACTTATGTACTGTGTTACTATATCTTCGCATATTTTTTTAATTATTTTGAATTGTACATGCTGTAGATAAGGAATTGAAAATTAAAAGTTTAAAAAAAAATTATTCACATACAGTTCAATACGATATTTTTATAATCAATTAAACATAATATACTGCGAAGTACCCAAGAAAAGTGGAGCAAAATTATTACAGAATAGAACCCTAGAGACGGAAAAAGGAATAGAGGATGGCAAGGAAAGAGATGGGAGGACGAGATCAAATTAACAGCTGGTCCAAATTGGAGGAGGGTTGCTAGAGATAGACAAAAATGGAAAATGTTAGAGGAGGCTTATGCCAAGAGGCACACTGAACTAAGAGACATGTTATAAAAAACAAACAATAATTGAAACAACATTCCAAAAAAAAAAGAAGTTCAATAAGTCTATTTAGACTTATTGATTGATTGATTGATTGATTGAAAACATAATAATTAGAAAAAGCATAGTTGTTTGGCTGCATACCGGATATCCGACGAGCTGTAAGCACGGATTCGATAAGAGGATTTTTGAACAAAATAGGGAAATGTTTAATAAAATTCTTCATAATCTGTAAAAACAAACATTTATTTTAGGTCGGTCTGGAGGACCTTATATATATATATATATATATATATAAGGTCCTCCAGACCGATTTCGGCCACGGAGGCCAATCTCAAGAGAGATTAGCCAACTGCGCAGGAGATATTATAGTGCACAAGTGTGTGCGCAAACACAGGTGCACTCCCTTTTCCTTAGCTCTCATAATCCGATGGGACGGCAATCCGACCAACGGCTTAACGTGCGTTCCGAGGCACGGGAGTGTACACACTTCCAACTTCCAAACTCCGGGCTGCTACTGAGAATTTTCTGACAGAAAAACCCAATAACTATTTATTGGCCCGACCTGGGAATTGAACCCAGGACCACCGGGTCTGCGGCCTTATCTAGCCACTAGACCAACGAGGCAGTCGATATATGTCGATATAACATATATATATTTTTCATTCATATCATTTCGTAGGTACCGCCCACTCATCAGATATTCTAGAATTGGTGGTAGAGCTTTGTGCAAGCTCGTCTGGGTAGGTACCACCCACTCATCAGATATTCTAGCGCAAAGCAGCAGTACTTGGTACTGTTGTGTTCCGGTTTGAAGGGTGAGTGAGCCAGTGTAATTACAGGCACAAGGGACATAACATCTTAGTTCCCAAGGTTGGTGGCGCATTGGCGATGTAATCGATGGTTAACATGTCTTACACTGCCAATGTCTATGGCCGTTGGTAACCACTTACCTTCAGGTGGCCCATATGCTCGCCCGCCAACCTATGCTATAAAATAAAATAAAAAATATATATATCGATTCGGTTTAATGAGGAATAGTCGAAGCTGGATCGGAATCGAATCGAGAAGGTTCATAAACTTTTTACATTAGTGGAATTGCCCTCCAAGTATCTCGGAGCATCGTTTATCATTTAGCGACCTCGCTCCTGCACCAGCTGTTAGTGACGCGAAATTGACCATTTACTTGCGAGACGTGTAGGTTGTAAAAAGTATTTACTAGGCTCATTTTCCACTTGATCGTAATAAGATAGAATTTATATAACTTTGTTGAGTACTATAGATTCAATTGACAATTAAGGGACAAATATCTTATACATATAGATTGCTATATAATTGCAATTTCGGTTATGAAATAATTAAATTATTTTACTATGAAAATACTTTTATTACTTTGTCGCTATGTGTTTTGAATGCAAAGGCATTGTCCATTTCAATTTTCTTTTTTCAAAAAAAGTACATTACACGCACACATAGATAGTAAATATATTGTACAATAAAAATTGCAAAAATGAATTACTACGTAGCTTTTGACCTCTCTGAAATTGGGAGTTTTTATTTCAGAATATTCTGTAATGCAAGATGAATTTTAAGTAGGTACGGTTTGTCAACTTCCACCATAATGGACCACAGAGAAAGATAAACACTCATCGAGCCATTTGACATTTTCAAAATCATAATCTATACTATATTGTAATTCCGAGTTTTTTATTTATAGCAATTTAATTTCAAAATATTCACGAATATAAAACACCACTACTCATTGGTGTGAATTAAATTCGATACCTATGCAAACCGCCATACAGAAATTGGCCATGTCCTTTGAAGAAAGAAAATCTGATCGGTGGTACCATGTACATCACGTACCACACAATCTTATGCCATAACTAAATCGTTGAAAGTAAAAATATCGGAATACGTTTAGCGTTAGAAAAATAAATCACCTTTAAAAACAGAAAAACACGACGCGGAGCTCTTAATGGGATTTATCTGAAATTTAACTTTGAAACAAGTTTTAATTAAATCAAAAGCTTAACGAGATGAAAACTTTTAGAAGTTGAAAATAAATTTAATATCTTGCTTTATGTTTTATTCGTTTTTGTATAATACAAGCTAGTAAACGTGACTTTATCTGCGTATTAATTTATAAAGGCTGTAACAAAAACCCTGTCCGACCCGTGAAGTGGTTATTAGATATCGTGTGTCGGTTCTATTTATGTAATAATTTTTAAAATACTAAGGATACATGGCAACACAGACGCGGGCAATAGCGCTCGATAGCTCTTACCTATCGGGTAGCTAAGACACGAGGTCATGACCTCAGTAGTCCACGTGTTTACCAACAACAGTGTCGTTAAACACAATTAATATTTTTTCTTAAGTAATTTTTATGAAAAGTATTTAAAAAAATTTTACATAAATAGAACCGACATACGATATCTAATAACCACTTCACGGGTCGGACAGGGTTTTTGTTACACACTGTATTGTATACAAACGATAAATATTTATATCTTTTACGGTGTATTTAGGTGACATTCTGGAGATTTTAATGTAATTTAAAAAAAAACAAGCTGAAGATGCGGTTGGTTGTTTTGTTTCAGGAATGAATAAACATAAGCTTTAAGTGTATTGCATATGTGTGTGTAATCGTGAAATCATTTTCTTCCTAAGGCAAGGTTTCTAGAATAAAATCAATTGGAATCAGATTGAATAGAAAGACGTATATTCAATGGAATCTATAGACTATTTTTTTCTTGCGATTTGCGAATATCTCTCTCTCTTTATTTATAATACAGCGTTCGTCTACATTCAAAACGCCATCTTTTCGCGAACCCGTAATTAATGTCGTAGATTATTCAAGACATCGACCAAATATATCGCGTCAATTCAATGTCCCATGTCTTTATTTGTCTTTACTGCTCTTGTGGTTGGAATAGGTTATACATTAGAAGCGTATAATCGTATATTTTTCTTTAACAAGGTGCTTCAACGTTCCATGGACATGGAATTGGAGCTGACGAGTGTGGGTGGTAAGGTCGGCGCTGGAGCTGGCCAGCCGGTCGCCAGGCTCACCATCACGGGTCTAGCCTCGACCCCCGTCGACCATGACACGAAGAATAACAATACTCTGCTTATTACGGGTAAGTCACACAGAATATACAGTTAATGATTTAGAAATATTGAAATATAAAATGAAGTGGTTCAGAAGCATTTTGTAAATGCATTATAAGATGTAATTTTAGAGATGAAAAATTATAAAAAACAATTTCTTTATTATATAAAACGACAAAAAACAGTCACGATCTTTAAGAAAATACGAAAAGACGGCGTTTTAAAAAAATGTTTTTAAACGCATAACATATATAGAAAAGAGTAATTACATAATTTCATTATGGTTTATTTATAGGGTATTTACACGGTACACGGCTATACACGGCTTATTTATCTAATTCTGGGTCATCTTTGATTTTAATTTTCAGTAAATGCTTACTTATACATTTTATAATTACTAGCCCAGGTAAGTAAACACCTGCTTTTTAATTGACATCTAACCAAATAGATATGATACTGATGAGATGTAATAAATTATTGTAAACACAAACGACACACATGTCATTTCAGAGTTGCTTGACCGGGTTCGAAACCGCGATTGTCGTTTAATTTTCACGTGCTCTAACCACTGGGCCATCTCGGTTTAAGACTACATATATACTCAACGTTAATAAATTTCAAATGTCGTAACTCCAGAGCGAGGGTACTCGGACGAAGAGGAAGAAGGGGAGTTCAGTTCTGTGGAGGAAGCTGACGATTTGACGTACGGCGCCGCGGCGAGGAGACGAACGCATAGACAGCTGGCCTTCAACAAGGGAGACCTGTCGTACACTAAGGTGAGCACGGCATCCGATACAGTGCCAATACTAAGCCTACGTTATTTTGCAAGGTTTGATATCACATAGCTTAAAGGTATTATTATCTATAAAAAAAATAGACTATTGATAGCATATATTTAACATAGACTTACATAGCTTACAATTAAATAGAAAAAAGTTTTCATAATCATATAATTTCAATAAATAATTCTTAACTATTTAATCATTGTTAATGCATGGTGTGAAGTTTCTTAAAATTATAAGCTTAACTAAATAAATAAAATTATAATCTTACTTAACTAAACTTTATTATGAAATCGTACTGCGCACGATGTTTTGATTAAACAGTAACATTAGTTATTATTATTATTTATAATAACTAAAATATAATATTTTTTAATAAGATATAATCAAATCTATTTAATTAATTTATTTATCTGAACAGCAGCAAGCCATTATAAACGCTATTAGTTCAAAATTGTTGAATTGATTTTGATGAAGTTATTACTGTTTTTTGTTACTGTTGTAGTTTTTAATTATATAAAGTTATATTATTTATTGAAATTAAAAATAATTTGACTATTTTAGTACACTTAAATATTTTTTGTAACACATCATAATTAAAGGCAAGCTAGAAGTCGTTTGTTTACCGTAATGTAGTGTTCAATGCTTCGTATGTTCATTCAATCTTTCCTGAATTTCTTAGAATGAAGTATTATTCCTTGAATTACCTCATAATTTTTAAATATCTACTTGATTCGATTAAATGAACATCATCCATCAGTAGACATAAGGTTAAGGAGCTTTGCCTAAACCGTTGCTTGCATACAGCTGTCACGCTCACGAGAGCTAAGCTTCATGGAACGAGAGAGAAAGATACAGAACTATATACGGTCCAAGGCGCACGACAGAGACAGCGATAGTGAGCTGGAGCACGCAGCAGCCAAGCGCAAGGGCAGCCGCGGAAAGCTGGCGGTGAGCCGGCACGCGATACCTTATATATATGAGTATAGAGACGAAATTCGCGTAGCACACATCCCGCTGATATAACTTTTTTTAAAGACTTTAAATTCTCTAGTGAATCAAAAAACTAAAATAAAGCACAGATCAACAATAAATACACTACTGGAAACAATTAAGATCTCGGTGCGATAATCTGTTGCCGAAATATCGATGACTGAAGAGGATATTATCTTTTTTCATTCAATCGTCAAAAAAAAAATCGGACATAGGTACCTAAAAATCAAAATTGAAGCTTAAGAAACAAGCTACTCGATACAAACATTGAAACGAGTTGAAAAAAAAAATTCCAAGTACGTGCGCGATGGTCAAAATTGCGAATCCGAATTTGTTCCTTCGGGATGTTTCATCAATTTTCTCAATAACCAAAATGTATAATAGAAAAATGGAGGTCCTAAAAGTAGAAGAATGTAGCTTCAAAATGCTATTTCTTTATCTCGATATGACTATTTTTCACCGAGATATAGCCTTCCAAACTGGTGAAAAAATGAGGAAAATATCTTTTTCCTTTAATTGTTTCCAGTAGTGTATTATAAACATAGAACATTGGTTATAAAAAAAAATCAATCGGTTTAATCGAATAAGCAAATAAATTATTCTATTTTGAAGACTTAAATTACATCTCATTTTGTTAAAAACAACACGTGTAGCATAATTTTGCTTGGAAATGATAGAATGAATAATTTATTTGAAGCATTCGAATGAATGAACGGTTGAATGTTAATAATATAGATATTAAATTTCGTCTCTATCCTCATAGTTTGGTAGTTTGCCTTTCATTGTTTGCTTGTAGTTTGGTCTTCTAATATTTGTTTGGTTTTAGTGTTTGTATAGTTATTCAGTAGCTGTAGAACTATGTTAGTATGCAAATTTACCAGGGCGGGGCGCTTCGGGTAAACTGTATTTCAATTACCGAATAATCGGTGAAGACGTCTTCTCTATTATAATATCAATATGCTTGAAACTTTTAATAGAATCTATTCAATCCGTTTGAGTTTGTAAACGTTGATTCTTACAACAATTTCTGAGCATGTCTTGTTTGAACGTCTGGTGATTGTATTTTTTCATCAGATATACCGTCTTGTGTTTGTTTTTTGTATATCCCATGTAATCAGTTTAACAATGGACGAAAAGGGTTGCCTACCGAAGTAGTTAACCGGGACACAAATGTCCCGTGTCCCATTTGTGTCCCGGTTTGAAGGGGAGTGAGCCATTGTAGCTACGGGCACAAGGGACAATTTCTTAGTTCCAAGGTTAGTGCTGCATTGGCGATTTAAGGGGTGGTTAATATTTCTTACAGTGCCGATAGGTGGTGGTGACCACTTACCATCAGGTGGCCCATCCGTTTACATACCTTTTATATAAATAAAATAAATATTTTAAAAGCTATCAAAACTTTTGGTTCTTTGATTGATGATGATGACAGCTCTAATGGTGCCTATTATGTATTTACTCGTTGGTTTAACCTAACGGCTAGGTATTAAGGCTACAGCTCAAGAGTCTTGGGTTCAAACAATGGGTCGAATCAATAAAAAGTTACATTGAGTTATTTTGTCAGGTAAGGCATCGTACATGTGATAGAATTTCATACGACTCATACAGGTGACTCACAGTGTTTTCCTACACAATCGAAACGAAACGAGATGAATTATAAAAGTTTTAGTACTTGAAAACTCACCATTGCCTTCTGCCCAACAATTTCTGAGCCATCTCGCCTCGTAATAAACCTTATATTTCTACCAAATTCCATATAATATATTTAAAGGAAAAACAAGGTCTTCCTGCTTTTGCCTGGATTATATTTCGGTTTTTAAATTAAGAATTGACGTGCATGACGGTATGACCTTGCCTATAATACTATATAATGTACGATATATTAAATTAGTTATTTGTATATAACTTAATAAGGCTCTTCGTTCTGTTATAATGGTGTCGGTCTGTCTTAATAACTTCTATACTTGTATTATAATATCAATTTATTGGTTAATATTGTAGTGGACTTCTAGAAAAACTATATCCTAACTAATATAATAAGTGCGAATGTGAGTTTGTTACGGTTTCACGCCTAAACCACTGAACCGATTTCAAAAATTCTTCCACCAATGGAAAGCTACGTTATCAGCGAGTAACATAGGCTAAGTTTTGTTTCCGTATTCTAACGAGAACGGAAACTACGCGGGTGAAACCGCGGGCTAGTAAGCTAGTAATTTTATTTTTTGTTTTTCTGAAGTTCTTTAAACGCTATGAAAATCTTTGCTGAAATATGAAATTGCCATTAGGGCGCTGCACTCCTGGGACCATAGGCAAACTTATGCCCATCTGACCTAGGTCGCCACGACTATATTATTGTTATTGTCTTTCTTTCTGCATTATTTATATACAAAGTACATATTGCTTAGTATTATTATTTTGTGATAAAATTGTTTAAGGGCGTCCCTTCACTTCTTATAATTGTTATATGAAAAGGGCGTTGAGATTTCTCGGGCTGGCGCTCTTCGAAAAAGTATTTTTACCGTCTATTTGAAATACTTTCTTATTATTATATTGCATTTGATAGTGTATATAGACTTATTAACTTTGTTTACACACGCGTTGTAATGTTTTTCCGATAAATCTAAAAATATGCTTGATTTGACAACGAAGTTTTCGGATCGTGTAACAAATAATTATTTTAATTTAGACTTTATCTCGTATACATAAAGTACATTAATCTGAATATGAAATTTGCTATTAATATGATATCATGTGTTCTCACTTTTCGCGGTTAAGATTAGATTACCTTGTACGCGAAATATTACGTCAGTTGATCTTTGCGGACGATGGAGGTAGTATAGCTTTTTAATGTACTTTTTTTACAATTAACGACCAATTTTTTTTGTGGTTTTTAATTATCTGTGGATATGTTATATTGTGAGGTGTACTGAATTGTATTTGCAACTTTTTCTTTTTTATTTAACAGATAAATCGTGTTTGGTCTTGTAATATGTGGTATGTGTTTGATATAACTTCTATGATTTGGTTATAATCAAATTAATTTCAGATATGATTTTTCATTTCACTTTATTCAGACATAATAAATGTATGCATATTTTGTCATATGATAAAAGTTAATCCATTTGATAGATGGGTGTTCAGTTTGCGTTCGTATCTTCGTCAACAGTTTTATAAATGTTGTCATATGCAAAACTCTATAATAGATTTTAAATTAAACAAAATTAATGTTATCAAACAAAATCTTTGTAGAAGTCAAAATCAAAATCGAGAAATTATGTATTATTTTCATAATATTTAGATTATATATCCTTATGACTATTAAGTAAAACATATACATATATAAATAACATATAATTCTTTCATATAAACTATGCAACGTAATAAGACTATCCGATAAGAATGAAAGGGCTGCTGGCGGGATTTAAATGCAAGACAACTAAAGGGACTTACTTAAAACAAGTCTATAGGCTACAGATTCGTCCGAAGTAAATAAATGATTGTGTGAAATTTTCCACAGCAACGGAATTTGAAACAAAAATTCGCCGCTCTGCTGCGGCGGTTTCGTGTACCGGAGGAGCTGAGCGAGAGAGGCGCGGCGAGAGACACGCATCACGCTCAGCGAGATATCGACGAATTGTTTCAGGTGAAACTAAATAATGTTTAATGTCTAACACTTTAACTGTCATGCATACGAAGCCGTGTTGAAACTTATTTCGTTTGGATGCCGACGAGTCGACTCGAAGTCGTAACTATACATAGCTATGGGTGACATTGCGCAGTTGCAACGCTTGCACCTAATCCTGGCTTACGGGAGCTGAGCCATCGGGCGATAATTGCGTCGATGGACTCTACTAGTTAGTGTTACGTGTATTCGTCAAATTATTTTACGGCATCTGGATTCGTTATGAGTAAATGATCTTGGCAATCAGTGCTAACTCGTCGTAGCGTTATGTAGTATGGATAGGTAACAGAACAGCTCAGAGTATATTTAAAATGATGAATGCTTCTCAATACATATTCTCTGTTCAGAAAAATATTATCGAATTTATGTAAAAACTCAAAACATTAGCGCAAGGAACAAAACTGCATAGGATCAAGAACTTTTTAATAATGTTTAGGGGCTTACATCAGGATCACAGGAAGCTTTTAAACCGCCTCTCTTACTATATAAAAAACAATAGAGAAAGGTCATTATGCAAAAACATATTTTTCACAGAGGGACTCCTTGGAAATTAAACGATCGCATAATTAATATTTATTTATTTTATTGAAATTTGTAAACAATAATTATTTTAATTTGTCTATCGATAGTAACTTCAATGCTTCTATATTGAATAAATGAATGTGATTTCGAAATATGCTCATGCCAGGAGTTGGAGTCGCTATCGTGTGGCGAAGGCGAGGATTCCGGTCCGGACCAGATGGACACGATCAGCATCGGTTCCACGCCCAAACCCTCGCTACGTCCGTTCTTCAGCAGCTCGCGCAGTCTCGCTAATCAGGAACACCACCGGCATTCCAATGGTATGTGAAATATTGTGATAGTATATATCGAGTGCCTTGGAATATTATGTTGGTTTTTTTAAAATTGCAATTTGTTTGTTTCGTATTGAACGAAACAAAGCCTTGATTGTATTATTCGCGGAATTAATCCATTCATTCTTGATTAATCTAATCTAAAGTCTAATAATTCAGAGTAAAGTGTATGAATAGATTTTAAAATAAATTATACTGAAATAGAAATATAACGGTTATTTAAAATCGACAAGCCGATGCTCGTCCAACAGTGCATTGTGTAACTTGCTTTGTTTTGCCTTGCAAGGTATATAGCCGAGAGATTTTATCGATCGACGTACAAGATGTCGGAGCAAGAAACCGAGATTGTGTCACGATTTCTTTCATGTAAAATTGTCATCGCCTGACTTAAACATCGTTATGAACAGTGTTGGCATCTAATAAATATCAATGCATCTTGCTCTCGCATGTCATAATCAATATCGGTGTGAGTGAGACGACATTACGTGATATCTTGTACGTGATGATTTTGATTGATGACAATTATATGTAAATGTTTGTTTTTTTTTTTTTTGTTTTGTAACGCTGTGTGCATAGTGTAGTGCATGTGTGGGGCAGGTGGAATGTAGCGGAAAGAATATCCAGTGTCGAACAAAAGTTCTTGTTAGTTCAATAGATATTAATTGAAATTTTTTAAAGCACTTATCATATAACATTTTTGTTACTTCATTTGTTTCCATTTAGTTAGTTTAATATAGATTGCTTTTGACATAGTAAGATGTAAAAAACTTGTAAATATTTATACATCGGTCAATTCAATTAGTTTATTGAAATTACAATTCATACATCGCATTCGTGGCTAATTTCCGCTTGCCCCAATCGAGTAACACCCGCATGCGCAGTGACGCGGCACGCCAGCCTCGCGTCCGCGGCCGAGCTGCGCCCGCGCGACCGACACCCGTCCGTGCCTCTCACAGGTACACGCTATATTCGACTTTATGCAACAGTCACTAGGTCCTATAATACAACAACATAATTGATGCCACAGAAACACTGTCACTGTCAGATTATGTCATTTGGCTTTAATATGAATGCTCATTGGTCGATTGTAGCCGATGACGTTATATAAATAAGGTCCACCAGACCGATTTCGGCCACGGCGGCCAATCTCAAGAGAGATTAGCCAACTGCGCAGGAGACATTATAGTGCACAAGTGTGTGCGCAAACACAGGTGCAATCTCTTTTCCTTAGCTCTCATAATCCGATGGGACGGCATTCCGACACGACCGGAAAGAGTTCAGGCGTAGGACTAACGGCTTAAGGTGCTTTCCGAGGCACGGGAGTATACACACTTCCAACTTCCAGAGTCCGGGCTGCTACTGAGAATTTTGTGACAGAAAAACCCAATAACTATTTATTGGCCCGACCTGGGAATTGAACCCAGGACCACCGGGTCAGCGGCCTTATATCTAGCCACTAGACCAACGAGGCAGTCATGATATGAATGAACGCTTAGTATTTTGGTATCGCAAAGTCTGCATATCATATCTGGAATTGGCGTTTTTTTTAATTTCGTACATTAGTAATTGTTGCATAAGTGTTATTTCATAAAGTCTCTAGAAACAGATACTAGGCAATAATGACTACTGCATTATACACATACACTTAAGCATCACTAGCAAGCTTTTGTCTGTCTGTTTTTTTGTTTCGTTTCCATTTCGATAGGCTTTTGTTTATGTTATAACTTTAAGGCTTTGCAGAGAAGACAGTTTAATTTTAAGTACTCTTATTTCTTTCAGGTCTTGAATATTTTTTTTTTCGTATGATAATAAATCTACGTTTTTTTAATTTTAATTATGTATTGATCAAAATTGATGAGTCTATCTATATTCTTCAACATTATCATTTTTCTTTATTACAATCATAACGTTGTTGTCCTAAGGCATACCTTCAATATCAAAACTAAAAGTGCCGTTTCGATCTTAATAAAACTAAAACCCTTCAGGGGACTTTTCTAAAATGTTTGGTCGATAAACAGAATCGGAAGCTGTCCGCAGCTCGGCGGGTGACGAGCGCGGTAGCGAATGCAATAGCGATGGAGACGCGACACTTGACGCGCCCGTTTCTGGCGCATCGGTGTCTAGCTCGCCTCCCAATGAAACCAAGGTATCTGCTGTCGACCAGTGTGTTTAGTATCGCTCGTGATTAGTGGATGTACTTTTGCATTGCCCATAATATTGGTTCTGTGAATATATCTCAAATCTTGTATCATCCGAAAGTGATCTAGGTTTTTGTGAAATTATGAAACAATAGAGGATGTAATTGAGTACATGTTTTCGGTTTGAATATTTTAAAATGTATCTCTAAAGACTGAATCACAGTTGGTTAACATTTTACTAAATTCACAGGAGGACAAAAGATCTAGACTTTTCCGTAGTGCTACGAGCGGAGGGAACCTGACACCGGCGGCTGCAGCGCGCAAGAAGAACTCGCTCATAATTGGCACTGAAAGGCCTCTCTCCGCACACGACCTTCCCGCCCAAAGTCCTACTACTCTTGAGGTATAAATGCCTCTATTTATGTACTTTATACAAAATACAATTTGACATATTATTGTAAACAATTTTTGGTGGTATATTTTAATTTTTGGTAATTTTTCAGTATATTTTACATATTTTGTATTGTTTTAGGTTTTTTAAATCGTTTTTAGGGTTCCGTACCTCATAAGGAAAAAACGGAACACTTATAGGAGCACTTTGTTGTCCGTCCGTCCGTCCGTTTGTCCGTCTGTCTGTCTGTCTGTCTGTCTGTCTGTCAAGACCCTTTATCTCGGGAACGCGTGGAGGTATCGAGTTGAAATTAAAACGATGTAGTCAGGCCTACAGTCTCTTGAAGCTGTGAAAAAATCAAACTCCTAAATTAAAGTAAAAAAAAAGATACGGCCACAAAAAACGTATATTTCGACACTCAAGGGTATCAAAAATTTATAGGGTAATTTCCGTTGACCTAGAACTATGAAATTTGGCAAGTAATACCGTCTTATACTTCAAGTATAGGGAAACATCTGAAAACTATACATTTGTAATTAAATCATTAAAAAAACAGGGTCTTTATGCAAGGAACGGCGACCCAAATTTTGAATTGAGTTAACCGTGTCATTTGGGGTATCGTATGAAAGTTCTTTATTCGCACAAGCTTAAACAGATTTTTAATTATTTTTATGATGTATAGTTTTCGATTTATGACAAAGAATGAAAAAAAAAAACCTTTTCCCTTTTTTATAAGTATACCTAATAATGTTGGTGTATGTAGTACCAAACAGCTTGCACTGTTATGCATACCTGCTTGTTTAATTTAAACTGTTGTTATTGAACATAACCGGAAATATGTACCTACCAATTTCTACGGAACCCTCGGTGGGCGAGTCCGACTCGCACTTGTCCGGTTTTTTTTAATTAGGTGTTGTTTTTTAACATCGTTATTAGATTAAATTCGCATTTTGCGATCGCTCAGCGAAAAATATATTATACATTGTTTCAGCCGCGCCGCACGATGCTGGAGCAAGTGAACCGCGTGCTGGGCGAAGACGGCCCGCTGCCCGAGTGCGTGGCGCTGGTGCCGAGCGGGATGGCGCGCGTGTTCCAGGCGCTGGCCGTGCCCGCCGTGCTGGCGCCGCCCGCCGCCGCGCCCGACGCGCGCGCCTTCCTGCACGCGCTGCTCGCCCGCGCCGCCAAGCAGTGAGTGCCTTCATCAATCATAACGTACTACACTTGCGTTATTAATTGTTGACATATCCATTTGTCGTATTTTGAAATAATTACCTGATAAATAATTAACGAATGATATAATTACGATATGATACGAAGTGCCCCCCTCCCGCAGAGGCGTGCGGCGCGTGGTGCGCGTGTGCGTGTGCGGCGGCGAGGCGTGGTGCGCGGCGGCGCTGCGCGCGCACGCCGAGCTGGCCGCGCGGCGCCACGACGCCCCCGCGCTGCGCTTCTACGTCGTGCCCACCGGTAGCGACACTCGTGATCATTTTTTGTTATTTCAGCGAGGAATGTACCGCACGTCCGGCGGAGACCGGGCTATTGCGACACCGTCCCGTGTATACGATGAAATTGACGAAAGGTCGTCCACCGAGTCGATGATTTGTTTATATCCTACTGATTTTTAATATCTGCCTATTTAATAAAATCTGTCCGACCACAGATGTAATAATATCAGTTTTTTTTTTGTTTTCATGATCTTCTAAAAGTGGCTCGATAATAATAACTGATAAACATTTTTATATTGAAAAATATTGAAAAGTAGTTTACTGGTGTTCAATTGTTTTTACGACAAAGTGACTTTTTTTGCAAATAAATGTGCTTACTCCGCTCTAATTGACCGTAATAATACTCTCTGAAGGTCCGAACACGATATCGCGGTCGCTCGGCGCGACGGACAACGCGTACGCGGCGCTGTTCTGCAACGAGACGTGGAACTCTCTCTGCGAGCGCGCCGGGGACGCCAGCATGCCAGACATCGCTGAGATGTCCTCTAGGATCGCCAGGTAATCATTCTAATCATATTGCCAGCGCCCTGGGGTAGAGCGAGAGGGACGATCGCTGCAGGCGGTATCAAGGGGCGCGAAAATCTCAAAAACAATTCCCATATATGTACATACATAAGCGTTTTTTTTTTTTTATAAATTTGGTCACTGTTATTTATATAACATTAACTGAAATGCAATTTATGTGAAGTGAAAGCGTCGCCAAAGGGCGCTGAGGCTAGGGCCAACTTTAACCTTTAGGAGGCCCTGGACACAAGGATCTCGGGGCTCCTGTGTAGACAAGAGTTGATAGCATTTTTGTCTCAAAATCAGTGGCGTTTTTTTTTCTTCGTAACGAGGGGTAAGAATTAAGACTTGAATAATAAATCGCCTAGGAGGTCCGCATGGTTAAATACAGCGCTGTCTGAAAATTTATCCGTTAACTATTTTATAAATAATAATTTTAATTTCTAGGTATTTAAATAGCATCGGTCCAGTCAACAACATACCGATCGGCGAAGCCATGGTCGCCTACCGGGATAAGTCGGGCGACGAAGATTCAAGTCAGACGTTCGTACCCTTCATTGCGGTAAGAATAACTTTATTATTATTTATTAATTAATATTTGCTATATATGTTAAAATATAATACCACGTATACAGGTTAAAATATAATAATCATAACATACTAAACGCCCGATACGTGAAACTGTTAGAACTAATTAACTAATGAGATCTTAAAAATGTACTATCACAGTATTAAATAATAATCCGATTCTGATATCATAGAGTGAATCTATGCTATCTACATAACACTTCCGAGTCAAAGTTAACTTTTGAACACGTTCCCACTAAAAGTGAACTCAAAATTATAATTCGTCTACAACCGTATTCGGAATCTTCGATACGAATATAATATCGTAAGTGCGAGTAGTGACGAGTCCCCCATGCCGGCCGCAGGAGGTGCGCGTGGGCTGCGGCGAGGGCGGCCCGTCGTCGCTGGAGCTGGACGAGGGCGGCTCGCCCCCCGCGCGCCCCTCGCCGCCCGCCACGCCCGCGCCCGCGCCCGACCTGGCGCCGCCGCTCGCGCTCGCGCGCGCCGAGCCGCTCGAGCTGCAGCTCGACTACTGGCCGGTGAGCGACCAGCACGCACCCACGCCGCTCACTCTACCGACCGCCGCTTCCGAAACTTGCACGATAACGCGTGTCCGGCAGGTGGCGGAGGGCGCGAGCGGCGCGGAGGGCGGCGGGAAGGTCACGTTGAAGGGCTCGTTCCGCGCGCTGCTGGTGACCAGGCACAACCACCATCTCTGCATCACGTACCTCACCAAGGAGAAGAAGCAGAAGAGTGAGCATATCTTACGTTTATCTATACTGATTTATATTTTAGTGGTGTACTATTATACTCGAATAACTTTTCCGCTTTACGTTTCGGTGTGATAACATACGTGTGTGAGGGAAATGCGATTGTGTTATTGTTATATACGATTGTCTTTCCAGTTATGAGGCTGGGCAAGAAGAAGGAGAAGAGTGGGGAGGCGGAACCGGGTCGCGCGCAGACAGTGGAGGGGGTGGCGCGTCTCATTTGTTCCGCCAAGGGATCGCACAACGCGCCACTTAAAGGTATAAGGCATTTCACTGGAAATCTCGTAAATTAACATACATACTTTTCTTTTGTTCGGTAATTATTGAGCAGATAAAAAAACGTACGAACATGCAAGTTTCATATACATATGTTTGTCTCATATTTTCAAATTTCGTCAACAGTTTACATCGACGGCACAGAATGGAACGGCGTCAAATTCTTCCAACTGTCAACGCAATGGCAGACTCACGTCAAGACCTTCCCCGTGGCCACGTGCGGAGCGCCCCTCGCTCCGCCGGAGACCTAGGCCTCCGCCCGTCGTACCTCGGTCGCCCCGCTCTGGTTTCCTAGTATCAGAACCTTCAGTGGTTCGATGGGCTGTATGACGTCTTGAGTAATCGAACCGACAGCGGTTTGGTTGTATCGGCTTTTTGAGTCCTAATATACGTGTACACGGGATTTGATTGAGGCCGATGGGAATATGAGGCTCTTAAAGATGCCGTCAGCGTAATTGTGGCAACAATTTGTAATTAACATTCGGAACGAATGAATGAACGAAGAATTGAATGATAGTCATTTTTAAAAAGTTAAACTTTCAATCAATTTTTCTACCCTTAGTTGTGTGTCATTTTTACGACGGCGACGTTGAATGTCCAAATTTAATTCGATAATTGTTACTATATCCCCTCTATTTGTAGCGTTACTTAATATATCGCTGTCGAGCTGCCATGGTTTTAGCTAAGCTTTTGTTGTGTAACATTGAACTCTATTCATTGTGTAATAGAGTCGATATTCCGTCTTAGAATTGTAGCTTTCTTCTATACGTTCAAGTTGCATAATGAAGGCTCAATAACGTTAACTACGCATTATAGTCATTTCATATTAGATAGTACATTATTTATCGTATAAGGTATACCGCGTACTCAGTGTATATCGTGAAAATTTATGGTTCGTGACATTTCCATGTAATATGTAGGTTAGTTTGTGTAACGGAGTTAATATAAACGAATTTTAAGGAGTATTTTCGGCACATATCAGATAGGTTCGTGCTGGACTGCGAGCGCGATTTTAATTTTTGTCTGTGATTTATGGATGCGATTTTTTTTTAGTGCGGCGATAGTCGATTGGTCGCTAATGTTTTTTTTTAATTATATATATTTTATATGTATGTGCATCGGTTCGTCTTCGGTAGGAGAGCAATAGCTTTGATACAGTCATGTAGCGTTTTTAATATATTTAAGTATATAAAATGTAATCTTTGCTATAAATCTTAGTATACGCGATCTTTCAAATATGATAATTCTAATATATGTCGCCGATAAGTCGTGGATAAATCGAGTATTACATGAATTGAATGTAAGTTCGAAATGTTTCGTCAATAGTCTGTAATGTAACCCATATAAAACAAGGCAAAAGCAGATAACATTTAAAAAAAAAAATTTAACGAGATATCCGGATATATCCGGTTTGCGCAATAAGCTGCCATTAATTCATAGAAATTGTGATAAACAATGTTGTCTGATACGAGAGTTTGTTAAAGTTTTCTCATTGTGAAAGTGTTTGAATTTGTATTCGAACGTGTAGCGGGGCTCTTAGTGTGTTGTCAAATGGAATTTTACCCCCTTACGCATTTCGAGCCTGCTTTAAAAGCTAATATGACCTAATTCGATAGCAATAATAAATATGGTTCCGAAAACGTATCCAGAAAACAATTGGTGTTAATTCTAATTCGATGTGTTTAGAATAGCTAAGTGTTATAATCTGTGGTAAAACAAAATATTGCAACGAAATATCTTCGATTAATTTATATTTTATAAAGATGAGACATAAAAAAGTATTTGTGTACTTTATGGTAAAAATGGGGCATATCTTTTTTTAGTAATTGTAATGAATATGGCTTTTGTATGATTCTATATATTTATGCCACGGCTTATGGGTTCTATTCGCAATATTTACGGCATTTTAGTGATATGGTGCGCTTCCAATAAAATAGTTGGCAACTTCTGTGTTAGCAACTTTAGTTTTTTGACAATAAGTCGAAAGTCACCAACAATTACACAACATGTAAATTCTTTTTGTTGCCAACTAATTCAAGTTGGATCTTTTTACAGTAACTCTTGTTCACAATACAAAAGTTGCCAATTTTCGTTTTGTGGAGATGCAGTATTAGTTAGAGATGTAGTAGAGTCGGCTCAAGGTGCTCTTCCATTATATTTGTTTTATTTAAACATTTTACTGCACATTATAAAAGTGCCAAATTTTTACATCAATTTAATTTGCCTTGGTTAAATATAAATTTAACTTAAATCCAAGTATTGCAAGATTTTTAAAGCATATTTGACTTGCTACCTTCTAATTTTAGCACCTAAAGATTTTTTCATTGTTTACTTATTATTTTGGAAGACGCTGTATATAAATAAAACATCTCTTCGATATCGTTTGTTCAACAATTTTTACAATAATAATCACACAAATTAACTCGGACAATAGTTGGTGTATCTAGACATGTATGTGATGTCAGTGTAACGCTGTTAGCATAAGGTTTGTATCAAATAGTAGAAAACGGTTATAATATATTAAGACCATACGAGATGTATACAAATTTGACTTATAAAACACTCATTATAAAGTTATTTTACAGAAATAACAGTTTATACATTACGTATACATCTATGTATGGCCAATTATCAATACATACTATTCATAAGCTTGGTCGTGAATATTTTGAATAAAAAAAAAATGTTTTCAAAGGTTCAATGTAATATTTTTAAATGACAATATTAACAAAACATGCACAAAAATTGAATTGTAAGAACATATAATAATAATTTTATATATCTCTGAAGAATTTCTCTTTAAAACTACAAGGCTTTGAAGGAGTAAAGAGATTGTGCATATCGAAAGCTTTATATTATACTGTTTCTATATCAACAGGTATATAATTTTTCAAATTATACATATTTATGTATAATGTTATATTGCAGATGTTTTGTTGCTGATATTTATTCATAATTGTGATTAATTCAAATACAAGACTAACACTATCGTTAAATATATAAAAAATATGCAATAATTATTCAAATTAATTCATAATTTTTTAAATATTTAATTAAATAAAATGTATCAAGTTAAAAAAAAAAACATAATCATTATTCCTAATATTTTAATTGTTCTAAAATATAATTTATAATAATAATGATTACGACTTTATGTTATTCTTATAATCTGTATTAATCGCATTTTACATCTGCATGTGTGCTTAATTATAGTAAACGGTATAAATATGGTCTAGTCTTGTTTACACATGCGTATATTGATGAAACCTGATCTCTTTTCATTTTAACTGCTATTTGGATGACATTTATAATAACGATGGTGAAGTCTATGATAGTCTATGACAGGCTGCATATTCAAAAACCATGATTACAGCAGATTGTGATTTTTTAAATTATATATAGATATATATAGATGTAATCTATTGGAGATTATTATTTAATTATTGGTTGGGTTGGTTTATTATGTTGTTTGTATCGATAGACTCTACCGAAACAAATATTGTTTGGGTAGAGTCATTCTTTATTCCAATAGCAAGTACTAAGTTTATGATTTGTAAAAAAAAAAAAAATAACTTTCATGCATAAAATATAAACCTTTACACAATATAAACTTTATATTTATATATAATCAACATTTGTATATTGCTTACCTTTAGCGAAAAATGGCAGTTAAAACGAAAAGAAATCAAGCTGTACAGTCCAAAGTTTTTTTAGAGGCCTAGCCGAACGTTTGAGTGTAACAGCGGTGTATATTTACGTTATCTTCAATCTAATAGTAATAGTGTACTTTGATGATAAGCTATGAAATATATTTAGTATAATTTTGATCTCATAACTGCTGACTGACTTGGCGATTAAAATTTTCTAATTGTTTAGCTGTACGCTCATATTAGAATGGTTTAATTAAAATGTATTATAAGAAGGTATTCAATGCAACTTGTAATCATTAATTCGATAACAATTATTATTATTATTATTAATCATCACAAATATAATTTGCCAGAATGGATGGCATTAATATTCTTTAGTTTAACGGAGAGTTGTTAAGTTGATTTATTTAGTACAAAAGTATATTACATTTATGTTATTTATAATACAATTTTATACATCATTTCAAAGTAGTGAAGGTGCAATAAAAGGATGTCTTACTGTCATTTATTTAACAGATGATTGATTTATGTATGTCTATCTGATGGTTATTTCACTTCAATATGTTTATGCAAGAAAATGAGATTTATTATTTAATCATGATTTGCAGTATGATTTGTATTTATTGTACAAATAAAATTTTGCATTATATGATTCTATTATTTAATAAATCCTAATGTAGCCTAACCTTACCTGAGTTGTGAAACTATGAATCACCTATATCTTATATATATATATATATATTTTAAGTCTTAATATTTCTTTTTGAATACCAATAATAGAATTTTTTTTTATGATGTTCTTTTTTTAAATTTTCACTGCAATTTATTTATATTGAGTTTTAAATAAACTTCATTATGTAAATAAATGTAGTTCAACAAGTTTACTTTATATATTTGATTTGATTAGAAAATTATTTAAATAGCTTTGATATGTCATACAATATCATATTGTGAGAGACGCTATTCGATTATATATTACAATATAAAAAATAATATATATATTATCAATTACATATTTATTATCAGTCATTTATCAGCATGTAAAATGTGCAATATCAGATTTTAAACACAGCATAAAAATTGTATATTTTTATAAAATTACAATCTCTTATAATTAAGAACCTTTAAATAATAAGAACTTGTCTCTTAATCCATTTTCACCCCCAATTCCTCCTTCAGGAAGCACATATGATATGCCATCTTCCTGCTTTTTGGGCGAAAACTCCCATAAATTTTTATTACTTTTATCCAATGAATCCAGAGTCCAAGCTGACAGATATCTTGACTTTCCATGTCTACATAGAACATAGATATTGCTCGGGTCAGCGACGTAACTGTGACCTGGATCATTCACTATAACTATACCACAGACGAGGGCCCAGTGAGCTGTATGACCATGACGTAAGCATGGTGAATGATTACAGTCTGCATCATATCTGATTGTTTTAATTAGGAATTTTATTAAAGTTATGAATTTTATTTTTATAATTTTTAAGGATTGTTAATTAATAAAATGTTTATGAAGATTGACAATGATAAAATATAATTCAAATAAATTGATAATAATAATAAATAACTTAAAAAGGATACGCAACCAGTAAAGTAGCACCATTTATTAACTCGTGTATTACTTCTTCATTAAATAAACCACCAGTCTTTACATAACAGTTTAAGTTCTCAGTTTCTGCCACATTAATGGCTTTTTCAGCTAACCTAGCCATGTTAATGCAACTGAACATTTCTCCGTTATTACTGTAACCTTCTATTTTAGTAATATTCAGCAGCTCATCAGGTGTGACCTTTCCATTTAGTAACATAGATAAAGCAACTAATCCACAAGTTGGTCCTACTTGCATAATAGACTCAAATTTATTATATTTGTACTGAAATGGAGCTTCATTTAAACATATATCATTTTTAGCACAAACTTCCCATAACTGAGGTTCATGGGCTGCCCATTCGCAAATATCTGAATAGCTAAAAGTAGGTGAAAAATCTGATAGCCTTGGTGGCGAGCTCGAGCTGGGTGGAAGAGGTGGTGGAGGTGGTGGAGGGGCTGGTGGTATCGTACACATTGTTTCTAAAAAAAACCTTATGTTACACTTCTATTTATAAAACACATAGTTCTGATTTCTTATAAGGACTTCGATAGATCGATGGTTAGTTTGATAAATATTAAATAACAACAAATCGTTCATTCTTTTTGACAACTATCAGCTGATAGCTGTACCCACTTCTAGTATTTATAATTATGATTTTTACTTATAATGGTCTTTTTTAATAAAATTGTAGAAAATAATGTAAATCAGCATTATTATTATTTTATATTAAAGAACCATTAAAAAATATACATTTCAATTCATTCAACTACTATTTATGAACGCATCGCATGCAATCTCATTCTAATCGATTCTTGGGTGTGGTGCTATTCATTCGAAAGTCGTTCTTTTATTATTCTCATTCATTAACCTTATCTGGCGACTGGCGTACGCCGTATGTTGCATGGAGGTGGAAGATAATTGATGTATTAAATCGAGTGCTGTAATTTAACTTATTGACGCTGAGTGAAAGTTTCCTATTTACAAGACTGGTTTGAGAAAAACAATTCATCATGTCGGAGACGAGGAAAAACCATCTTACTATAGATGGGGGTCAAATTAAAGAGACGACGGACGAACACGTCGCCTCTTATAAGCCTATTCCGGAATCTGATACAGGTACTTACATTTTAAATTGCGGAACATATTAAAAATATATTGACTTTGAATTTATATTTTAATACATTATATTAAGGCCTAGGCAATTGTTATTATATATCTATCTAAAATTAAAAAATAAATTCAGTATTGATAAGATGAAGTACGGAGTAAAATATCCAAACGGTAGTCTAGAGCAATTATTGAATTATTAGTATTTAAAGAAAACCATTTCTTTGTTTAAGTTTAAAATGTATTAATTTGACCTTATCATTATCAGCTGATCTTTGACATTATGAAAAGTGCTGTGCTCTTAAATGTCAGATTACGATTCGTTGCCCCCATTCGTTGTGACAGAATACGATGTAGCGCTAGAAGCAATATAAAATAATATCTTACTCGTTTTTCAAGCATTAAGACATTGAATGTATAAAAAATTCCAAAATTACAATACTATACTTTATTTTTTACCTAAAAATATATAATATTTGAAGTTCAATTGTATGCTTTGTTGAAATTCAACTCGGTCGTATTATAAAGCGCTTTCATTGGACGATCTTTAGCATAGCAGCGCCATTTTGTTGTCAGATCGCTGATTGATGCAATAAGCGGATTATTTTGCGTTTTTATTACGTTTTGTTATTTGTTTTGAATTTATATACGAAATATAGTGATTTATATAGTAAAAGTGCATAATATTTAAATCATAATAATTACTTAAAGATTGAATACTTTTATACGAGGCAAAATTACTTTTTACTGCATATGAATCAAGGAAGTTCTTATGAATGCCAATTGAACACTGGGCCATCCTCGACACAAATGTTTTATTGCGTTTGCCGCTTCGTCCTTATATTTGTGTCATTATGATACAATACACTTATACAATGAAAGAGAATTTTGAAGATAATTGTGACTGAAGGGTTTATTTTCAGTTCATGAAATTGAATATATTGAGGCTGATACAGAATATATGCAGTTGAATCAAACTGAGATTATGGAGACGCCTGATGATCCTGACGACCACTGGGACCATGAGAGCACTGCCGGGATGTTGGCATTGTATTTACAAAATATAGATAAGTTTAGAAATCCAAAAATTAGAAAAAAGAATGTTTGGATAGATATTGCGAATGCAGTTGGTAAAGGACCTGACAGTTGTGATAAGAAATTTAGAAACTTAAAACAAACTTACATTAGGTTGTTAAGGAAAAAAAATAGAAATGGAGTCACAGCATTTAAATGGCCATATTTTGAAATATTTGAAGAGATTTACAGTATTGACGGAGAATATCAACCTGAAATCCAACAAAAACTACAAGAAGGAACAGCTGATAGAATAACAAAAGCATTATTAGGTATGAATACGTCAACAAAATTTGACGAGAGTGCGGAGAATGGTGAATCTTCAAACGGACAAAGTGATGAAGTTAGGAGAAAGTTATTAAGAAAAAGAAATGCAGAGTTTAGAAAGGCTACCATAGAAATGAGGGACAGACAGCGAGTTGTCGAGGAGAAGTTAGATAGATTAATAAATATTGTTGAAGAATCAAATAACATACAGAGGGAGAGAAATAGATTGTTTCAACAATTTCTTGAGAATTTAAACCAAAACCATTAATTATATTATGCGAGTTACTATTAGTTAAGGAATACTATTTGCATTTAAATAATAAAAATAATTTTTGATATGTTAGTAATTAAAGTATTTTTACATCCAGACCACTAATATTATAATTGTATTTTAATAACTTTTGTACATAATATGTTCAGATATTTTTATGTTGTTTTCCATTACCACTGTCCTTAGAATAAACTCAATATATTTATTTACACTAGAATCATTGCATCAAATAATGAGTATTAATTAGCCATTATAAGTATGAAAAGGAAATATGTTTCACAAAAGAAGAAGGCTTTTACTTGGTGGTAGAGCTTTGTGCAAGCTCGTCTGGGTAGGTACCACCCACTCATCAGATATTCTACCGCAAAACAGCAGTACTTGGTACTGTTGTGTTCCTGTTTGAAGGGTGAGTGAGCCAGTGTAATTACAGGCACAAGGGACATAACATCTTAGTTCCCAAAGTTGGTGGCGCATAGGCAATGTAAGCGATGGTTAACATTTCTTACACTGCCAATGTCTATGGGCGTTGGTGACCACTTATCATCAGGTGGCCCATATGCTCGTCCGCCAACTTATGAAAAAAAAAAAAAAAAAAAAAAAAAGGCAATCTATAAGCAAGTCATTTAAATAGTGCTTTTGCTTAATTTATGGGTCCATAATATTAATGATAGTTTGTCAGAATTATATTCTGAGTATATTTTTAACTTATCCAAGTTTCTTAATACAATATTGCTCTCTGTTTTATTGTTTGTTTGAATTATAAAGTACAGTACAGTGAAACAAAACAACAATTTAGATATGTGTATTGCTATCTTGTTTTAAATTTGTTTACTTTTTATATAATATGGACAACATAAAAGTATTTTTAAATAATTATGATTATGATGATTATGAATAATAATTATTGTTCAGTAATTATGATTGTGATATTGATGATTGTTAAATTAAAGATGGATGAACGGAATAATTTTCTTTATTGAATTAATCCTTTATAAAATAAATGTAGCATCGCGTTTCATGTCCGACAAATATGGAATATCGCAATTGGTGGCTATTACGGTCGTATACACAGGTTTTGCAACTAAATCCAATTTCAATTCAACTGCTAATTCGCAATACCATCCGCTGTACGTACTACGTCGCTGCTATCGAAGCTGATATTTTTCTCTCCCAAGTATTGTGTTATTTAATTATTGTTATATTGTTTTGTTGAGTTTTGCCGATTTTTTGTTATTTAACTGTTTTGTTTGGATTTGAAAAAGTGTTCGGGATAATTATAACGCGAATTGTCGTGCCTCTGGCGGCCGTAAATTGAACTTAACAGTGTCATTATGTTAACGTACCCCATACTGAAGTTGCAAGACCTGTGTATACGACCGTGGTGGCTATTGAAGTAATCCTAACTAATATTATAAATGCGAATGTGAGTTTGTTTGTTTACTCTTTCACGCATAGATCACTAAGCCGATTTTAAAAATTCTTTCACCAATGGGAAGCTACTTTATCAGCGAGTAACAGAGTCTATTTTGTCCCCGTATTCCCACGGGAACGGGAACCACGCGGGTGAAACGGCAGGCAAAACGCTATTAAAAAATATTTTTTTATAATTCGCTTAAACGCTACCAAATCTATACTAAAATATGAAATTGCCAATAGGGCGCTGCATTCCTGGGCCTATAGGTAAACATGTGCCCATCTGACCCCGGTCGCCACAGCTATATTATTATTATTCTCTTTCTTTCTGTGTTATTTATATACAAAGTAGACATTGCTTAGTATTATTTTGTTGTAAAATTGTTTTAAGGGCGTCCCTTTAATTCTTATAATCGTTATATGAAAAGCGCGTCGAGATTTCGCGGACTGGCGGGCCTTATTATATATTTTAGTTCACAAAGAATATAGTTTAAGGGTTCATAAAGGAGTGTTTCGGCCTTGAGGATCATGTTTCTACATTATTATGTGAAATGTGAATGGCACCCCATGAATAAAAAAATAGGCACATTATTACCATACATAACTAATATGAAATATGACATAATGTAAACCGGTAATGAAACAAGCAATAACTTTTATGTTTGTTTTACTTTCCTGGGTTCTTCGGATCGTTTTGACTGGAAATTGGAATGAATTCATAATAAATATCGTAATTTTTACTAACAGAATGTATAGACATCAGGACATTTTTTGTATTTTAAAATTGCATTTATTTCTTATGTTACCTAAGTCTATTTTTTCTTCTGTATTTGGTTCTTTCGGTAGAGTATGAGAAAGGTCCTCTGTTCATAAATGCCCGTTATATAAACAACAATTTTTAATTACAACGATAAGAATATTATTACAATTATTCGTAATTATTACTAGTCATATCTATAATAACTTAGCGTGTTATTTTTGGCGGTAAATGGTTTGAAATTTATGATGTGATATTTTTTTAAATCTTATGAATTAGCCATTTTTTTATTGTATGCTCGTGTGTTTTAGAAACAAATAAACCAAAAATGGTTTTTGTTTTGCAATAAGATTGGTATTTCATGTTCCAATGCTCACGTATTATAATGTAAAAGCAACACAAACTGGAAATTGTGTAAAATATGCAATTTCCTAGACAAAAATTGGGTTTGTAAATGATAACATCGAGCGTTGGTATATCGGAAATTTTTGATGGTCTTGTAATAAAATAAGAACTATAATTGTTTATTGTTTTGTTATTAATAATATTTTTTATAAATATCTACTAGAAATAATTAGTTTTTAAATTTAATTAAAAATAAATACATGATATTCATGGTATCGGGTCAACATGACACGATGGCCTTAAGTGTACATAGTGTTTGAGGAACCGAGGAAGGTGAAATAATAATTGAATGTAAACAGCGCACCATCAATATATTACCTTATATTGAGGGAAAGACAACTCATTTATTTTTCGTAATTATTATGACATTTAAAGAAGAGTTATTTAATAAGATAAACCTTTTAATTGTTCTATGAATTGGATTTACTACTTATATATCTATTTATATACATATATATGTCTTAAAAAAAGAACAATTTTCAATTTTGTGTCATTTACTAACACTATACATCTTACCATACCATTATAGGCTAACTCATTATGCACTTATAGAAACCTAGTTTTGATCACTCCAATAAAAAAAAAAAAAATCATATAATTAAAAAAAACTTCATGTAGTCGCAAAATATATTATAATAAAATAGTGGCAACGTTTAAATATGCTACACTGTCCACTTTCTGATAAAATCCTCGTTTCCTATTTCACTGGGATATATCGATTCAGGAATACAATTACATATTGTAACAATTACTTATGTTATCCAAATTCAAATTCAAAATACTTTATTCAATATTGAAGTATTACACTTTCTTATTGATAGTCAATCTAGAAACTACCACCGGTTCGGAAAAGAAAAGCCAGCCCTGAGAAGAACCGGCGAAAGAAACTCAGCGGTTTTTTTTTTTTAAATTATTGCATCATATCAATATCTGTTTACAAATTACCTAAGGTTGCTATCATCGGGAACAGATAAAAAATATATTCCACGGCAGAATCTTAATGTAGGGTCTTATAAGCACTAAACCATAGCTACAACAAACATTAGAAGATTAATGATGGTTTACTTTATTATTAATTTTAGGTGTTTTTAATATTTATTTATAAAAACTCCAGGGTGGGTCAGAAGGTTTTGAGTCGGTAGAACGCACCCGTTTGCGACGCCCACATGGTACATAATCTCTTGATCTTTAACGAGTTCTAATTGAAGCCCATTACAAAAGTAGGTTTCTTCCACACAATATCGACCCGTTTCGGTTGACGACTTTCCATTAGTGTTCCGTATATGGACATAAGAACAGGCATCACATAGTGGTCTATTTTTTTTTAAATAAATTAATTGGAGATATAAAGTAACTTAAGGTAGGTGAGATTAAGTCCCAATATTTATTATATGTATACAGTTTGTTGTTGTTTATTGTTAAACTATTACATACTGAATAATGAATTTTTAATTGTATGTTTTAATTAGAATTAATCGAAAGAAATATTTTGTCTTGTCTTTTTAAATTACTAGAATATTAATTGTAAATTGTCTAAAATGTCCAACTGTTTATATATCATTCAGCCTGTTCTTAAATATTCTTGAAATAATATTAATATTTTCGTAACTTATATATTTACTTTGTTAATTCCTAAGGCAGAAGATTAGTAATGCATTTCTCTAAATAAGCTTATCTTGATCTAAATTAAATTATCTAAAGTAAATGGTTGGTTTATTAATATTATTGTCTTTAAACAATCATCATTATTTCGTTTAGTATTTTCTTCTGCTCTTTGTCGAGATGAGGTAACGAACATATTGAGCTACTCTCGTTTTAACATTAGTATATCAGTCTATATGTCACTACACGCCAACACCGAAACATACCATTTTTATCAAAAGCATTTTGGTTGATTTCTTTGGTATGTGAGCCCATAGTAAGCGCGTACAGCACAAAAAATGTATGTATGTAAAATTCATATACATGTTACTCAAATAAAGTAAATAAAAATCTCGAGTAACAAAAAATAAATTGTTTAACTCTTGTATCATGATGAAGATAAATGTGCGATAAGTGTCTTCTTCAGACCGTCAAGTTCATTAATTCAAGGAGCATAAATCAATATTAAACATTTTAATGTATAATTGTTAAATGGTATCGTGCATATCTTTTGTCGAAGAATCATAAAATTATAAAATAAATATGAAATTGACTGCAATAAGGTCATTGAGTTTTTCGTAAATCAAATTGTTCTGCAAGCAGCCTACAGTCCAGACTACACAGCATTCCTTTTGTTTCTTGGAACGCTGAGTTCTTGTCAAAATTTAAGGAACCTGTTTTAGGGATCACATTTACGCAATTTGTTATTATATACATTTTCGAATTTCGAATGGAATCGAAGAAAAATTGAAGGCCAGGCCCTGATAGAAACTTAAGGAACTATCTCAACAAAACTAAAATACTAAATATTGTCCGTTTATTTTATAAATTTTCTCTAACTATGGTTTAATCCGCAAAAAAGCTATGGTCTCAATTCATCGCTTATACAGGATTTTGAAATAAAATACCCACTGTTTTTCATAAATTAAATTTATATTAATTTATTACAAAAATTAATTTTGCAAACGAATGTTCAATGGTTCAGTCCAAAAAATTTGTGAAATTGTTACTTAAAATGTAATTCAGTTTCATTAAATTGAAACCTACAACATAACGATTTAGAAGTGCGTAAAAGCCAACTTGAATAACGTACATTTTCATTTTCCTTCGTGTTTTTGACTTGATATTTTCATTCACTAAATTATTTGTTTTCGTCTCAGACTAAGAAAGATAATAACGTAAGAAAACATCAGTCGAAGCGTTAAATTATACTAAATAAGAATTCGGTAGTTACATAAAGAACAAATAAATCAATGTCACGGAACCAATCTGCGTTTCTTGGACTCGTTTGCTGATATGTACTTTTTGTTTAACTCGGGTTCGTCGACCAAGTCTCAATATCTTTAAGACCAGCGACGATTGCGGACGCGTTGTGAGTAATTATTATAACTACCAATATTTATATATTTAAAGTATAAAATACGAACTTACTATCTATAAAAATGATATCTGCTTAGTTTTCTTTCCCAGTCTGTGATAAAAAATATTTTTTAATGATTAATTTGAAGAGCTATTAAAAGTTAGACATAATTTTATATAACATATTTAAATAATATTAAGCTATTATACAACTAAACGATTGTAGTGATACATTTTTTTATATCGATTATAAAGTATTATTGTGATCGCTTAAAACAGTTTCATAATGTAGCGACAATTCCATTAAAATAACAATACAATGGGAGGTATTTTATGTTACCCTATAAGAACATGTGCAAACTGTATTTCATCATTCACTAAGGGCGCGGTGTAAACTTTGAACGTAGTGTTTCAATACGTATACAATAACTTCAGCTCTTATAATAAGGAAAGCTTATATTCTCGAAATTTCTCCGATATTCGTTACTTAATACATAGTAGATACGTGAAGAAAGATTATTTTGCACGCGGACATTCCGACGTCTATATCCCGTTAAAGTGTCTGTACATCATCACCCGATAAAAACTGGCCAGATGATACTGAACTTTGTATTAAATAGTTTGGATTTGCAATTTTACTCTGGCTACGATAACAGGATACCAATTAGTGGATTTAATAAAATACAACTCGCATTACCTATATGTAATACATAAAAGCGTAAATTAATTATTCGATAATGTTCTTAAAACTTTTTTTTTCTCCCTAAAATATTCAAATATACAAAGTTTGTCCACATTTTGTCCACATTTTGTCCACATTTTGTCCACATTTTGTCCACATATTTTGGTTACTCTTAACCTAACACATAAGTAAAAACTGCTGATATTGATGTTGGTTATAACAAAGTTAAATTATATATGTTTTCTTAGATTTCCGGACGTCCAAGTCGAGTCTCCACAAATCCAAGGAGAAAGTTTCATCCGACGGCGCAGAGGAAAAACTGTTGCAGAAGGAAGACGAGGCCAAGATAGTTACGCGAGTAGACATGGCTGAAGCCAAGTATGTGGTCGGGGATCACAGGAACGGTGACGCGAAGATCGAACTCGATGCTAATAAGAAGGTAAGCAAAGTCAAGAAGAGATTTCATTTGTGTGTGTTCAATTTATCCATACTACTATTTTTATTGTGAAAGTATTTAAATCTACCTAAGATCAAAGTTTAACAATAATTACTTGAGAACATGATTGTGTGCAATGGTGATAAGAATACTCACAGTATTTCGCTTTTTAATCACAATTCGATTATCTGAGCGAAATCGTTGAATAGTTTTGCCACTAGAGGATATACGTTATATAGGTTCAAAATAATCTCTTATTTTATTAGTGGTAACGCAAATAGCCGGGCCAGTTACGTTTGGTAACATCGTTCATTTCGTGCTCGGCGACGACGAAATCCGTGTAAGGAAGCCTGAGTATTATGTTTGATAAAAAACGTGTTCACGCATTGTATCAGCGTGGTGGAAGCCTCTCTTGCGGGGTACCAACTACCGGTTACAATTTCGCACGTTTAAAAGGTAGCTCGGATGATATCCCATCCCCAAATGGAATTAAATAATAATATTTCTTTATACAAAATACAGTTATATATATATGAAAAAATGTGATAATATATAATAATACTAAAAAAAAATAAAAAACAGTGTACAATGAAATACATGTTTCATTTGTATTAAAAATATGTAGGTGCTAATTTGGTGAAAATGGAGCTTACGTTATAGCAGTTAGGTCAATGGTGCCAAAAGATGTGCAATCGCGTCATGTCATGGAATTTAAATTATCAGATATTTTTCGTTTTGCTTCGCTAATATTACATTTTTTTGTATCAAATAAACTGGTAATTTTATTATAAATGAAGAACTCTTTAAATGTACCATATGTTTGAGTAACAAGGTTAAATTAACATAATGTAAAATCACATCAAATATTTTGGAAAGAATAAATAAATAGTTAATCGATTTGTAAGGATATTGATAGTAAAAGTTTTTAAAAAGACAAATTGAATATTTTTGTGAGAATGAGCAACTCACAAAGTACCTTCGTCAAAGGGTTGCAATGATTCGTATTCGCAGCAATTCTCCGGACTGACGAAGGAGGAGCTGATGAAGTACGCGGAGGACCCGTTCTGGGTGCGGCTCCGCTGGTTCATGTTCGTGTTGTTCTGGGCGCTGTGGCTGTGCATGTTGGCGGGCGCCATCGCCATCATCGTCCGCGCGCCCAAGTGTGCGGCGCCGCTGCCCAGGACTTGGTAACTAGTCTACTATATTTTATACGATTTTAATATTTAAGTTATCGAATTGAATGATAAATGCTTATCTAAAAAATAATGGTCAGACTCTTTTTTCCCACTGGGGAAACTCCCAATAGACCAAACATCTTTATGAAGGTTGTCTATGTAATAAATGACAGGCCTCCTGTCGTTCTTTAATTAACATCGGTTTTAATTGCCTTTTAATATAAATTACAAAATAGTTTTTATCTGATATCTGGGTTTTCATCCTAGGTATGAGAAGGGCCCATTGGTTGACATGTCCTCCGTCGAAGATTACCGCGAAGTCGAATCAGCGTTACCTATAATGGAAAAGTCTAAAGTGGCTGGTATCTTCGCTTTCGCCTGCAAAGATTCGTATGAAGTCTTGGACGACCCGACCTGCATCGATCAATTCAAAGAGTTCGTCGCTAAAGCCAAGAAATTCGGAGTCAAGTAAGTTTTAATTATTTCGTATTTACCTTTATAGGCATTGCTTCCCCTCTTTCTTAAGTACTAGATTATTATTAAAGGAATTACATGAACTTGGTATAGAGACATTCGTACCAAGCACAGTGCGACCTAAAGGACGATAAACAGTTGTTATGGGTTTACGTGGATAATTACTGATATCTTTAAACTGCCTCGTTGGTCTAGTGGCTAGATATTAGGCTGCAGACCCGGTGGTCCTGGGTTCAATTCCCAGGTCGGGCCAATAAATAGTTATTGGGTTTTTCTGTCAGAAAATTCTCAGTAGCAGCCCGGAGTCTGGAAGTGGAAGTGTGTACACTCCCGTGCCTCGGAAAGCACGTTAAGCCGTTGGTCCTGCGCCTGAACTCTTTCCGGTCGTGTCGGATTGCCGTCCCATCGGATTATGAGAGCCAAGGAAAAGAGAGTGCACCTGTGTTTGCGCACACACTTGTGCACTATAATATCTCCTGCGCAGTTGGCTAATCTCTCTTGAAATTGGCCGCCGTGGCCGAAATCGGTCTGGAGGACCTTATCTTTAAACTTGATGCTTAGGACGCTTTGCAGTTGAGAACAATTAATTTCACCGTTTAGTAATTTATATAAAAATTGTATAATATCTAAAAGTTCCCTGCGTTTTGTGATAACATTTTAAAGTTTCTTTTCCTGTGTCCAAAGTTTCTGATTATAAATAAATATGTAATAAATATTTAAGTTAATTAAATTTTAATGGAACTAACCACCTTATTTATAAAGGCGGCGTTTAGTTAGCGTTTGCTTAGTTAAACACAGATTTCAATCTTTCTGTCATAATTGATTTGATATTCAATAGAAGTAGGCAAATAATTATTTGAATGATCACAACCGAAAAATTCATTAACGATAGTTTTTTTTCCATACAACTATTTAATGAATTTGGAAATTATTAGCTGATAATTTACTTGCTTTATTTAATAGCCCTTAGATGTGATTAATTGATGTATTTGTATTTCTAACACTTTCTATGATTTATTTTCAACAGAGTGATCGTGGACCTGACAGCCAACTTCGTATCGAAATCCCACAAGTGGTTCCAGCTGAGCGAGAACCGTTCGTCTGAGTACAGTGATTACTTCGTCTGGGCCAAAGGTCACGAATATGATCCTGAAAAGCCATCCACACAACCAGAACCGCCAAACAAATGGGTAAGAATTACAAAAATATGATATTGTAACAAGAATTTTATTTTGATCATTTAAATTTTTTTTAATTAAATTTGTGTTGCAAGTAATTATTTTAATATATTAAGTAAAAAGTGAATTTTTCAAGTGTTCGGCATAAAAAGTATTTCTCCTTCATACCAAATTTTATCAAAATCGTTTCAGTGGTTTAGCTGTGAAAGCAGACAGACAGACAGAGTTACTCTCGCATTTATAATATTTATTACAGTTTAACTAGTTGCACCGTGGGTCGAAGCGGTTTTATAGTGTTAAACCCATTTTTCAATAAATGGGTTCCCAAACAAATATTTTTTCTTCAAATCCGGATTCTGTAGATTATCAGATTAGCGTGTTCAAATGACAAACGCAGCTTTGTAAATTTATAATTAAAATTTACAATATATTTCAGTAATTAATATAATTAATTATCTTATGTAAACAAAATGTTATATAGACTTATATAGACGAATATTGCTTCGCTCTATATAGTCGTAGCGTAAGCTATGTAACGTAATATTTCAAACATAATTTTTAATTGTTAGGTTTCGACATTGAACGAGCCCGCTTGGACGTGGAGCGAAAAACGGCAGGAGTTCTACTTGCACATGTTTGGAGAAGACCAACCGGACCTCAACTTCACTAACGTGGACGTAGTCCGTCAGTTCGACGCCGTAATCAAGACGTGGATGCAGGCTGGCGCTGACGGGATTAGGTAAAGTTTGAAAAAAATATATTAGTCCTCGCTAATTAAGGAAACACGGAATTGCCAAACTATAATACGCATAATATTTTTGAAAAAACTCTGATTTTAGAATAAAAGAACACAAGTGAAATACCTTTGTGTTGTACCACTTGACTTTTGTGACTCAATACAACTGCCGACGACAACTGTACAAAATAATTGATTCAATCGTGAACGATACGTCCGTATATAATATGAAGACGGACACAGATTTTTGTACCCATGTGGTATATTGACTACGTCGACAGATGATAAATATTAATTGAGGACGTACCTCCCTCGTCGTTCCAGGCTGCAGCACGCCCGCGAGCTGCACGCCAACAGCTCGCTCGGCGACGAGGCGCCGGCGGGCGGCGGCGGCGCGGGGGGAGCGGGCGGCGCCGACCACACGCAGCGCGCCTTCTGGCGTCTGCGGCACTCCGCCGACCCGCCCGCGCTCGACCTGCTGCTGGCGCACTGGGCGCTGCTCGCGCGCTCCGACGCAGGTCCGTCTAACCCTACCGGAGAGAATATGTTTCGTAAATGACCTACAGGTTCATCTCCCATTGACTACCGTGACTACTTTCGGTGGTGACTTTCTCTTCTCCTCCCATCTCGCTCGCTCGGTCCACATTGACCTTCATTTCAATAGACCATCTTCGACATATGAAACTCCTTTCGATTTACTATCGTATTGACATTCCGTACATAGATAGCGAACTCCCCCATAAATAGTTTTTTACGAGAGACATTCATATTAATATTTTAATCGCAAAAACCATAGTCGACGTCATCGGCACGAGTGACCATAGACAAGTACTAACGCGCTTCGTGTCCGCAGACGACACGGTGTTCACGATCGCGGAGTCGGGCGCGCGGCCCGAGCTGTTCGTGCTGGCGCGCGACACGAGCGCGCTGCGGCCGCCCGCCGCCGCGCCGCTCGCGCTCGCCGACGCGCGCGCCGCGCTGCCCGCCCTGCGCGCGCGCCTGCCGCGCTGGCCCGCGCTGCAGGTACCGCCGGCGCTCCCTTACCACCCACTATACTAGCTCAGCGAACGGTTACTCTGCTCTTTTTGCATTACACAAGTGTGGTCTCACACTTAGTGTGACTGTATAAGATTAAGTAGATGTGAAGTTGCCGCTAGTTCGAGAAATACCGACAGTAAATTTTTACCAATTAAATCACCTTGGTATGCTAATTATATGTATGATTCGAGTCGATTAATGCATTTGTAACTCGTTAAAATAATGACCAATTATGTGTGTCTGGTCTTAGATTTCAGCGGAATGATGTTAGATTTACTTATCAATTGAGACAAAATTATTGATGATATTGATATCCATTATTAAATTGAAATTCTTATAATGTACAGTCATTCCTTTATTTTTAGCTAACTACCGAGGATGGTGCAGACGAGGAGCTAGCGGCGTTCGCCATGCTACTACCGGCGGCGCCAGTACTGCAGCTACAACAGCTCGGAAATAATGGCACCTCACCCGTAAGTACAATTATATATATATATATTAAATTTTGTAAAGCTGTTTAACTTAACAACAAAATGTATTGATATTTTTCTTAACTTAAACAATTGTTTGTTTAAAAGATTGATATTTATTTATAAATAAATAACGTTTCAGAGCGAGGGCCTGCTGCACGCCGTGGCGCTGCGCGAGGACGCCAGCGTGCAGCACGGCGAGTACGCGCTGGCGGCCGCGCCCGCACACAACTCCAGCCTCGCCGTGCTCGTGTGCGCACGGTCAGTGCACGCGAGCTTTATATTAGTCTATATATCAAATCATTGTTCGAACCAAGGGTCGGGCCAATAAAATTTACTGGGATTTGATATCGTGAAATTCATATTAGCAGTTTCAATGTAGTAAGGCTACCGTAGCGTTCATATTTTGCATAAAGTTGTATGATTATTTGTTCATATCACTCAAATTCATCCTTGAAATTTTTCTCTACACCTCAAAATAAGTTATATATTTTACAAAAAATTAACTTTACAAACCTATTATTTGCAATAAAAAAACCCACATTTCAATATTTCATAATATTAAATGGACGTTCTCCGTCGTCAGGTGGAAGCGCGGCCACACGGGCTACGTGTCGCTGTACAACGCGGCGGGCGAGTCCGTGCGCGCCGACGTGTCCGCCGTGCGCTCGCTGCCCGCCGCGCTCGCCGTGCTGCGCGCGCCGCCCGGACACGAGTCAGTACCGCGCTTGTAGTCGCACGATATGGTCGTTTAGGGCAAGGGTAGCCACGTGGCATTTGAAATTCTGTCACATGTGTATTCCACCGACCCGCATTGGAGCAGCGTGGTGGAATAAGCTCCAAACCTTCTCCTCAAAAGAGGAGAAGAGGCCTTAGCCCAGCAGTGGGACATTCACAGGCTGTTACTGTGTCAGTTGACCGAATGCCAAACGTCTATTTTTACGTTGTACTCATTTGAGGGGAGAAATTCTAAGCACAAGGGTTATCGTATCTTTGGTTTCATAGCTGGTGGCGTATTGACGCTGTTTGATGTGCCAGTGTCTAAAGGCGAACGTGACGTGTCATGTCATTTGGTGGTTCAATTTACTAATGAAAAAGTAAAAAAAGATGGCATTGGTAATGTTGCAATTTTCGAATTTATGTTGTCTGCCACCAAACTCATTACTAAAACAGCGACCTAGAATTACTTCAAAACCACTTTCTCCTCCCACTTTCTTAGATGGAGAGACCCTTACTTTACACCCAGTTATAATAATACTTTACAATTTAATTTAAAAAGGATATTTCAAAACATTAAAACATGTTTCCACAGATATGTCAAAGACTTGTTGGTGGACAGTAACGACATCCTGGTACCGCCGCGGTCGTCCGTTATCCTCTCCTACGTGCCCAAGACAGAAGCCGAAAATTAGAAGAGCTTTGTTACGCATGTTGCCCGCGTAGACGCGAGCAAGTTATTCTCCCCTTCAGTCGCTTCAAGCATTGTTTTTACATTTTGCATTTACTTTTATAATTTGAATATGTGCATACGAATAAAATTTGATTCGCAAATGATTTTGAATCTTTTATTTAAATAATTCAAAGCTATCGTTGGTATATATAAGGGCAAAATTATAAAGGAATAAAACAAACAAAGTAATTTAAATAATCAGTATATTTAAAAAATCCAGTAATGCTCTGTTAACATTTTAAAAGCATAATATTTTGTACAAATATTTAATACAAAAAGATTTTTTTACGGTATCAATTATTATTTCTAACGACACGTCACGATTTTAGGAATGTTTGCTTACACCTAAGTTTAAATATTGTTCATATTATTGGGTACCTAAAGAAAATGAAAATAAGCTTAATTGATCACGCTGTATATAAAATTGATTATTACAAATTAGTAAAAAATAAAATTACGGTTGTAATTACAAGTATTCATTGAAAAAGGGCGGTGGAAAGAACTCATCATAATTTTCTATAAATTGCGCATTCGTTAAACCGTGACGAATACACGCGTGATCGTGAACAAAAGTGATCACCGAATAAATGGTGTACGAGACCAGAACGACCAGACACAGACGGGCCAACAAGTTCTCAAGGTTCAAGTTCCATTTCGTCTCCATTTTAACACTCGAGATTTGGTCTAAATAACTCGTAGAAGCATCTGATCAAATAAAACAGCGCGCATGTAAATATAACTTGGACAAACGTGTCGAAATGATAATCCGCGGAGAATTTAAAATTTGAACAATTTCGCGCTCTATTCATAGTTAAGAAATATGTCAGAGGAATGTTATCAAATTATTAGTATCTATACCGAATCGATATTAGTATTTGAAATTTAAAGAATTTGTCACATCGTAAAGATTGGCAATTGAATTAATTATTCTCAAAGTTCAATCGGATATTCAAAGTTGTCGCCAAATGATCCGTCGGGCTCTTTGAAATAGGCTCTTTAAGCTGACGCTCTGCCCTGGCGAGGGGTTTACCGTCTCCTCGGCGGCTGCTTGGGCTTGTTGAACTGGTAGGTGGCGCACTTGGGGATGTGTCTGTCGGCGGCGCCCGGGCTGAAGCGTCGCTTGCAGTGCGGACACTGCACGTAGTCCGGGTTCTCGGAGGGCGGGGGAGGGGGCAGATCGCTCAGCTTACCTTTGAAATTATAAGAAATTTTATATCAAGCCGAAGATCGGCTTCATTATCGATACAGAATTCTTTATAATTTTCGGAGTATCTCGCCTGACTCGGCCTCACCTCCAGCATTGATGTGCGCCTGCACCTGCTTGGCGGCGCGTATCGCCTGAATGAACTCCTCGTGTTTCTGTCGCCAGGTGCTGTTCGTGGACTTCTGCACTTTAGTCTTTGAAGGGTTCGTCGTGCTCTTGCGCAGTTTCGAGATGAACGGTTCGGCCTCCGTTCCCTGAATTTTAAATTTCGAATTTAACACTCAATTCATTATATGAAAATATGTATCCTATCTGGTGCTAAATATATTTATATGAGATGTAAATATTAAAAAAATTTTGGCAAAACTACCCCAAATATTCGTTTTAGATCTTTTCATTTTCAGCGTACACACAGCTGAATGCTTAACTCAAGACAATATTTGTTACACGTAGGTAAGTAAAATGATTTATTCAGTTAGTTTAGATAAAAGACATAATTATACGTATTTAAGCATCAAGCTCACTCGAGAGCAACTTGAGAACGATTTACCAAGGTGATGTTTTAGGTGTGCTGTATCGTAAATTGTCACCATGCGCTTATATAAAACCATTTATGTGCGAATATAACAGTGAATTAAGAAACGGACAGATTTGATTTATTTTAAAAGCTGCATGCTGTAATAAACATAAGATTATCTTGCCTTATAATTTTCTGCTTCAGTTCCCTGATACAATGAGGCGGCATTGAAGGCAAAATGTTAAACGATTTCACTTTTCACGGGCAAAAAGTGACAACTTTCTTCGGGAAATAATATTTACTTTCAAATATGAAAGCAAAGCAACAATATCAGAGCAATTTGATTTTAGTAATATTTTGCGTAATGGCATTGATGTAGCCAGGATAAATTTACGTCATTGAGGAGGGAGATATTATTGTATAGGTAGGCGGACGAGCATATGGGCCACCTGATGGTAAGTGGTCACCAACGCCATTGGTATTGTAAGAGATGTTAACCATCGCTTACATCACCAGTGCGCCACCAACCTTGGGAGCTAAGATGTTATCTCCCTTGTGCCTGTAAAATTACACTGGCTCACTCAGCCTTCAAACCGGAACACAACAACACCAAGTACTGCTGTTTTGCGGTAGAATATCTGATAAGTGGACGGTACCTATCCAGAATGTAACATCCAGCTTGCACATTTATCGGAACTTTAATTGGGTACAGCCGTATCTTGATGTGGTAATTGTCACAAATAATACAAAGTTATGTTTATTATAGATATAACAACTAATTATATACATTTACTACATTAATTTGTTCGAGTGTCCGATTATAATTAAATAAACGTACCGCCAGACGATGCTTGAGGACGTCGAACGGCTTCCGTTTCTTGGAATGTGTCTTCCTACAAATCTCCTGATGCTTCGGAAGTCGATCCGGAGCGAAGTGTCTTCCGCATATAGAGCAACCTCCCTCGCCCGTGTTGTTCGAAGACGGACTGAGACGAGTCTTGTTCGAAGCGCTTGTTTGGGGACTCTAGAATAAGTGAGAATTTATTTTTAAAATAATATACCTGGTTTATTTAAAATACAGCGCGCATCAAAAACCCTGTCCGACCCGTGAACTGGTTATTAGTTATCGTGAGTCGGTTCTATTAAAATACTAAGAAAAATTCACGGACAACTGAGGTCATGACGTCGTTGTCTTAGCTACCCGATAGGTAAGAGCTATCGAGCGCTGTCTCCCGCGCCTGTGTTGCCATGTAATTTTCGTCATTTAATTAAATAAAATTTTATTCGGGGTAAATTTATGGCTTAAAATTTTAAAAATGGTTACATGAATAGAACCGACTCACGATACCTAATAACCACTTCACGGGTCGGACAGGGTTTTTGTTACACGCCGTATGTCGTCTGCTAATATATAAGTTACGAATAAAATATTTCTTCTGTAAACATGAATTAAGTATGAATATCACAAATAAATAAAGTTTAAATTTTTTACATTTTCAAAAATTGTAATTCTTATTAAATAATATAAATAGAATACTTAAATACAAGAATATAAAAAGTAAAAACAATTATTACCGCGACAGGGTTTTTCTTAAGTACCTGAAATACAAATAAAATAAAAATAGAAAATAGTAAGGCAAATAAAAATTAACTAAAATAATCGAAATAAGTTTATATAAAATATTTTACACATATATTATATATATGTATACTAGAGCGTTTTCCCCGCGGTTTCGCTCGCGTAGTTCCCGTTCCCGTGGGAATACGGGGACAAAATGTAGCCGATGTTACTCGCTGATAACGTAGCTTTCCATTGGTGAAAGAATTTTTAAAATCGACTTAATGGTTTAGGCATGAAAGCGTAACAAACAAACATACAAACGCACTTTCGCAGTTATAATATTAGTTAGGATACACATTGATAATTACACATCTCGGCATTTAGTAAAAAAGGCTTAGGTTAGGTTAGGTTACACGGTAGCATGCGCAAACGCGGTGCCTTGGACATATGGCGAGCCCCACATACACCCCCAATGTTCCCGTGGGAAAAAAAAAAAACAAGGTTAGGTTAGCTCTCTCCGAAATTTCACAACGTATCAGACCAAATTTGTTTCAAACTGCATTTTTTAATACGTTGGACAAGTGTCGGCCCACTTGTCATGATACGTCCATCATCGCCCATAAAATCACCATCGCCAATGCGCCAACAAAATTGGGAACTAAAACATTATGTCCCTCCCGCGAATTTTAAAACACTTGTGTTTAAACAAAACAATAATTTATTAGTGTTATAGAGATGCGACAATTAAATCACGCGTTATATTTTCGCGAGAACTGGTCCGTAAGATTAACATATTAGGTCTCCATCGACAGATGTTTCATGACGCATGTTATATATAAGGAAATTGCGATCGTAGGAGATCACAATGCACACGTTAAAGGTAAGAAAACTATTTAATCCGTACTCTAAAACAAATACATTATGTGTATATTGTACTGTGTAAGAAATAGTATGGTCAGCATCAGTAAGCGTTTCAACCACACGTATGGCGGGAAACCAAGCCAGAAAAACATTTCTGGACATATTTAAAGTAACGAAGTTTTTGATTGCCATATTGTTCTATTTTGTTACTTAACAAATCAATTGTTGATAAATAGTTAATAGTCTTATTAACCGAGGTATTGGGTAAAGTGCGAGTTAACCTTTCTTGTTGAACTTCAAATAATATGTTGTTTCCTTTTGACTGCCTCGTTGGTCTAGTGGCTAGATACAAGGCCGCAGACCCTTTGTTCCTGAGTTCAATTCCCAGGTCGGGCCAATAAATAGTTATTGGGTTTTTCTGGCAGAAAATTCTCAGTAGCCGCCCAGAGTCAGGAAGTTGATACACTCCCGTGCCTCGGAAAGCAGGTTAAGCCGTTGGTCCTGCGCCTGAAGACCGGAAAGCCGGTCGTGTCGGATTGCCGTCCCATCGGATTAGAAGAGCTAAGAAAAATGCACCTGTGTTGGCGCACATATTTGTGCACTATAATATCTCCTGCGCAGTTGGCTAATCATTCTTGAGATTGGCCGCCGTGGCCGAAATCGGTCAGGAGGACCTTATATAATATATATATATTATGTTGTTCCCTTGTTACCTTTATTGATCTACCTCAGCCGGTCAATTTCGGAGGCTTGTCACTTACTGACTATAATTTATGAAAAGAAGCCTAAACACCAATTCCCATATTTCAAAATTGACCAATTTCTACACAAAATTTAATGTTTCTAACTCCACTGGTGTATCGTGCTATGGAAATCAATCAGTTAGTGTAAGCATTTTATTAGATTGAACATTCTTGCTTGAGTGACACTTAAAAGCTATGCATCGATTATTTCGATTTAATTATACTCTGTCGTCTTTTATGGGACAAAATGGGGATATTTCTTGGGAAATGTATTTCCATATAACTAGGTGGCTTTAAGTTGTTTGGTGTATCTGGTGTGTAATTTGATTAATTTTGTGTCGTGTTATGATTGTTATACTCACAGAGCTCGGTCCCCTTTGCATGGCCCCTTTAGGCTTATTGTTCTCTCGCTCCGATACCTGATGGAATCATATCTTTGAATATATCACTGAAATTTCCTACTTTACTTACGTTTATTACATATTTTCTAATAATCAAATGCTACATTGTCAAATTGATAATCAATTTCATATTTGAAAACGGAAACGTCAATTATTTATGTCAACTGCCAAAATATATTTTTTTTTACTTTTTCTTATGCTACAATAGTTTGAGTTTTAACGAAGTCTAAACTTTTACAAGTTGCCTCAAAGTACAACTTGTACAATACTTTTAATGACATTATCGATAGTTACCAATTTATTTGAGTTTGGCGGTAGTACTGGAAGTTCTGAGTAAGCCAACGTGAGCGACAAAGTGGCTTCAGTAATGAGCTGAATTGAGGACAATGCTAAAAAGTTTCATTTTGGCTCTACAGACACATTTTAATTTATACATTTTTGAATTTTACATTACGATCCTGTATTTGTTTTAGATAAATATAGTAAATACATTTTCCTGACCTTGTTTTCACTGACGACTTTTCGTGGAGGAATAGCAGCGGCTGGTTGAGGTTTACTTTTCACTGGACTTCTGGGCCTCGTAACTGGGCTTCTGCAATTAGTTAAAATATTGTTGTGTTTTAGTTTCGAATGTCTTGAATTCCTGATTTATGGGTGGTGTATATCTGTATAGGTCTGATTGGATACCACGCATCAGTTATCTAGCTTCAAAAATATATAAGTGTTCGGTCTCAGTTTGAAGGGTGAGCCAGTGTTTATAAAAAGGACAAGGAACACAAGGTAGATCCCATAGTTGTTATTGTCAGTTAAATGTAGTGATTTATACTGCAAAGATGAAGTGTCTATAGGTGAAGTTGATCACCGATCCGTATTCTCTTCTCTTTCTCTCTTCTAATGATAATAATCTATGCATCTCTTTTAAGCTTACGTTCGTTGCGGTCTCTTCGCTACGAGTGGATCGGGAGACCTCGGCGTGGGAGTCGGTGCGAGTGCCTCCGGGAACGTTTCGTTCTCCAGTAAATAGTTGATTTCGTTATTGGCATGATCTGTTTCATCTCCTGCTGGTATTATTTCACCGTTGCTGGGAGGCTGAAATATATTATCTTACTAGTTCTGTGGTGTATCCGAGACTGATTTGTTGGAAGCAAACTAATTATTACTTCATGCTAATTTCTTGGGAAACAAACTTTTAAATCAATTTTCAATATTTATATGTTTATCACACGAGCTGCCACCGGATAGGAATGTAGTTCTTAAATTCAACTGAGAAAGGACATATTAATTAATCTTTTCCATCAATAAAATTATGATACAAAGCATACCTATGTATGAATGTCGACTCTATCGAGTCTTCTCAGTTAAATTATGCATCGTAAATGTAACATTACTTTATACTGTATATCTATATATACGAAAAATTTGGTTTGAAAATGTTAAGAGAACCTGGTTTAAAGTCTATACTAATAATATACTAATTTGACTGAAAAGCCGTCTTATATTTTTAGTCCCACTCGTAATAAAGCGATGTCAATATATGTATATTTAGTCCTCTCAAATAATCTTACAAATTGTATGTAAAATTTACCATTATAGTAAAAGTAGCTTACCACTCGTTTCACTGTGTTCAAATCGATTTCGTGATTGTGATTTAGATCGCCGGATCCGTTGACCATGTTGTCTAGTTTTTGTACCTTTGTAAATAAATAAACGTTTTATTAGTACTCGAACTGACTAAGAGGCTAGAACTAAATAAATATAATACTTATAAATATGTTACGATTAATGAGTTATATGTAAATTGATTTCTTAAGTATATCATTAATGACATATAACCGTGTCGACTAGCGGCTTAACTGGCTGCAGATCCCGAGGTACGGGAGTGTAAAACACTTAATTGCCAAACTCCGAGATTAAGATTTTCTTAACAGAAAAACTCGATAGCTTTTTATTGGCCTGTCAGTCGTCCTCGAAAAACACTAACACTCTCGCAGAGACGGATTGCCTTCCCTTGGGATTCTAATGATATAATAGAGTGCACCCGCGTTAGCTCATACACTTATGTAATAGTCATAGCCGGAGTCGTTTAGGAGGAAAGCGATGTTTGACTTTCTAGTTTTACTTATTAAATTTATCAAGAAATGCTCACATACATACTTCGTGAGGAATACGATTCCTATTATCATGGATGAAAATTTAACTAATATTATAAATGTGAAGGTGAGTTTGTTCAATTATTACGAATTCACGTCTATTAATCACTACTCATAACTACATACAGCGTACAGAGTAGGACATAGGTTACAAAACACCTGTCTCTTTCACACGCCGGTGAAACGTCGGGCTGAAACTAGTATAATAATATTTCTTACAAAATGCAGAAGCCAATTGTGTGAGTGTTACCTGAACTGTTCCATTTTGTTTCTTAATGGAATGAGAGCTGATCGTATGAGTCTTGGTGCTTGAAGTTTTCTTTTCGATTGTGGTTTTAGATGTATTTGATACTTTCGTGTAACCGTTGGGCAACGTCTTGCGGGGAGGAGTGCGTTCTGTGTTCTGTATCGGTTGCAGAGGGTAACTCTTGTCGATTCCTTTTGTACGCCTCTCTTCGAACATTTGTCGTACCTTTGATATGACGGATAAAATAAATTAACGCTACAAAATCGGTAAATACATAATATTATAATGAAGGCTACGGTTAATTTAGATATCCTGGAATAACACAATGTTATCGGTAACATTACATTTATACATTTAGTTTTTATTTTATATACATACAGTATGTAATTACTGTAGTGTATTCATTTTCTAATTGTAATACCGTTGCATTCTCAAATTATTCAATATTGAAGTATTACACTCTCTTATTGATTGTCAAACTGGAAACTACTACCGGTTCGGAAAAGAAACACCCAGCCCTGAGAAGAACCGACTCGAACTCAGCGGGTCTTTTTTATATATGCATCTTTTACAAAAAAAAGAAATAGCCATGCGGCTATCGTCTCATTCCCAAGGTGTGCTATCATCCATAAATTCATTAGTTGTATAATAACCGTAAAGCATACAAGCGTTCACATTTTTTTAAATTTAGGAACTGAAGCATTTTGAACGCTTTCTGGGATCCTGTTGTAGAACCGAATAAATTGCCCCACAAAAGAGTTACTGACTCTATGCAGTCGAGTAACGGGAGTAATTAATTTGTGTTTGTTCCTTGTACCAATGTTATGAGTATCACATTTTCTCAAAAAAACATTAATGTTTTTCCGTACATACATAACATTACATAATATGTATTGAGAAGCAACAGTTAATATTTTAATTTCTTTAAATTTCTGCCTTAGGGATTCTTTAGCTCCTTGGTTATAGATCGCGCGAATAGCCCTCTTTTACAGCACAAATATCGTATTGATAGCGGCCGCATTACCCCACAGCATATTTAACAAGACGGGTTATATCTACAATTAAGTAGATAGTGGAGACATCAAACAATAGGGTAAAGAAAAAAAAGTTTCGGGTTATTCAATGGACTTAACCACTAGTTGGTCTTAAAAAATTACCTTGCCCGGCTGGTGCGTGACTGGCTGTGCTGGTGGGCTGGCCCCCACGCCATTGCTCGGCGAATGCCTTACACGGTCGAGCGCCCGAGCCTGTTGTGCTTCGTAGAGCGATGCGATTTTCAGTTCACGTTCCTGGAGTTGTTTCTGCTGGAAGCGCGCCTGTTGATAAAACGTCGATTGTATTATCTTTTGTTTTACATATAAGTATTTTTTATTAAGGATTTATTAATTTTTTAATTTATTTTTCGGATCCGTTATGTTAGTGTACAGAAATACATGTTTTTTTTTTATGGTATAGGTTGGCGGACGAGCATATGGACCACCTGATGGTAAGTGGTCACCAATGCCCATAGACATTGGCAGTGTTATAAATGTTAACCATCGCTTACTTTGCCAATGTGCCACCAACCTTTGGAACTAAGATGTTATGGCCCTTGTGCCTGTAATTACACTGGCTCACTCAACCTTCAAACCGGAACACAACAATACCAAGTACTGCTGTTTTGCGGTAGAATTGATAGGTATTAGTTTCACTTCATTATTAAAAAAATAAAAAATAAAAAAGAAGACAAATTTTGATGTTGAATTTTATAACCATTGACGATTTGTAGTCCTACATTTGTCATTTATGAACAATCGTGTATATACGAGACTATATTCCATAATATAATGTGACTATAGCACGTTTAACAGAGCTTATAATGGTATTGTAATAATATTATTATATTTTCCTATTAAGTAATTTAACGCGTGCGAATTTTTAATATACATCTATATACCTACGTTAATGTTTTAGTGCGAATAAAATTCGAACAGGAAAGTGATCACTTGTCGATAGAGGGCGTGAGGTCGGCGCCCACGCCTCGCCGCGCACGACGACAACCTGTCCATCGAATCTTATATTGTTCTATTGACTGTCGGTACCGCTTCCGCCTTTTTAGTATCGAAGGTCGAATAGATCTTTCAAACGAATACTTTCCGCTGTTTCTTTATTATAATTAAATGTCAAGTAAAAAAATAATTTACAATAACAATAAAGTTTATTTATCCAAGCTCATAATGACATTCATCGACCACAATTTTTAGTCGGTGGTAGAGCTTTGTGCAAGCTCGTCTGGGTAGATACCACCCACTCATCAGATATTCTACCGCAAACCAGCAGTACTTGGTATTGTTGTGTTTCGGTTTGAAGGGTGAGTGAGTCAGTGTAATTACAGGCACAAGGGACATAACGTCTTAGTTCCCAAGGTTGGTGGCGCATTGGCGATGTTTTTTTTAAAGAGATGTACATTGCCACTGTCTATGGGTCGTTGGTGACCACTTACCATAAGGTGGCCCATATGCCTACTATAAAAACAAAATTTAAGTAAGTTAATTATATAAATTAAAACTACAAAGAATAAAAAAAAGATTCGTATCTCTATAAAAGAGAACCCAAGTATTAGGCTACGTGTACATGAATGGCACTAATGCCATACAGTATCTGTATGAATAAAAACCGCACGCCCGTCCGTCACGCCACAATTTTCCATTCATTATAAGATGAGTCTCATGTTGGTAAAGCAGCTGTTCACTCCGCGATTAAATCTGTTAACATCTACTAATCTTTTTTAATAAAACTAAATTTATACATCACTGTATATTTAATTTTTGCAAAGCACCTCATACATTGTTTAACATTAAAATGAACTATCGACGGAATATCAGAAATATATACCCTCTTCTGTTATTTAATGATGTCAAAGCTTAGATAGATGATAATGATTTTTCATTAACTATCGATAGTACAAAACCATCGATACTATCAAAAGAATCGAAAGCCTATCGATAGTCGATAGGCTTTTGGTTAAAATTAATGGGTTTTGCAATACTATCGATACTATCAATACTATCGATTGAATTACTATCAATAATATAAATAGTGTTGACACAAGACAATACTTTCGATAGAACTATCGATATCCTGAACAATTTTCGAGGTCAACAATACTACAATATACACGTACAGTACCGCGGTTCTGCGGCGGTCCGTCAGCGGTGCAGTGTACACGAAGCCTTGCTGTCCTGTTCAAACTACATTACATGATGTGGATTTCAAGTTACACTACATTATTCCACCGTTAAATATATAATACTAAACAAAACCCAAAGCGTAGTAAAGTAATAGCCCAGTATAGAGCTTACTCCACTACGCTGATCCAATGGTGGATACACGTGGCAGATTTTCATCCGCCACATGTTTTCCTTCACTGCCGAGCACGAGATGATCATAGACACAAATTAAGCGCATGAAAATTCAGTGTTGCCGGGGTTTGAACTCGGAATCATCGGTTAAGGCTCTCGTGTTTTAACCACTGGGTCATCACGGTTTTCTGTTATTAGAATTCCCAATTTAAATTTAAATGATTTAGAAGACAATGTTTCCCTTTTTTGATTAAATTAAGTTTTTTATATATTCGTTTTATTTTATGTATACTATCTACACAAGCAATAGCATTAAATAAACGTTGACCAATAACGCGTGAATTTACAAAAGCTATATATCATCTGTTTTATTATAGACTCGACGCGTGGTCATTGTTGTGGCCATCAAAATCGATTAGCGACTACTCTCAAACGATCGTTATTCACTTCAATTAACGAATCAGCTTATATTTATGCTTGTCACAAACTCATTGTCTTCGTTGTGACAATGTGCTAACAATACTTATACCAATATTGTAAAGAGGGAAGCCAGAATAGCATTAAATACATTTAGACAATTTGGTACTATATAAAAAGGCATAACAACCCTTTTAGGATACGGTGTGCAACTTTGAAGCTTATACCACTATGTTCTTTAGTTAGGTTAGTGGTAGTCAGCCACATACATATATGACACATACATGTGGCTGAATTACATCCAATGTCACAGTTTTTCGATGTTCCACTTCACCGCTGAGCGCGAAAAGAATTTAAAAACACAAGTTATGTACCATAATCTCGTTTTTAATAAAAATGTATGTAAAATGTATCTTTGGTGTAACAATAAATAAATAAACTTGTGCTTCTGTAGATTTGAACCGGGGATTTTCGTTCAAGTTCTATGCACGTAACAAGCAAATTTTGGTATTGTTATATAATTTAATAATAATTCCTAAACAATTATTTAAAACAAACAGAAAACAAAATGGAACAAACAAAATTATATAATATGAAAATATTTAACGTTAGCAGAATCATTCAACTCATACTACATATATTTTTAAAACAAGAACAAACTACTGTCTTTGTGAAACCGATTTTATTTTTAAACGTTTTTGGGGTAAGCTGTATACAAATTAAGAACTAAACTCTAAAGAGTATTTCAACCATAATTTACATATGTACACACTTAAGAACACCTTCATGTAAAAAAATTTAAACGCATGAAAAAAAGAAAATATGTAGGAAAGTGAGAACCGAAATATACAACCCATACCAGTAATTAAAAAGAGACAAATATATGTATTAAAGCATCGACGGTAAAACAAATGACTACTCCAACTCCAGAAGTTCAAACTTTATTGGCCTAGCGTATAAAGATTATCATCTAACTTTCATTCCTTAACAAGTTAAAGAACATACGTTCCTTGCAGCCAGTTCATTGTCACGCATTATTCAATTGCCTCGATTAACAAGTCAAGTTAGAGATGCGTCCTCGTTACAGGGACTGCATACTGTGACATTGTAATCAGATCCTTCGGGTTAATTAATATTGATTATAACGGCATGTTGAATGACTGCATCAAATTATCTCATACGACGTTTTAATTAAAGTTTTTGGTAAGCACTAGGTGGTAGGGTTTTGTGCAAGCCCGTCTGGGTAGGTACCACCCACTCATCAAATATTCTATCGCCAAGCTTATTATTGTTCGATTGAAGGATGAGTGATCCAATGCAACTACAGGCGCAAGGGTAATATCATATTAGTTCTCAAGGTTGGTGGCGTACTGGCGATGTAAGGAATGGTTATCTATCTATGAATGGCGAACCACTTAATATCAGGTGGCCCATTTGCCCGCCCGCCTACCAATAACATAAAAACAAAAAAGAAACATATAATCAGAAGGAAAGGGTTAAGGTTAGAGTTTATTTCACCAAGCTCCAATGAGAATTTCATTCAATACACGCAGGTTACCTCACGATATTACCTAAATGCAATTATATATTTATATAATTATACGTATTTAATAATATGTCTGTCCAGTGTTTCATCTTTAGAAAATAATAATAATAGATAGAGACAACCTTGTCTCAAGTCTCAAGTTCCGCATATATAATATTCTGTCGCTCTTACACCTACGCTTATTATTGCGAATATATAATGCTAATGTCATATGTTTATGAAGTGAAATGCCTCATAAGGATCAGTATATCTAGACTTATAAATAATCAATTGCTTATTTTATTAAACGGTTTATTAAACGGATTATCAACAACAAAAAGATTGGTTCTGAAAGACTTATATTACCTAAACTTCATTTGTCTTCATTGTGATAATGATAAATACAATAATGAATTAATATTAATGAAATTTCAGATAATGCGATAATCGTTAATTTTGGTATAAGTATTACTATCGACATATTTGATAAAATGGAATGAGGCGTAAGGGCTTTAGTCCGTTACAAGAATACAAACTGGACATTACTAGGTAATTTGTAGTACAAACACACATAAGTCAACATTGAAATTCAGGAAATATCAAAACGTTGAACAACAACATTTGTCATGTCAATTATGTGTGACTAACATTTTTAGTTTCAATATAATAACATAAGAACTGCGATATTTTTTTTACATGTCATATAAGATTTCATCAAAACACTGAATTAAGTAATTATATGACATATATAGATCAGGTAATTAAAATCTTCTCAGCCCAAGGAAAACGTCTACTAATCACAAAAAGCTGGTCTCGAACAATGACCATAAACTGCGCACACGCATGCCGGCTGACTCATTGGCAGTCATCGACCTTAGTATCGTTATATGAAATCTTTCTCATATAAGTTTTAATTATCAAAGCTAGTTTTACAAATTCATTAAAATTGTAGGAACGTTTGTTTATAAATAAGTCTAATATAAACTAAACGAGTTAAAGATGTCATCATCAACATCATGTCGGATTTCGGTTAGGGTGACAGGATATATTCTAATTCGTAAGTACGTGCGCAAATACAAATGAACGATCAATTCCGTCGACGACGACGGCAATCGGACTAGACATGAGAGAGTTCTAGCACAGGAGCAACTAGTAAGACTTCGACTTCGACTAAGAATTTATTGACAGAAAAACGTAATTATCTACCCAGCCATTAATATAATTTTACTCTAATCATTTCGGAATAGAGGCCTCAAATGTCAAAGTGACATTGGCCTTGGATATCTAAGTCCGGGCATGATTCAAGCCAAGGACAATGTACAAATATTTGTTAGTGGTACCTATCCAGATAGACATGCATAGCCTGTAATGCCAACGTTCCCGCGATAATTGCAATTACGCAACATTTCCTGCCGACAGTGGCGTAACTATAGGGTGGCAGGGCTGGCAAAACGCCACGGGCCCCCGACCCGACGGAGCCCCGCCCGGTCCGAGCGGCCCTGAGCTCAGAAGTGTCTTAACATTTTTATGATTTTTTTGTATTGTCATTTTCAATAACATTTTACGATTTCTTTCTTACTCAGATTGAGGATTCCGTATCTTTTGTAGCTACGCCCATGCAATGGATTTGCCTCGGGCCTCAGTTGGTATAGTTACGCCACTGCCTGCCGAGGAACACATTCAAATTCTAACACCCAACGCGACGTAATAAACAACAAACTTTTCTTATTATTATATACTCATAGTAAAACAACGACGTAGTAACAGGAATTCTTTCGTCTTATCTCGCGTCCGTGTAAACAAGTAAATCAGTCGAAGCTCATTGAACTTACGATGGAATGGTCACTATCTCTAAGATTGTTATGTTGTTTAACAAGTCGAGTCAATTCATATTTACTTATTATACAAACTTTGAGCAAAGATCTGATCATAAATCAGGACGTAAAATATACTTAATCATCTTTGAATATAATAATAATCTTGTGTTTTCAAGTAATTTTTAACATCATACAATTTTACAAATTAATAATAATATGACAAAACTGCTACTATATGCATTTTAATACAAGTAAAGAGATTCATTGCTTATATATGTATGTATGTAGAAACGAAAGCACTGGGGCCGGATTATTACCGTTGTATCAGATTATAAGAGTGAACGATTAAATTTTGCACCCGATTTATACAAATTAAATAAAATTAAAATTGTCATTTATTGTGTATGTTAAAATATAAGGTTTCAAGATACCAACTACTGGGCTTAGGTCTCCTTATTAGAGCTTATTCCATCAAGCTGCTCCAATGCGGTTTGGTGAATACAAGTGTAGCAATAATATAACTATTATTTAATTATAGAGAAGTTCCGATAGTAATTCGTCGGTAAAAGTGATTATTTTTGATGTTTAAGTGAAAAAGGTTTTTATAACTATTACAATATAATTTTAATTCAATAATGATCTTGTTATATTATATAAAGAGTTTTAAGTTTGCTATATTTACAGTTATGTAATATATTTATATGAATTCGTCGGATCGTCGAACGGAGCATTAAATAACTCAACAGGAAAATATTAAAATAGAATGATATATTACAATAATGTGTAACAATTGTTTATTATCCTGTCCACGTCACGTGTAGAAGGTCAAATGCAGATTATAATCCTAGTTAAACCTAATCAAATAATAATATTATTTAAGTTTTTATTGAACTTTTTAGTACAACACTTCCCGTTTTAGGGGAAGGAGATTTTTTTTAGTAGAGAAGTAAAATATTCCACTATAAGAGATTCGAAAACCCTATGTTATAAGGGCTACGAGTAATCTAAAATCATATCTACAGTTAGTAACGGCTTCACAAGGGAAGCCCATATAATTAAATACAAAATAAAAATTTATGTTGATATTATTACGTCCATAATATTATTTTTGTTTATAAAAATTAAAAAAAAATCTCTATATATTGTTGGTTATATATGTAAATTAAACAACGCGTGAATAATCCAGTTTGAAACGAAAATATCAAATGTTGACCTCGAAAAGGATACGAAGTTTTTTTCGGGATACACGATACCCAGAAAACGTATTTTAATCAAAAACAAAAGGCTTATTGCAAACTAACTTCGTATTCTCCATATACGGCGTCGAATCACGACACACGAGGCCGCGAGCATGTGATGTAACGCCAGCGTATGACTAAGTGAGCGCCGTCTTTATTGTTTGAGGCTTGTGAGGAATCGTACAATGTTGTTTTGTTAATAAATGTCACGATTTATGATTGGAAATTTAATTTCTAATAAGACTTGTTTTAGAATTACTTGATATTTCTAATTGACTTCAAAATAGAAAGATATCACATTCCCCTGTATATTTGTTTTTGCGCGATTTCTATTACTAATCATATGGACAAAGTTACGCGGAGATATTATAGAGTACAACTAAGTGGACGCACTCTCTTTTCCCTCAATCTCATGGTCCGATAGTACGATAGTCCGATACGATCGGATAGAGTTCAAGTGTAGAATCAACGTCTTTATGTGTTTGCCGAGGCATGCGTTTATAAACACTGGTAACTTAAGTTCCGGGCTGTTATTCAGAAATAAACAGAAAAACCGTATAACGTTATGCTGGTATCGACAACCAGTTGAACCCAGGTCCTCAGGATTGGCAGTCTTAGTAGACAGTCACTAGTGGTCTAGTACAACTTCTGTATAATAACTTTAGTGGAAACAAATATATGTTATTAGTAAAGTACATTTTATATTTTCAGAAATACATATTAAAATATCAGTTTATGCAAAATTTGACAAAACACATATTAATATCATAATAATATTAAAACACTGCCACATCATATATTATCGAAAATAAACAACGTCTAAAAACATATACGAGTAGATCGTATTCTTTCAAATTAAAAGGTCGCCGGGGTGAAGGAAACAAATTATTCTATAGCTTCATCGAAATCAATACATTTGACGATTTCAAAGGAGTATTTGCTTACGTAAATGATTTATTTGATTTTTTTAAATAGTGTCCACCGAATAATAAAAATCGGTGACATTAGTTATTGTTTATTAGAGTTAAAATTCACTTAAAAGCAAGTAGTATCTTGTTTTAGTGAAAATAGATAATTATATGGAGATAGTTTACGATTAATTGTAGTTGCCAAGTAGAAGTGCATTTTAATGAAAGATGGGGTGTTCGAAACAGGGTAGGCACCACAGAGCTTTGAGATGCAACTCGCCGTTAAGGGTCATAGAAGGACATTGATACGATAGGAAACAGCCATATATGTAAATCCGATTGTTTAAGGAAGTTGATTGACGTAAGACTTGCATTTATTGAACTTGTTATTTATCGATTCTGTCGGAACTAAAATGTATCGTTCAAACTTGGCAAATTCAATAAAGAATGAGTTAAGTAATAAGATGACTGTATTTGTAACTTAGACGATGAAAATAAAATAAAAGAATGATTGGATGGTAGCATAATAAATGAGTAAAACCCAGGAATTTATGAGCATGAGCCTCGTAAATTATTGAGGCCAATTGACAGAAGTGGGTTCTAAAACCGAAGACAGCTTTCTTATATAAACTCAAATTCAAACGACTATCGATAGATTTCTTATCTAGTAACAAACTTTGACCAGTGATCAAGTATTTTCAATTACCTTATTATCGGGCAATGTTAGCCAACCATTTCTTATATTCGAGGGGTCTGCTCCTTGCAAAGTCGCTGAAGAAGCATACCGGCGACGCGGCTTCCAGTGTTCAGGTTCCCACCAGTTCACTAGGTCCAGGGATTTTGAGAAACTATGAGAATCCATAACGTGCCCTAACAATATTATCTCCCAATAAGAATCGTTATGCCTAAACTTTAATCTCGCATAGAAATTCGCAAAAGTTTTACATATACACAATCTTTTTTCCCGAGGTCGATATTTATTGCACTTTTAATTTCCGATGATTACCACTTAAGTGACGTCTTCCTTGATACTCTATCGAACATCACGAATGAAAACACGTCAGTAAATCTGAATGCGTAAAAGGTGAATGAAATTACCTTACCAATAAGGGTGTTTGTTTATTTACTGGTTGCCTAGCAACTGGAAACGGTACACATGGATTCCAATGTCACGGTGTTAATAACTCACGACCTCGTGAATTACCGCTAGCTTGACCCTGTTTAACTATTGCCTTTGAAAAAGCACTTAGTCTGAAGGCACCTGTTATGCGAATAAAAAGATAAACGATTTTGTGACTTGTCTCATTGAAATAAGGTTGAAATTAAAATGCGGTGTTAAATAAAATGCTTCGTGATGTAAACAATGTTGGGAGTTGGGATGCGATTTCTTGCGGTTAAAGCGGATCGGTTTACTTAGTTTTTCCGTATCAATTTGTTTTATTGTTACTGTAAACGATTGGTTTATTACGAAAAACAAACGGTATAATGCATACAGCAAGATTTTTTCAAAATTTATTGGAAGATCCGAAGACCGACCTAGACTCTAGAAGCCATAATTAATGATTAGGTGTTGTGATGTGTCTTCAAATAGAAAAAATAAAAAAAAATGTGAAATTTTATTTTTCTAAAAAACCAAAAAGAAAATTATAAAAATTAAGTGTCTTAATAAAAAAAAAAAACTATATAAAGTAGCAAAAAAGCCTCGATACGAAATAAGTATTAAAAATTAATTCATGACATTCATTTACTCCTTACTTTCACTCGTGCCCCTTTCACATTCTAGATCTCAGATTTTAGAAAAGATTAGTGTCCACTAAATACATGTAAATGTTATGCGTTTTCCACATCTACTTGTCGAAACATACCAGAATTTGGAATTACTAATATCTTGTCGCGGCACTTTCAAAATGAGTAATATTTATTCTTGATATAATGTATATATATATATATATATATATATATGTACAAATATTACGGATATCGAATAGAAACTTTTTTATTTTTATTGCAGATACTAATTTGGATTCATTTACACATTCCCCTGATGATAATAATGATGTCCTGTTGCACAAATATTTAGTGTATGTTTATATAATCATCATAATTAAACGTATTATATAGACAGGTAGACAGCAGCTACCGTCCACTTTTCGCACAAATCAGCAATAAATAATTAGTCTTGTTGTGTTTATGTATGAAGGGTGGTGAGTCAGAGTAGATACATTATTGTTTATAATGCCAATTTTAAATAAAATAGCATGCCTTCTTGTCGCCAAAAGTATTTTATATAAAATTATAATGCATAATATAAAAGAGATATTGAGATCATAGTAAGTAACTTTAAATATATAATAACAATGAACTTTTACAAAATTAAATATTTTAAGAAAACAAAATGGAAAAAATAATTTCGTAAATTCTCGTTAAATTTAAATAATGTAAATCTAATTATTTAAATAAGAGACTTCCCCTTAAGCGGTTTGTTGATTGCCGCTCAGGCAAAAACTCCTAATGACAGACTTGACTAGATTACTTTAATGAACTGACTATGGCAATTGCTAATGTTTCACTCTAACTTTACATATAGAAACGTTGCACTCGAGTACACCTGCACCTTGAAATTTTGAGCGATATCTTGTGAAAAGTAATGAGAATTACATTTAATTTCGTATGCGTTTCAACATTTAACATTGCTTTTTACTTACCTTAAGATCATAAAGATCACTCACAGAAATCAAAAGTTATTTTTGTCATTGTATAGTGTGCTCTATGACAATTGCTTAAGGTCGATATAAAACGTACATATTTGCTAACACTAGTCCGGACCATAAGTGTTCAGACTGATGTGACTCAGAGTCGTTTCCTTGTAGGGCAGCACTAGGTATGACGTCAACACTTTCGTTTCTAATTTAAATTCATTGAACGTGCGCAAAGGTCGATGCTTGTATTGCCAAATCTGGATTTGTAACCCATAATAACTTACATACAATGTTTTTTTACTTGTAATTATAAATTCAATAAAAGTAAATATTTATTAGCAACATTACACTTGTTTATTGTATATTATTTACCATAGACTTCATTATTTTTTTCATAAATCGGATAAAGGTGTAATTTTCTGAACTAAGCTTTAACATTACATTCAAAATCATTTTTATGCTGCAATTACAAAGCTCTGTATTCGACCTACGTCTGTCCTAGTATCAACCCACACGGTACCATAATTTCGCACAACAGTCATTAAGACAATGTTTCATGTTTACATTGAATCAGTTAACCAGTTATATAATTTGTAATAAATATATGTTTCAAGGTATTAACCAATTATTATAAAAGGTATAATTCTTTAGTAAGATAACATTGCACGGTAACAATTTCATTGCAACAATCAATACTAATTTCTGTCAAATTATAATTTCACTGAACACAATGACATATAAAGTAATCCTAGTTACATTTTCTATAATAATGTTACTTTCCGAGGTATGGGTGTGTAAAATTTTCCGATCCCTAGAATACGGGCTGATAGTAGCAGTAGTATATTTCATTTCATTTCATATTAATTAGTAGCACGACTGTAATGCGATAGGAAGCCTCAAGCGGTTTGTTTGTGTAATTCTTTGTATAAACTGTAACTTGTAAGTTCTGGGATTGAAAACATAATTTGATCATTTTGTTTTATATTTAACAGACAGTTGGCTATTATATAAATATTTTTTTGTTACTAATATAAATTTAAAAACATTATTTGTTTATATCGATATTATTCAATTTATGCGTGAGTAAAAATATTTTTTACTCAGTGTTTCAGTACCTAGTATTCTGCTAGAGAAAGAATTTCTTGAAAATGCCGACCCTCTAGCTTATTCCATAGAATCTATATCCCGAACCAGTGGTAGCTTCATTTTTTTTTAAATATTGTAACTATGTTTATATTTTTATAAAATTAAAGAATTTTAAGCTTATATTTTCTTTCGAGTATAATATACTACTAACAGTGTATTGCTCATGACCAGGAAAAGAGTGTCAATTGTTCACAAGATCAATAAGCTAAGAATTCTCGTTTCAATTGACTGATAAATTTCAATGAAAATGAAAGATATATGTGCTCCAATTTATTGCAGTCGAATAAATTATTCGCTTCGGACCAATGAGGTGTTGTTTGTTGACTGATTTGTAATTTAGCAAATTGTCGACACAAGTTTTTCAAACAAATTGTGTAACACTATAAGACTTGTAAAAGTGCTTAAGCCCACAAAGAAGTATATAAGAGACTTTCTGTATAATATATTTCGCACGGTTATATGAATAGGTGTTATTAAATAATTAGAGAATAGGTTCATATTTCAAATAATATCTTTTACAAACGAATTGGAATATATATTTTTGATGGTCTACGCCTGCAACTCCACAAAACGTATTAGTAAGAGACAGTGGATTATTACAGATCCAAATTGGCAACAAAAATATTACAATGTTCTGTAGCTCATGATTACTTCAGTGTACTTAACTTTTACTTCTAACAAACAAACAATAATAAATTGATGTATCAATTTTGGGGCACATTTTATTGTTTTAAATAACATTTTCACAACAGTATAATACCATGTCATAGCATACATGGATATTACTTCCTCACTGAATAATTCATATGAAGTTTATTGCGACTCGTTGACACTAAGTGTTCCAGTTCTCAGCAATTACAAATGAATAACTATGCATCGACTAAACTCATTCACATCTTATTCGTTCACCGTTTGTATGTATGGATATATTCGTAACTTGTGTACATACAAACACGCAAGCGATAAATAAACGATGAAGTAAAACAACGCTTTGAAATTTTTTTTATTGTAAAGGTAAGCGGACGAGCGTTTGGGCCACCTGATGGTAAGTGGTCCCCAATCCCCGTAGATAATGGCATTGTAAGAAATGTTAACCATCGCTTACATCACCAATGCGCCACCAACCTTGGGAACTAAGATGTTATGTCCCTTGTGCCTGTAATTACACTGACTCACTCACCCTTCAAACCGGAACAAAAAAATACAAAGTACTGCTGTTTTGCGGTAGAATATCTGATGAATATTGAATTACAATATCTGTGTACGTACTTAGATTAATTCAAAGTTTGCTCTGGTGATTGCTAACTTGATATTAATTATTATTCATCTCGAACTAAATCTTTTTAAAGTGAAACATCTTTAATAGAAGAATTCACGGTAGAATTTAGTTTTATTTCTAAATATTTCTACAGTAACAGGGCTTCAGTAGAGCTACTCTGTGACAAATTGAAAACTCACCGGAGAAGACGATCGTGAAATATCAGAAAGTGATAAATTTATTATAATGGTAATTATTATTTACCTTTGCACATTCAAATTTTCTTACCAATCGATTTATTCTGGATTTCTGTGGAAAAATGAAAGGAAGATCAGGGCTTTTATAGGAAATAATTCAAAGTATTTAAATATTTTATTTTTATATTATATTATGTTTGTAAGACATATAAATTTATAAAGACCCTTATTACAATAAATTTATCAAATTATGTATTCAATACGAATATATTAATATAAAAATAAAAGTAAGATAAAAACGGTTTCTATTTTTAGAAATGACCAATTTACATTATATTCGTGGCGAAAGTAATTAGTGCCAAAACCGAAATACAGTTTAGGGGAGTGTTTATTACACGTAATGAATGGTTCGTTACACTAATTAATTCTACGATGTTTTTTGTACAAAAGTTGTAAATTTCCATGATTTTCGTTGTATTTTATTATATTGTTGTAGAACTAGTTTTTTTTAAATGAATATAAGTCTTTTATGTCCTATGCCACCCCATTTATATTTCTTTACCGATTTCAATGGATGTTATTCGATTGAGTATATGTGCGAAACATTTTACCGCTCTAAGCTTCAGTATCGTTTATGTATTAATATACATATTTATTATCGTCCAGAGCATCCGGCAAAGATCCTACTCCCACAAAGCCCTCTAACGTACTATCAATATATATGTATAATATAAGATCTTATCATATATTCTAAGATAATCCCACAGACATTTACTAATTTTATTAAATATGGGAATGTTTTTAAAAAAATAAAACTGTCACACACCATGGTATTAGCAAGAAATACTGCAATGTCTATCGAATAGCTATGTCGTCAAGAAATAATATAGAAGTAAAAAGGTAATTCGATTCGTGTCTATAACTACATGCAAACTGCTATAGATAACATAATGCCATGATTTTATTTTCATATACAAGTCCAACTTCTACTATATATAGGTACTATTTTTAAACATATAACAATGTGACCAATGAAAGTAGTTAAAAGGTATTTTCAGTAAATAAAATAATTTTTTTTTTCGTACAGGTATTGTGTTACGCAGACAAATTATATTATTCGTTTTCATTTTTTAAATCTTTTTTTTTTTTAAAGAGGTCGCAACTCCCCTACATAATCAAAATAAATGTAAATATTGTTGGGACCTATATGGATACGGTGTGCGCTCAGACAAATTATATACATATTATGATGACAGACGTCATTATGCTTGCAACACAGCGAAAATTATATACGCAAACAATAATAAACAGATGAACGCAATAGAAAATTGTGTTTATTTGACAATCATGATTTAAAATTCACATCCGAATTACAAAAATAGAATTTAAACGGTATATTCAATGCTCTACATTAGGATGTGACTATTAATTCCTACTAGGATATCCTAGGTTGGTTCGACCACAAATGCGATAGGTTTTACTATATACGTACTAAATTCAAGATTAAAGTTTTAGATTACTCAAAGTCAAAGACCATAATAAAACCTTGTTTATGAGAGTAATATTGTCTTTATTTTACTGATCAATACATAAATAGGATAAACAAAGATGCAAATATATGGGGTTTTCCAATAGGGACGCTTGAACTTTGACAGCTGATTGCGGCCATGTTGTTTGAGTGACAGCTGTCAAATGCAGTGTGTTATATTCATTCCGTCCTCCCAAACCACCATGGCAGGTTACAGTGTCGAGCAGCACGTGCAAATCATAAAATTGTTTTATGAAAATGGGTCTTCAGTTCGAGCAACGTTCCGCGCACTTCGCCCGTTTTACGGTCGCGATGATCGTCCTGCCGAGTCGACTATCCGTCGATTGGTGGACAAATTCGAGTCAACCGGGTCAGTTAACAATCAGCCGGTTCCCGTGCGTCAACGTAACGCGAGATCTGCCGAGAATATCGCCGCTGTGCGCGACAGTGTCCTCGAAAACCCGCGGCAGTCAATTCCGCGTCGCGCACAGGAACTCGGCCTTTCGCAGACGACAACTTGGCGAATTTTGCGTTGTGACTTGAGCCTGCACCCGTACAAGATCCAGCTGACCCAAGAGCTTAAGGTTAATGACCATAGACAGCGCCGTGTGTTCGCTGACTGGGCATTAGAGCAGTTGGAAGTTGACGCCGATTTTGGCAAAAAAATCATCTTCAGCGACGAGGCGCATTTTTGGATGAATGGCTATGTCAACAAGCAAAATTGCCGTATTTGGGACGAGACCAATCCACACGAGGTTCACCAAGTGGCAATGCACCCGCAGAAAGTGACTGTTTGGTGCGGATTTTGGGCCGGAGGCGTGATTGGTCCGTATTTTTTCGAAAACGATAATGGTGTGGCCGTCACCGTCAATGGTGAGCGATACCGGTCGATGATAACCAACTCCTTTTGGCCTGAAATCGAGAATATGGATCTGGACAACATGTGGTTTCAACAGGACGGCGCTACGTGCCACACAGCACACGCTACGATGGAAGTTCTGCACGATCAAGCGCCCTTAATGGAAAACCCTATATATATATTATCTGTTTCAAGCAAAATATGTCTATAAATTGTGGAAACGTACAGTCATCAAGCGTTTACCAGCATGCAATAAGAGAGGATTATTACGTTTTCGAAGGAAGCAATGGCAATAATAATCATTGTATTACAAATTCTGAATTTAACAAATTACATTCTTCCTGGAAGCTCTTGGCGTTTGTAAATATGAATTACTTATTTTTGTTGTATACATGGAATTAAATTTGCTTTTCAATTTTCTACCTATATAGTATGCTTATGTGTCGAGGGGTATTTTTAGATGTATATGTACATTCATTAAATGTTTACATAAAAGTTCGCAATACCTAACCATTTTTTGATTTAAATTACTCGAAAAAATAAACAATAAAGGTTAAATTTATAAGCACAAAATAGCTGGTAAAAAATTTCAAAAAAATATATTTTATATATTCAGGACAAGATATTTGAACAAACCCAACGGAAAAATGTATACACCTATAATGAGTTCCATCTTAATATGTTTACCATCATATACCTCTACCAGGAGCTAAAAAAAAACAATTGAAGAGAGGTTTGCATCATCATATCACAAATATACCTACATTGCATACCAAAGTACACTTGTTCAAATATAACCGAACCTAACAGTGTTATCAAGATATGCAAAGCGTATTCCGAATGTTGACTCAAGTGTATATTAATGCATTCTTCAATTAGTACTGAACGCCCGTTAGAAATGCTTGAAAAGCGCTGGAAATAACTCGATGTACAATCAATGACTCTTGGTTTTGAGAGCACTTGATATCGAACGTGTGGTCAAGCCGTGAAAGAACTTATTGGCTTTTAACTATCTGATATAGATATTCAATAGTAGAAGTGGATTAATAAATCTTGTTTTTATATTCAATACATTTTGTCTTCTCCTGATAATTTTTGCTTGAAGTAAGGTCCTCCAGACCAATTTTCGGCCACGGCGGCCAATCTCAAGAGAGATTAGCCAACTGCGCAGGAGATATTATAGTGCAGAAGTGTGTGCGCAAACACAGGTGCACTCTCTTTTCCTTAGCTCTCATAATCCGTTGGGACGGCAATCCGACACGACCGGAAAGAGTTCAGGCGCAGGACCAACGGCTTAACGTGCTTTCCGAGGCACGGGAGTGTATACACTTCCAACTTCCAGATTTCGGGCTGCTACTGAGAATTTTCTGACAGTAAAACTCAATAACTATTTATTGGCCCGACCTGGGATTTGAACCCAGGACCACCGGGTCTGCGGCCTTATATCTAGCCACTAGACCAACGAGGCAGTCAAAGTATCGAAGTTGCTACTGCAGTACAACGACATTAAATTATTCGTTCTCGTTCTTTGCAATTATGAACAATGGATATGTTTCAAGTCGAGCATCTCGAGTTAAACACAGTTTAATTAAGTCGGAACACAAAACTACAACTGGAATATGAATTTATTTTTTACCCATCCAAGAAAACGTGTACAGTATTATGATTTTTTTAAATATATTTAAGTTAAAGTTATGATATCTAGATATAGATGTATTTACGTGCTGCTTAGTAATATCGGTGTTATTAGTACAATGCCCTAAAAGCGATAATTAGATTTTGCGATTATCTAGAACGAGGTCGTCTGGGTAGTAATACGTTTTAATTGAGTTATATAATATTCAAAAACAGTTACAACTCGATGACATCATTTATGCAATACTCGATTAAATCGTTTTCGTAAAATCTTTATTGTTACAAATGTATTAAAATGACTTAATTTTAATAAATGGTTTTTTATAGTACATGTAAATGACTCACAAATGCTTAGAGAGTATTGATGCAAAAAATTATAAAGATGTTAATATCGAAATAATTCCTATATCCATATATAACAAAAAAAAAGCAGTATTTTTAAGTATTATTAAATAGTTATTTGTTTAGCTAAAACGTGTAGGTTGCATCGTTGCAATTTTGAACAATATCAAACAATCTCGATCCCATCCTCCCACGGCTGTGGACATTTAAAGCACCAGGGTCATTTCCACCAATCCTTTTATTGCCTTCGAAATAAAATGACTGTTAAATTTGCCTTAACAAATCCTCAATGATTTATGAGTCTACGTGACAGTTTTAATAAATTGAAGGATTTATAGTTTTTTTACTTATCATGTTGATGAAATGCGTCTTGAATGTGTCTGTTGTATATTAGCTGCCCTAATGCAAAATTGACTACCTATTCTCGGGACCACTAGCGTCCCGAGGTTCTGACTTCAAACCACAGGTCGGGCTGGTAAGTTATTAGATTTTTCCTGTCGAAGATGCTCAGTAGTAGTGACGATACTTTTGCCCAGCAGTTAAATAGTTCAAGAAACACATTTTATAGACGCTAAGTTCACCCATATTGACTTTCAAGTTATCATTTATATGCATAAGTACAACTAGTAATTTAACGACAAATCATTACACACTCACGTGTACTTTACTACTCATATATACTTTTTCTGATCTATGGGTAAGAGAAAGAGAAATAAATCTTAAATATGACAAATAAAACAATAGTTATCGACAAATTACGATTTTAATTATTAAAACCAGCAACCGCGAGACGAATATTTCACTCCCAAGACGTTTTCGTCTTCTAAAATAACTGTGAATATATTGTAATCCATTAATCTAAAATGCAATAAATGCTAATATAATTAATAATAATAGTACATATTTCATATTTAATTTTTTAACCCTATATAAACATAAATCAAACTTAATGTAATTATTACATTGTACTAATTAGAGTATTACGTTAATTAGATCAAAACAACTGTAAATAGATAAGAACTTTGTAATTAATACGATGCCTTTTTAATATGTGGATATTTCAGGTAGAAAATTGAGCACAACGTTTCCATTTTATGACCATTAAAGTGAGAGAGACGTTCATTATTAATATTATTATTATTATTTATACTTATATGTAATAAAACATGTACACATTCAATTCTTCTTTTATTAATAATTTAAGTATTTTCGCCTACTATCGTCATCATTCATTTCGATCACTAATGGATGTAAAACATCGCACCCAGAAGTAGATAGTAGTCTATAAGTAATTCTATACAATCCTTTTGAAAAAAAAAAATCCTTTGTTAAAATTTTGATACGATATCGCGTGTATCGAGGCGTGAGATAGGTTGCAATAAGTATATTTGTATCTGACACTTAAATCGATAACTGAAGTGTCGCGGAATATATAACGATATCGACTATTTTTTGTAAAATTTTATAAGTATAGAGAGCAGTACCTTTTCGAAATTACATAGCAATTTTTTTCAATTGTCTAATAGAATAAAGTAACATATAAGACATATTAATTTTAGATTTTTTTTTAATGGCATACATAGGCGGACGGGCATATGGGCCACGTGATGGTAAGTGGTTACAAACGCCCATACACATTGGCATTGTAAGAGATGGTAACCATCACTTACATCGCCAATGCGCCACTAACCTTGGGAACTAAGATGTTATGTCCCTTGTGCCTGTAATTACACTGGCTCACTTACCCTTTAAACCGGAATACAACAATACCAAGTACTGCTGGTTTGCGGTAGAATATCTGATGAGTTGGTGGTACCTACCCAAACGAGCTTACACAAAGCTCTACCACCAAGAAAACGATGGATAAGATGCAACAGTTCAAAAATAGTAAAACTTACAAACAACTATACACTTTTCCACTATTACAGCTTACAATGCACACTTCCACTAGATCGATTGGAAAGAAGAGTGAGGCGCGATATCGTGGATTTAACAATTTATATTTATCCCAAAAGAAACCGTAAAAATAATCGCGTTACATATAAAACAAAAACAAAATTAACGTTAGTAAAAAGTTAATGAAGGCATTGTGTATAACTTACTGACACATATTAATAAAAAGTGTTTCTGTTGAGAAATCCTCAAAAGCAATGGATTAATCTTATAAATAAATCATTATTAATCCGACCTGGATTTAGGCTAAAATCTGTCGTTTTATATGCTAGCCATTAGAACAACGAGGCCTTAAATAAAAACAGAAACTACTAATCTTATAAGAATACACTTTTAGAGTAATTAATAAGCCAAACAAATTGTATAATAACATAATATGTGTATTTAATAATGTGAAACACTGCAATGGTTACGAACTCAAGTCATAATTTAATATCAACAGGTTATTGCTTCACCCTTTAAAGGTTGAGCGTGTTTGTGTTATATAATTTTACATTTTAAGCCGTTTCTATCGAAAGTTGGACTTAAAATTTATGCAATTCTGGAAATTCACTTCGTATTCGGTATTTCATTTCCAACGTATTCGACTCACACAACAATCAAGCCAAACAAAATCGTTCAAAAAATTTGTTGTTTTCAATTACGTTAAATATTAGACTTTAAGCTTTGGGTAATTGTTTAGAAACAATTTAAAGAACTACATCAGACTGCATGCCAGGCAATACGAAGAAAAATTACACATATAACTTGTCTTATATTATACTTATAAATATCGTTAAAAATATAATATGTTAATTGAATTTTCCTATTTCTATTCAGTGAAAATAACCTGTACCATACGCATACTACTGGTAGGTTAATGGGTCATCAGGAAACGTTACTTATAAGTCTATGTTAGACATATGGTTATAACATGTGAAATACAATACCTGCATTACAGCTGTTGCCAAATGATATGCAAATTCTAGACTAGACCGATTTATTCGATGTACTGATAGCGGTACGTGACCTGGATTACATTCCCTTTAATTTGTCAAAGTATCGATCGCCTAAACTAGGACAGAAGTTGTGATGACACGTATCACCCCTTGAATAATGCTATTACATATTACTTATATTGTTGCGTATCATTTAATCATTCTTTTTATATAATGCTACTAAATAAAAAGCCTTATTAAGAACATATAACGTAATATATTTTGGTATAGGTATTGAATAATACTATCTTACTCTAAAATAAGGTTTTAGTACTTTTAACTGTATAACCTGCACTAGACTGCATTCTAGGCTTATAGATAGAGTAGGTCTATACAAAGTTTGCATGCATTTGTCCAAGTCAGGGGTCATCGTAACATGGACGGCAGGAGGGAATTCCGCACTGTAACTAACTACATCAGATACAAAGCTTCGTCCTAATTAGATATAAATTAATTTTAAATATCAATTTACTTTATCATTCATTATATAGACAGATTATTATAAAACATCATAAAATGTAGATTAGAAGTGTATATAAATATACTTTGTTGGTTATAGTGATCATGTAAAAATCGAGTCATTATAGTGTTTATGTAGTATAAATATTATCGTTTGCACTTATAACAAGGACATTACGATATGCGTCGAACAAGATCATTTAATAGTTAGAGTTGACATTGAATATGTACGTACTCATTATCCCTTCGACTATTGAACTATATATCTATTAATAATTTTATTTAACGAGATTCAATATATCTTTACCTAGTTAATTAATTCAAGTTATAAATAATAACCTTCGTAGGTTTCATTTAAATCGTCAAATAGTTTTATTTAAGCGAAACAATTTTGTAATTCATATAATCCTCACTGTTATCATTCTTATAGTAACTGTATTAACTGCTTGTTTGTTGGTTCGTTCGTCTTTCACTGACTTTCACCCTGCAATGGAGTAAGCGATTGGCGTGTTTCGCAAATATATTTTATGGACCGATTTTTTTCCCCTGTAACTTAATGATACTAAATCACTCAATAATTCTAATTAAAAAATGAATACAATCGAACTTAACAATTATTAATATTTAAGGTTCAACTGATATCTTCATATTGTATTATGTGCAAATGTAACCGACGCGGTTCCGTTGACTGGCTGTAATAATAATCATCGAAACGGTCGAGGTCAAGGTTCAGTTCCCAAGCTTTAAAAGAACTTAGAGTATTTGATCTCTTTCACTCACAATCATTTACCATAAGGCGAGAAAAAGATGAAGTAATTCGCGTGTTAAAAGTAGACGTCGATTGGCGCGTTTATAAAAAACCATCCGTTGATGAATCACCAACAGGACCGGATTAAAGCGAGTTGATTATAGAATTTTATTAATTACAGACTATTTCATAACAAGTTCACAAAATGTAAACAATACAATTTTCTTGATGGTAGGGGCTTTGTGCAAGCTCGTCTGGATAGGCACCACCCACTCATCAGATAGTTTACCGCAAAACAGCAGTACTTGGCATTGCTGTGTTCCGGTTTGAAGGGTGAGTGAGCCAGTATACAGGCACAAGGGACATAACATCTTAGTTCCCAAGGTTGGTGGCGCATTGGCGATGTAAGCGATGGTTAACATTTCTTACAATGCCTTTGTCTATGGGCGTTGATGACCACTTACCATCAGGTGGCCCATATGCCCGTCCGCCTACCTATACAATAAAAAAAAGAGAAAAAGAAACGTCGAAATAATCTTAAATTACGTATAATTAAATACAAAACAAATATGCTCTAGTAATTATCAGTAAAAATGTACATGCAGTTTCGTTTTATTAAGCTTTTGTTAAAGTTTTATTCAAATAAACAATACAAAAATTATAGAAAGGCACAATAAAAGAACCCAAAACACACTTTTAGAAAACCAAAATAGGCAACCACCTTGATTTTGAATACATACATAATTTTTGCCTTTTATCGTATAAATATTCTCGAACGACTCGTCGTTTGTAGGAGTTTGGCTATTTTAGTTTTAGGATGAATCGTCCCTGATCAGCGAGATCGAAACAAGGCTTCCAAATTCAATATATATTTTAATAGGTATTGTATAATGTAATTTCGACCTTATATTGAAAGTATAACGCTTAGAATTGACTGTTTAATTATTCATTGTTTATTTTCGTCATTATAAGGATACTCGATATAAATATTATTATTAACTATGTGACAAACAAATGTTGTTAATATATTTAAAATTTATGAGAATAACAGACGGGAGTTAAAATAAAACAATATAACGTAAAATGTCCTTAACAGCATGAGACCCCTGATATCTCTGGGAAAATGTACTTGCCAGGATTTCAAATCGCGATATTCGATTAAAACATGTTTTACACGTATTTCGCTATTAAATATATATTTCAAGAAGTGTTAGTTAGCCAGTTACAACTTAGCTTTATTTTATAAACAAACTTCCATATCACATTACTAACGAATAAATCGATGAATTTACGATGAACTATCATCATCAGTCGACTCAGAAAGGGTGATGATTATGACATTATGTCGTAACTGATTGTCTCGTTGGTGTAGTGACTAGCTATAAGACCGCAGATCCTGAAGTCCTGGGTTCAAACGGGTCAGGCGGATAAAACCTTATTGTGTTTTTCTGTCAAAGTTGGTTGTCAAAATCGGTTGATTGAGGATTGACAGGGTTGTAACGGCATAATATTACTTTTGTATTGTTCCAAATATACATACATTAAATATATTGAATAAGAGTAATATTTTTTTCTAATGAATTAGATAATATGTGTATCTTATTTTATGGTTGTCCATATTATTTTTTATTAGATTAATTGCTTTCTTACTTAAAGGTTACCACGATTTATGAATAACAGAATCTACTGTAATAGGAAAACCTGTCGCAGCTTCGCACATAGAAAGTTGACAATAAACGCAAATTTCCATCCTCTTTATTTATTTTTTAATAAATTACGAAGCGAAAGTTTTTCGTAGAATCCAAGTCTTAATGTATTTCAGCTTAAGATATAAATCAGTCAGACAGGACACTGACTTTCATATACATATAAAAATATGTATGTGATATTGTTAAGGCTATTAAATAATTATATTCAATAAAATCATCATAAAACGAAAATTTATTTAAAGTAACGAATTGAATTATATTAAGGACGTGACCCCGAACAGGATTAGAGTCGTATTTCATATTAAGAATCATTATTATCCTTCTAAAGTAATAAAATGTTTTTGAAAAAATATAATACGTTTTTATAAAGTAAATTATATTGTCTGTGTAATCTATTTGTCGTAAATTTATATGATAATATTTTTATTTCAAAGGAATATACTGCATCTTATCTACAATCAATTAGCATAATGTGTATATTTGCAGCCAATTATTAATTAAGTTATAACTTTGATAGTGTTTTGTACCTGTTCAATTAGGATAAGTTTATCTTAAGAAGCCGGTGTGATCGAATAACCCGATATTGATATTCCATGTAAATATGCAAGATAATAACGAAGTCGAAAACAATAATTACTTAAAATATTAAGAGATCGATGTACAAACTGTTTATGCTTATTTTTTTTTAAGTTTACGTTTTTTTTTTAAATCGTTTAACAAAAGTCCTTGTGAAGTTGATATATTATAAGTTTATAAAAATAAAAGGTTAAAGAGAGACAGATGGGACCATTAGTTTCTAATAAAGAATGTCGCAAGCCGGTCATGTTGCGGCGGGAATACTCAACGAAGGAAATAGTTTCAATACATTGAAGAACCGGCTGAGATAAGCTGATCTATGCAATTCATTTAGCACATAGCAATGCTAAGGATACTTTATATCTAATCAACAATATAGTGATGTACACTGAGGTCGTGCCTCAGTCGTGCTATAGCCTGGATGTACATACATTATATATTTGTGTTATTCTAACAACAAAACATCTTTTATATTTTACTTTTAATTAGAGGCAGTTATTTTGTATTCTGGAAGTAAGTATAACAAAGCTTTCTATTTAAATTATTATTATTCATATTTTTAAATTTATCTTATATATTTCCCAAAGATGGCTTATATATTAGTAATTATATTTTAGTTATAATCATGTATTATGATTCGTTAGTTGATAGCACTATTATTATGTATTATTTATATATAAGCTTTACCTGCATTTGAAGGAGTCTGGAACCGCCGCCTTTCTCCATTGTAACTTCAATATTTAAATGAACACTAAATGGAAGACTATCACGGTGCTATTAATGCAGATATAATAGTTTTAATTTATATAAATGCTTAACAATACTCGCAATTTATATAAACACATAATAATTCACAATATTTGACACGAAAGGATTGACATGAACAATAATTTTACCGCCGATTTCGATATCCGAAAATGGAATTCGCGTTCGGGAAAGAGCGTTTTGTTTTTTTTTTAAACTCGTGGGCGCACGGCTTATTGCCATACAGCCGTTGTGAATGAGTTCAGTATACCGATTAAACAGCTAAACAAGCCGGTCGCCAAGCGCCTCGGTCGTAGGACTCAGCTGTTATGGCTGAACGATTTACCGCGAGATGGCGGGGCGTGCAGCCTGCATGACTGTGCGCTGAGTAATCGACTGGCTGCCGGCTCGCGGCTGCAGCAACGTCCTGTATGTACGTGCGATAAGTTTTGTTGTTTACTAACTTAGATAATAAATTATATAACTTAGCGTAAGTTACGGAATGAATGCAAAATATATAATATAAAAAACTTGTATTTATTATTTTAATTTACTTTTGTTTTTTAAAACAAAATCTGAAAGTAATTAGGTACCTACTGTTATGAAATGAAAAAAGACAATAAAGGGCCGCATTTTATTAAGTGAATAGTTATAAAAGATTAAATAATAATTTTATGTAATGATAGACATTGGGTGCATAATGTAAAACATCTGCAGTGCGGTCTGCATCGCGGATGCTGCAGTATTTTATAGATGTATAGTGGCGTCTGTCATCTGTGTATATAAAACGCTAAGGATAGGGTTGCGGACTTTTGTAAAATCTGGTTGATAAAAATATGAATGAATTATTTGCATAAAAATAATATATTTTTTTAAATCATAAAATTGTAATAAAATTTTTATTGTCGGAATAAAGCTCAAAATTTAAACTTAATAGCTTAAAGTTATGTTAAGAGACTCAAAGAAAATATTTTTTTGTCGTTGTTATTTCGTATATTTTTCATTACGGCCAGCGGCAGCCCTGCTTCTGTACAAATAATGTTCTTTAGGATAAAATATAAATGTCACTTGGAGGATCGTGCATTATAAGATGACATATATTTTAAACGATTTGAATGTTAATATAACATCTATCTAATATCATAAATGCGAAAGTAAGTCTGTCTGTTACGCTTTACGGCTAAAGCACTGAAGCGGTTTTAATAAAATTTGGCATGAAGTAAGCATGAACACCGAGGAAGGTTACTTTTTATGCCTAGCACTTGCATCCCAACAGAAATCATCGATCTCTGCGCCAAAAAATTACAAAAGATTGTGTTCCGCATTTATCGGATGAATTTTTTCCACATTTGTATTCAAAGACTCGAAGTGATATCAGTGACCCACTCATCAGATATTCTACCACAAAACAGCAGTAATTGGTATTGTTGTGTTTCGGTTTGAAGGGTGAGTGAGCCAGTGTAATTATAGGCTTAAGGGACATAACATCTTAGTTTCCAAGGTTGGTGGCGCATTGATGATCTTGTTTTTTTTTAAAGAAATGTACAATGCTTTTGTCTATGGGCGTTGGTGCCACTTAGGTGGCCCATATGCTCGTCCGCCTGCCTATACTATATAAAAAAAAGTGAAACAGCTTTATGGATTAAGCTGGACATCTTGTTCTTTGTAGAAGGGACGCCCAGAAGTAGAGCATTTAACGGCTGTTACTTCTGTAATTTGTTATACCATTCATCTGATTGACTTAAAACTTTATACAATTGTTGTTGAAAGTAACGTTTCTGACATCTTATCGTCAGTCTTATACGGATACACGTTAAAAAATAATTAAAAAGGTTTTAAAACGGCCGCCGTTACCGAAATCGCTCTGGAGGACCATCATCATCATCATCATCATTGGAATTCTAGTAAGGGGTTCTCCAATAGGGACGCTTGAACTTTGACAGCTGATTGCGGCCATGTTGTTTGAGTGACAGCTGTCAAATGCAGTGTGTTATATTCATTCCGTCCTGCCAAACCACCATGGCAGGTTACAGTGTCGAGCAGCACGTGCAAATCATAAAATTGTTTTATGAAAATGGGTCTTCAGTTCGAGTAACGTTCCGCGCACTTCGCCCGTTTTACGGTCGCGATGATCGTCCTGCCGAGTCGACTATCCGTCGATTGGTGGACAAATTCGAGTCAACCGGGTCAGTTAACAATCAGCCGGTTCCCGTGCGTCAACGTAACGCGAGATCTGCCGAGAATATCGCCGCTGTGCGCGACAGTGTCCTCGAAAACCCGCGGCAGTCAATTCCGCATCGCGCACAGGAACTCGGCCTTTCGCAGACGACAACTTGGCGAATTTTGCGTTGTGACTTGAGCCTGCACCCGTACAAGATCCAGCTGACCCAAGAGCTCAAGGTTAATGACCATAGACAGCGCCGTGTGTTCGCTGACTGGGCATTAGAGCAGTTGGAAGTTGACGCCGATTTTGGCAAAAAAATCATCTTCAGCGACGAGGCGCATTTTTGGATGAATGGCTATGTCAACAAGCAAAATTGCCGTATTTGGGACGAGACCAATCCACACGAGGTTCACCAAGTGGCAATGCACCCGCAGAAAGTGACTGTTTGGTGCGGATTTTGGGCCGGAGGCGTGATTGGTCCGTATTTTTTCGAAAACGATAATGGTGTGGCCGTCACCGTCAATGGTGAGCGATACCGGTCGATGATAACCAACTTCTTTTGGCCTGAAATCGAGAATATGGATCTGGACAACATGTGGTTTCAACAGGACGGCGCTACGTGCCACACAGCACACGCTACGATGGAAGTTCTGCACGAGCAATTTCTGGACATGGTCATCTCGCGCGGAGGCGACGTGAACTGGCCACCGAGATCGTGCGATTTGACCCCGCTGGACTTTTTCTTGTGGGGTTTTCTTAAGTCGCAGGTCTATGTCAACAAGCCGCAAACCACCGATGCCCTCAAAGTCAACATACGCCACGCCATCGATCAAATACAGCCCGATTTGTGCGCCAGAGTCATCGAAAATTGGACATTTCGTGTGCGCGCCACCAACCGAAGCCGTGGCGGTCATTTGAATGATGTCATATTCCATACATAATGGGGTCGATAGACCTTCCAAATAAAAAAAAAATTTTGCAAATATCTCTCCTACATGTATTTTTTTTTTGCATTTCAAAGATCAAGCGCCCTTAATGGAAAACCCTATAGTTCAGAGACCTCTCTGTTTCTTTTGTAATGTTTTTGCACTATTGCACCAAACTCTGATTGCATCATCTACAATTATTGATACGAACGATATAATAGTCGATACGATAACATCAATATGAAAAAAAATGATGTTACAGATAATAAGTCGATTTTTACTAATATTATAAATAAGGTACGCCTTTTTTTTTAACGGCGATTGACAGGCGTGATCGAAAATCAACTATCAACATTCTTATTTTTGATATACACGTCTTGAGTAATAACATATTTTAATATTTTACGCACCTATTTTATATTGGATCGATATTATCAGTGAAATTAAAACTCAATATATTTCAAGACTTATACCGTGATTAAGAAAATTATGAAAAATATAGATTGGCGTTACAGATTGTTATTGTATACCGATATTTAGTTCAACTCCATAAAATTACCGATATTGAACATTGCATCCTTAACTAGTAACGAAACATAATACAATGTAGAATTAGGACTTAAATTTAATAAAAGTGTACAGTACCTAAGAGTCATTGACAGGCACAAGACATGAAGCAAAATTTCGTAGTTGCGCGATACAGGCAAATCGCAATGTAGAATTACGATACTTTGAATAGCATTTACTTGCAATGACAGTTATTTTTTTTAAAAAGCGAGACTACATATACACGCTTTGGTTCACACGCTCACGCCCACAATGTGCTGGCGACTTGGACCTATGTCGATCTTAGGGTAAGAGTACAAAAAAGATTATTTATTTATTACTTGCTTTCAACCTTGACTTGTCATGAGCATACCAGTCTTATATATAATAATATAGTATATATAGTTTCATATATATATTTTTGTATTAAATGACTTAAATTGAAATTGAATAATTTGTTTATTTTCATTAAAATAAGTGGGTATACACAATACATAGGTATTATTATTCGCAGTGTGTTAATATATTAAGTCCTTACATATGAAATTGGCGTTTTGTACGGGAGGAATATAAAGTCAATTTTTTTTTTGTAAAATGTATTTAATTAATCAAAGTATGCACCGTTGTAGTTCATTGACTAAAAAAAACATAGGGGCGAGAATCAATAAACTCTTTGAAGGCGGTTTGAACTGCCGCATCGGAGTTCAATGTTTTTCCATGTAAGAAGTTCTTTCCGGAAAAAATGGTAATCTGTTGGAGCAAGGTCCGGGGAGTACGGTGGATGTCGCAGACATTCCAATTGTAGCTCATCTAACTTAGTGGTTGTTTGTTGCTGCTTTGTGATGGTTCCGCTTCCACAATAGCCTTTAATTCTTCATTTTTCACTTTGGTCTCCGGCCGTCCACGGAGTTGGTTCTGAAGGTCGAAATTTCCAGAACGAAAACGTTGAAACCAAAAACGTATCGTGCTTTCTTTTGCGACACCAGCGCCGTACACATCATTAATCCTTCGAACTGTTTCTGCAGCACTGGTGCCACGGTAGAACTCGTACTCGTAAATATACCGATATTTCATGTTTTCCAGTGTGCGGTAATAAGCGACGCCAAAGAAAAAAATTATAAGGAAATACAAATGAATGACTGTTTTCAAAACTCAAATGTACCAGCTAAATGAATTTATAAATTTGAATTTGCAATTCTTAACCAAAGAGGAGATATTTCAGATCAAAGTGGTCAGTACGACAAAACGCTAATTTCATTTGTAAGGACTTAATAGTTCGCAGTCAGACGGCGACATGATTGCGCTACTCATTAATGATTGAAATCGCTCTCTCGAAATATGTTACTAGATTATAATAGAAAAAAAAAGTTTTAATTACATTATTTTAGATATTGTTTTCTAGAGCGTTTTCAAGGAGCGACGGATGTCGCTTGGCTTGATTTGTAATTGTGATTTTTGATGGAGACAAACTACTCTGTGATTTACAAATAATAACTCATTTGCTTTTAACAAATGTATATATTTATACAACGAAATATCGATGTTTATGAAATAAAACTCTGTATCACCTCATTGGCGTTTATTTTAAAAAAGTTACATACAAACATTCATATTGACGTGAACGTTTAACTATGATCGTGTCACACATCCACTACGCACCTCTAAGTTCTTATTTGTCATTACGTTTTGTTAGCACACGATGCAATTTTTGTTTTAATCGGATAGAAAAAATCAAATAACAATTTCACAGATATTAAATTAAGAGAAAGTACATAGCTAAAACCATTCTGTCACGGTAAACTTACACATAATAGAAATTAAATAAAGAAAGATGTTATCTGATTATATATTGGTTGCATAGAATAATAATTGGTTGTATTTCATGCTTCATGCAAGTCTCGATATAACTCGCCCATTAGTTATTTTCCCGCCAATATATCAATACACTACTATTATATAAGCCTATTCCAAAGGCGGGACGAGTAAAGACAAATGATTAACTTTGACATTGAATTGATATGACATGACGTGATATTTGTATAAAAATGGCGTTTTGAATGCCGTCGAAGTTGTTATTGGAACTTTGGAAGTAAAATAAAATTTATAAATAATGAATAAGGATAAAAAATTATAAATAAGGATATATTAATTAAGTTACTGTTTGTATTGCATCATTTTTTTATGGCATAGGAAAGCGGACGTACATGTGGGCTACCTGATGGTAAGTGGTCACCAACGCCCATAGACAATGGCATTGTAAGAAATGTTAACCATCTTACATCGCCAATGCTCCACCAACCTTGGGAACTAAGATGTTATGTCCCTTGTGCCTGTAATTACACTGGCTCACTCACCCTTCAAACCGGAACACAACATTATAAAGTACTGCTGTTTTGCGGTAGAATATCTGATGAAAATGAAAAAAAGTAACATATATTTATCTATATTATTATACAGGGTTATTTGTAACACACCAGCAACCTCGCAGGACTAAATAGCTAACATCATAAGCAACAACTTTTGTTCTACGACTTCGGACATAACTCAATACACGATTGACATGACAATGTTTTTACAAGTTTTTGTTGTACTGTCGTGACATTTGTAGGTCTATATTTCATTCATAACCGAAAGGATGACGTGATGCGTCGATCATTGCGATGCGCGTTGATTTATAAGCGTTCAAGAGGGAAATTAAATTAATACTTATTTTTGTATGAAAATAAAATCAAACTAATCATCAAAAGTCGATAAAGCCGACGAATTGATTTGTTTGTTTGAACGCGCTAATCTCAGGAACTACCAGTCCATTTAGAAAAATGTTTTTAACGGTAGATAGGACATTTATTGGTTATAGACTATAAAATCACGTTGCAACTCTCGCGTATTATATATTATATATATTATATATAGTATATAACAGAATATAATTGACTTATATTTAAAAAGTCAAAAACTACATCGTATGCTATTGTTTTTCTATTGGATATTCACTAATTGCGATCGATGTTTTAATCACTGGTATTCTAATTTATTCCTTAAAACTATTTTTAACTGTAAGTATGAAACACGTTTGGCAACACAAAGGGTATCAATTATTACACTAATCATTTAATTCTCTCTATATACTTATTAAAAATACCAGTGGTTATGTTTTCATATAGATTTGGCCATATAGTTATTTATTTTCTGTGTCAAAATAACAACATGGCAATAATAAAAACACATTAAAAAGCGATTACGAACTGTACTGACAAATCTAGACAAGTGACAGGCTTAAACGACTTCCTAATTGAAATCAATTTAACTGCACATACAAAATAAATATACACAAATAATTCACTTTGCAAAATCAATTTGAAAAGTGCTCATTACAAAAATATTTTTTTTTGACGTAACCAGCGTCACACTTTATTGCTGCCTAATATATTATAATAATTTTAAGGTAAAAAATTTATATAAAAAACGAAGAAAATATTTTACACGTATTTTAAAACTAAATATGTTTTTTTTTTTATAAATATTATAAATAATTCACCATCGATAGTTGGAGAATGTCATTTGTTGCCATTTTCAATATCTTTTTTGAATTAAGAACACATTTAAAAAGTATTTCATGACCATTTACGCGCCACTAATTTTTAAACACACATAATATATTATCTAACATACATACTTGTAATTACACAGTACGCTACTAAATCTATAATCACATTGCAAGATTTCTTTCTCTTATACCGAATGACTTGTAAGGCAATGGAAAAATATTATTATAATTTATTTCATTTTACACCTTTATTATTTTCTCAATAAATGTTGTTATTGCTGAAAAGCAGAAATATATTTTTTTTATTGTATATGTATGCGGACGAGCATATGTGCCACCTGATGGTAAGTGGTCACCTAGGCCATAGACATTGGGAACTAACATGTTATGTCCCTTGTGCCTGTTATTATACTGGCTCCCTCACCCTTAAAATCGGAACAGAACAGTACAAAGTACTGCTGTTTTGCGGTAGAATATCCGATGAGTGGGTGGTACCTACCCAGACGAGCTTGCACAAAGCTCTGCCACCAAGTATAATACATAATTCAAGTGTTACCATGTCAAAAATCAATGTACATATAACCAACATTGACATGCTATTGCCATGTAATATATTGTTGTATAAAGAAAACTATTTAAGTCATTGAAGTAATAGGATAGTGGAATGTCTAAAAACTCTCCAGGACTCCAGTGCAGTTTGATGTATTTCTAAATTTACTCCGGTGCAGAGAGAAATCTTGCAGTGCAATGTTCCGCAGGGTCAGGGTTACATTTTGCGTTGACCGTGCCTAGGATTTTACACAACACAGGTATTAGGTAAATAACGTTAGGCAGTCTTTGGGTAGGTCGGAAGATTTTATAGCGACTAGATATAATTATACATTTGACAATAATTGTACGAATATAAAGTCTAACTTAATCGCACACATACGAAGATTTTTGGAGCCCATCCAAAATTTTTAATTTTTATTCTGATTGTTCTTTATTCCGAATTACACATTTATCTTAATTCTTGTCTTTTAAATTTTTGATTTAGTTGAAAGTTTTTTTCGGTTCAATTGCTTCAAGTAATATTTGAATAAGCTATTGCTAGGTCACGCTAAAATGTTGCTTTGACAACAGCACGGCATTTTCCCACTATGAGAAATAAATCTCAAACTTTTCGCTATGGTTTGAATAAAATAGTTATAATAATGAATGGCTCCAAAAACAGCTGGATTTCTTATGTTCCTCTACCGACCAAAGTCTACGTACTAACATCGAATTTATCAACTTACACCTATAACATGAAATGCCAATAATTCAATGGATAATTTATTATTATTCATTCATAATTGGTGTTATAAGGGACAAAGCGATTTTACTTATCTCTATATATTTTAACTTTAAAGTTTCTTCTGTTATTTTGTTTTGTGCGATTTCATAATTATATTACCATTTAAGTTTGTGTAGAATACGAAACGGTTGCTTCTTAAGCATTACTTTACCCTGAATTCGTACACGTAAAACTTTCAAAAAATTTAAATATTTCTCCTTGGATATATTTAAAGACTTAAAAAGATACAGAATTGCGAATAAACTATAAAAAAATACCGTCTCAAGGAAAAAGGGGAGAAAGTATTACAATTATCCAATCCCATTTCTTACGGTGCTTACAAAGTCTATGTCTAATTGAACATCGTCTAAGATTTGTAGGCCGTACAATAATATACGGGATTCTAAAGGTATAATGGCTACATACATCTTTTCTATAACAAACACAGTTACCTCTAAAGAGCATGCAACTATTACAGGAATCGTTTTCCTATTAGTCAATTCAATAACGTAGGTACTTCTCTCTCTGAAATTTTTTGAAATATAAAATTCATAAGACTTTTTTTTTGTAATTGGAGTATTATCTTAATTGTCACATACAAATGTTTCCCCCGTGACCAGCACATGTACTCTCTTTACCTAATATTGAGCAATAGCGTAATACTTTGGAACCACGTTATAATTCAACCATTTTATGACGATCTCGAAAAACTGCAATTATTAGTATTGGTTATTTCAACCAGTTATCTGTTACGCTAACAAATACCCGCGAGCTTGATCATTGACTAGCCGTCTTCAAACTTTTCCGCCATCTTTGAATTCGTTGATTAAAGAAAATCAGAAGACCGTACGTATAAATAATTCGAGCTTTTCACATCATGAAATCACCGCAGTCGACTCCAAAGTCCCAGTCGTCTGATGTTGTGGCAGCGTCGTCGTATTCAGCGAGAGCCTGTTCGTAGGCCGAAGCTTCATAAGCTGTGACGCCATCAAGCATGGAACAGGCTTGGGACACGTTGGTGTGGTGCATTATAGGCATCGCGTGGAGTGCGAAGTCCTCTCCTTCTTGTGACCATGTGAGACCTGCAAATAAATTATTTGTATCAATTCCTTTAAGGTATATTTTTATTAATAGACATAATTTTTCTGCAATTCGATTAGTTACATCATAAATTTTAAAAGTATTATTATTATTTTAATATTTCTTTTTATCAATTTAATGTTTGTTTGGAGTAACTAAAATATGTTATTATTTATTCAATATTTGGTTATGTACTGTATATGTTTGCTTTTTATTTTTATAGTTTACAAGATTGTAATTACAGAAAACATAATAATATATATTCTTTCACATAAGTTAACTATTACATTTATTCATTTATAATATATTGCTCGTGTACGTTGGTTTATCAACGCAAATTGCTATTTTATAAATATTTTACTTACGTCCACTCCAAACACCATTGGGCAAAGTGACCCACCCCCATCCCTGGCCCCAAGCCAGTTCGTGGTCCAGCTGTCCCGCCAGTGGTACCTGTCGTTTAATCACCGCGACAAGACCGCGACCGTCCAGCGCGCCCACTGCGTTGCGAGACGAACGCGCGTACATTTCAGAAGATGTTGAGGCTATAATTAAACACAACAAAGTTTAAATGTATTTAATATATATAAAAGAAGGACCATATAAATTACAAAAAAAAACACGCCATTTTTCGAAAAAAATAACTGTACTTTACCGTTCGGTAGTATATAGATATTAATAAAAAAGAAAAAAGGCTAATAGAATTTAGACACACTTATTTGTCATAAGGAAGTTATTGGTCAATTAATGGCAAAATATGTAATATTAGCTTTCGCTGCGTATGAGGGTGGAGGGAGCTATTACGTGCTCGATGTGCTTTTCTATTTCTGTGCCAGTGTGTAATTACTTGTTTATTAGTATTTTATTCTTCAAACTGTTGTATTATAATTTAGTTATTTATGCCTATTTAATGAATAACTTTCGATTAAATCATAGAAATAGCTTATATTTTTTAAGACTTACCTACAACATGTAGGTAAGTCATACATATTTAAATTTTTTGTTCATTGTCAACATAATATAATGTCTAACATGTAATTTAACATGCATATAGAATGATGGTTCTATTATAATAAAAAAAATATGCAAGATCAGTGATAACATTAACCACGTTTAATTTATGAAATTAATCAGTTAAATCATTTCAATATAGTTTCTTATTAAAAACATATGTCATCATTTCATTCGAAAATCTTTATTAAAGTATTAACTCATTCCGATTCGTGGAATATTATCTAAATTAATTTAGTTACACGTAATTGGCTCGCTCGTTCCTTTGTTTACGTGAAGCTGAACGTCATGTAGTAATCATAGTGGAATACTAAGAACTTAATCTATCCCGAGCTTCAACCCAGGTGTTAAGATAAACTAACTTGTCTGGGACGATGGTTAGAACTCTGAATTTCTGTGATTAAGATTTAGATATTGTATCTGCAAAGCTAAATTCTGTATATTTTGATTCTATCTTAAACTTGATTTGTAATTCAAAATGTAAGCCCTTTAAAGTCATTCTGTCCTCATTACAGGGATTAACGGAAATGGGTTCGCATAAGATTCTTCCTATTATACTAAAATTAAGACACATTATATACCTAAGTATTTTTTTCCGTTGTTAACAACCATAATAATCCGTTAGCTATAAAAAGTTTCAGACAATGATAGCGTACCATTATATGTTTGCTCACTAATATATTCAATTTACTATGGAACAATTATTAAAGTCGGTAAATAATAAGATTAAAATATTTAACTTCTAATTAGTTTAAAATAAAAAGTTTGAAACTGTACCAATACCTACCTATATGTTCAGTAATATATTCAATTTAATATGAAATAATTCTTAAGGTCGGTAAATAATAAGATTAAAGTATATATATATATAGTACATTAGAAAGAAATCAAAGAATAAACAGGGATAAAAATATTGATCTGATTACACTAAATATTATGGAATTCAATCTAATCAAATCCAATTCTAAATAAATAAATCATATTAAACACCAGCTTTGTCTCACTCCACGTAATAAAATAGTATGGTATTGACCCCCGCTAAAAGTGTATGCAAAATTTCATATCAATCGAATTGCCGCGCATATAACTACAGGCGAAGTTCAATAAATGCAAAATGCATAAAAATCATTCATTATTATTACAAGTATGACAAAAAACAGTCATAGTCGTAATAGTACAAAAAATATTCTGTCCGTTTTATAAATTAAAATTAAAAATACAAAATGTATATAAGTTAAATCAATTAATTTGTTGTGTCATATACATGTACTTATACATATGTATATATTGTAGGTAGACTAATTTTGCAAGTGTGCAAGTTGATGGTAAGTGGTCACTATCTCCTATAGACATTAGCGCTGTAAGAAATATTAACCATTCCATAAATCACCTATTCGCCACCAAACACAGGAATCATGTTACGTTCATTGTGCTTGTAGTTACACTGGTTCACTCACCCTTCAAACCGGGACACTACAATACTGATTATTGCCGCTTGGGTGTAGAATATACTATGATGAGTGGGTGGTAATCAGAGGCACATAGCCCCTTCATCAATATTCTTATTTATTAATTTCAATAATATCAAATGCCTAAATATCGAGTATAGTCCAGGTATTGTAACTGTATAAAATTATTTTGTCTCTATATATCTAATAATATAGCAAAGTCTTAATTGTTAACTTGTGAGGTCGGGCGTTTATAATACATAAAGGTCTTCACACGAAGGATTTATACGGTCTTGAAGGTACATACATCTAATTAGAGCGAAGTGGTAAAGCACGTAATATGATCTACAAGGGACGAATTAACGTGGCTCCCTCTAATGACAATAATTAAGATATACCTAAATTTCAGACGGATTTTAATGGCTAGGTAAGATATAATTTTATCTATCTATGTAATCTTGATTAACTTCGTTATGTAGCACAATAAATTGTTGAAGTAAAACTTCTCTGGGCCAGATAAGAGTAAAATTTCTATGTCAATTTCAAGTACAACATTTTTATATATAGCGTTTTCTAGTGAAAAGTTTCTGACGCAAACAGGTTTTGCTGCTGTCACGTGACGTACCAACACTTTTATTTGTCTTTGTTTTGGATCAAAATAAAAAAAAAGATGTTAGCGACTAATAAGAGAAATAAACGACAAATCTCATTTCATTAATGATACTTTGATTTAAAAAAAATTAAATATGTATTTTTTTATATAATTATGTTATGAAATAACCCTTAGTAAGATTTAATTTAGTTAAATTCATGTCTAATATAATTTCATCTCAGTTTTGTACAGGACGATAGTCACTTGTATGCCGAATATAAAGTAGGCATCCATTCTAAATACTAATATATGGGAGAAAGAGAGATATAGAGTAATTCTCCTATTTCATGATGTTCCGCTAGTTTGATCTGTTATTTTTAGGTATTTAAAATAAAGCCAGCTTCACAAAACACAATTATGGAAGCTAGAAATGGTTGTTGCGAAGTTTAGTTATAATAATGAACCATAAATGAAAGGTTATTGAACTTGGTTTATATATCCCGTAATCAGTTGCCATCGACTAATCTGAGCCCTGACTGGACAGCCGTTATAGGTTTGCGGGCGCCAAGTCTGTCGTTTAGGAGTTCTAATCTTAATTGCGGCCGCTGATAGCCGCTTCAGATAGAACCGTATTTAGAAGATCTCCATATTATAATCCTTGTTTTAATACCAAGGGAATTATGGTCGCTTACTAATGGCTTAGGTTATTTGAGGCTTTTGAGATACTTTGCGAATGAGCGGGTCAAAACTGTAATGAATATTGTATGTAAACACGGATTTGTAATTTGATATAAATTACGAACAGATGGCGTTCTTAACTTTTATTATAAGTTCAATATAAATTAAAATGTTGTAATTTATTTTGTCACAGATTACAATAATATCATTAAATTCGTAAAACATATATACATACATTACAAAGTCAAATTTCGTCCTTATAACCATTATCACTTTAATTTATTTCAGTCTAGATTTTTCCCTCTGTTTGTATATAAGTGATATCTTCTCAAATCGATCATTTGAGGGGTAAATTTTTGTAATATAGTTTGCCTTACAAAAATTTACGCCTCACAGTACTAATCTGTAAGAACTTACTTTATATCTCAATTGTGATATATTGAAAACTGAGTGATGGCGATACCTTTTTGATACATGAATAATTGAAATGTTATCATCATTATAGTCAATGTCTCAAATCACTTCTGACATTGATTCAGGGTCGTGTTTTGCGGTGAAGCTTGCGTTTTTGTTTCAAAGGTTCTATGGCTTGTTTTTCATTTAAAATAATAATAAGTAATTTTACTTTACTTATATCATACATAGGTTACGTATCTTAGAAAATTCTTTTAATGAAGAAAACTATAAACTATCGTATTAGGTAGTGAATTATAATCTTATGTACATGTTGTCTTCTTTTATATGTTAAATATTTGTGAATTTCTCAAAACATAGGGAGTGAAACTTTATTACTTCTATATTTTTGATTTTATCTAATTCTAAGGTAACATTTTTTTATTCTTTTACGAGCAAATACAGAAAATAATACTTAAAAGTCCCCATACAGAATTAGGGAATTTGCCTATGGTGTTAAAAAAAAATATAATATTTCATACCATAACATGTTGTATTACATGGATCGAAGTTGATTACCGCGACATCTTAAATCGATTTGTCGTTGTTTGAAGCGTAAACTCGATTATCGGAAATTTGAGTCGTAATATAATAACTTTCCAGCTTTTTTATTTTAACAATGAAATTTATTTCGCAACGATGTTCTGGATTTATTATATGATATAAGAAAAAATATGTTTGATGCGTCGTGATGATACATACGTTCGTTTGTACACACATGAGTGGACAAGAAGTTAATTGATCAATAATTTTACGTTGGCAAGTATTTGGACAAGAGCAATTAATCCTAATAGGCTAATACTGTGTTAGCTACAAGAGATCAAATAAAACCTCGTAGCGAATTGCAATTAATTAATTTGCTTGTTCATTGTGCCATCTTTACGTTGATACTAGTCATTTCTTATTTTATTTAAGTACTAGCTGTTGTCCGCGGCTTCGCTCGTGCGTAATCTATATTTATACAAATATTATAAAAAGGTCAAATTTGTTTTTTTTTTGTCTTTTTTTTAACAGTTTGAGTTAAAAAACTGTACTGATTTAAAAAATTATTTTATTTAAACAAATTTATGTTACAGCGCCGACTAATTTTATTATCAAAAAACTTTAGAGATGCTTACAATAGCAATGATGTAACCCAAGGTATATTTTTTTTTATAAAAGTAATTATTTGGCGTGCCCTGCGAAAACTATTGAAGATACCTGGAGTAATGTACTACATGTTTATAGTAATCATCGTTACCTACAAAAACGTGTTTTTTTAGATAAGAATTAATACCATGTACATCAACCTTCAAGGATAGACATATGTTATTATTATTTTTTAGAACTTTTTCAGAGGAATAATTCCGTCATACGTGATTGTTGCGTAACTTTAACCGTTTACGCAGCGCATGCAACGGAAGCTCTCAAAACGTATCAATTTTCTCGTTTTTGCCACATTTTTCATTGATGCCTCGCTTTTATCAGTCGTAGCGTGATTTATATAGCCTAAAGCCTTCCTCGATGAATGGGCTATCCAACACAAAAATATTTTTTCAATTCGAACCAGTAGTTCCTGAGATTAGCCGGATCAAACAAACAAACTCTTCATCCTTATATATTACTAGCTGTGCCCGCGGTTAACCGGTTACCCGCGTATAATTAATAAAAATATAATGAATAAAAATCAGCCTAGAACCTTCCTCGATAAAAGAAATATTTTTTAAATTCGAACCAGTAGTTCCTGAGATTAGCCGGATCAAACAAACAAACTCTTCAGCTTTATATATTAGTATAGACATAGGCTAGTATCTAATATTTTATTGAAGTTTTTTTATCACTTCATAATTTTATTTTAAGGTATTTGTAGGTCAGAAAATATTTGCTTAGTTTTTTTTTCATTTCCTATTAAAATTTTTAGGCAATTAGTTGTTCTACCTTTAGAAGCGCTCGCGCAGTTCTGAATTAGAACGCCCAACGCATCGCATTTTATAGTATTTTAGACGTTGTAATTATGTTTTTTTAAAGTCTTTTAATTAAATATTTCTTAAAATGATGATTATGAAGTAATGTTAATGTTGTTATAATTTTTTCTTAATAATAATTATTTATACAGGAGAAATTCAAGACTATTTCGGAGCATTTTTAGTAATTTTGTGTCTTTAAAATGTGTTTTTTTTTAAAAGTTAATTCATACAAATTTGCAGCTATGGACTAATTGTTTAAAACATAGTACTATATTTATTCCATTCAAATTGGTCAGAACTGTAGTTTAATCTACGAACTCAAAATAGTGCATTCGCGAATTTTACGTAAAACTTGCTTTTGGAATTTTAACTTTATATAAAAACCTACCAAGCCTTTGTATAAAAAATCTCGTGCTTGACGGTGAAGGAAAACATCGTGAGGAAACCTGCATGTGTCAAATTTCACTGAAATTCTGTTACGTGTGAATTCCACCAACCGGCATTAGAGCAGCGTGGTGGAATAAGCTCCCACAACCTTCTCCTTAAAAGAGGAGAAGAGGCCTTAGCTCAGCAGTGGGAAATTCACGAGCTGTTACCGTACTATAAGCTACTAGCTAATTGTAAGCCTAAATTTTTAAAGTCGTTAAGTTTCTCAGAATACGAACACCGAAGTTTACCGTTTAAGGAAAAAAACAACGGGTTGCACTCCGGGAGTGCCGGCAGAAGTGAAAACTTGAATATTAACGTTGTGCATTTTTGATATTTTGGAATGATTAGGGAAAAATTTTGCTCGAATTGCTTTAATTATCAGTATAAAAGTACTATCATTTATGTGATAAAATACAATATTCATTTATTGCGCTATCGTACACAAACATGACAATTTATATTACATTAAAAATTTAACACTTCATAATCCCTCTTACGAATTTTCAATCAGGGTCACGTGACCTGACGCGAGTTTAACATTTTTTACCCATCATAAAAAATTGCACAACGCCGCTAAAGAAGTTTTCTCTTCAAAAATGACGGTTAAAATGTAATAGCAATGCAAAAGTATAAAATGATGTTTATACATTTAAACAAATTGGTATTTGTGAGAAGTATAAGCAAAAATAAGAAATACTTACGTCGTACTCTGACTGTTGGTCTTTTGAAGGCTGTGCGGAGATACGGCATTGACATCACCAGCTCGATATGAGGAGGCGGAGGCAGCTGAAAATTTAATAACATACATTTATACAGCGTGTAACAAAATTCGTGTCCGACCCGATTTTTAAAATTATTACATAAATAGAACCGACACACGATACCTAATAACCACTTCACGGGTCGGACACGAATTTTGTTACATTCTGTATAATATTATTTTCAACAATAATTTAAAACAATAATAATACAGTTAGTCTTTCACCGGATGTACTCGCGATGCATCGAAAGTGTACGGAAATGTAATTATTTTCTGCATCCCGCTACCCGTATCTTTGTTTACTAATAATGTAGTTGGCTCGCGTAGCTTGAAACTTGTAGCTCAGGGCTCAATTAAGATGTCCTGACTAATATTATAAATGCGAAAATGAGTTTTTTGTTTGTTCGTGACGCTTTCACGACTAAACCACTAAACCAATTTCAAAAATTATTTCACCAATGGAAAGTTACATTATCAGCGAGTAATATCGGCTACATTTTGTCCCCTTTTTCCTATGGGAACGGAAACTACGCGGGTGAAACCGCGGGCAAAACGCTAGTATCTAATTGTTCTTATTTACTTACAGTTTTTGAGATAGCAGCCATCCATTCCCTTTGTAAGCAGTAACAGAAAATTTATCTTAACATTGTTATTGATATATTTATAAATGTTGAGATGTACTATGAAGAAGTAACTATTAATTCTTAAATTAATTATCAAACAATCTTCATTCCTAACTTAAAATGACAAAGGTGCTTGTAAACTATTTCATTACTAATAAAATGTTTAACTTGAACGTATAACAGGGACTGAATAAATTAATATTCGTTAGATTTTAATCGACAACAACAACAACAAAGATAAATAACACACAACAACAGACAAATTAAAAATAAGAAACCAACATTTTTATTTGTGGTCACATCAAACTAACAAATAGAAAGATACACCAAAGGCTCAGATTCTAGTCTGTGGAGTCTAGAAAACTGTTCATAGAAGAAATGGCACCCGGAAACAGATTGACTCTACTCCACCTGATGGTAAGTGGTAGTAGAGTCCAAACGCGACGACGGCTAGTGTGTTATAAACAAGTTCAATGGAAAGGCACCAGTATATTTGGACGCAAATCGTCATTTTATTCAACGACATTGATCAAAAATTTAACTAAATTACTATATATATGATAATATTAGGTCCTTACATAATATGAAATTAGCGTTTTGTCGTACTGACCACTTTGATCTGAAATATCTCCTCTTTGGTTAAGAACTCCAAACTTTTTTTATTTTATTTTTATAGTTTCCGGGTGGGTGTTACCCTGAAACATATTGACTCTACTCCACCTGATGGTATGTGATAGTAGAGTCCAAACGCGACGACGGCTAGTGTAGTCAGGAAGAATGACTTGCACTAGCCGCCCCCGCCTTGCCGGCCCGCAAGACACCTCTTCACGCATCGTTTGAAGGACCCCAGGTCATAAGAGGAGGGGAACACGTGTGCTGGTAACGAATTCGTTGTTTTGAAGGTGTGACAAAGAAAAGAGTTGCCAAATTTCTTCGTGCGCGATGGAATTGATGTCATAGTTAGGCGGTGACATCGAGAGCCAGCACGCGTAGATTTGTGATGGAAAGGGGAAGCAGGATTGAGGGAGAATAACTCCTCTGAGCACTCGCCGTGATACAGTCGATAGAAAGCGCTCAGTGCAAATTACATTACGTTTTTGGTTTCAACGTTTTCGTTCTGGAAATTTCGACCTTCAGAACCAACCCCGTGGACGGCCAGAGACCAAAGTGGATAATGAAGAATTAAAGGCTATTGTGGAAGCGGATCCATCACAAAGCACTTCAGAGATAGCTGCAGGCTTCGGGGTAAGTGATAAAACTGTATTATTAATCCACTTGAAGCAAATCGGGAGAGTAAAAAAACTTGAACGATGGGTACCTCATGAATTGAGTGAATCGAACTTGCAAACACGCGTCGACTGCTGTGTTACCTTTTTTTTTTTTTTTTTTGACCCTGGGAAAACGCATGACGCGTTTCCCCCCACGGGAACAGTGGGGGGGGGGTATGTGGGGCTCGCCATATGTCCAAGGCACCGAGTGTGCCCCGGTCATCGGAATACCCACTAAAAACCCAGCCGTCCTCCCGTCTTAACGGGAGCGCCACGGGATCGCTTGCGCATGCTACCGTGAGACTGCTGTGTTACCTTGCTCAACCGACACAATAATGAAGGGATTTTAAATCGAATCATTACTTGTGATGAAAAGTGGATACTGTACGATAATCAAAAGCGCTCGTCGCAATGGCTGAACCCTGGACACCTAGCCAAAACCTGCCCTAAACGAAAATTGACTCAGAAAAAGTTATTTGTGAGTGTTTGGTTGACTAGCGTCGGTGTCGTTCACTACAGCTTTCTAAAATCTGGCCAAACGATTACGGCAGATATCTATTGTCAGTAACTGCAAGCCATGAAGGTAGAACTAGCTGTTAAGCAACCGAGATTGGTCAATCGCTCTAGACCACTGCTGCTTCGCGACAACGCAAGACCACACACTGCACAACAAACAACCACTAAGTTAGATGAGCTACAATTGGAATGTCTGCGACATCCACCGTACTCCAACCGACCTTGCTCCAACAGATTACAATTTTTTCCGGAATTTGGACAATTTCTTACAAGGAAATAAATTCAACTCCGATGCGGCAGTCCAAACCGCCTTCAAAAAGTTTATTGATTCTCGCCCCCATGGTTGTTTTATTAAAGGGATTAATGAACTACCCATGAGATGGCAAAAGTGCGTAGATAACATAGGATTAATTAAATATATTTTATAAAAAAACAAATTGACTTTATATTCCTCCCGTACAAAGCGCCAATTTCATATGTAAGGACCTAATATATAACAATAAAAAATACTTAAAGATCAACATATTTTGTTACGATCGAATAAAGGGATGTATTCTAATAACACTTGGTATAGAAATCCATTATGTCCTGAATACATAATATGATAAACATAAAAGAGTAAAGGTGTCTTTTATTAATTAAAGCGTAACGAAGCGGCCGCGTGACAGTTAATCCGTTCAACTTCATATATTTTTATATGTAAAATAAACACATAACTTACTTTATATATATTTAAAAGTATACATCATACAATAACAATGTTTTACCCGAAAAAGAGCTTGTGATCCGTTGTTTCACCTGCGATCACAAGCTCTCTCTGTCTGTTTCATATAATTTGCTATAGTGATACACATTTCAGTGTCCGACTCCGCTTCTTGTGGTCGATTTTTATAGCCTTTACAATAAATGAACATGACGAGTACAGAACTGTAGGATTATTCTGATAAGACACATTCGAAACTCATCGCAGGAAACGGGCTTGGAATGTCAGAAAGTGCTTTGCGACATTGAACATAATAATAACAACATTTCAACAATACACGCATCAAAATAGTATATCCATAGTATACTCGTATCACCACAAGTCGGTTGTCAACGCTTCACGAGTGAGTAATGAAGTGAATTCCAGCAGAATAGCATTGTAACTGAAAAAATAAATTGTATTTGTTTAGTTTATTTAAAATCTTTACATTCCTTTACAGCTTCAATCTTACGCCCGTTAAGTAAAGGTTGTCTGGCAGAAATCACTTTTCTTAGCGATAACATCGTCTTCTATAATTTATTCTCAGCCTTTCAAATTTTTATTATCTTTAATGTACGCTATTTATATGAATTCTAGTCTACAAAAAATAAGTGTTAATTCAGAAACCACTTAGTTTTTTAATGAAACTCAGCTTGTTACATCTCCTTTCTATATGCCATAAGTGTATTACAAAGTATGCCCTGGAGCAAAGTATGAAATACACTTTATCTCGTGAAATGAAATGGTTCTCGAGGCATAATAAAAAAAATGTGCATCCACACCTAGTGTCCATGTTCACGAAATTGCAGTACATACATTAGTTTGTTAAATTTTAATGTAGGTATAATATATTTAATATGTGTATAAATTACGTCAATGAAAAAAAATCCCTACTAGTGTTCTAAATGTTGTCCTGTGTTTGTTTGGTTGTACCGCGTAGTAACTTACAAATCTTTGATAACACTCAAATTTTTCGATATTAACTCAAAATAAGGAGAAAAATAAATATTTTAAATAAAAAAAATTACAGTGTATTTGGGACAGAAAAGGGTTGTTTGTAAAAGAGAAATAAAAAACCAAAAACTTGGTTATTTGCCTTTTTCACATAAATTTTGAGATTATGTGAAAAAAGTTTAAATACAAAAGTTGTAGATCTTTTTATTGCCTACAACTTTGCCATTTAACTTTTCCATAGGACTTGTAGTTTTGCCGGAAATTGAGATAAACCGTTTTATACCCTTATCAATCAATCAATCAACAGCCAATCGTAGTCCACTGCTGAACATAGGCCTCTCCCAAGGTGCGCCAAAGCTCCCGGTCCTCTGCCTTCCGCATCCAGTCGGTACCCGCCACCTTCTTAAGGTCATCGGTCCACCTGGCTGGAGGGCGCCCTACGCTGCGTTTGCCGATCCGCGGTCTCCACTCTAGGACTCGTCTGCTCCAACGGCCATCAGTCCTACGACACACGTGACCAGCCCACTGCCACTTCAGCCTGCTAATTTTGCCAGCTATGTCGGTGACTCCGGTTCTTTTCCGGATAATCTCATTTCTGATCTTATCCTTCAAAGATACTCCGAGCATAGCTCGCTCCATAGCACGCTGAGCGACTTTGAATTTGTGGACTAGTCCCGCAGTTAGTGTCCACGTTTCGGCACCGTATGTCATGGCAGGTAAGACGCATTGGTTGAAGACTTTCGTCTTCAAACATTGCGGTATAGACGACGTGAGGACTTGACGAAGGTTGCCAAATGCTGCCCATCCCAAGCGAATTCTTCGATCGGCTTCCTTCTCGAAGTTGTTCCTACCGACTTGTATAACCTTTTTTTTTTTTTTTTTTTTTTTTTTTACGCTGGGAAAACGCATGACGCGTTTCCCCCCACGGGAACAGTGGGGGGGGTATGTGGGACTCGCCGTATGTCCAAGGCACCGAGTGTGCCCCGGTCATCGGAATACCCACTAAAAACCCAGCGGTACCCTTCCCGTCTTAACGGGAGCGCCACGGGATCGCTTGCGCATGCTACCGTGACGCTCCGACGGCCGGCCCGCCTATGCGGGCCTCCATTCACTAGGGAGGAATCCCAGGGTACTGGGAACCCCCCTAGTCCCGGCGGCGCCTATTGTGGCGGGGGGAGAAGGTGCGCGAAGCGCCGCTTTCTTCTCCCCAGTCTTCTGCGGCGGAGCGGGTCCGCAGCGGCATCTTCCTCCCGCTCCCGCTCCGCGGCCTCCTTCTGCGACATCACACTTTCGCAGAAGGAGACCATCTCTGACCAGCACCCCTCGCTTCCGAGCATCGCGTTGATGATGCTCGGCAAGGAGAGGTCTCCGCCAACAACCGCCGCCAGGGAATGCCTCTGGGGCCCCCACGCGGCACACTCCGTCAGGGTGTGATGCGCCGTGTCGAATGGCGCACCACACTCGTGGCAGGAGGGTGACACCTCCCGCCGCGCTATCTCGTGCAGGTACTTACCGAAGCATCCGTGTCCGGTAAGCACCTGCGTCAGCCTGAACGAGAGCGTGCCTCGTTTCCTTCGGACCCAGCGACTCAAGTGGGGACGAACCGCCTCCACTGTCGCCAGGCCCGCCGTGGGGGACCCGAGGTCCTCCTCCCATCGGGCGATCAGGGCTTGCTGGGCTAGAGCCCTGATCCGCCCGACTTCCGCCGACCCCGGACGGTCGCCGCGTTCCCTCGCCTCGGCCCGGAAGCGGTACACCTCCGCGAGCACTTCCGCCTGGAGCTCCCAGGGCGGGTCGCCCGCGAGGAGGGTCGCCGCTGTCCACGACACCGTACGATAACCCCTTATCGCCCTCACCGCTATGACCCTCTGCGGTTTTCGCAGAAGGGCCCGGTTGGAAGCGGTGAGTGCGTCCACCCAAATCGGGGCACCGTACAGTGCCATCGACCTCACTACGCCGGCATAGAGGCGCCGGCATAGCGATCCCGGTCCTCCCACGTTGGGTAGGAGGCGGCCTAAGGCGGCGGCGGCATTGACGAGCTTCGGGCCGAGCTGCACGAAATGCTGCCCGAAGCTCCAACGCCCGTCCAGGATCAGGCCCAGATACTTCATCTGGGCCCGCACCTCGATCACCGTCCCGTGGACGGTGATACTCGCCCCTCGTGGGGGGCCCCTCCGCGGACCGTGGAAGAGGAGGGCCTCCGTTTTGGATATGGAGACCCTCAGGCCCAGCATCTCCATCCGGTCCACGGTCAGGGTCGTTCCGACCTCGGCCAGGCGGGCCGCCTCCCGAAAGTCCCGCCCCGTCGCGGTGATGAGGGTGTCGTCCGCATAGCACAACACCCCCATACCGGGAAGGACGGGGGCTCTCAGGAGCCAGTCGAAGCCGACGTTCCACAGAATTGGGCCTAGAACCGACCCCTGTGACCGACTTGTATAACCTGTCCTAGGTAGGTATATTCACTAACAACTTCGAGAGGTTTCCCTTCGACGTATATCGGTCCCGGCACGACATGCTTATTGAACATGACCTTGGTCTTGTCCAAGTTCATACCGAGACCGACACGCCGGGAAGAATCGCTTAGGCTACGCAGCATTTCGGTGAGTTGTTCCAGCGACTCTGCTATGATGACAATATCGTCGGCAAATCGAAGGTGTGAGATGTACTCGCCGTTTACATTGACTCCATATCCAGTCCAATCCAGCGTCTTGAAAACGTCTTCCAACGCGTTGGTGAACAGTTTCGGAGATATTACATCTCCCTGTCTCACTCCTCTGCGCAGTTGGATCGCCTTCGTCTTACAGTCCTGGATGTGGACAGTCATTGTAGCAGCGTTGTACAGACATCTCAGTACCTCGATATATCTCCAATCGATATGACATCTCTGCAATGAGTCGAGCACAGCCCAGGTTTCGATGGAGTCAAAGGCTTTCTCGTAGTCCACAAAAGCCATACACAGCGGCTGATTGTACTCTTCGGTCTTCTGCACAATCTGCCGAACAGTAAGGATGTGGTCCACGGTGCTATAGCCTGATCGAAAGCCGGCTTGCTCTGGGGGCTGGAACTCGTCAAGTCGTCTGGCGAGACGGTTCGTGACGACTCTCGAGAACAGCTTATACACGTGACTCAGGAGGGAGATTGGTCTGTAGTTTTTCAAGAGGGTTTTATCACCTTTCTTGAAAAACAGTACCACCTCACTCCCGCTCCACGTTTCCGGGGTCTTGCCATGTTGGATGACGGAATTAAAGAGGCTTGCTAGCTCTTTCAGGACCGGAGTCCCGCCTGCCTTAAGCAGCTCTGTTGTGATTCCGTCATCTCCCGGAGCTTTATTGTTTTTAAGCTGTTCTAGAGCCGCCCTAATCTCGCCTTGGTCAACGACCGGGAGCTCCTCGGAGTAATGGCGCGTAAGAGGGGCGCGCTGGTCATCAATACTGATTCCCACAGGTTTATCCGATCTTGAAGAGAACAACTGCCCATAGAACCTCTCTACCTCTCCGACGATCTCAGGCCTAGAGGTAACGACCCCACCATATTCGGTTTTAAGTTTTGTCAGACGCGGCCTCCCAAACTTGCGAGCGAACACTTTCGATCCCCGATTTTGCTCAATCGCAGCCTTGATGGCACGGGTATTGGAGCACCGGAGATCGCGTCGCGTCAGCGTTCTTATTGTTCGGTTTAAGGCCTTATCTGACAAAAACGATGGTAGTTCTCGTCGTTTCCTCATGAGCTCGAGTGTCTCAGCAGAGAGTTTTGGTGCGCTGTCTCTTTTCTGTGGCGGAAAACACTTGCGGGATGTATTTTGCAGTATTTTGACCAGCGTGTCGGTTCTCTCATCGATACTGCTTACGGTTTCCAACGCGGTGAATTGATTTTGAAGCTCCATTTGGAACTTTTCGGAGCCTTGAGCAGCTTGGAGCATGCTAGGTCGGAGAGTAGACCTCATCATTCGCGATCTTTCGGCTTTGAAGTCGATATTTAGAGTGCCTCGAACCAAGCGGTGATCACTACCGGTATTGAACCTGTTGATCACTGAGACATCTCTAAATATGTGCCTTTTATTCGAAATGATAAAGTCTATCTCGTTCCTCGTCACGTTATCGGGGCTTCGCCAGGTCCACCTCCTCTGGGGCTTCTTTTGAAAGTAAGAATTCATCAAAAAGAGCCCCTGCGCTTCGAGAAAGTTTACTAGCATTTGCCCCCTGTGATTTCTGCAGCCCAAGCCGTAAGGTCCGACTTTCGATTCACCGCCATCTTGTACTCCCACTTTAGCATTAAAGTCTCCCATAACAACATTGTAGTGGGCCTTTGAGGTGTTGTTGAGAGCCTTTGCGATGTCTTCGTACATCGCTTCTACCACATCATCAGAGTATGCCGAAGTTGGCGCATATACCTGTACGACCTTCAGGGAATACCTGTCGGAAAGTTTAAGGATAAGGTACGCTACCCGGTTCGACACACTACTGATTTCTACAATGTTGCTAATGAGATCCTTTTTGACTAGAAAACCGACACCACCCTGGGAGAGGCTATCACCTTCGCGGAAGTAGAGTAAGTTACCGGACTCTAGAGTTATCGTGTCCTCCCCCTGTCTTCGGACTTCAGATAACCCCAGTATATGCCAGTTTATATGACTTAACTCTACTTCTAATTCGGCGAGGTGATGGTCCAGCCTAATCGAGCGTCCATTGTACGTTGCCATATGTAGTCGTCTTTTATGGTAGCCTGCCATGAACCGGTGATTCTTTGCACCCCCTGCCCTGCCGATACCGCGACCGCTACCGTGGTCGGGCCTAGCGGGCTTGCCGGTAACTGGGGGCCTTTTTTTTTGCGCATCTACCATATAGTAGGATTTGCCCATACTCGCCGCGCTGGGCAGGCGTGTTGGCGAGCGCAGTAGGGGGATAAGTTGTTTACGGGGGGGACGCTGCTGCCCATCCCCCCTTTTTCCCCATCCCTTAGTCGCCTCTTACGACACCCACGGGATAAGATAGGGGGAGTGCAATTATTATACCCTTAAGCGCCCCCCATTTCACTTCCCGACCTCAGATCGTCCGTAAATTATTTTTCCTTTCATTTTTGTTATATTCTCTTTCTGTTCCAATGGGTTTCATCCTACTATTATTATTTTTTCATTTTTTACCATTTTCTAAGCTATCGGCACTGGTCTATGAGTGATTGTAACGTCATCTTTTACATAAAGTATTAAAGAGTTATGTCATGTCGGGAGATTTCTTTAGTCGAACTCACTTTTCTGTCGATTTTTCTGGAAGAAATATCAAAAGTAGATTTCAGTTGATTTATTAAAAGAAACATGTGGTTTTCGTTGCTAATATTTCTTTACATTAAATATTTTACTAAAAAATTAAATTTAAGTATTGGAGCTGTTATATTGAACTAAGTATATTGTCAAAAACTGGTAGCTAGTTAATGTGTGTTATCTTGATATCGAACAAAATATATAACTGGCAATTGCAAGATCCAGATTTAAAAATAATAGTCCTAAATTCATTTCCTAAATTATCGTTCTAAGTTCTATTATTTATTTCCAATAAAATAAAAATTCAATCAATTAATTAAGGTTTCCTGTTTCGAATTTTAATAAGAAGTCGACTGGAAGATTTGAAGAATTGAACTTACTCGAAAAATATGGCTTAAATGAAACGAATATTTATGAATAAAAAAAATATCAAATTAAAAACCCGTCTTTGAAATAATCTTTTAATAAATGGCGTCCCTTTGTCTTTATCTATTTAGTCCTGATGTTTAAAGATTCCACGAGGGTTTATCTGCTTATCTGGGCGCTTCCCTTCATTTGTATGCAAAGAGAACTCTTTGAGGGACTTCTTAAAATTGTAAATGGCATTTTGTTTCTGTGCAAAGAAGGAACATTTTATTTTAAAAGGTTGAATAAGCACCGCTAGAGTTTGATAAGTTTAAATATACGGCGATAATTAAAACAAATCTAAGCGAACAAAACGCAATGATTAGCAACAGAAATTAACTCATGATGTAATAAATGTGTCACAATTATAATGAATATTATAAATGCGAATGTGAGTTTGTTTTTCACGCTGTTACGTCTTAACTACTCAACCAATCGTCATGAAATTTAAAAAAGTAAGTTGTCAGGGGCACTGGAATGTACATACATCTACTAAGCTAAGGTAGCTAAGCTAAGGTAAACTTACACCTGCCCTTTACACGCGAGCAAAGCCACGGAAATGACACTTGATAATAGTGTAACATCTTTGATTGAGAAACTTTTCAATTAAACGCTAGATAAACAAAAGATTGCAATTAGAATCTTAAAAATTTGCTCTTCTCGTCCCCAATGAAGTTTAATTTAAAACTGTATTAAAAAGAGCAGTTATACAACAATTGTATAGTCTTTTGTAATCAATTACCAGTAAACTTACTACATACGCAATTCTCACAAATTTACGACATGTAAACATTCAATTGAAATAATATGATCTTTGTTTATTTTATAAATAAAAAAGTTAAGCGATTATACGAAAAGTTCAGTAAATAAACATGACTAAACATACGAGTTAATTAAAAAATTCAGGAGTCCATTAAACAACTTTTGCGTAGTAATAATACCGGCAGGATTCCGGCGTAAAAAGTTTGAATTAGTATTTTTTTTTTGAAAGCGGTTGTTTATTTTATCTGTACTGTCACCAGCATTAAGTATGTGCAAAATTTTAGCACAACTGGTTAGTATGTCACTGGTAGTTGACCTACAGGTAAAAATACCAACATTAATTGTATCAGACGAATTGTTATATATTTTAACGTAACAAAAATTACTTCATATATATTTTTTAACTTTTTAAAATAAATAAAAAATGCTAAATATTACATAAAGACATTAACAACGGACTAAGTAACTTGAGAAAAGAATAAACATAGAAATCATTTAACTGCTATTCAATAAAAAATATGGTGAAATTTAAATTAATATTTTTAATCGATTTAAAATTGTTCAATAATAAAAAAAACATAAATTTAACAATTTTAAATAAAAACAATAATTTATCATTAAGTTTTTACATAAGAATTGTACCCAAATATTTTATTAATATCGCATTTGAACGAAATACGCTCATATATTAGGTCCCTACATATGAAATTAGCATTTTGTTGTACTGACCACTTTGATCTGAAATATCTCCTCTTTGGTTAAGAATTCCAAATTCAAATTTTTTTTTTTTTTTTTTTCTTCCATTGGAAGGCGGACGAGCGCATGGGCCACCTGATGGTAAGTGGTCACCAACGCCCATAGACATTGCCATTGTAAGAAATGTTAACCATCGCTTACATCTCCAATGCGCCGCCAACCTTGGGAACTAAGATGTTATGTCCCTTGTGCCTGTAATTATACTGGCTCACTCACCCTTCAAACCGGAACACAACAATACAAAGTACTGTTGTTTTGCGGTAGAATATCTGATGAGTGGGTGGTACCTACCCAGACGAGCTTGCACAAGGCTCTACCACCGAGTAAATTTATAAATTCATTTAGCTGGTACATTTGAGTTTTGAAAACAGTCATTCATTTGTTTTTTCCTCATTATTTCTTTGGCATCGCTTATTACCGCACAATGGAAAACATGAAATATCGGTATATTTACGAGTACGAGTTCTACCGTGGCACCAGTGCTGCAGAAACAGCTCGAAGGATTAATTATGTGTACGGCGCTGGTGTCGCAAAAGAAAGCACGGTACATTTTTGGTTTCAAAATTTCGTTCTTGAAATTTTGACCTTCAGAACCAAACCCGTGGACGGCCGGAGATCAAAGTGGAAAATGAAGAATTTAAGGCTATTGTGGAAGCGGATCCATCACAAAGCACTTCAGAGATAGCTGCAGGCTTCGGGGTAAGTGATAAAACTGTATTAATCCACTTGAAGCATATCGGGAAAGTAAGAAAAACTTGAACGATGGGAACCTCATGAATTGTGTGAATCGAACTTGCAAACACGCGTCGACTGCTGTGTTACCTTGCTCAACCGACACAATAATGAAGGGATTTTAAATTGAATCATTACTTGTGATGAAAAGTGGATACTGTACGATAATCGGAAGCGCTCGTCGCAATGGCTGAACCTTGGAGAACAGATTACCATTTTTCCGGAATTTGGACAACTTCTTACAAGGAAAAAAATTCAACTCCGATGCGGCAGTCCAAACCACCTTCAAAGAGCTTATTGATTCTCGCCCCCATGGTTTTTTTAGTAAAGGGATCAATGAACTACCTATGAGATGGCAAAAGTGCATAGATAACAACGGTGAATGAATACATTGACTAATTAAATATATTTTCCAAAAAAAAATTGACATTATATTACTCCCGTACAAAACGCCAATTTCATATGTAAGGACCTAATATTTTGACGAAACATTTAGTTTAGTTTCTGGAAAGTTCTCGTACATTTTCCCTTATTTGAAGTTGTATAAAAAATATATCAGTTACTTATGAAGATTAAATAAATATAAATATGTGTAGTGAAATAATTCTAATTAAAAAAATGACTTCTTTTCTTGTCAGCTCTCAGTGGTATGAAGGAATCAATTATATAAGCTTGTAAATTCTGAACCAGACCAGTTTAACTTACCTTGAACTAATTTGCAAATTCATGATAAAAGTATCGCAGCGCAAAACAGGACGAGGGTCGTTTTGAATTTAATTTTCTAATTAAAATTACAATTAACTTACAACAAAGTATGAATACGTTTATGTTTTAACTGTTAGAATTTTTTTTTAAATGTAATGTAAGTATGAAGTGTGAAGTCTAAATGTATGATTCTGTATTTTGTAAAATTAATCTTTTATGTGTGTCTGTTTACAAAGTTAGTCCAAGCGAATTTGGCGTCCAAATATCTAAATTTGAAACAAAATATTTGCAACGAAACAGGTTTTATTTAAATAAGTTACGGCACAACACTAAATTCATAATAAATATTATATCGAATTAATTTAAGTCGATTTACTTGTAAGACCGAACATTTTTTTTCATAGTCCCTCCATGTGGCGCGCTGGATTAAATTTATTAGCGTACACGTGTTTTCGATGTAGCAGACGTGATATTTTATAACGTTTATACAAGACATTAATTAAATAGGAATTAAAAGCCGTTAAAATATAAATATAAAAAAAATCCATTTAAATAAAAAATAAGCTAATAAATTTGAATTTTTAATTGTACAAGAAAATGACGCACTCAATACTTGAGAGCTCTTAGAGAAATGTACATATCAGTATACGTAGTTATTACATATCTGAAGGACGACCTATTTTGAAATATTGAGTACAAAACGATGATAATTACTTCAAATTAATTTAATTACACGCGGAATTTCATAATAAGTAACTGATTAAATTGTTATAAAATAAATTTCAGGCAATTTATTTAAATGACAATTTAATAAAGATTAATTAAAGCCCAACGAAAATAGCTAGTTAGTTAAAGATTCTTACATAAAATAAATAAAGGAGTGTTGCGTAAGTGGATACAAAGTCTATGATTCTTTAATTTTAATTCGTTACCAAACACCGCGTATTTCGACTGCGCCTAACAATGTTAAAGTTTCATGTTATTTATGTTCGTGTCGAGCTTCGAAACCGCACAATTTGTCAGAGCCCTTAATTTTATTTCAGCTCAACGCCCAAACGGTCGAAGAGTGTCAGATGTAATATAGTGCCCAAAAATGAAAAATATACTTCACGCCCCAGTTCCATCCAGCCTTGTTTATTTATTAGTAATACGCTCTGAAAAGATTTATTGTTTGTACGTGTGAAATTGTAATTGTTTTAATATTTCTATAAAATTGGTATTTGATGTCTTCATTTTTCTTATATGACGATGTCTTCTTGACTTACGGTCACGGCTGTCATTCTCAATGGAGAATAGTCAACTACACAGGAGCCATTTTAATGCTCGATGTGTGTGCAAACACAGATGCAGTCTCTGTTTCCTCATTTCACGATGGGATGGGTGGCATTGATGATTCCGCCACGATCGTAGATATGTGCAGACCAACCGGCTTCAAGTGCTTGCAGTGGAGTGTTGCCAACTTCCTAACTTCAGGCTCTTACTATGTTGATTCATTGACAGAAATGAGTAATTATTGATTCGACCCAGGGTTGGAACTGAGGACTACGAGATCTGCAGCTATATTTTAACATTAGACTAAAGAGGCAGTAAATATTATACTATCTTATATTATGCCGTTTTATTACTCCGCAATTAAACATCGTTATAACTTCTGATCATCTCATCTGATCGTGTAACTTCTGAGCGAATTTAGATTGATTTTGTCGAGACGATGGTTCTTGATGGGAAGCTAGAAACCGATAGCTGCACTGCAGTAAAGTTATTCACAAATTACTGGTATCGTATCTCGTCTTTCGTATATTGTATATGTAATGTATCAGATCTCGGAAACGTCCAAACAGCATCTGTTGCTAAATGGTATAGAAAATTGTGTGCAGAAGGCTATTTACTCATGATATATATGATATATATGATGGTATGTACTTGACGAGTTTGAGGCGTAGAGCCTAAATATATAACACAAGATCACATAAAGTCTTGATTGATGGTACTGTGGTCGATTTATTAGAAATATAATTAATCTTTTAGAATATGTAAATGATATATGATGATAGCCTTGTTTGTAAAAATAGCTACAAAGGAAATATTTCATTTATGTATAAATATTATCCGAAGAGAATTAATAAAGGTATAAAACTTATTAAGGCCCACAAGAAATTCCATGTTCCCTCGTTAACATTAAAAAAAATGTAAGCCCGGTTTTACTCCACGCTTTATATGCCGGGAAATAGCTAGGGTGTTGTAATCAACATATTTTGAGCCACCGAAATTTCCATAAAGGAAATGAAAATCTCGAGATTTGCTTTTTCAACATAGCGTGGATATAATCTAACGATATAATGCTAATAGCAAATGATATAATGTGATAAATACTATTATAAATATATATTGTTTTCATTTGCAAATCGTTCGTTTATTTCTAATTTTGTTGTAATTTGGTTTGTTTTAGTATTGTTATTGTATAAATCTTTAAATAAAAATGTTTTTATCGCAAATAATCACTTCAATTAATCTGTAATGTATTTGTTATCTATTAATTCGACTTTAACTTGAGAATGTATATCGATCATTTCTGCTTAAATTACGCAATTGCGAAACCTACAAACGAACCCAATAAATCGTTGATATCTGAGTTCTGACCTGTTGAATATCCAATCCGAAATACCGAAACCAACGATTATGATATAATATTCATAATAAGATTAGCAAGGGACTGGATGAATTTCATAAAGGATTTTGTAATAGGTCCGTGACTTGCGATCGTTGGGGTGAGGTGATGAATTACACCCTCCTTTAGAAACAATCGCCTCGTATTGCAAGGCCTCGTCCTTCCACCCAATTATTATAAATAATGAGATGAGATCCCATTACCAAGCCAGGGATGGGCAAAAAATAATGCTGGTAATTTCAAATGATAAGTCTATAAAAGATTGCGATGCGATACTAATATGTTGGTGCTTGATTGCAAGTTCAAATTCCGTTCGAAAAATGTAATGTATGTATGCAAATGCATTTAGTCATAAGAAAAATAGTGGTTTTCTGTATTTTCAAAGCACAATTTTTCCGACAGTGTCATATCCGATAAAAAAGAAGATACGACAGAGATCAACCTTGATAGAGGAGGAGATAATATTTCATATTTCATAATATTTCGGATTTATCTGGCATGGAAGTAAGTATTATACATACATAAAATTTCCATGCCAGATAAATCCGTTGGTGTTCGACCCGTTCTCTTTCCAAACATATCGGATTGCCGTTTATACGAACCTTGAGAGTGTAGGTAGATAGTATAACTGAGTCTACGCACACATTCATACATTATGAGAACTCCTGTGCAGTTCGCTAGCCTCCATTAAAAATGGCCGCCATGGTTAAAGGACAGAGTAGTAACTTTATTAAGTAAGTAAAACTGATAAATCGTCATTTTATAATTCAGTAAAGTTATAAGAGTTCTACTTGAAATTGAATTTTGAGAAAACTTTAAATGAAAATGACCTAATTATTTGACTGGACAGCGTTTGACAATAACGTTGAAACAAGTAATAGGTACACGTGGGTAATGTTTTCATAACTGACATAGGTTAACTTAAAATAATTACATTAACGAGGAACTTTGATATAAGAAACATCTCAACAACATTAATCGTCAGTTTTTTGTATGTATTATACATTTTTATTTAATGAGTCTATAAAAAGATAGTATGTATAATATTACAGAATAACTAAAGAAAAATAAGTGTGGAGACACATTCTAATTTTCCCATCAATATTCATACAACGTGTCTCATTAGAGGATTTTTCGTAGTTAAACCCATTTCGTCCGACCATCGTTAAGTTTGTAAGACAGTTAATGCATTTTGACAAAGGATATCTGATCTTAGTGACAATGGAAACAAATATTTATCGCATGACCTTTTACAATTCACTAAGATTTAATTAATTACGTATGTTTTTAAATTCAACACTTCTAGGATATGATAGTAGCGGTGAATTTGAATTACAAGTTTAAAATCTAATAATTGCAAACCATAAAATTAATCAGACAAAACATTAATGAATTTCCTTCAATTTTAATATCTAAAAGAATTCACTGTGTAAAATATTGTTTTAACTAATATTTTGTCATAGAAAAGACAAGACTGCGGTCTATTCAGAGTTAGTAGGGTCTTAGTTGTAAGCCCCAGAGGCCAATACTACTCATGCGTTAGTGCGGGCAAGTCAATCGAATAATACACAACATGGCTTGAATTTCGATAACACTTACAAAAAGTACTATGAGAACCTTTAGTTTTAGAAGTTATTGAGACTGGTATAGATGTTTGCTTTTGTTTGACTACATAAGGGTTATGTTTTGGCTCTAATATCTAGAATTCAATTTATACTCTTGCCTGTTTTCTTACTTGGTAGTAGGGATACGGATAATCATTCAGAAATTATGTGTTTCTTCATATACTTTGATTACTAACTCATTGTTTATGAATTTACTCAAGTATTCTTTACAACCAAACGTATATATATAAATATTCAACACGTAAATATTCAATCTGATACTTTGGTATCGATTTCATGTCCCTGTCATTCAAAGCGATGGATGATTTACAAATATTTATTCAGGCCAACAAGAAAACTCCTTAAGAGTGTTTAATCAACAGTCAGAAATTTACGGGCTATAACTTTACGTAATTTTATATATTTATTCAATTAGTATAATAAAAAGGAGAATTTGTATGCGCGTTCCAACTTCACGAGATATTACTAATCTAATTAATATACAACTTTATCGGCATAATAAATTATAGTCTTACGAGATATGACGTCAACGTAGACGGAGATAAAATCGCTCGAACGAGCGCTTTCGTTTGCAACGCTAGCAAATATTTTATCAGATACATCAAAAGTTTGCACAAGAGATTGTAGATCCTAAAAAGTTTAACAGAAAAGTTCGCGACAGTATATATCTTATACTTTCGGTTGCAGTAGCAACTTTTGAGATAAAGTGGTTTCTTTTATTTTGGTTATATATATACATTTTTATCGAAGCAAGTTATATTGTATATTTTGAGGCTTATCCTTACACACCAAAAAAATGGGAGTCAATATCGTGTGGATAGGTACAACTACTGAATTGAGCCCATGGAGATTTTTAAGCAGTCTAAAGTAGAAAATATTATGATAGACTTAAGATTTTCGTTTAGGTTTTACTGCAAACTATCAGTATGCCTACTTTCCGTAGCTTTTTATATTAAGACTAGCTGTGCCACGCGGCTTATAATTAATAAAATTATAATAAACACACACATATGGCTACTGGTAAAAAAATACGTAATTAACGATTTGAAATTAATTTTCAAAAAATACCGTAGGGTTTACCTGTCTTATATATGGCCTATCATTTGCGCCATCACATGTTCTATGTATGTACCAATTTTCATCAAGATTGGTCAAGCTGTTCTTGAGTTATGAGAAGACATACAGACAGACAGACAGACAGACAAAAATGAAAAAAATAGTATAATGTGAATCACTGCATCATAAAACGATTATTTATCACAAAATTAGGTGGAAAAAATAAATTACAAACAGAGCCAATAGATTTATATAGTAGTTTGGTGTTGAGCATTGGAAAGGAAGGATCCTCCGACCAGACGGGTGTTCGTCTGGTGGGCTACTGCCCGACGGTTGTTGTCGGGTTCTTGTATATATGTTCAATCGCTCGGATAACTTTAATATCGCGATGTAGGATACGTCAGTTTTTAGTTTTCGTATGTGGCGAGATAGATGTCGCTACATCACTCCCCTCCGAGACCGGAGGTCGATAGCAGGTTGAGTCGTCCATATATCTTGTGATGTTTGCCGGGCCAGTGGAATGTTCCAGTGAGTCGGAACCAGATGCCGCATAGTTCACGGTGAGTCGGAACTGTCTGCGGTGATGCCCCAGTGAGTCGGGGTGATGCTGCAAATGCTCCAGTGAGTCGGAGTGGTGCAGTGCTGCGTAGTGGCTGGCTGCTGCGTCGACCAGGAGAGAAGTGCGTCTCTGCTTGCTAACCGGCCGAAGTGCAGTGTGCTGTGCCAAGGTCGCTGAGAAGACTGTGGGTGATGACCAGGAATGCGCGTCCGCTGCATGCTGGTGGTCAGGATACCCGTAGTAGTCGTGGATGCTGGCTGGCTGTATGACTCGCTGCTCGAAAGCTTGAGGAAGTGATGATGACGTCACGATGACGTAGTTTTTGCGAAGGCTGCGCTGACGTTCATATGCTCGGGGTCACCAGTTTGGAGATGACCGTTGAAAAGGGAGGATCCTCCGACCAGACAGGTGTTAGTCTGGTGGGCTACAGCCCAACGGTTGTTGTCGGGTTCTTGTATATATGTTCAATCGCTCGGATAACTTTAATATCGCGATGTAGGATACGTCAGTTTTTAGTTTTCGTATGTGGCGAGATAGATGTCGCTACAGTAGTATAGATTCAGTAGAGATAAAGTGAGTCTACTTGATGTTATGTATTTTATTGAATAATTTTTAAACGTAAAACATCATACATACAAACGTACCTTTTAAAATTAATATATATACTTGTGTTTCTCGTAACGAAGCATTTTATTTGATATGGGACTTAATGTTATTGTTTTTTTTAATTTGCCTCCCAAAACGAACCACCAAAATCGGAATTTAATAAATTAAGCCTATGATTAAGGTCATATGAATATTAAATTTCAATGTTTTGTGGGAAAACAGCCATCATCAGGTAATCTCTATTAATTTGTTTTTTAAGCCATTATAGACCGTAGAATAAAAATACTCGTATGTGTTTTTTAGTTTTAAAATTTGCTACGATATTTTTAGATAGAAACTGATGATTCTTAAAAGAACTTTTAAATATCAAAATGTTTACTATCAGCATCCAAACTGTTGCAAAATAGGTATCTTTCACGAAACTCCCTTGCGATTTCTATCCATTTTTGCGTGAATGACAGCATTTGAAATCATACGTATAAAAAGCTACGTGAAAACCCGTCTCCTTGAGAGGAAAGGATGCCTTTGCCAAACACTTGTGCATTTATTTTATTTTACTCACGTAAAAGTATTTTTATTATATAAAAGTTCAGTATTTCAAGAAATAAATATTACAATTTAAGTATCTGTTCCAGTTTCAATGTTTGTGGTACTAAGATCTCTCTTCTTATTTGTCTCTGAAGTAAACAAGACTCATATTTTTAACAGGCTTAGTACATTACCGGCTCGTCTAAGTGGGCACCACCTTATTATGTATATTATATCTATATACATATATATAAATCTCGTGTCACAGTTTTAGTGTTTATACTCCTCCGAAACGGCTTGACCGGTTTTGATGAAATTTTATATGTATATTCTGTAGGTATGAGAATAGGTTCATAACTAATTTTTATACCCCTAAGAGTTAAGGGTGGCTCACGTCAAAAATTTATTTTTTATTTTTTGTACATATTCTTTTATTATTATTTTTTTATTATGTGGCATTAAAAAATACATACAACCCAACATTTTTACCCTTCTACCATCAACCCCTATTTTTTAATAGAGATATTAGTAATTCAATCATTTTCAACCTCGGTCGATAACTGGATCAATTAACACTTGATCAGTTATCCCGGTCAGGGGTCTTTTGGTGTCACTTCTCACCATGTAAGCAGCACGGATTGGGGATGGTTCACGGAGTAGGGTTCTCCTGTCTCTCTTGCAATAAGCTGTATCTCATTTTTTAGACAGTTTTCGGAAAAAAATCTGCCGTTATTATTGTTTGTACATCGATTGCAGTAGTGACCTTTACAATTATCATTTTATAATTTCCGTGTAATTCTCAACTAAATTTATTATAAATTTGCAGTGCTGTAATTATTGTTATTATTAATTATTAATATTAAGAGTATTTCTACTGTATTATTCTCAAGGAAAAATATTGTGAAAGGTAAGTTAAATAACAAAAATTTGTGTGTACTTATGTACATGCGTTAGACCTATTATAATAAAAATAAAAGACAAATAACGGGCCAACTTTTTCAAAAAGGTTTATATCATAGTGTGGGACCATTGTACGAGGAGCATGAGCACATAGAAAACGTAGACAGAACCTAAAAATATAATAAAAAATATGCGATCGGGTGACCCCCGGTAGGAACGAAGTTCTATGCGATAATTTTTTTAACTTAAAACGTGTTTTAAAATGTGGATTTTTAATGATTATATTTCTGTATATTTGTCATACTCCCGTGCCACGAAAGGCACGTAAAGCCGTTGGTCCTGCTTCTTAACTGAACTTTTACCGTTCGCGTCGGTTTACCGTCCTATCGGATTATGAGAGTGCACCTGTGTTTACGCACACACTTTTGCACTATAATACGTCCTGCGTAGTTGGCAAATCTTTCTTGAGATTGGCCATCGCGGTCGAAATCGGTCAGGAGGAAATTATTCTTCGGAGTGTGCTCCGTGGGGCCTCAGAGGCATACCCTGGCGACGATAGTCGGTGGAGATCTCTCGCTGCCGAGCGTGATTAACGCCATGTTGGAAATGGTCTCCTTCTGCGAGAGTGTCATGTCGCAAAAGGAGGCCGCGAAGCGGCAGCGCGAGGAAAATGCCTCCGCTGATTCGATCCGACGAAGAAGACCGGGGAGAAGGTGTAAGCGCTATGCGCACCTTAACAGCCACCGGGGCTAAGGGGGTTCCCTGTATCTGGGAACGGCAGCATGCGCAAGCGATCCCGCGGCGCCCCCCGACTAGACGGAGAGGATGAGCCTCACTTCATGTGGGGAAAACGCGTAAATGCATTTTTCCAGCGAAAAAATGGAGGAAATTGTTCCTACGTTTTTATCACACCAAAAAGCGTTGCCCATGTTATTTTTATTATGTTTTTAATGCAAAAATTTAGAGTAAGAATTAAAATTGATAAATTTTATTTAATACTTTAGGAAAATAGTATATTAATTCAAATAATAGTAATTCCAAATTTAATATAAAATAGCGAATTATAAGTTAAAAAAAAGAGTTCAAATTATATTTACATTTGTATTGAATTGAGGTTATCTCATTGGCCGCACACAATCCTTATTATCAAATCTGAAAATTTGCTCACTTACACATACATACACATACAACCGCTAGAATAGAAAGAATCAGTAAGAAAGAAAGAGGGGAAAGGTCGTTTGGAGGACAATGCTTTTTGTTACATGACAATTTCTGCCAGGTCACTCTACTTTGCAGTAGTAAAAGAACTTTTTTCTAATAAATGAAAAAATATCTAGAGCATGTTGTACTTTACTTTATGAATTATTATTATATGCCCTGTACCGAACACACATACACTGTACTGTATGGGCGAATGTTTATATCTTATTGATTAAAAAATGCACGGGATAAAATCCTTATTTTACCCGTACGAAGTCGGGTCGGGCAGCTAGTATTCTCATATAAAAAGACACAGAAACTGCTGATAGTACCTTGTCACTGTTAATATACAAGTACAAATATTTTCCACAATCTATAATTTACAGCAGAAGAAATAAAAGCTGATTATTTTGTTATACATAATATGTCATTCATATTTTTTCCTCTAATGTTTCCCTTGGTAAATATTTACAATCGCGGCTCTAGTGAAAAATGGCTCCAAATTTTTATTACATGTTTTTTATCAATAAAAGTAAAAGTAAGTAACAGCCTGTTAATGTCCCACTGCTGAGTTAAAGCCTCCTTTTTATCAATAATGAATGATATTTCACGCAATAATGAGGAGGGGGAAGACTTCGAACATGAAAAAAAATAAAAATAAGACAAAAAAATGTAAAAGAACAATGATGACTCGAGGTAGGTGGTCTGAGCGGTCTAGGACGTTCCTGATATGTAAACAAGAGCACTTAGTTTGGGGTACCCGAATGATTAACACATAAATAAAATTTTAGGGCAAAGTTATGTAGGTTAGGTTATGTTAGGTTACTTTTAAAGCACATCGCACGAGCCGAGCGAGCGAAGCTAGCTGCGATTGTAAATATTTACCTTTCACTTTAATAACGAACGTGTAACGTGACTTCTAAATCATTAATTTAATATTTTGAATATTACAGTTTATTCAACATTCGACTATTTTAATTTGAAAAAAAATCGATTTTTTGATACGATCTTTAAAAGTTACAGAAGGCATGTGTACACTGAAAAAGATTTTATAATAAAGTTTTTCAAAGACGGACAACTCAAATGACTTTATGGATAGATCTATACTACTATATAAATCTATTGGCTCTGTCTGTACATTTTTTTTTTACCTAATTATGTGATAAATAGTCGTTTTATGATGCAGTGATTCACATTATACTATTTTTTTTTAATTTTTGTCTGTCTGTCTGTATGTCTTCTTATAACTCAAGAACGGCTTGACCAATCTTGATGAAAATTAGTACACACAAAGAACATGTGATGGCGCAAATGATAGGCCATATATAAGATCGGTAAACCCTATGGTATATTATGAAAATTAATTTCAAATCGTTAATTACGTATTTCTTTACCAGTATATGTGTGTGTGTGTGTATTTTTATTAATTATACGCGGGTGAAACCGCGGGCACGGCTAGTATTTAAATAAGAAAAATAACAGTCATACAAATTTCGAAAGCAAAACAAAACCTAGCTGGTTCATAAAAAAACTCCTTAGTTGGAAATGTGAAAAGGAGAAAAACATCACCGAAATACCATGAAAGCACGACCTTGGGTCTTATTTAATATGAGATAAAGACTAAAATACATAAAAAATGTATTATAATAAAAAGAAACATAAATAACGGGACGTAAGCTGATAACAAACAAGTTGAATAGCTGAGTAATTCCAATATTATTATTACCGAACTGGTATCCAGTATCAAATAAATTTGACCTGACGAAACTTAACATTATTAAGATATTATGTACAATAAAAGCCTACAAAATCCAATAATTACTTTATATTTTATAAGAAATATATAGTATTTATTGAACATTGAGATAAATAAAATATATTGAAAACGTGAATCGAGTAGCTATCCGTTTGTCGGCAGTTGTTGAAATCAAAATGTGGAAATGAATGTTACACGTGTGCTCTCTGAATCCGACATAATGCAACAATTTCTACTGTATTGCAAAATATAGTAAATTTATAAGCTAGTACTTATAATTTAAAATTTCCGTCATATAAGGGCCACGCTACTTGAAACGTTATGTTAAATTATGTGTTTCAAGTATAACATTCGTATTAAAATATTTAATTATTTTTTTATAATTTTAAATAAAATTAGTGGATATACTATATATAGTTATATAGTATAGAAATAAAGATGAATATCGTTAATTTTTTACTGTTTAACAGGTTGTGCACATCTCAAAACCTTACATCAGGCCGGTCAACTTTGATTGTAAGCGTTGAGCTTTGTGTGATTTAACATTGACAATCTTTATTTATTTCTGTCAACAAAAATACGATTTTCGTACTGTGAGTTTGTGTATATGTTTTGCAAATGTTACTAAAATCCTTTAGGGAAAAGGAATTGTTTATTTTCCATACCTTTTCTACTTATAAACTATGCCCAACGTTTTTATTAATATTAGTGTGTTACACGAATAATGTGGCGACAGAAATAGGATGAAACGAGAAACAAAACAATATTCTTTCAATAAATTCATTAATATACAACGTTCTTTTTTCAAATTTGTAATTTTCCGAATGAATATTTCACTTACTTCATCTCCGCGTCCGATTTGGCAAGCATCCATACGACATGCCCGGGGTCCCTCCTGGAGCCAAGAGCCATGAGCTGAGAGAGTCGTGCATAAGGTGGCAATGGTGGGCGCTTTGGCACCTGCCCCGTCCAGGTCGAGATAGCTAACATCTCAGGGCTCTCTTTCACCAGGTGCTTTTGAGTCGCCATGCATTTGCCCGACGCGTCCTGTGTAATAAACAATAATATTATTTAAATAAATCTCGCCAGTTTTTCATGATAGAAGCTACATTCCGATCCGGTGGTGGCATTTAGTGTACGCTTGATTTTTGGTAATTTAATAACCTATGGCCTTACTTTTAAAGTTGCTATTTAGCTTTAATTTCGCTCTTTCTGTCAGCACAATTCTACAATAGAAAGAAGAAGACACAGCATTATTTATCTAATAAATAGCCAAGCAACGGTTATAAGTAAGGCCGTTAATAATTATCATGAATCAATCGTAAATTTAAAACTGGGCAGACTGGAAAATAGTGAGTGGCCACCACCACTGGAAAAAATATTAACCATTGTAAATACGCCACTAGCCTTATGAACCGAGATATTATGTCCCTTGTGCCCGTAGTTACACTGGCTCAATCATCCTTTAAGCCGGAACACAATAATACAAAGTATTGCTTGGCAGTAAATTATGTGATGCGTCGGTGATACCTACCCAAAGAGGCCTGCACCAAGTGTTATGTAATGGTAATATGATAAGTGTATTGAATGTATGAACGTTTAGAATATTTTTTCGTATAAAAAACATCATGAATGTCTTAAATTACCTTAATCGTCTAAAAGAAGTAATATTAATATAAAATTTTGCAAACTCAGGAATCTCTCGTTAGTGTCTTCCGAAAGTGGGCGTCATTATTGAAACGCCTTAAAGACGTTTTAATTAGAAAACTTTCGAGTTCCTTACGACGCGCGACGCTGCAATGTCATATCAGATCATCCATTCAAAATTTTGTTATCCAGTTCATAAAACTTTAAAATGAGAATTAAAATGCCTCCTCTTCTTGATGTTCAAAATATAAAAGTAATGTAATCTATGTATTTATCTTAAGATATTTTTTGACTTAGAATGATAATTTTTCTATCAGTAAGTATGTACTTTTTTATTTTTAGAATGACAATATTGAGTTACCTATTTTATGCCAATTCGTCGGTAAATGTATTCATTTATAAATTGCGACCTATATGAAAGACTTCTCTGCTAGAAGGCGACTCATAATGTAAACTATATTTTAATATGAGAAATTCTTAACGATAATATTGTTTTTACAATACAAAATGCGACACAAGAATTTGATGTAACTTCTGAATAATTTTACCAGTAAAATTGTTTCCGGCTTACATAAAAAAATGTAATTTTAAAATTGTGAAAAATCCCAAAGCGTCGCTTTTGTTGATACAAACATTTTTAATTGCAGAACTTGTACTCTTCTAGAACCAATTTAAATAATCCTAACAAATCTGAGGAATATATTTTAAGCGAAAAAATATACAAAATAACAAATATATTCTGTAGTGGAAAATGAACGGCATTGTTTTAATAAAAATGAAAATAAAATTGAAATGAATTCATATCTTTATGAATGTTTAATTACAACATCACACTGAGCGCTGTTATTATGTTTCAATGATTCAAATAATCGCTTACACTGAGCTGACTCTTAATCAGACGCCTGAGTGCCCGAGGTTGATGAGAGGAGAGGCCGAGGCTGACAATGCCTCCGAGGCGCCTAGACGTGAGGAACCTTGTACGTCAGTGGGACGTGTTGAAGACTATATAGATTAAAAATGTTCAACTCTTACATTAAATGTACAACGAATTACCTTATACGTAATAGTTACGTTTTTTATTCATGTCATAAAAAAAATTATTGGAAGGCGGACTAGCATATGGGCCACCTGATGGTAAGTGGTCACCAACGCCCATATATATTGGCATTGTAAGAGATGTTAACCATTGCTTACATCGCCAATGCGCCACCAACCTTAGGAACTAAGATGTTATTACCCTTGTACCTGTAATTCCACTGGCTCACTCATCCTTTCCAACCAGAACACAACAATAGCAAGTACTGTTGTTTTGCGGTAAAATATCTGATGAGTAGTTGCTACCTAACCAATGAGCTTGCACAAAACTCTACCACCAAGTAAAATATTTTATAACAGAATGTATTGATAACTTTTAATAATAATTTAAGGGTGGGTTAACTGCTATAACTTCCATGTAATGTATAAAATTAAAATATTATGTTATGTTACGGCCGTGTTAGCGGTCTGGACATAATACCTATCAATATTGTTATATTATATAGCTAGAATTTTATAACGCTAGGCATGAGTAAGATAAGGTCCTCCAGACCGATTTCGGCCACGGCGGCCAATCTCAAGAGATTAGCCAACTGCACAGGAGATATTATAGTGCATAAGTGTGTGCGCAAACACAGGTGCACTCTCTTTTCCTTAGCCCTCATAATTCGATGGGACGGCAATCCGACACGACCGGAAAGAGTTCAGGCGCAGGACCAACGGCTTAACGTGCTTTCCGAGGCACGGGAGTGTACACACTTCCAACTTCCAGACTCCGGGCTGCTACTGAGAATTTTCTGACAGAAAAACCCAATAACTATTTATTGGCCTGACCAGGGAATTAAACCCAGGACCACAGGGTCTGCGGAGTATTAAAAATTGAAAATATGATTAAATGTCTATAGAATATCAGAGGTATGATATGCCTGAGTTGCTTCGTTTTTATAAAACACAAAAAAAATCTACGACACCATCCTAATGGATATTCTAGTTCTAGGAAAAGGTTTTAAGGAAACCTGCACTTGTTGGAAATAATGCCAACACATATGTAGGTATATACCGACCACTGGAATAAGGTTCAAGCCATTTGCGCAGCAGTGAATCATTTTCCAGTAATTGTTATTCTTCATTACAGCAGAATTGTTTACATATTAAGGACTTATCTTCTTTTTTTTTATAGCAAAGATTAGTGGACGAGCATGTGGGCGACCTGATGGTAAGTGGTCTCCAACGTCCATAGACGGTGGTTTGTATATTTATCTTTAAAAAAAAAACAACATCATTACTGCGCCACCAACCTTGGGAACTAAAAAGTTATGTCCCTTATGCCTGTAATTACACTGGCTCACTCACCCTTCAAACGGGAACACAACAACACAAAGTACTGCTGTTTTGCGGTAGAATATCTGATGAGTGGGTGGCACCTACCCAGACGAGCTTGCACAAAGCTCTACCACCGAGTAAATCTGAATTATTAGAATATATACTGGTAGTAAATAATTAGATAGGTGTCCTTGTGACAATGTGACGAATGATGTCAACTATTATATCGCTTTATATTATGAAGTGTCGATATCGCAACGGTTTACGCGCCGCCAAGCAATGTAATAGTTTGATCCTGACCCCTTGGGCTATAGTCATCACCACTCTTATCAAAAACTTTAAGAAATTAGTAATTCCTTAAAACATGGTCATAAATAATGTTTTACAAATAAAAAAGAAATCCTTTCAAGAATGTCCTGTTCGTAAGTGGTCACCCCAATAGGCACTGTAAAGTATGGTTTACTTTACTACCTGCAAACGTCCCACCGCTATTCTAAGACCTTCTCTCTTATTCAACCACGCTGGTCCAATGCGGATCTGTGGGTGGTCCAATGCGGATACACATATGGTAGAGTAGGATCTGATCTAACACTTTCATGCTTCCTGACGATGTATTGATGAAAGGTTTATAAGTACCAATTACGCACATGAAAACTCAGTAGGGCTTGCTTGACCCTACAACGGTTCAGATTTACATTTTCTAGCCACTGAGCGAGCCATCTTGACTCATAGACAACAGCAGTGCAAATAAATATTAATCATTCCTCACCATGAGTACTTTAAAGATATTGAACATTTTGAAAACATCCACCTTACTACTCCATTATATATTGAAAAATACACTTTTCGCCCCAGTTATTACACATACTAGTCCCCTAGCTCACAAATTGCATCGTAAATTGATTCGAGCCCCACTGAACTCTTCATAAAAATCTACAACGTGAGAGATTATTGGAATGAACGTTCCGTGTAAACTGATTTTACTTGCTGTAGAAGTTTCGAGTTAATAACGCACAGCGATTTATTGAAATCACGTTAAATTTTATCCTTCCCTTTTTATAAAATACAAATGGCGATTTCATAAATCACTTTATAAAATAGTCATTGCTATTAAAATGTATGTTAATACAATTATAATATATTTTTTTTATAATTAAAACATTTCTGCAAAGCCCTTAATTATAATATAACGCAAATAAATAATACTTAATAATGTAAATAAAAAAATATGTTACGAATTGAATGATTTTATATAACGGATGATTGGCATATTATGTAGACAGACAGATTTATCTTTGTACTTATCTATATTTATTAACGAGCCGGTTGGCGTGGTTGATAAGATACTTGCCTTTCACGCCGCAGGTCGTGGGTTAGATTCCCACCCAGGACAGACATTTATGTGCATGAACATGTCTGTTTGTCCTGAGTCTGGGTGTAATTATTTATATAATTATATATTTACAAAAAATAAAGTAGTATATGTATGTATATCAGTTGTCGGGTCTCCATAGTACAAGCTCTGCTTAGTTTGTGAGCAGATGGCCATGTGTGAATAATATCCCAGGATATTATTATTATTGTATTATTATTAAGATGTCAGAATCGTTAGGCAGGCACGTGTTCTTCATCGGCTATAGCTTGTTTTAGTAAGCTGGCTTCTTACTATGGGATATAATATAATGTATCACCTACAACCCGGTGTATAAAATAATATAATTCATCTGATGTGTATTATTAAATAGAATCCTTGCAAGCTAGACGTAATAAATATTATTATATTCATAACTATAAATAATTTATATTTTCGGTCGATCTTGCGATAATTCCGAGTTATTTTACGCTTCCGGTATCCTGCACTGTAAGATTAAATTCCTTACTGAAAAGCCAGCTTTAATTGCCGATCGTTTCGAACTAAGTGCGCGCACACTAGTCACACTCTAACAATATAATATATTTTAATTAAGTTAATTTGAATAATCTTTTACTTTTGTTAAGCCTCAACAGCAAAGATAAACAGGCTGGATCAAGGATGGGAGAACCACGATTTCCTGACCAGACTATTGCCAGGCATCAAGGTTTGTTGTTTGAGTGAAACAGTGCATTTACATAAAAGTGACTAAAGAGGGGACGGCGGAAAAAGGGACATGCTAATTTCATAAGAGAACTCCATGTCGTCTGCTGTCACGAAATGCGGTCGGTCGGTCTCGCCAACAAAGTGCGTTAATAGATGTTTCATATTATATTACATGAAGTAAATCTAATCATATAAATAACAAACTAAATATATATATATATATTATCCGCTCATCGCTTTCTACTCGAACAACTAAGTTTTGTAAAGTTATTATAACTTTTGTCGCAATAATCCTACTAAAGTCGCTCTCAGAGACTGCCCGTGGCTCTTACACATGAATGGACGAAGATTTCTTCTGATATTGGAAATATATCCAGATTTATGTGCGAAAAAAAATGAAATTAGGGATGTTCCAGAGATTTATGTGGAGTTTGTAAAAAGTTACAAACATAATAACTGCTATAAGGACGATAATTGTATGGACCGTTTTTGTATATTTCATAGAAATATTAAATGTTATGTTTATAAGATTTAATCGAGTTGTTTACAGAAATGTTTGAAATAATCAATTAATAAACATTTATTCCAAAATGTATGCAATTTTTAATTAATTATAGGATGTGTAGTCTACCAGAAACATATCAAGCATAAGCAATTTGCTTTAAATACATAGTATTTATTAACATGGGTAATGTATTTATATATATCCGTTCTTTATTTGACCAATTCTTCAAAGCCTCCTCAAAATAGATAAGAAGGTACTTACTTAACGCCTTCAATCGAAGCTAAAGACTATAACGAAAAGAGCTTTGGCTACCAAAACAAAATTATAATATTAGAAAGTACAAGATTTTTGAAACATTATATATATATTTTTATTTTAATATTAGTTACTGTAACTATTGTACTTACAATTTGAATTTCGAATACTGTCAATTCTTTTGTCGTGGACTCGTTATATATGTTAGTACTATGATTATCAGCTAGCATCCATTGTCGTGTCAGCACCACGGCCTTTTTTCCTTATACCAATGACGATTTATATTCGTCAAGAATCTTGTGACACGCGTCTCGCATCCCATCTCACGCGGGTCAATTAATATCAGCTTTCTTCATATCAAGTATTCTTTCACTGTTTCATATGCTTATTGTTACATTTATTTCTGTTATTCACAACTTAGATCCAATAAAGATTGATTGTCTGTTAATTTGACTGTTTTTTTTTTCTAAGGATTCCGTTGCTGTACTGTTTTTTTGTACATATTTTTGGGAGAATTTTGAAGTTTATTCCACTTTTATCTATTGGTGAGAAATGGAGAAGATTTTCATCCCACGCATCTAGGTTTTCTCACGATGTTTTCTGTCACCGCCGAGCATGAGATGATTTATTTACAAATTAAGCACATGAAAATTAAGTGAAGCTAAAAAAAAATCCTTATCCACAGACAATAATATATATATATATATATATATATATATATATATATTTTATATTAATTATAATTGTTAGCTTATATAATGTTATCGATATTCGAGGAGGGTGAACTAGCCGCACGCATAAAATGATTAATACTTTTACCGCAATATTATATTATTTCTGCATTATAATTGAGTTTTACATGTTCACGTACAAAGTAAGATATTGTTTAAAAAAAGAATAATAACAATACCCGTTTTGTTGTGTTAGGAGTGGGATTAGTGGGAACGATAATAGCCCACTATCAGGATCGAACTTGTAATTTATACATCGCTAGGCGGCTATTGACTTTTCCAGTATTGTTATCCATAATATATCACTTAAAACTAACCTACCACTAACCTATCACTAACTACCATTATATATATATACATCTTATATTAATATAAACGTGAAACATAGCACCAGAAGTTACTATCTGTGGCTTGAGCTGGTGACGAACAGCAGCACTGTCTTCCACTTGATTGAACGTCAGATAAATTATTTGATTCATGTTAAGTCATGTGCGAACAATGTTTGTTCTTCGTCTTAAAGTAACTTGTAACACGTTACTTTATACGATTTAAAAAAAAAGAATACTTTTGTTAGTATTGAAAGATTTTTTTTCAATATTTAGAATGTTTTATAGTTGCGTTTTGACTTTTTAAAAGCATTATATTGAACTAGTGCCTTCCTAATAGTTCGAAAATCGAACATAATCTTTGTTTAAAATTTTGAGGAAACCGTTTATAATATGAATTTGTATGTTTTAATTTTTTTATCTACTATTTCAAATGTCAATTGATAATACCAAAGCTCGTCAATTACTACTAAAAAAATAAAATAATGGTTTGCAAAACAGACAAGAAACCTGAATTGATTTGTCTTTGCCTATTTTTATAGTTGTTAAATATTTATAAAAAAATAAGAATGTCAAATTGAAAACACATTTGCCCAAGTTAGGCTTCATCAATAAAAAAAATTAAAGCAAAATGGGTAACCACGTTAAATTAAACTCTGATATGACAGTTTTACATAAAAAAATCAGTAAATCTGTCACGTCAAAGCTTATTGAATTAAAAATTCAAACGTTTGTGTTCATGAGATAGAACTATCAAACTTATAACTCATTCGACGTTAAATTCATCTAAAATTCACGATTACTTTATCTGTTTAGCTAACGACTCATCCGCCCTTACTCCGAAGCTAATGAACCGACGTTGAAACAAAACAAACTCAAGTTACGTGGACCAGTGGAAACCGCCAAAACGTAATATTTTCCTTTGCTGACTTTTACGACATGCTCAGAATAAACATACGAATACGAACACTTTTTTAATGTAACACAACCGTGTTATTTAGGTGTATGTTTCGCTAATATGTAATTAAATTCTCTACATAAATAGTTGTTAGATATGTATACGTAAGTATGTACTTTCATTATGATTATGTGAGATTAGCCAACTGAGCAGGACTTTTTATAGAGCGCTACTTTGTGCAAAAACACAGATACGCTTTCTATTCCCTCATTCTCATAATCATCTCAGAAAGAGTTCGGGCGCAAGACAAACTTTCAGAGGTACAGTTTCAAAGGTAGGAGTGTACACGCTTCCAACTTCCAGACTCTGGATTGCTACTGAGAATCTTTGACATAAAAACCCAATAACATAGCCAGAACTGGGGGTTTGAACCCTCGGGATCTGGGGCTTTATGTCTACTCACTTAACTAACGAGGCATAATTGTAATAAATATATGGTTATTTATGACATGTACACTGGTAAATTTATTTTTGTTTCTTTTCTCTTGCTTAAGGTTACCTAGAAGATATCGCTGCATATTTAATGTCTACGTTCATCGGGGTACAATAAATATTATTTGTATGGCACTGTAAGGTCATATTTCTGGTTTAAGTTCTTATTACTAATGAAGTTGATTAGAAGCATCACCACGCTGTTCTCTGTTGCGTGTTGTCCACCTGATATCTTTTCAGCTTTTCAACTAACCTAGCGACTTTTCTAATGATAACAATTAAATGGCAGCCGTGAGTTGTAACCGTTCTTCATTGGGTACATACATATGTATAGGATTTGACAACAGGCTCTACACTACAAGAACTAAATTTAACTCTTGTGTGATTGCTTCTCCCCTCGTCTACTTTTACCTATAACGTTTTCATTGTGAAAATTAAAACGAGGGCATCACAAAAAATCATTCATTCAGAAACTCGCATGTTTTTTTTAATCAGCCGTCGTTCGAAATTTTTTTGCTTTTATGTTAGTTATTGAGTGTATGATTTTGTTACTCTTCGTAAATTGCTAAATTTATTCGTGTGTAAAGATTTTTTAAATTTTAGGTTTTTCTATAATAACTAGTAAGTTACGTCCTCTATATAATGTTGTAATGACACGACATCGGTTATTAAAAAGACACCATAGCACTAACAACATACATAATTTAGGCTGCTACTAAGAATTTGTTAACAGGAAAACTTACTTCAGGAAACTTAATTTTTGACCCAATTCGAGATTTGATATTAACACCGCGAGATATGTAGTCTTATGAACCAGTAGACCAATGAGTCTCTCAATAATGACAATAATTGCTATACTATTCTATACAACGCTAATACGTTCGCTGCGTCTATCATAGCGTAATTGTAGTTAAATTAACGAATAATTCATTTAATCTCTACGGGCAGTCAAAGGTGAACTTGAAAGCTTGAAACACAAGTTCGAAACATTAATTATCTGCCATTTGATCACAAACACTATGTGTCATCGATATTCAGCTACGAGTAAGTGTTACATGCCCAACTGAGCAAGAAGGGCACAGTTAAGTTTTGCAATCAACAAATCGAATTCTATCATAAGTTGAAAGAGGTTTTATTGAGTGTATGATTTTGTTACTCTTCGTAAATTGCTAAACTTATTCGTGTGTAAAGATTATGTTTGTGGATCTAATATACGTATTAAATATTATGTTGTTGGATGTGTGATACCTATTAGGATTAATAAGTTTTTTTTTATAGCATAGGTAGGCGGACGAGCATATGCGCCATCTGTTTGTGAGTGGTCACTAACGCGCAAACACACCATAATTACACTGGCTCGCTCACCCTTCAAACCGGAACACAACAATACAAAGTACTGCTTTTCGGTAGAATATCTGATGAGTGGGTAGTACCTACCCAGACGAGCTTGCACAAAGCTCTACCACCGAGTTAAAAATATATATTATAACATATCATTATGTTATTTAGATCTTTCTATCGCTTGTATTTGAAGTATTATCAATGTATTTATATGTTGCGGTAAATATATTTGATGTGGTTAGTATTAATATTATAATTGCCAGACATAATTTCCTCATCATTTGGTAAATGTGATGAAAAACTGTGAAATTCATCACTGTTATCGGTTTTTGTTAATATTTCATTCACTACGGTCTCCGTGGCATATATGTCTATTTTTTTATTGTTTCCTTTAACAAAAATTATAGAATCATTAGGATCATAGTAATAGCTTCGTGCATATTTAGTTTTAAATTTGTTCATAGCTATCTGAACCTTTAGTAGCAAGCCATTGGTTTCGACCAATTTCGGTCACGGCGGTCAATCTCAAGAGAGATTAGCCAACTGCGCAGGAGATATTATAGTGCACAAGTGTGTGCGCAAATACGGGTGCACTCACTATTGGACGGCAATCCGACACGTCCGGAAAGAGTTTAGGCGCAGGACCAACGGCTTTACGTGCTTTCCGAGGCACGGGAGTGTTCACACTTCCAGCTTCCAGACTCCGGGCTGCTACTGAGAATTTTCTGACAGAAAAACCTAACATCTTTTTATTGACCCGACGATTGATTTTTTATTTAAATAAAAATACACGTCCTAAAGAAATTTCTGTAACATATCAGCGAACATAATTTTAAAATTTATATAACATAAATTATTTTAATTTATGCATATTAAATATTTTAAATTACTTTAATTTAAACATAAATTATTTTAATTTATGTTTAAATTAAAGATGTTTTTTATTTAATGTAATTAGTAAGTATAGTTTACGATAAATCTTATAAAAAAGTCATACTTAGATACGACTTCTTTATAGTTTTTTCGGTCAGTTCATAATTCAATTTTGTACTAGTTAAATGTTACATTAAAATAACTTTAAAAAAGTATCAATCACCAGAACCCGTTACAGATCAGTCTTGATAATTGATAGGGATCGAATGAAACTGTCAAGACCTCTTGAGCGAACGTGATGAATGACTTTCACTGAATTTCAATTATTAAGGCGATTAGCTTTTTGTACACTTCGGACACCTGTCGCGGTGATCGACAGTTGGTATATACGGTCACTACCCATTTTATTACTACTTCTACTACTTAGATATGTTAATACGTATATCTACAAAAATTACAGTTTATATCGCAATGAATATTTATTTTTGTGAACATATTTATTTTGCAAGCTGTACATTTCGCGGGTGACAGTTGACAGGTCATTGTTATTTGGAAAACATAGTAATTGCTCCGTGCATATTTCGTTTTAATTTTTTTGTCGGTATAGAGAAGCGGTGGTGCGGAGAAAATATATTTTTTGATTTAGGTTAAAAGATATTTATCCATTTGTTTATTACTCAGGACACAAAATTATATTTAGCAGGGCATGAACCAGCATACTTCGGATGAGATTCACGTGAAACCACTGGGTCATCTCGGTTCTTCCTCTTCAACTGAAATTGTCACGTTGTTAAATGATCTATTACAACGATGCTTCCAAGTGTGACGCAAACTTCAAAGAATCGTAGCTACATATAGCTATGTGTTCAGTGAACATTCCGCCTCAGTATTGAGAGCGCTTGATTTGAATAGCAAAAGTTTTAAGTGCTTTAATATTCAATAGCCCTAATTATAAAGAAATTACTTTATTTAGAAAGAATTTTATTGAAACATTTTCATCGTTCAATTGAAGTCATATAATACTAATATGTCTTAGTGCAGACTCTTAAACTCGATAATAACCTTTTATTATATACTAGCTACCCGCACTTCGCACGGTTCGAATAAGTGTCTACACAAAATGTTTATATCGTAATTCATCTAACTCTATTGGTTTACGAGGCACACGTCAGTAAAACTCCCAGTCGATATGATTATTTCTGATATCATCAACAATCGTCGTCATACTTCAACCAATTTTCACAAAACCTTAATTAATTATAGATCAAAACATTCCTTAAGAAGCCGTCTGTTTTTAAAAACCGTATCAAAATCCGTTCAGTAGTTTTTTTTTGCACAGACAGACTCGGCGGGGGTACTTCGTTTTACTACATGTAGTGATTATTTCGGACAAGTTTGTCAGGCCAATCGGAGTGTAGTGTTCTGTTGTAGTTAAAATTATATAAACATATTCGTATATTTAATAATTATTGTTAATACTTCACGCTTAATTATAACTCTAATTAAGTATGTTAAGCCTATCAACCTCGTGTTTCTAAAGCGTGATTTATTTATTTATAAGGCGAAATAAATATGTATACAATTGTAAACAAAATTAGATAGCAAAAAGCTGTTAGCAACGATTTATTTATTCGTGACATTATAATGCTTATTTTAATTTAAAACTGACTGAAGGAATCCTGACTCAATCGTTTCATTACTCAAGTTTTAATAATAACGTATACTTAATAAGACACTGACCTTAAACCAAGCCATAGTAGAGTCGTCGTAAAGCACCACCCATTCCTCCGACCACGTGCTCCACAAGTACTTTCCTGAAACAACACGATAATATGTCAATAACCTAAATAGGTTTACCATTTACGTCCGTCAGTCCGTACCACACTCAAACTTTAAATCAAACGTATAGAAACTAGATTTCATGAAAATGTTATGTTAATGTTAGCTGTTTTATGAAGAAAACCCACACATTAGATATCCTAATGCCAAAAAGCGCATGGCCATGTACGGAATGGTTAATATTGATTAAATCGCTAATGTCTATGGGCGATGGTGACCACCTACCATAAGGTGGCCCATGTGCCAATCCACTTATCTATTTCATCAAAATTAAACATATGGCAGTACCTACCAAACAGGCCTACACAGAACCTACTACCAGATTGATTAAAAAAACCCTATATCAATTCAAACTCACTATACAAATACAGATAAGAATAATGGTGTATAAAGCAATATGTGTTACGTATTAATGCATGCAAAATTAATCCAATGGAATATTTTCACAAAGCGATCGAATGATTATGAAGATCGAAGTAGGTCGTGTTAACCACGACCCGATAATGTTTATGCTCTGCGTTATACTTTAAGCTCGTCTCGTATATTCCAAAAAGCTTTTAACAAAAAGTACGTTGAATATAATTTAATAATATTTTCTGATAAAACAATTTTACTTCGTTGTAAATCTATGAGATTATGTGCTGTGATTTCGTTTGAATTAACTCTAGATTATTATTAATTTTACTGTTACTCAATTATGACTATCTTTTCCAGAAAGTATTTTAGACTAAGATCATACCACGCAATTTATATTTTCACATTTTGAATACGTGTACATCGAAACTTTGGTCGAAGCACAATTCTGTATCAAGTTTTACTAAAAATTTACAACATAAAAGTTTCGATAGCACAAAGAGCTATCTGTAAGCCACTCAGTTAATTGCGATGATCGGATTAGTGTCCGCAGTAGATAAAAGATATTTCAGGGATATCATATTGACCCTGATAAATTACAAATGAGTACAAAACATACAATTTTATATTCAGCACGGGACGCACAAAAGATGCGATATATGGGAATTGATAGTTATTAAATGAATTTATAATTGAATAACATCAATAGATAAATATGTTACGAGAAAATATATATAATTTCTTTTATAAAATTTATATTATAAAATATAACAATGAAGTTATTTTGTCTACGCGTCACGTAGCAACAAGGGAGGCGGTGGTGGGAGGCGGTAAGACGAGAAGTCGTAACAGCATACGAGTCAAACTTACCCCCAACAGACGTTTCACGTCAAGCATTTACTCTGAGACTAAATTTTTATCATTTGCATCATTGCAACAATTAAACAAGATAGTACCTAACTATCATCCTTCAAACTAATATATAATTTTTATTTAGCTGACTGTGTGTCACTCGTAAATTGATATTCAATTTGAATACGATATTATAAATGCCTGTTTCATGCATTGATGAATACTTGTTACAGTTTGATGATGGTTTGGTTCATGTTTATTGGTGACTGCTCCGATACGGATCGTTAAGTTACGTACTCCTGTTATGTTATATATTCCTCAATATTATTATATATTCAATCAGTATCGTAAAATGGAACAGCCTATAAATGTCTCACAGGACAAAGTACTCCTCTTCTCTTGAGAAGAAAGTTTGGAGTTTAGTCTACCCTGCGGCTGAGACAGTACATGCTCTTTCTCAAAGCTATGCACGGTGCCGGGGTGGGGTAGGGGGTTAGCTAGTGATTGTCAAATATTTGAATATAAAAAAAAAGATAATTAGCCGTAGAAATTATATTTTATAAATGACGCAGATCAATTTAAATCAATGAACAAAATATATTACATACTTTAAAAACTAGCTATGGCGGAATTTTCTGGTAAGTTTCTTAATCTCGAAAGATTGACATTGTCCTAGTTAGTTTTACTTGGTGGTAGAGCTTTGTGCAAGCTCGTCTGGGTAGGTACCACCCACTCATCAGATATTCTACCGCAAAACAGCAGTACTTTGTATTGTTGTGTTCCGGTTTGAAGGGTGAGTGAGCCAGTGTAATTACAGGCACAAGGGACATAACATCTTAGTTCCCAAGGTTGGTGGCGCATTGGCAATGTAAGTGATGGTTAACATTTCTTACAATGCCATTGTCTATTGGCGTTGGTGACCACTTACCATCAGGTGGCCCATATGCTCGTCCGCCAACCTATAAAATAAAAAAATAAAAAAATAATAGTTCCGAGCCCGTTTGTGATGGATGAGAATAAATACTGAATATTTGAAAGAAAAGTCGATATATTCTTCCTGGTAATTTTAAAATCAAATTAAAACTCAACATTTTTAAACCCGCAATCATCCGTTAAGATTCACGTGTTCTAGCCGCTAAGCCATCTCGATTTTCATCGTTTTATCGGAAGGGTAGTCGTCGCGTTCACTCGGGTGAACGCGTTAATCAAATAAATTAGCGCGTTCATCCGCACGTACTCTCCAACTTTACAATATATATTAAAAATATAATACATATGAAGGTGTGTTGTTATTTCATCGTTCTTTCACGAATCGACGTGATTTTTTGCCCAAAGGTCGGTTATGGGTCAAAGAGAAATTTTCTCAAAAAAATATTTTTTCTTTTTTTAAATTATAAACAAGGTCCCTTGATCCAAAACCAAGTAGAGCTTGTACTATGGACATCAGAAAACTGATATACGTACATATACTGCTTTTCTTTTTGTAAATACATACTTATATAGATAATTACACCCAGACTCAGGACAAACAGACATGTTTATGCACACAAATGTCTGTCCTGGGTAGGAATCGAACCCACGACCAGCGGCGCGAAAGGCAAGTATCTTACCGATCACGCCAACCGGTTCGTCAAAGTAGAAAGTAGCCTGGACTAGAAGTAACCGGTAATAATTGCTCAAATATATCGTATAACTCGATTTGGGCCAATAACCCTAACACGTAATCGAACATCGAATTTCAGCACAAACAATTAATTATTGTTTAATGAAAATTAGCATTTCCGCGCAACTTAAGATCATAAACATGTTTTGACAAACGTAATAGTAGTCGTGTTTTTCATCATAAATTCTATCACTAAACAGCAATACTTAGTATTATTGTTTTCCTGTTAGAAGTGAGCCAGTGTAACTACACGCAAAAGGGACATAACATCTTCCCAAGGTTGGTGGCGCATTCACGTATGTAAACGGAGCTCTCGGTTGATTTATTCGTATCACCCCAATGGTATGGAAATAAATAAAACCACGATTAACCTATAATCTGAAGTGTGCTTGATTGTATGAAGGGGGAGAAATTCCCCTTACTTTATGCGTCTTAATAAACTCTCAACGTTTTCTTTATATAATATCATTCCAATATCTAATCAAGTAAATAATTCTTGTATTATTTTATCGTTAGAACATTTGTTAGAAAAATAAATGTTATTTATTAAAACCCAATATAAATAAATATGTAATTTATATTTTTCTCGTTTCAATAAATAAGAAATTATTAAAAAATTAAAAAATATGTTTTATTTAATTAAACTCAAAAACATAAGTATACAAAATATGAATATGTAACTGATTCGAAATATGGACCGTTTATTTTGAAAGTGGTGTAAGTCCATTTTCTTTTGTTTCGGGAAAATTAAAGGTTACTATATTTGTTGATTTAAAAATACAGGCAAATCATATGAAGTCTGGCATTGTTTCTATTGTTTTATCAACATTTAATGCGATAACACATATTTATGTGCTGTAAATGGACTTACACCACTTTCAAAATTATACAATTGTAAAAATCGTTTAATTTCTTAAGTTCTTTTTTTAAGTGTTTTTTGTTTGGGTAAAGGTTTCGCCAAAAGTACGTAATAGATTGGTAAATAAATTAAATAAATTAAATTTAATACACAGCTAGAGTAGAATTGGAATAGTACATAGGCTACATTTTATTGAAAAATTCAACTCCTAAATAATATAAAATTAGAAAAATCGTAATAAAATTGCGGATTTTTCTGCAAAAAGATGGCGCTACTGTTGTTTTTTTTTTAATTCGCCAAAATACGTGCAAAGATACGGAGTCATACTGCCTTGTCGTATTTATTTTCTTCTCACAGGTTATGCGCTGTACATTTTCTAATACATTTCTCTAATTTTTTAATATCTATCTTTTAACTTACGAGTAGTGGAAACAATGCAAATCGTCCGCGGGTGAAACCGCGGGACACAGCTAGTATAAAATAAATGAAAAATAACAAAACACTGATCGGCATCCATCTGCTATGCCACCTACCTCTGTCAATTGGACTTACACCACTTTCATAATCGATGATTATGCAATTTCATTTACCGACCGATTTTAAGTTGTACAAAACATGGGATTTTTTTGAGAAATTAAACACGGACTAGTTATATATAAAAAAAATTACATTAAATTAAGCATAAATTACGTGATAGCTCATTTTTCTCAAAAATGGACTTACACCACTTTCAAAATAAACGGTCCATATATATTCTAACCGAGAAAGAAAGATCAGCAAGAATCTCACACACACACACACACACGAGACACCCGAAAATTAAATTAACCTTGTAGATTAAATATAAATTAAATTTTATTTAGTATATTATACTAAATATACGTTAATATTAATTAAAATTAGTAGTATTTAATCAAAATTAAATTTATATGAAATCTACAAGATCAACGACAATTTAGTTACCGGTTTTTAATCTACTTCAAAGAAATGAAGAGGTTAAGAACATCTAATTTTGATTAAATATAATTATAATTTTAGTATAATATACTAAATAAAATTAAATTTGTATTAAATCTACAAGATCAACGACAATTAAGTTACTGGCTTTTAATCTACTTCAAAGAAATGAAGGTTCTTAATTCGGTTGTACTTTTTTCATGTTTTATTTACTTCAGAATCTTGTAACGTATTAGAAGAAATAATCCATCGCTAAATATCTAAAAAAAACAGGGAATGATAGTTTGTATTGGCTCGAATTTTATTAGAAGTCGCTTTTGTATTTTAAATAAATTATTATTATCATATTTATATCATGTATAAAGTAAAGTCTTTATTTATTTATATTTTAAAACAAGCTTAAATGTTTTTGCTATAAAAAAAAACAAAGAAAAAAGATAACTCACGTTTGTACCGTAGCATGTAGCCGCCTTTAATTTGTGTTCCGCCTTGCTCTGAAACAAATACATACCTCATTAATATTAAAATGTAATTATTAAACTGAATGTTTAATATACATGATAATCATACTTATTTTATATCGAGATTATATCTTTTCGTACTTGCAATAATCATGTTTTCGACAGAATTTCTTAAATATAATAAACGATCGTTTTCGAGTCACGAGTAACGATAATATCGTCCTTCTACGGGACACAGATGCAATTTAAACATTTACTTTTTATTATACTAAGTTCTTATAATTCAATTTCTCTACAGACATGGCGTTCGTGTCTTTGGTTATACTTGGTTTCTTAATTTATATTAAAGGTAAGTTCCGATTTTAAAATTAAAAAAACTAAATTAGCGTTATATCGTTTATATGTCATCACCGATCTTATACATTTATGTTAGTATTTAAATAGATTTAAGGTTAGATTCTAGAAATTACAACTGTATAACCTTCTACATTCCTTATTTTACAATATACTTATATTGTACAGCTGTGGATACTAAGCAACATTTGTTTTGCAATGTAATCGTAGCTGCCTTAGCTTCAAGAAAGCCCTTGTCTGTAGGTCTTTATTTTTTTTGCCATTTTAATATAATAATCTCTTAGCTCGCTTTGAGAAGTTTCCGTCTACTATGACAAGGACTGACTTCTATGAAATGTTGCATTTTGAACCTTACGAAACGTATGTCTATGAGCAATGGATTTTTATTAAACAAAAAATAATATTGCTGGATTAATAGTTACATATTCTACTTCTTAAAAAAAAACTTTTTTATATAAAAAGGGTTGCTTTTATATGATTGTTTTTTTTTTTTTAATTTATGCAATATAAAATTACAAGCATATGTTTTTGTGTATATATGTAAATAGTTTTAATATTAACAAATAGTTCTGTTCTTATATTAACGAAAATAAAAAACACTTATACGAAAACAGAGCGTTCGTTATTTTTAGTTTTGAAAAAGTTTTATCATAAATATCTTCAATCGCGACGGTTTCAATTTCGCAAAGTTTAAAGATACGTCTCTAGTAAATTGATACGATGTCTGCGTCCCCATTCTTAAATATAGTACTATGTATGAGAAGAACACGGGAGCATTTTTAAAATAGTGCAACCATTTCATTATTTGCTTTCGTAAAATATCGAAGGAATCTTTTCCTTGCAGTGTATCAAGTTTCGACGCGATATGCTTTTAAACTTAAGTTTTAAGAACTAACAAGACGTGGATAATGTTATAGATAATATAGAAGAATTCAGAACTATGTATTCTTAAATTAAATAACTATAGCGAACGTGGCGGTGTATAAACTGGTCACTTTCATCTACAGACTCTGTAACGATTTGCAAAACACTCGGATCTAGTATGTTATATTACTTGTGCCTGCAATTACACTGGATTTATCTCTCTTCGGATCAATCTTCGTCTCTTCATTTGTAAAAAATATCCATGAATGTAAGCTAATTTATAAAGTTGAAATGAAGTTTTTGTTTATTTCTCTATCTCATATTATATAATAATAATAATAATAATAATAATTTATTGAGAAAAAAGCATAGCCTTACAGATAAAAATACAGGTTTTATAATACTAAATAAAAGAAAAAACAAAAGAAATATTAATAATAAAATTAAAACAACAAAAATAATTAAATAAATGAAGACACAATTATGATATAAAAACTAGGTACATGAAATGTGGTAGGCTAATTATAGTTAATACTCAAAATAAGTCTATTGACTTCCAAACTAGGATAACCTGTATCTTGGAAGTCAAATTTCACTTTATACGACCACATAGCCCGTGTGCATGACTATCTTAGGATATATATGTATATTAGCGTTACAATATATTATTGTGTGTGTGTGATTGTGTGTGTGTGAGATTTTGTGTGTGTGTGTGTGTATATCTGTCTTTAATTCTATATTTCAGGATCTACCAGTTTGATTTGATTTTTTTTTTGCGTTAAAAAAATTGTAGAGTATATTAAGAAGGTCCTCCAGACCGATTTCGGCCACGGCGGCCAATCTCAAGAGAGATTAGCCAACTGCGCAGGAGATATTATAGTGCACAAGTGTGTGTACAAACACAGGTGCACTCTCTTTTCCTTAGCTCTGATAATCCGATGGAACGGCAATCCGACACGACCGGAAAGAGTTCAGGTGCCAGAACCAGTGGCTTAACGTGTTTTCCGAGGCACGGGAGTGTACACACTTCCAACTTCCAGACTCCGGGCTGGTACTGAGAATTTTCTAACAGAAAAACTCAATAACTATATTAGTCCGATCTGGGAATTGAACCCAGGAACACCGGTCTGCGGCCTTATATCTAGCCAGTAGACCACCGAGGTAGTCAATAATAATATAACATCAAGCAATGACACACAGGGACCATTAACGCTTATATAATGCGAGTAAAACCATAGAAAAATTATTCAGTGTACAATGCCTGCTCAAAATCCTATTAAGAGTATGGCATAAATATAGAAAATCAGAAATAGGAAAATAGAATATAATTAGCAATCCTGTAGTACAAGTATAATATAAAATAAGAAAAGGTTTGATCCGGAATGCGTAGTACACGTTGAACGTGCTCATATTGAAGGTAAACAAAATAATATCTACCAAAATAGCAGGTTCCCAGTAACACGTGATTTGAATAGGCGATATTATATAATATTATGATTTTTGCTCTTTCCTTTCCCTCTTTATTTTATTAATATAATATTATTATGTACTGTGGTTATGAAATAAAATAAAATAAAATAAAATTGTTAGTGCAAATAATGTTAGTATTTTCGTATGTACTTATAAAATTATCCTGGCTATAACGGTTAATATTTTTCCCTTATTACTCTGATGTTCAAGCAACACGCAGGCATTGTATCGGGCAATTTTGAAAATTGTATCAATGTAACTTCAATGACGGTAAGCTGTAGCTGTACTGAGGTTTTTGCCGGTCTTTTTAAATGACATAAAAGTGCTGTATATTTATAAGTCAGATGAAATCACATAGCGGTTGAATTAGTTCGTAGAAAAGACTCATTTTTAGAAAATAATGAAAATGACATATGTTGTTTATGTATTCGATCGAGAACAACAATTTAATGTTGAAAAATGACGTCGACTATCGTATATTTTTAAATCAATCTCTTAGCCAATGATTTGTGTATCAATCAAATGTCAAATTATTAATTTGGACGAAAGCAAATTTTGGAATCGGTCCGACAATTATTGGACTCAACATTTGCAAATGCATCACTCATCATCAGACATCTCACTCATCAGATATTCTACCAAGAAGTGCATTGCTAGATCTCTGATGAGTCTTTTTTATCTTTATCGTGAAATCAAGAGCTATCAATGTGATAAGGAATGTCAATGATTGCGAAAGGTTTTTTAATTCTTTCTTTAACAGAAAACATACACGAATTCTTGGGATATCGGATGTAAATTAATTAGAAGTTAACTAGCTCACCATGTGTTGAAACCATTAATTAATTATCGAACTTGAGAGCTACATATTTTGCCCTAAAACAAAAAAAAACAGCAACCAAGGAGCAGCCATTTAAAGAGATCTCTAATAGCTCACTCATTTTAAATTACCTCAACTAAATAATCTTAACTAAACAACTGGTTTGTTACATAAAACGTAAATCTCGGCTTAATTGCACATGTTACAAGACCTGTGTTTTCAACGGAGGGGTGATGGCTAATCACATCGACATTAATCCATCATCGTTTGCCGTGTTGGATTGTATATAATACTCGGATTCTATGTTAGTTAATTCTATTTATTTAATTGTTAACCTGATTATTTTTTATTTATTTAGTACGTAAACGTTATGTGGAAACAGAAAAAAAGTTTTACAACTCAATTGATACTCGTTTAAGCTTTAATTAATTACAGTGTATGTATGTGTGCGCCGTCCACGCACAAATACATACAAAAATAAAATATCTAGACTTTATACGACACTACACTCAGAATGATTTGAAGTACCTTAAGGAGTTATGTATCATGGAAAGCGGGTTTGTCTCGGAGGAAATCATCGAGCGTCCACTTCTTATTCATACATTAAACATGAAGAAACAAATTTGAAATAGAAATACTTATTGACATAAGTATCATATTTAACGGTTAAAAATTGTTATTGACGGCAAATATAACTCATGTTCAAGTATTCATGACGAAATCAAAGGAAAGCATTAAAGACGCGTAAGGTGAGAGGCAACTATAAAATGCGAGAACGTGTAAAGCAATTTGTAAATTAAATGTATGAATACAAACCAGTAAAACAGCAGTAATTGGTATCGCTGTGTTCCGGGTGAGTAAGCCAGTGTAATAACATAACATCTTAGTTCCCACATTGCCACTGTCTATGGGTGGTGGTAATGGTCACTTACCATCAGGAGGTCCATTTGCACGATCATCCACTTATTCTGAATGATATGAAGGTTATACTGGTTTAGCAATCAGATTTCATGCAGGTAAGATTAAGGCTTTTCTTAATGTTTTTCATAATAATATTGATATAAGCAATATGTAGTCTTGTTATATAAATTTTCCTTTATTTTTTAACCGTAATTAATTTCTTACAATGCCAAAATATTAAATCGTAAACTGGCTAAATACATCGACTGCGCTGACATTCGTCTAGCCTCGCCAGTGCACGTCGTCGCTCGCCTAACTGGCCGACTGCAGGCGGGCGCCAACGAGTATACGGTTCGTTTGTTGTGCCTTGTTATCACACGAGATCGCTCGCCATGATTTGTCTCCCTTCGTTACAGCATCGCTTTTCAATTTTCCTACGCTTCTTTGCCTCACAAACAAAGCTTTTTTTTTCAGCGTATGGCTGACGATTTTCATTTTAACAATTTTGATATTATAATTATAATATATCTTAATTAAAATATACAACATACTACATAAAATATGTCTGTCTAGAAACTATAATCTATCATTATATGAAGAAAAATAGACAAAGAAAATTAGCTGTTCATAATATTAGCTTAATATTTTGGTTCGCCAATAAAATGAAAATCATTTTAATGAATATAATACTATTAAAGCAAGAAATAAAAACCCACTTGCAACCCTCTCAACATAACTGGAAAAAAATCGAAGAAACTGCATGATTGGCGGGAGGCACTTGCTGTTTCCTTGGATATCTCGAAGGCCTTTGACAGGGTTTGGCATGATGGCCTTATCAGCAAGCTTCCTGCTTATGGCCTGCCTGCTAACTTGTGTGTGTGGATTTCAGACTTTCTGAGGAACCGATCGCTGCGAGTGGTGATTGATGGCCACTCTTCGGATCAAATGGCTATAAATGCCGGTGTTCCCCAGAGGTCAGTGCTCTCGGCAACATTATTTCTGCTGCATATCAATGATTTGCTGAAGCCCGGTATCCATGGGTATGCAGATGACTGCACAGTTGTCGAGAACTACAGGGCTAACACACGAGCTAGTGAGGCCCAAATCCAGGCTCAGAGAGAGGCCATGGTTGAGCGCCTGAGCGTGACCCTTAAGGCAGTGTCCGATTGGGACGACGCCAATTTGGTCATGTTCAATGCAACCAAGACGCAGGCATGTCTGTTTTCCACCAAAAAGAGGGAATTCCAGCTTATTCCCTCTTTCCCACCTTGATCTTCTTGGCGTTACTCTCACGTCGACTCTAAATTTCGGCTCTTTTATTGAGGCCAAAGCCCAAATAGCCGCTCGAAAGCTTAGTATCCTCTCCAAGGTGAGATCTTACTTCACTCCAGAACAACTGCTCAGCTTATACAAAGCACAAGTGAGGTCAAGTATGGAGTATTGCTCTCACCTTTGGGACGGCTGTGCTAAGTACCACTTTCAGGCTTTAGAGTTGATTGAGAGGCGTGCCAGGAGGTCGATAGGAGACACTTTGGTCGAGTCTAGGCTCCAAAGTCTGGAACAGCGACGTGTAGTTGCGTCACTTTCAGTTTTCTATCGGATACATTTCGGAAAATGTGCTCAGGAATTACACGAATTAATTCCGCCCGTCTCCTTTTACTATCGAACGGCCAGGCAAACGCGACCAAAGCGCCATAGGTACACAGTGGAAATTCCCCGCCTACGTACGAAGCGCTTCGAATCCACCTTTATCATTCGCACTGCTAAAGTGTGGAATACTTTGCCTGAGTCTATTTCCCGATAGGTACAACGTTGGTGTATTCAAATCAAGAGTTAACAGGTATCTTCTAGGCAAGCGCGCTACATCGTAGACCGTGTCTATGCTTATCATCATGCAAGACAACGGTCAAACGCTAGACAATTAGGGGTAAAATAAAATAAAAAGATTGAAGTCTATGCTATACATAAATTAAACAGCTATTTAATATAAACATCTGAAGCGAATTCAAAAGAAACCTTTATTTAACATTTCATAAGAAAAGTAAATTGTAAAAAGAACATTTCCTTCGTGTATTCATTTCGATGTTATTCAGGTAAATTGTCGATGATTCATTTAAATCAAAGCGATAATACTTCGCTCAATCCATTAGAGAGGGAAGTAGAGAGTGTACGACTGCGGTGCTAACAATCCAAACAATATTCGACGGGAACAATGCAATGCAGTTTGTGGGATTGTTCGCGCTGTTTTTCTGAGTAATCCACATTTACACTCGTATTAACGAAACGCTGGATTAATTTGTATAGCGATTACCCTGAAGTCATTTGGATTTTCTATTTGATTCACGCGTCAGTACGTTTTACATTTTTAATTAAATACAATACGTCTAGTACCTAATGCATAATACGTATATACATATACGACTGCCTCGTTGGTTTAGTGGCTACATTTAAGGCCGCAGACACCGTGGTCCTGAGTTCAAATAACAGGTCGGGCCAATAAAATGTTATTGAGATTTTCTGTCGAAAATTCTCAGTAGCAGCCTGCGGAGCGGAGTCTGGAAGTTGGAAGTGTTTACACTCCCGTGCTTCGAAAAGCACGTAAAGCCTTCGGTCCTGCGCCTGAACTCTTTCCGGTCGTGTCGGATTGCCGTCTGAGCTAGGGAATAGTGAGTGCACCTGTGTTTACGCACACACTTGTGAACTATATCTCCTGCGCAGTTGGCTAATCTCTCTTGAGATTGGCCGCCGTGACCGAAATTGGTCAAGCGGACCATTATTATTATTATACATGTACAATGTAATCGTTTATATATAAGATGTGCAGGTATATATATTTTAGGCATGGTTCTATTTCCTATATTGATTTATGATATTAAGTACATAACTATAGTTTTACTCTTTTTCTCAATAATTTCCTAAATGAATATATGTTTTGGCAAAAAAATATATTTTCTTTTCTGTCTTATATTTTTTAGGGCTTTTGCATTTAAATTCATGTCAATTGTCAGCCCTATCCGACTTAGAACAGTATAGTGCAATGATAAAAAATAACTTTATCGATGCAAAAAGCAAAAAATAATTTAAATATGCATCGGATTACGGTGTTACTAATAAATTATGTAATAAACAAACGTGGGAAATTATTGTATCTTGTAAACAGCATTCTACCAAAAAAGTTAGAAAGTTTAAATTGTATTATAAAATGGCATATTTTCAGCGCCTCCGACATGTATCTCGTCCGAAATAATTAATTATATATACAATTTTATTTTGAATGGATCTAATTCTGTTTTCATATCAGTATCCTGTTATTTCAAAAGGAATTAATTCGAATTACTTACAAATTATTTACTGGAAAATCCAACACCTTTTTTACTCGACACGGGGTACATTTCGGGATCTACATGGGTAGCTTATAATATACTACTCACTAAAAAAGATGCGGTGAAGAGAGCAAACATATACAATATTTACAAAGAGATAAAATCATTACAGAAGAAGGGAAGAAAAATAATAACTGCAATAGTTTTATTACATTTACTTCGAGAACTTTCTTGTAATAAAATTCTATTTTAGACGTTTTCGATAAAGAACAAGGCTATCAATTTCGCATTGTTTTTGTTTTGTTGTTCCGCGATATTTTCGCCAAATTCTAACTGATATTTGTTGTTTTTTTATTATATTTGTACGTCGATGGTTTAATTAGAGTGAGAGGTTTATTTGAAAAACGAATTCTATATTTAAGAATGAAATAAGATTTGAAAACTCGGGTAAATTCTATCTGGTACGCATTTTTAGACCAATTTTCTTAACTCTGTTTTTTGCTATCTATTACACAATTAGCTTTAATTAATTACGTCAGTATGTATGCTTGATACTGTTTCCTGTTTTCCGATATTCCTATTAACGAATTAACTTTACTTTCATTACGCGAATTCATTTTGAACTTTGACATCTAGCGCAGCGGCTCTTCAAATTAAGTAAATTGAAGTTCAGTACTAAGATTTATACGTCAAAGTCCTTAACACATTACGACGAATGTGAATATTATGAATTAAGTTGCCCCAGAGGTTTTTTGCCGATGATCATAGATTCAAATCCGGGCAAGCACTATTGTTTTGATATGCTTAATTGGTGTTTATAATAATTCATCTCTTGCTCAGTTTTAAAGTAATAAGATAAAAAATATCTTGATTGAAAGCTGTTCGTACAACACACGCTATTGGTGCACAAAGTAACAGATTTGCATAGTTTTATTCATACATCTATATCCGTAGCCTAATAATATATATTATTAATAATATACGGTTATATTCTTAGAAAGCCTGAAAGCTTTTTATATTTTTCTATTTATAACTTCTAGTAACAACAGTATTTTTAAGAATTGCATATTGTGTATTATAAATTTGGCCCCGTTTTTCTTTATTCACTAATTAGATTATTTACTAAGTATATTTCTTTAAATATTGGATACCAGTCCAATGTTATCCAATATGTTTGTATACAGCTTTAATACTCGTAGAATCTTCTAGAATATTTTGTGATAGTGAAAGTAAAGTAACAAAGATTTATTAGTAAAATATGTAAGATTTTAAAGCTTTCTAAGTCCGGTGTCAAGGTAAATACAAGACGTATCATTGCCTAAAACGTTTTCATCGAAATCGCTCAAGGTGTCGACGAAGCGAGACAGCTGTCCCGTTATTGGTTTTATGCTAATGCCTATTGCCTTAGAGAGGTCTAGTATTGCCGGTAATCCCGATTTTATTAAGACCTCCCTGATTTTCATGCATTTCATATGCATACTTAAATGCCTGAGTTTTTTCACGAGCCGTTAACAAATTTCATAAGTCAAAATTAAATTGCCAATTCGACCTATCACTTGCAGATATTTTTCATTGCTGAGCATAAAATTAATAAGATTCCAAATACAAATAAATATATAATTTATTCAAGTACAAAAAATTTAATTTAATTTCAAATTACGTATAAATAAATAAAACTTCACTAACTCTATATACATATATATAGTATTTTCAAGTAAGTAGTCTACTGAAGTCTTCTAAACCGGTAATCGAGTTCTCAGATTAATGAAGTTGATATCGTCTCAGGACAATGGAGGTATTCAGCGCTAGCACAAGCAACGATGCTGAATTACTGATTATAATCAGTAATTATTGAACCTCAATCCTATTGGTTCTTATTGGTTGTCAAAAAATCACCACCGACTCGGAAATAAACACCTCAGACAGAAAGACCATCGAAATAAACTCAATCACTACAAATATAAGTATTAACACATCAATATTCTAATATATTTTATATACTTTTTTCGTTTTCAACTTTCTGATGAGTTTTAGGTGTGATTTTGTCCTGTTGATTGTCCTAGTAAAATAAATAAATATGAATAGCTACTTATCATGCCATCAGTATGTATTAGTACTTTTCACTTATATTGAACAAAAACACGATACAGTATGACACTATAACAATATCGCTTCAAAGAAGAATACAACGTAATAGTACTTAAGGCTGAAATGCATCTCCACGCTTGAACAATAACCTATCCCTTTTCTTCGCTATGCCTTTAGAAAAGGATATATTAACATCAAAGATGGCGCTTGACTAAGAGATTTTCGATAAAGGCACTTTCCCACTTGTAATAGTAGATCGATATCTCAATAGGTTTCTTCAAAGGGATTTATTGTAATCGCTTTTTCGTATCAATTTTATGTAGGTATTTACAAGTTTTTTTTTTTTTTGATATAAAAGGAGTAATAGAGATCATAGTGTATTTTGTTTGGTTTGTCTGCAGAGTTGTAATTAATATTTCTAACTTTAGAGTTATGGTTTTAAAGAAATAGCCTGTAAATATTCCATATTCTATACTGATAGATTATACACCCGGAAATGGTCTCTTTTTCTCTTCAATAGGAGACTTAGAATTTATTCCACCACGCTGTTCAAATGCGCGGTGAGTGTGACGGCAGATTTTCAACCGACATTTAAAGTTTTTGACGCGAATTTTTCCTGCCCCACCCGGCAAGAGTTGAATTATAAACACAGATTATTATACATACAAGCACATTAAGCAATCTCAACCTTCATTAACATTTGTTATTAAGTTAGTAAACAACTGATTTATTAATAAAAAACAATCGTATTTTCAATATTCCTCAACGTCACCTTTATAATATTCCACATAAGTTCTTACATTATATTTCGCAATATTTACAAAACTGAAAATAATTTCAAATTATCGTTCTACAACAGTTGACCTGTTTCTTGATGTCTTTCGCCTCCTTTCTGTAACAATCTCGTGTAGTATTTGTGTCAGTTGATACAACTCGTACAGTACAAAAGATTGAGAGTGAAGCCACAAAATTTGAATTCGAATATTTTCATGATATTTATCAAAGGCTTCACGAGTTCAACGCGTGAATTTTAAATACATTTTCGTGTGCTTAAGTTGTGTGCATAATTTAAATGTGTTCGGCGGTGAAGGAGAAACATTGTGAGAAAACCTGTATGTGTTAAATGTATAATGCAAGGCTTCTGGTAATACTTCTCATAGTAATATTGGTGAATTTTATTGGACTTACTTGGGCTGTATTTTTATTTTACCAAAAGCAAACTTTTCAAATATATATTTTTATACTTATTAAATAATATAAAAATTAAACAATCTTCTATAGGTAGGTACCCCATGTTTAGATTCTAACGTATTGACGTGAGTATTTTTACTTGGAATGATTAAATTAAATTCGTTCTAAGGACGAAATTTCTGGTTCCGTTAACGAGTCCCAATTATTTTTCTCGGTTGAACTTTGGCATGATTCACTGAACACGATCTTGATTACTGGAACCGCCTAACACGAGTTCCGCACACATTTACAGTAGGTATGTAATTGTTACATATATGTATATTGTACATTCTAACCACCTAATGTGTTAATTCTTTGTAGCGGATATATACAGTGGTGGTCGTATAATTAGAAAAACTACCAACGGTCCTTGACATTATGTAAGATACTTCACCGCAATCGTTTTTATTTTGAAATTAAACAATAAATAGGACAACAATATGTTCAACGATTTATCATTTATTAGAAAAACAATATAAATCCCATTACACAAGTGCAGTTTCAATATTACATTACGGACAAACATTTAAATCTGTTTTAAGGTATGAACAATAATGGTCAACTTATTAGAAACAACAACAAAAAATATAAAAAAACAATATTTTTTTAAGTATTAGTAATTAGTATTGTTATTTACGAAACAGCTACTATCCACAACCTACCAATAGTTATAATTAATATTTAGTGGCGTATCCCTTATTTTCAATATCAGCACTGCAACGACGTGGCATTGATTCAATCAATTTCATAATTTTTTCTAGGGGGATTGAATTCCATGTTTCATCAAATGCTTCATTTAGTTCGTTTTGACTAGTGTTACGTTTGTTTGAGACTTTCTATTTAACAATATACCAGAGATTTTCTATCGGATTTAAATTCGGACTATTTGCTGGCCAGTCTTAAACGGATATACGCTGTTCGCTAAGGAAACATTTGACGCTATTGGCCGTGTGTTTAGGATCATTGTCATGCTGAAAGATCCAGGTTATAGGCAAATGATCGTCCGAGTAGGGAATCATTGTGTGCTCTAAGATATTTTTATATTGCCATTGATCCATTGTACCGCCAGCGTGCTTGACTATACTCCTTGTGTATTTATAATTAAAAGCATTGTTTACAGGGCGTCTAACATAGCGCTTTCTATCGGAATTTACCATATTTATTTTTGTTTCATCTGAAAATAACACTTTTTTCCGTTCTCGTACCGTCCAATTAACATATTTTTTAGCGAATAATAATCGCTTCTCTCGGTGTTGCTTGGTAAGAAGCGGTACCTTTCAAGAGATTCTTCCAAACAATTTAGCTTCCACTAATCTTAGGCGTATCAGTCTTGACGAGATGTTTCTCGGGTCATCAACCGAAAAAATATTATTTTTAATTTGGTTGGAGCGTTTTTAGCAACACGTACGATTAGCGTATCTTCTCTGGGAGAGGATTTTCTTGGCCGAGCTTTTCTAAGAACATTTTCAACAGTTCCATGTGTTTTAAAATGATCAATTGCATTAAAAACTTTCTTTAACAACACTTTAACTGCTCAGCTATTCTTCTGTACGCCCACTTATGATCTATATGTAAATTAACAATGATCTGCCTAGTTGACGCGTCACTACTTTTATTTTTGCCCATTTTGAACAAAATAAAATTCAGATTAAATTTTGAATTGCCGCCAAAATAATAGAAAAAGCCAAAAAAGAAATGGTATTCTCCAATTTCAAAAAAATAACGAGTTATGGGTGCTTTTTTAAAATGTTTCTTATTAGGCGTTCAAGCGGCCAGTAACAGAAAATAAACTCCTACATGTGTAAGACTCATTTTGTAATTAAAAGTAAGATATGTTTTATATTTTATGCATTTAATGAGTTTTTTATTTGAGTGGCTATATTATTGCATGATTATTAATTATTGAATGTGTATATTTTTTACGAACATTTGTACGTTGAAGTTATACTTTCTTTATTCATAACAAGTGTTTCTAATTATATGACCACCACTGTATATATATATAAATTTTGAGTAGAGTAAAATTAGCAGTACCAAAACATTATGATAGATCTCATATTAAGAACAAGCTAACTTTTAGACCACAAGTCACTAAAAGTAAGTTGGGCAGATCAGCCCCATTAAACAGAATAGTTTTAGCCTATAATAATATATTTAAAAAAGCTAATCTAGATATCTTTAACAACTCCGCTTTTTCCTTTTTTTTTTTGTTATTTAATAGTTAGTATTTTTTCTTTTTTTTATTGGTAGTGTAAGTTCATTTTAATAAGTAAATGTAACAAGGGACGTCTGTACGATTATGCATGCTGAGTTAGCCTTTAAGTGGGGCATACAATATGTTTTTATTTTTTGTTCTTTATATATAAGTTACTTATAAGACCATGTTTAATATTGTATGCAACGTTGGCTTCCTATTAAATAAATAAATAAATAAATAAATTTACAGTAAACATATTTTTTATTATGAAAAAAATATAAGTATAAAGAACTAAAATAATAAGAATAAATGTAACATACACATATAAAGTAATTTCTATAAAAATATCAGGTCATGCCTACCATAAAATGCATTGTCAACGGAAGTGAACCACAATGTGAAATTTCAACCCTGTAAGAAAAGTGAAAGTGGTTACAATTCAGCTTGCTGGTTAAATAAAAACTTGCCCGTCACGGTAGTTCGGATTTTCATTTTAGCGCAACGTAACAATTCAGATATATTACTACAAACTCAGACTATTTGTCGTTTAAATGAGATTAGAGAGGAATGATTACTGATTATTTATATAAAGTAGTTAAATTATCTGCTAATTAGATAATTAACCTTACATCAAGTTTTGAAAGGTTTTAATTCTTTAAGATGAATTTTAAATATCACTCATATGCATGCCTATTTGGGTAGATACCACCCACTCAACAAACATGTAGCGACAAAACTAAAAACTGACGTATCCTACATCACGATATCAAAGTTATCCGAGCGATTGAACATATATACAAGAACCCGACAACAACCGTCGGGCAGTAGCTCACCACACTAACACCCGTCTGGTCGGAGGATCCTCCCTTTTCAATGGTGGATGAGGAACTTTACACCCTGTTCCTCCCAATACCAAACTGGTGACCCCGACGTGATGAACGTCAGCGCAGCCTTCGCAAAAACTACGTCATCATGACGTCATCATCACTTCCTCAAGCTTTCGAGCAGCGAGTCATACAGCCAGCCAGCTTCCACGACTACTACGGGTATCCTGACCACCAGCATGCAGCGGACGCACATTCCTGGTCATCACCCACAGTCTTCTCAGCGACCTTGGTACAGCACACTGCACTTCGGCCGGTCAGCAAGCAGAGACGCACTTCTCTCCTGATCGACGCAGCAGCCAGCCACTACGCAGCACTGCACCACTCCGACTCACTGGAGCATTTGCAGCATCATCCCGACTCACTGGGGCATCACCGCAGACAGTTCCGACTCACCGTGAACTATGCGGCATCTGGTTCCGACTCACTGGAACATTCCACTGGCCCGGCAAGCACCACAAAGATGTATGGACGACTCAACCTGCTATCGACTTCCGGTCTCGGAGGGGAATGATTTAGCGACATCTATCTCGCCACATATGAAAACTAAAAACTGACGTATCCTACATCGCGATATTAAAGTTATCCGAGCGATTGAACATATATACAAGAACCCGATAACAACCGCCGGGCAGTAGCTCACCAGACTAACACCCGTCTGGTCGGAGGATCCTCCCTTTTCAATGGTGGATGAGGAACTTTACACCCTGTTCCTCCCAATACCAAACTGGTGACCCCGACGTGATGAACGTCAGCGCAGCCTTCGCAAAAACTACGTCATCATGACGTCATCATCACTTCCTCAAGCTTTCGAGCAGCGAGTCATACAGCCAGCCAGCTTCCACGACTACTACGGGTATCCTGACCACCAGCATGCAGCGGACGCACATTCCTGGTCATCACCCACAGTCTTCTCAGCGACCTTGGCACAGCACACTGCACTTTGGCCGGTCAGCAAGCAGAGACGCACTTCTCTCCTGATCGACGCAGAAGCCAGCCACTACGCAGCACTGCACCACTCCGACTCACTGGAGCATTTGCAGCATCACCCCGACTCACTGGGGCATCACCGCAGACAGTTCCGACTCACCGTGAACTATGCGGCATCTGGTTCCGACTCACTGGAACATTCCACTGGCCCGGCAAGCACCACAAAGATGTATGGACGACTCAACCTGCTATCGACTTCCGGTCTCGGAGGGGAATGATTTAGCGACATCTATCTCGCCACATATGAAAACTAAAAACTGACGTATCCTACATCACGATATTAAAGTTATCCGAGCGATTGAACATATATACAAGAACCCGACAACAACCGTCGGGCAGTAGCTCACCAGACTAACACCCGTCTGGTCGGAGGATCCTCCCTTTTCAATGGTGGATGAGGAACTTTACACCCTGTTCCTCCCAATACCAAAAACATTCTACCGTCGAAGAGTTATACATAATAATCTCTCTATCTATCTGTCTATCTCAAAGAGATATACAAAGATCCATATACATATTATATATATACATCATATGAAATATATGACTACATGTTAACTAATTAGTCTAAGAAACGTTATTAGAAATATATAGATAATATATTAGGATAAATTTCGGATATCGTATCTGGTACTAGATCAATTAATTACATTATTGCTATTACACGTTTTTTTAAGCTGTTAATGGCAATTTCTTTATAATATTTAAAAAAACAGAAACGCTACACATTGCAATCCAAATAATTTTGGATAATTGTAATATGTAATATTCTTTACTGATTTTATCAATTAAATTAAACAATATCGATGAAAATTTTACATGGCAAAAAAAACGCTTTATGAAAGGCAGTAGGGCAATTTAATTGTATTAAAAAGTGATAATTAAATTGCAAGCACCTTATGAACAGAATGTCATTTAAATCCATAAATTAAGCTCCTAAAATTATATTCATATTAATTTTAGAGCTTTGGGTTTTAAGTGAGCTTACTCGCGCAAACCTGTTTGCGTAAGCTCTTATGAAACCATATAACAAAAGCGTAATAACTTTCGTAGCTGTAGATAATGATTATGAGAGTTAATTAATATACAGTAAAATTCTAGTTTCGTTAAAAGCGAGACAGTATTCAATACTATTTTTTATCCAACTAGTCATTAAAATAAATTTAATAAAAGCAACCATATAAAATAACAATGTCAATAAAGTTTAATATTTATATCTATTTTAATCAATACCAAGATTTTTTTTAGTTGTGTTTGGGTTTTAGCGTTTCACAAATAGAGACGAAATAAGAATTCACATAACAGCACTGCAGAGACTTCTAACGAAAAACGATATATTTTTAATTATAAAATAAGTATATGTATATTACCATATTTTACATACGAATCTCACAGCAATGACGAGCAATATGTACTGTACAGAATAAATTACTCAAGAATATTTCTGAAATGAAACCCAGATCGAGAAACTTCTTAATATAAACGAAATATTAATTAAACGCGTTAAACGTTAGCAGTATTGTATATTCGTTGACTTTAACACCCTTGGGAGTGCTATTTGCTTTATCCACTCTGGATACACATTAAATTATCTCGACCACACAGAAGTTGGAAACTTTTGTTTACCTAACATAAAATGACTATATACTAAATGAGCACCTACTGTCGAAGCCTAGATCGCGATTATATTCATTGCGACATATTTGATCCCAATTTTCGCTTGCTGGTAGGGCTCTGTGCAAGCACGTCTGGGTTACCACCCACTCATCAGATATTGTACCAAACAACAGTATTAGTTTTGTAGTGTTCCGGCTTAAGGGTGAATGTGGCAGAGTAATTACAGGCACAAGGAACATAACATATTAGTCACCAAGGTTGCTGGCGCTTTGGCGATGTAAGAGATGGTTAATATTTCTTACAGCACCAATAATTAAATCAAATTAAATCTACTAAAACTAAACTTGTGTTTTAAGTCAACTACGAATCCATTTTTACAAAATATGTTTGTTTGTGTCTTGTTGTTTCTTTATATCTATGCATCATGTCTGTTATTGAATTGGAGCATTAAAGACTATATTAGACATATTTATCTTGGTGTACTAAGAAGAATGACGTTAAAAAAAACGGAAAAGTATTAAGATATCCCCTAAAATTAATTTCTCAAATTAATTTCTTAATGCACTTCTACATTTAAAAACATACACATAAATCTCTGAATTATTAAGTTTATTATGTACGTTGATAGTCAGTCAGAACTTTGCCCTTTAAATATTTAGATTGTACTGTCTATTTTGGCTTGAACCTCTTTTGCGCGTGTACTACATGTATATATTTTTATCTTATCTGACATGCAATTACCTCGTGGTCTCCACATTAGTTATTTTCCATGCATTCCATTTTCCTTTTCGGAAATAGAAGTGAATAATGTACAGTATGTTCATGAAGTAAATAGAAAGTATGGACAAAAAATATTGGCCATAAAGTACGCGAGGAAGCTGTAATTAACAGCAAGTTATTTGCACTGTGCTGTGGGCGGTACTGCGGTATGAATTGGAAAGGAATGTCTCATTACAACCTCTACGAGACATTTAACGAATCGCGAACGTGTAATATGTGAGAAAAAGATTTTCAATTTGTTAGTTTCTGAAATAAATTAAAAAATATATTAAATATAAAGACGGATATGAATGAATAATTTTTGAGATAAGCTTAATTTTAGTCGAAAATGAAAATTATAAGAAACTTGGTTTTCGATTGTTAACTCTGCCATTAGTTCAGCAAGCCATACCTCAATGCTGAAAAGAGTAAAATAATTTGAGCAGCATAATAATTTTTATTCTCAACAATTACTATGGCTTACAATAAATTTAATACATACACATTATATTTCATAGGAGCACATGATAGAATCCGATGTGACACCAATCCGAAATAATCGTCGAGTTTTCAGGCTTAGAACCATAGATAGATGCTTTCGGAGGCACCAAGTGAAATTTTGAAATTCAGAACGTAGGTTTATTTTATAACGTAAGCATCCTAAGCTAGCTAAGAAATAATTTTTAGAAATTGGACAATCAGTGGGGTTAATAATTCTTTGCATGAATTATATCTACACTATGAAGTCGGGACGGGCAGCTAATTAAAAATAAATACATTAATTTTAATCAATAATTTCACTTTAGTAAATATTTTTTTCAATTTTTAGTTGCTATCTATTCGGCTGGTCCTTTGAATCTGACGTCAGTTGTAGGACCCAAACTTTGAGAATAATGTTATGGAATCATTTGACAATGTTTCCAAAGCGGACTATACATTGCCCACTTCAATTGTCTCCCTAACCGAGAGACCGAACACCGAAAGTAATGGATGTAAGTAAGAGGTTTATGTCAATGGATCCGAAAGTGAATTGGTGAGACTTTCATATCGATCGGGCTTAGTTTTATGAATGACTCTCCCCTCGCCCTTTGAACACTCGGCTGGTGCTAAGGTACCTCAATTGCTATTCAGCTACTTTGGATGATTACCTCATAAAACTTACGAGCGTGCATTTTATTTATTGCCTACTTAATCGCCAAGTTTTTGGTAAAATATATTACTTTTAATTTATAATCTTTCGAGATTATTAAAGTCTCCCTTAATATATTAATTTATGTGATATATAAAAAACAAATTTTGACAGTTATCAGATTCATTCTTTCTCTTTTTATAAAAAATTTGATATAATTTTCCAAACATAGAATAATAACGCTTAGGAGGATAGTGTCTTATAAAGTTTCGCTCAAAATGGAAGCATCTTTAGAATTAATGTGTGCGTAAATGTCACGTAATTACATCCACCGACACGCACACATACGGCCGATTTATGTTACAAGTGAAAAGACGTTTCACCCATAAAACTGTTTGAATTTGAATAATGAAAAAAACATTTTTTTTTTATAGCATAGTCATGCTGACGGGCATATGCGCCACCTGATGGTAAGTGGTCACCAACGCCCATAGACATTGGCATTGTAAGAGATGTTAACCATCGCTTACATCGCCAATGCGCCACCAACATTGGAAACTAAGATGGTATGTCCCTTGTGCCTGTAATTACAGTGGCTCACTCACCGTTCAAACCGGAACACAAAAATACCAAGTACTACTGTTTTGCGGTAGAATATCTGATGAGTGGGTGGTACCTACCCAGACGAGCTTACACAAAACTCTTCCACCAAGTAAAATTTGCATATATTTATTTGCATTTAATTTATTTAATTGCAATGTTATTTATTTAATTTTAGCTATATATATTATAATAATTATAATTATCTCATTTTTGGTGTTGTTTTATTTTATGTATAATTAAAAGATAATTAAAAAAATGTATTATTATATGAACAGCTTATGTTTTATATCTAATTTAGAAAACGTTAACCTATTAATTTTAAATAATAATTAGACTTTTATTATTTAAAATATTAAGCACTCGTGGTAAATACTTTTTCTACACCTGACAACATTTTTATTATAATGACAAGTAAAGTATTCCACCTATTTAGGAGGAATTGAAATGACTTCAATCCGCTTGGCCCTAAGGTCAGTAGGCGTTATTATTCTATGCTTCCAAATATAAATAATTTAGAAATAACATTTAATATATTGACTAATATTTATAAGAAAAAGAACTTTTCAAATATTTATATTCATTTGTAAACTTCGCTATTACTAATAAACTTTAACTGTATTTTTATATTAAATTATTAAAAAAATAAAAAGGTGCCAATTTATGTATGATAAATAAAGAATTATCTTTGGAAGCATTTGATGGAGATGTAAGAACCGAATTTATACAGTTAAACTAACTTAGTTACTTGTATATACATATGCATAGTTCAAATAGTATAGTATTTATATTTTAATGATTTCATTATTACTTTTTTTAGCAAAAGATATAAAAAGAAAATTAATCAGTAAACAATTCGTTGGGAAAATTATCGTATCTTACTATCTATCGCCACACCATAAAAAACACCTTTATATAGACATCAATTACACTTACTAATAACGTTTATGACTACGTTTACGACTTAGCAGCTGAACCGATTTTAATAAGTGTAGCGAGATAAAATTAACTTTTGAACCTAACGTGTAATATAAGGTACTATTCACCCGCGTATAATTAATAAAAATATAATAATGTTTTTTATCATATAATAACTCACACGCGCGCACATACACACACACGCATACACACGCAAAACGCACACACGCGCGCGCGCTCACACAAACAGATGGCTACTGGTAAAGAAATACGTAATTAACGATTTGAAATTAATTTTCATAAGATACCGTAGGGTTTACCGATCTTATATATGTATAAATTTGCGCCATCACATGTTATTTGTGTGTACTAATTTTCATCAAGATTGGTCAAGACGTCCTTGAGTTATAAGAAGACATACAGGCAGACAGACAAACAAAAATGAAAAAAATAGTATAATGTGAATCACTGCATCATAAAACGATTATTTATCACAAAATTAGGTGAACAAAAAAAGGAACTGACCGAACCAATAGATTTATATAGTACTATAGATAATCGCGTCGTATTTGGTGTTATATTGAAAAATCATATTGTTCATTAAAATAACAATAGGTACATTTATTGTATGGATGGATAGTACTTTATTATTGTTATCGTTGACAAGTAATTTGGCCACAGGGAAGTAATTTAAGTGTATATATCCAGCGTGAAAATAATTAATACTAACACCAAGTAATTTAAAAAAGTTTAATTTTTTAATTTAAGTTTTTAATGTATAATTTGTAAATTTTTACAGAAATAGAATCGAATAGATACCTATCTACTCGGGTAGATGGAAACCTACATTTTTATTTGAATATTTAATGTTATTTATTATAATTATTGTTAGATCTGATCTGTAATATTAGAGACTTGTTTATTTAGTACCTTTTTGATGACATATAATTTTATTTACTTATTAATATTGTAAGCTTTTTTTTCTTTTTAATAACAATTTTAAAGAAGACCCTCCCGATTCTCTCTCGATGCAAAGCTGCCCACAACACAGGCTACGTTTCCCCGATGTACGGCCATGGACAACCTTTGCGCCAAGTAAGACCCTGAGCGGTAGTCAAGTACCGGAGTAGTAGTTCTAAGGCGACAGCCGATCTCCTTGATAAAAGTAAGGGCATCCGACCCCCAACATCCCGACGTCTCGAACGCCGGTGGCACAAATAAGTAATTATCACAGGGGGGAATAATTCTTCCGCTTTCTCTCAGCCGCAATCTCAGCAACAGTCCCAGCCGTCCATGTTGTGTGAGCCAAATGTATGCCTGTGTGTGTGTTGATAGCATTTAGAGAATTTAAAAATCTTTCATAATAAAATTTATCAAATATTTAACGGAATTGATGTTAAAGTAATCTTATTAGCACTGTCTATAAATACATACGTACATAAAACAAAAACATAACATTTTGCGAGCAAAAAGGAAATAAAATAGACGACGAAATTATTGATAGATACCAGAATATTTTTCTGCTCTAGATGCCAATTTATGCAAATAACTACCCAATTTGTTTGTGTTGTGACATCGGTATTTTATTACTATTTTTAGAAAACAACTTTTCATGTGTATGTTCAAATAGAACGTTCCTGAAGTATTCATTTCCATTTTATTTAAATATTAAGTTCAATTGCAGGAAACGGCCATGGACGTGGAGACCGGTGATAAAACTTGAAACGAAAGAATATATTGCATTAGACTCTCAGTCCATTTTATTGCTAAAATAATTCGCAATAAACGGAAAATAAAAGAAGGAATCACTAAGACGACGATAGCCAAGAAAGTTGTCGTTAAAGTAGAAATTTTTCTAATTAAATTTTAAATTAAGGATGAAGGACATCTTTCACGTAACGAATGTAAATATTTTACGAGATAATCATTTTTCAGTGTCTCCTTTCTAGTCGCTTATAAAATTGATTCAAGGTTGAGTGATCCATAGTTTCTTGTTTAAAACTGCTCTTGCATGCATACAGTATAATGCGTTAGACATCGTAATTAAATAGGATAAAACTATGAATGCAAATCACGAAATGGAAAATGCAAGTCATGATATCAAAATGTACAAATGTTTAAATCATATGTTCTATTTTGAGAGCTGAAGATCGAGCTCAGTGGCGTGCCATTGGAGAGTCCTATGTCCAGCAGTGAACGACAAAGGGATGATGATGATGATTTTGATAATGATTCTATTTATGAATTTTGAATCATAATCGCTGTTCTATGGATTTTTGGAGATATATAGACACCGAACCGTTACCATTACACAGACGTTAACAACTGTCGATATTTTTTTGCGAATGGCTACACCCATGATGCCATATTACATAAATCTTTTGAAATTTTCTAAAGCTAATGAATTGTTGTAAAAATATTGAAAAATCATATCTTTAATTTAATTACCAAATGACAAAAGTGTTGACAATTAAGCTTTGTTTAGATATTACGGTATATGGTAACATCGTATTTGGTCCCGTTCCAGTCCATTATAAATTAGTAAAATTGATACCTAATAGATTCCGAGGCTCAAAGCTCGAAAAAATTCGAATCAATAAAAAAATATTGACTTTTTTTGGCAAGAGATTCTCGTAGTTTGGGGATCGACAGTAATAAGCTAAAGTGCTACCGAAAACACGTCATTGATCATGATCTTTCTCCTGTCGTAATGGATTCTTCCCATTGCATTTCAAGAGTGAGGTCAATACAGAATAGACCTATGTTTGCTAAATAGCATGTATAATATTCTGGTTAGTCCTAGAGATTGGACTCGATTAGATGGACTATAATTTTTCAATAGGAAATAACAAATTGAACAATTATAATGTGTATGTTTCCATACAGGAAAAACTATATTTCAGCATATATATATTTGACCATGTTGCTGTAAATATAATTTAAATTAGTCGATAGAGAGTTAACATAAAAAAAAATATTTTTCGTTATTTACAAGCTTAGAAATATAACATTTTAATGTGCTTAGGTTTATTTCTTTATAATAAAATAAAACGAAAACAATGAAACTGACGAAATTGAAGTTAGATGCTTTAATTTATAATATAATTATATATTTCTGCACCTATTATTATCGCTATAATAAATAATATATTCTTGATTATTGCTTAGTAGGCACCTTTTTCTATTTTATTTATGCAAATCAAATTGATTACGAGGGTGGTGCATGATGCCACCCATAATATAAAAATATTCTTTTACTGTTTACTTGATAAATTACAAAGTGTTATTTTGTATTTCTACCATTGATTGTCGTAATAAAAAATAGTTATGTTTCAAAGGGATAACGAGGAACGTACACACATGAAGACGAAACAAACAAATATTGTATTCCTTTATCCCGAATTCTTAAGAAAAGTTTAGTCACGTTCGGTATCTCTCGACCTTCAGTCCGCAAGATGTTTCTGCGCCAAAAATTATTGTATGAAGAGCACTTGACAACGCGAGTGTACCTGACCCATTCCACCTCGCGAAACAAACTGAATAATGTTGAGATGTTTTCATGGTCCTCCCGTAACGAGAGTTGCTATAACGCTAGTGTTGCACAAGTCTGTTGGAACTTGGAGTGACCGTGTCAAATTGAGTACTGATCCTCACACAACTGTTTCGTAGGTTTATTGCATGTGATTTTTACTTATGAGTAGATAGATCTACATAAGAGTCATGTTACATGTTATTAGTAATTTAGAATGCTATCAGTCAAGTAATTTATGTTTGTTTTTTAAATGATCGTTTACTGAGTTTTTTTTAAATGTTTTTGGACTGTATTGTACAAAAATTTTAAAAAATAGCTCTATATCAGCAGTATCCAAAGAACCTTCGTAATGTCCTCATATTCTAACGACTTTACCCTCTCAACTTAAATACTATGCATATAATATACGAATATAAGTAATTGGATTACTTATATTCGTAATCTAATGAATGGACTTATTAAAATGAAACAACATAAACTTAGTTATCGAGGCTTTTTTGTGCAAAACGGTAGTTTTTAATAAAAATAAAACACGGCCTTTTCTCTCGCTCCACGAGAGGATTCACATTTTTCCGGAATTTCATCCAACATAATGCAGGTTTCGTTACAATGCTTATCTGCACCGATGAGCAAGAAATAAATTATTATAAAAAAAACGCATAAAAAGTCAATAGTGTTTATCTGAGTTTGAATCTGCAATCACCTGTTCCAACTACAGGGCAAATTCGGCTCAAAAACTCTTTATCTTTATAATTTTCCTCTATATAGGTGTAATAATATACTTGCATAATATATTATCTATTTTTAACAAAGTTTCATCAATTACATTTTACCTTTTACTAAATCTCGTACAAGATTAAGTAAGATTGAGATAAGAAAAAACAATTTTCTCTGTTGTTTGTTTCTCTTCATTTGCTGCATAAGACTTTCTGTATTTTTAGACTACAATCTGGCGACCCTCACAGAAGACGTATTTGTCTCAAACGTGAACAAATAGTGAACCTTGTATGGTTTCTATTTGTCTCCGTCGGAAACTTTAATTTAAAACATAAAATAACGATACTATTACGAAAGATTTTCGACTTATACATTTTTCCTACTATTGCTTGCTGCTTCGCTTTCGTCGGTTTATGCTATCCTCATTGCGTGATACATAAACATTATTTTACATCTACATTGAAATCGGGACAGTATCTTTTTAAATTTATTATATTGATTCAATATTAGTTATATCATTTTTAATATAGGGTAGTATTTACACAGTTATTTCAAGATTTGGCGCACAGTGCACAGAAAAGTCCGCACCTTAAATTTAAGGAAAAAATTATATAATTTATTATTACTATGGATGTTTATTTAAGAGCAACTAATAATGAGTTTTGCTAGATACATTAAATCGAGGGTCCGGAAGGAAACATAACACATTTGAAATACCTAAATAAATACTATTTTAAAGGGGACTAAAAGTGATCATTAGAAGTTAAGCTTTTAGTTGTCATAATAACGTCAACGCATTATACTTTTACTAATAAAACAAAAACCTTTTAGAAACAAGCTTTTATTTAAGACATGCACTAAAACTATTAAGTCCGTGCACACGACGACTGATTTTAATGAAGTTTCTCATGAAAGTATATAATGAAATATAGTACATATTATTATTAACCAGATATGTACTCAATGTTATAAAATATAAAAAAGATAATTAACAGCTAATCTCGTAGTAGACTCTAAATATTACACAACTAAATTCAAAATATTGTTATGTTTGGCTAACAATCGTAATGGTGTCATATTAAAATTTGTAGGATAACAACGTAACAGCACAAAGAGAATAGTGACTACAAAGATGCTCTTGTACGCCTTTATTAAATCCAAAGAGTATTACGTTTCCTATGTTTTAGGTATTGTTCCGAGTTCGAAACAGTTAAATAATTGGAAAGCAAATTTCGAAACTAAGGTACTCCAAAACCTCATTTTGAAACTATGTTTTACGCTTTCTATCTAATAATCCAAGTTTCAGTATAAATTCTATACATATTTAATTAAGTATAAGTCCATCGCTTTTTTGGGTTTTGTTGTTTTATTAGATAAATTGTTGCTACCGGTTACGTCTGTTTGATATCACAAAGTATTATAAGTAAAGTCTTTTATAAGATTTCAATCTCTATTTCATCCTTTTAGGAGTTTATTCTACCCCAGCTCGAATTGAAATATAACCCACGCTTCACACCGCACATTAGCAGCTATCTCTTTTCCACCATGCAATCAATTATCTTGTAAAAAAGAGAAAGATGTGCTAAAGATGGCACTATATAATATATAGGGTATCAATTGAATACAGGTTTTAGGTATCATGATTTCACACCATATAGACATACTATATATTCCTAACTATAAATTATTTACAAAGCGATTAATTGGAAAAAGTATACTGCTACAAACGAAACCATTGAAGACTTCCAATGTAGATACATAGATATAGACACCCTTAAGGTGTGGGACCCCTATAGATAGACTCTTAAGGGGTAGGACTAAATTATTATTATACTTCTTCTGGGCTCGTTTTTTTTATATAGTATAAGTAGGCGAACGGGCAACTGGATTACAGATAAATTCACATATTATTTAAATTTGCCAAATTTAAATCAGTTTATTGAGTATTTTGACTATCGTAAACCTTCTATTTGAAAAATCGCTATAAACTATGGATAAAAACCTATACATTTTTTAATATTATTGTTAGGCGGACGAGCAAATGAGCCACCTGATGGTAAATGGTCACCAGCGCCCATAGACATTAGCGATGTAAGAAATATTAACAATTCGTTACATCGCCAATGCGCCACCAACCTTGGGAATGCTATGTCCCTTGTGCCTGTAATTACACTGGCTCACTAATCCTTCAAACCGGAACGCAACTATACTAAGTTTAACTGTTTAGCAGTAAAATATATGAAAAGTGGATGGCACCTATCAAGACGGGCTGGTACAAAGCACAACTAGTAAAAAAAAAATTTTTTTTTCTATCGATTTAAGTCGTAAAGTGATGTCGTGTTTTTACTTCATTCTTTATAGTCATAAAAGCAATACAATGCACTTACTTAAGGATGGTCTCAACATTTACCTCTTGAATAATATATTAGGACCCGCGTCACTTTCTTGTTAAGTAGGGCTTTTAAGCTAGCTAGTTACTTAGCACTGGCAGTTTTACTTAGTAATTTTTTTTTAAAGTATTTAATAAATAAAAACTTCTTACTGTTTATACCTGATACAAAATTTAATGTCTAAACAGTTTTTTTTTTAATATTTTTAAGATAGAATTAAAATTTCAATTTTGGATTACATACAGTATCACAATAATAATTATGAACAATATGATGTTAATTTCCCACAATATTGATTATTTTATTAGAAGCAGATCACCGTAAAAACACGAGAAGTAAAGATAATATTTTAAAACAGAAGTTTCTATCTTCATATTTACTTTAATTTTGTTAGACTAACTTACCTTGTATTCGCCTGTATTATAAAATCCCGTAGATACTTTTAGCTTTGTCTAACGTTTAATGTAATTTTTTCCAGTTTTGTACATTTCGCTATCACCTGCGTAAATCCCTTCGAGCTCACACAAATATATATTTTCCCCAGTACTCAGTATACATCATAAATTATATAAATAAAACTATAAATACTTATTTTATTATATTCTAGTTTTCACCCGCAGCTTCATTCGCGTTTGAGTGGTGGGGGTTTTGCTGTTAGGTTTATAAAAAGAAGCCTGTCCTTTATTAGGGTATTAACTATGATTCATAATAAATTACGTCAAATTCAGTTCAGTGGTTTTACCATGAAAACGTAACAGACAGATAGATTTCGCGTTTATAATATTAATTAATATCTCTGAAATATATCAAAAGTTTATCAAGAGTAATTCGATCACAGCCACGCTGATCAATTTACTTCGCGGATATAATACTACTCAGTAACAGCCAAGGCCTACGGCCTTTTATCTTCTTTTTTGAGGAGAAGGTTTGGACCTTATTCCACCACGCTGCTCCAATGCTGGTTGGTGGAATACACATGTGACAGAATTTCAAAGAAATTTGTCACATGCATGTTTCCTCACGATGTTTTCCTTCACCGACAAGCACGAGATGAATTATAATCACAAATTAAGCACATGAAGTTCAGTTGTGCTTGCCCGGGTTTGAACACACGATCATCGTTTAAGATTCACGCGTTCTTGCCACAAGGCAATCTCGGCTTCCAATACTGCTGTCTTGCAATAAATCATAGTTAACACAATCTAATAAAAAAAAAAACTAACGCCTTAATACTGAGCAAACGATGAGTACACTCATTTCTCAAAGAGAATGTTTAGATCTTTAGGCTGAATTTCATCCGATTCATACCGGACATACCTACCAGTTGCCGAGTTCAATTCTAAACACAAATTAAGAGGAAATTAAACTCGTGATATTCGTTAAAGTCAACATATGTCTGTTATACATTAACCGTTTGTTATTACTAAGTTATAGCCGACTTTTCTCAATAGAATATATATTTCAAACCCGTCATTGCTTAATGTAATTAGTAAGGCAAGTAACAAACCGATTAGCCACTTCATATTTACTAAAATGCTTATTAGATAAAGTGATTTTTTTTATTTGGATTTTTGTTCTTCGTGTTCAAAATCCTTTAAAAATCATAATACTGACGATCTCAATTTCATACATATTAGTTTACTACGTGCTCAGAATAAACTTCGTAACGATGGAGTCGGAGAGGAACGGAGTGACTTGTAGACCTCAATTTTATATAAGCCGATGAAAACTTTTATGAAATCATTTATATTGAGTTCTTAGACTATGTTACTTAGTTTCAATATTAATTTTCCATTACATTCATAAACTTCCTACCAATCTTATTATAATAACTTAATATTTATATTTACACATAAGCTTAAGTTATCGGTACAAATCCAGGCAAGTAGTGTTTAATTTTCAGTGTGAACCTAATATAAAGTATACAGATTATTGGTATGATTATTGATACAGGATTATTGGTAATACGAATTTGCAGGCGCAGGAAGCGGGCGATCTTTTGTAATCATTTTTTTTTTTCAGTTTCTTTGATGTAAGTTCCTAGTTGTTATTTATTTTTGGAGAGCTAAGACAACGGTTATGTTTTTAAAATAATCTGCAAGCCAAGTTTCATTACGTTTTTTTTTTGTTTTTAAGGCATTTTAGTGGAAAAATATCTCAAATAATATTGAAATGAAACCGTTTTTCGTCTCGCATTTTTAAATTTGGAACGATAATTGTTGTTTTAATATTCATAAATAACAAGTGTTTAATCGTTTTTATGAATCAGAAGGAAAAAAGAGATATAAATTGATACTTCTTTTTAAATAAGTTTTTGATGTTGCATTTTTGACTTATTTTGAAAAAAACGCTACAAAACATGATAATTCAAAAGTGGTTCACTTTTGCATGATGCACATGGGAGTTAAAATTATCGCAAATAGACACCCCTGTCACCTCCTAACGGGAATATGTCCAATTACCAATAACCCTATATATATATATATATGATTGAATTAAAAAGTATGTATATTTTCTTATTAAATAATCAAAAGATATGTATGCATTTAGTTAGTAGTATAATATATATCATTTTGAATAAATATTAAGTTATTATAAACGTTACAGACTCGCTACGAACTTGCTAATTAAGTTCATAGTTTCCAAGCTTCGAAATCGAATCTAGATTTCTTGAGGAATTAAACTTAACAAGATTCTAATTTAGAACGAATTCTAAAACACATAAGATTGTATCCAAGTCAACTAAATATTAATTATAGTACTATTCACTTTCTTATTGAAAATACTATACAAATATACGTATATACTTGTTTTAAAAATAGTTGAATAAAACAATGATGGAAAAATAAATTAAATATCTTGGTATATAACAGCTGTTATTAAAAGTTTTTACATCTACATTAAGTTGAATATTATTTAAACTCGCATTCAATCATTTGGTATTTTTCTTTTTTTTTATACTTTATTGTATATTTGTAAACTTAGACAGCTTAAATAAAAGTAGCATACAATTTTGGCGACCTTATCGCTACATAGCGATCTCTTCCAGGCAACCAACGGTGTAAGAAATAACCCATAGGATATGAGGTAGGTGGTGCAGTAATAATAAAATAAAATAACATTATAAAAATAATATATACCTTTCCCCTATAAAAAAAAAATCATTTTTCTTTACTTATTATTACCGCGAAGTAAATTCAAAATAATATAACGCAACTTGAGTTACGGCTTACAGTAATTATGATAGACAGACATTTTGTTTTTACCTTAATTAATATATTTTACAGAAAAATGAAAAAATAATGAAAGTAATAAGTAAAAAATTAAAGTTATAGCATGTAAATGTCCCACTGCTGGGCGACGGCCTTCTCCTCTCCTTTGGAGGAGAAGGTTTGGGACTAATTCCACCACTGTTGCTCCTCTCAAATACATATAATCATTAACACACGTGTGTATTAATCACTTTTTACAGTCTACTGTTAAACAACATTATGAAATAATAATAATACATCCTGGGACATTATTCACACAAGGCTATCTGATCCCAAGCTAAGCAGAGCTTGTACTATGGAAACCAGACAACTGATATACTACATACCCTGCTTTTCTTTCGTAAATATATACTTATACAGATAATTACACCCAGACTCAGGACAAACAGACATGTTCATGCACACAAATATCCATCCTGGGTGGGAGTCGAACCCACGACCTGTCGCGCGAAAGGCAAGTATCTTACCAACCACGCCAACCGGTTCGTCGAATACGTAGTGTTGTTGTGTAAAGGTAAAAAACAAGGCGTGGATTTTACACATCCAGGGTCTGCACAAAGCTATCGAGTATAAGTTATACGGGTTAAGTGTTAAGGTGCATAAATAATGATGTTTGTAGGATGAAACAGCTTATCAATAATAAAGTTCATTCCGTATCTCGAAGAAATTGCTCGAATTCGGGACCGTGCTTAAGCAATTTGGTATTGTTATTAAAATTCATTGTGCAATTCATTTATTCATACTTCATACGATTCCGTTTGGTAGTTATCAAATGTAATAATACTTTTTAAGATTTCTCTTATAACATAATATGAAAATTTTATATCGTATTCAAAGTTTTTAATCCTGTAAATATTAGATTTTCTCGTGTTTTTTTTGCCGTGTAAACAAGACAGCCGTCTTTAACATTATTTTAACTAACCCTGACCATGGACGAATCTGAATAAAGAGAAGAAAGAAGCATTGAAGCTTATTATTTAGCTGTGCCCCGCAGTTCCCCCCGCGGTAACATAATATTGGTCAACGTCTTTCGTTACCGTTGTATATAAATAGGCAAAAAAAAACAATTCAGAACCTTTTTCTCCCTTTCTTGTCTGACTTTTTTTTTTTTTCGTTTGGTAGCTAATAACGAGCTTAAGTGCTATCAAAAAAAGAAATTGTAAATAAGAGTACAAAAAAAAAAGCGATCAAAACGAAATTATTAATATATTATTGCAATTTTCGTAAATACCTCAATTTTAAAAAGATAGTCTAAGTTACTATCTGATAATGAAGTTTTCTGTAAATAAAATCAGTAGAGTACTTCTTGAATTTATCTACTACAAACGAACATACAAAAAAACAAATCTTATTTCTTTACAATACAAGTGAGCCTTTGCCCAACTGTAGAACATTTCAAGACTGACACAACTGACTTTAATAAAATTTGCTCAGTGACGTCACTCGTACTAAATTTATCAAATAACATACAAAGGTTGAGCACATAACCCAGATCATCTCATTAACTGAATACCCGCCATGTTCGTAAGATTATCAGCTAATTAAGGTCGAAGCTTGAAGTTATATAGATATATAAACTTTCTCAATTAACGAATTACCAAACGACAAAATAATTTATCGAATCTGTCTAGTAGTTCATTAAGTTAATCAAATGAAATCAAATAAAATATACTTTATTCAAGTAGGATCTTGCGAGCACTTTTGAATCGTTATTTTACAAGATTAAATTAAAAGACATGGCCAATTTCTTTATGGCGGTTTGAATTTAATTCGCACCAATGAGTTATGGTGTATATATTCATGAATATTGGGAAATTAAATTGCTTTTAATAAACAACTCGGCATTACAACAGAATAGACTTAAACATTTTTATAAAATCCTTTAATAAGATTGCTGTCAATAAAGATTATGATTTTGCTATAAAAAATGTCAAATGCCTTGATGAGTATTTATCTTTCTCTGTGGTCCAATATGATGGAAGTTGACAAACGGTACTTAAGATTCATCTTGAATTACATGATATTTTGAAATAAAAACTCCCAAGGTCCGAGAGGTTAAAAACTACGTAGTAATTTATTTATGCAAAATATATTTATTATCTGTGTGCGTGGAATGTACTTTTTTGGTCACCTAATTTTAAGGCTGCCACCGTTTCGGAATTTAGATTCTACCGTAAAGAACCGGCTAGAAACCTATCCGAAAATCATGTTACATAGATAATTAAAAACAATTGAATAATTATTTATCTTGCATGATTATCAACGGATAAAATCTCCACACATTTTATCATCTATATTATATCCTTTATTGAGTATTACACCTTTTTTTTCAAAATTTTCTTCACGTGTGATTTCAATTTATTAATTGGCAAATATTATTTGAGGAATTTTATTATAAAATCGAACATATTGCCCAAGAAAAGACAAAATGACTTTGCGAAAACGGAAACCTGGTGTTACAAGTTTTTTTACCTCTCGTGTTTATACAATGCTTAAACAATATTATCATGGATATACATAATTATGCTGTAAATATACAGTGTTGCCACCGTAAGTATACCAACTTTGTGAAAAACACCGCCCCCCTCCCCGAAAGGAAGAGCTTCAAATAAGTGAGAAAAGTAAGGTTAAATTAATACCAATACCATTTCAAGCTTTAACTTCCTATAATATTTTCCGTGTATAAAAACTGTACAATAGTGTTGGGTTAAATCTTAAGGACCTATACAAACAATCAATAATAATTAACGAACAAATATTTCTTCTCCAACAAGTACAAATAAATTTTGCTTGTCTCCTGGTAGTACAATATTATTTCTAATAAATGTTTACTTTAGTTATTAATTTCAAAGCCCTTTCGTAAGGGCCAAAATCGTCGTTTTATAAAACATTCAGTACATACATTGAATTTATTTAAGAGGTAGCAGTGCTTATGTTGCAAATTGTAAAGCATTTTATAATACTAACGAAGTCTCAAGTACTGGGAGCACTTGAAGTTGTATTATGTTTGAACTTTTGTTCATTCCTCGTTCGTTCATTCCCTCCGGAGGCGGTTAGGAATGCGTTGCATATAATTAAAAAGAGATTTAAAAAATTTAAGGACTTGAACGTCTTGAATAGTTTTACATAACATTTTAGTGATTAATATGAATATTTCCATTCATATACAGTAACAGTAACAGCCAGTGAATGTCCCACTGCTGGGCTAAGGCTTCTTCTCTTTTTGAGGAGAAAGTTTGGAGCTTATTCCATCACGCTGCTCCAATACTTGGTGGTAGAGTTTTGTGCAAGCTCGTCTGGGTAGGTACCACCCACTCATCAGATATTCTACCGCAAAACAGCCGTACTTTGTATTGTTGTATTCCGGTTTGAAGGGTGAGTGAGCCAGTGTAATTACAGGCACAAGGGACATAACATCATAGTTCCCAAGGTAGGTGGCGCATTGGTGATGTAAGCGATGGTTAACATTTCTTACAATGCCATTGTCTATGGGCGTTAGTGACCAATTACCATCAGGTGGCCCAAATGCTCGAACGCCTACCTACACAATAAAAAAAAAAAAAAAAAAAGCACATGTGTCAGAATTTCAGTGAAATTTGACACATGCAGGTTTCTTCACGATGTTTTCCTTCACCGTCAAGCACGAGATAAATTCTTTACTTTTACTTTCATGATAATGTATTGAATTCCGGATTCGATAACTTTTTTAGATTAGTTGATTTATTAATATTTATTTGGAAAAACACACTCTAATGAAAACACTTGCGACTAAATTGTCATGAGCTACGCTATAGGATATTACTTGCAGTAAAAAAACGTTATTTATCGATGTATGATCGACATAAGCATCGTCATAGGATTGTCGAAAACACTTCGCTGAACCGTAATTAGTTTGAAATATAGCTCTAAATATTGATAACGAAATATATAAAAACCGGAGACGTTAATAATAATTATGTAATTAATACTTATATATGTTCTAAAAATGTTAGTGAAGTAAAATAATTTTAACCATTGGCAAAATATTAAGTGATTGTGAATGAAACCATATACCTCGAGCAATTATATTATGTACTAAAATTATTGTGCACATACTCGTCCAGAATATTTTTTTGCGAATGCGTGACATGCCGAATACGGAACTACAATAGCGTAAAACTAATACCGCGGATTTTTTTTATAAAAAATAAAATCGCATTAGTTTGTCGAACAATATTTTCACCGTTATAAACGGTTCGTTTTGCCTGATTATTGATTTATACGAAACTTCTTTTACTCCGACAAATGAACTAATGGAAACCGTAGGTCATCGAATAGAATTGTTATAGGTCATCAAAATGATGTTAGTTTTGTTTGAATACCATAAAAAATTTGCTGTTTTTTTATTTATATTTTTCCTAAATATAATATTTAAAATATAGTTCTATTCTAAAACTAAGCATTGAATATTCAAATCCCTATGTTTGTTTCTCTGTTATTCGTTTACATACAGGAAATTAAAATTATATTCCTTTATTTATAATTAATCAATTTAAAAACCGGAACCGGATTTATTGACAAACACACAGACATAAAGACAGTATCCATTTTTATGGAAATAAAATGGTATGCCTTATGAAAATATGTACTATAATGTAATATACGTAATTTGTGATATATTAAAGATATAATATAATATCAAATAACTCACCGTTTTCATCTTTGTATCGTCGACATAGGGAAAACATTATGTTATTCGCCTGTCACTGGATTCGGTACGCCTGAAACAATACAAAATTTATAAATAAAGATTATATACGTTCATATAAAAATCAAACATGTCTTATAAGTACTTATGTAATAATTAACTACATAATTAAATTGGGCGTAAAGCCTACCAAATCTTTAAAAATATTATTGTTAAAATCAAAATATAATTTACTCTAATAACCTCTAATACACATTTTAATCGCCATTTTATATGATTGAATTGAATATAAGCTACCACCTGTTCGAAATATTAATTATACCGAGAAGACGACGAGAAACTCAATACTCTTTTACTCAAATGACTTCGTAGAAATTCAACAAATAATTCATTCGTGAACCGCCAACTAGGCCTTAAATCTGAATATACATCATGTCACCCGCGTCGCTGGCCGTTAATTCAAAAATATTAAAAAATTTGGAGAGACAAATAAAAAAAGTATTTAATTTAAGTTCTCTTTTACGATAGACTTCTGTACGGAATTTATGAACATGTCGAGCTTTTCCGTAATCGAGTAACGAATACAAATAATCGTATTTGTAATAACTAGTTCACACCCGTGGCTTCTGCCACTGTGTGGGAGGGAAGGGAGAGCAGGTGTTCCAGGTCTACCTCCGAAAACGTGTTTGCAAAATTTTATGAAGATCAGTTGAGTAGTTAAGAAATAAATCGTAAAAACAAACCAACTTAGTTTCGTATTTATTATTAGTTAGCAAAATTTTTATAAAATAATCGATAAAATAACTAACGCTCACTAGATTTACAAAAAAAAAAAATGTTTACTCTTTCTTATTCGGCTTTCGTACATAAAATGAAAATGCGGAAGCTCCTTTATAAGAAAGAAAGGTATGAAGTAAATCAATACATGTAAAACAAGTAAGCATTCTCCATTCATCTAGAGAGACACCCTAATTTTTGAAAGTACTGAACCGATAATTTTAATTATAAAACCATAAATTCATATTTTACTGGAAATCTCAAATGAAAAAGGCCATAAGTTCCATGCTATATTACAGAACCCTTTCCACGCAAGAACGACTCGCGTTTGACATACAATAATACATAAATCTTTTTTTTATAGGATAGGTAGGCAGACGAGCATGTGGCCCACCTGAAGGTAAGTGGTCACCAACGCCCATAGACAATGCCATTGTAAGAGATGTTAACCATCGCTTGGATCGCCAATGCGCCACCAACCTTGGGAACGAAGGTGTTATGTCCCTTGTGCCTGTAATTACACTGGCTCACTCACGCTTCAAACCGGATCACAACAATACAAAGTACCGCTGTTTTGCGGTAGAATATCTGATGAGTGAGTGATACCTACCCAGGCGAGCTTGCACAAAGCTCTGCCACCAAGTAAGTGTATCAAAAAATAGCCTATGCCGTCCCTTGTGGAATGGGAAGAAGTGAAAGAGTATCAGACAAACAGAATTACTTGCGCATTTATAATACTGGTACATATATAATATAAAACGTTCAACTTAGTATTAATATTGCCTTAGCTTAAATAATGATATGCCCTGTCAGAATACCGTCGAACTGTTGAGTAAAAAATATAGTTTATGAGTCTCTATATGTATATATATATATGTCGAGTAAAGTTTGAGCGAAACTCTCTGCTTATAGTAGTAACTTAATCTTGACATAATATAGAAGAACACTTCCTTCTTCTGTTGATTTGAAAAAAAAGGACAGTTTTCCTAGGGCTAAGACATAATTTATACTTTTGCAATTAATAAAATACCAGTAATAAGAGAATTTATTTCAATATATAGAAAACGTCATTATATTTACTTATTGATGGATAAAATGTAATACGTATGTAAGATAAAACATTACGACAGAATAATTTAACAAATTCCTTGCCGACTATAACATTATCAAAATGCACAAAGTTTCTGTTTATACACCAGTGTGCCGAATTCGTAAGCTCATTAATAGTCGCCACGATTAATAAAGTTAATTAGTTTAATGGGATTAGTTACAGAACGTCCTTAGGCCGTATGCTAAAAACAGATAGTGATCTGTCGGTGAACAGACCTAGACTAATCTGCAATTACCTAGTAAATTAGGTCAATGAGTTACGATTCTTACTATCAAACTAAGAGGTCGGAGATGATACTTTTACAAGACATCTTCATAATTACTACTTATTATGATTATAACAAAAAAAAACATATAATATTAAAAAATTTCAATTTCATATTTAACTATATAATATATTACATATAATATTTACTTACGAACTTAAAACAAAGCTTAAATATGTAGATAATATTTTATATTATTAAATCAATTTAAATTTGTTCTAGAACTAAAAAGATTAATTTAAAAAAAAAAACTCTTTTAGTATTTTAATTTACTTAAATATCAAATACAAAAGACAGCGTATCTAGATAGCTACATCTACGAACCTGCGTTAGCCTATACTCTCGATCTAGACGATTCATTAAAACCCATTGTATGCGGACGCTATTAAGGTACAGTACTTTCGCGATCGCTATTATGAATGGTCACAGCACTGTTATTGCAAAAAAAAAGTTTTTCACATGTGGGTAAAGTGTTGGAAAATTAATAAAAGACGAGTGCAGCTCGCGAAGGATTTGTAGCGACTGGCCGTGTCAGGCCAACCTCGCCGCGGTTCGGCGGAGGTCGGGTATAATCGACGTCTCGTAGGGCTTTCAGGACTAGTGTCCCCATAATGTGGTATAGCGAATCACTCATTCCGAATGAAAAATGCAATAATAGTGCATTCAATAGGATTTGCACTCACATGAATACTTACAAGCTATAACAATAAGTGATGAGTTTTGTAGTTATTATAATGTTCGAATAACAAAATGTCTTGTAATCTTCCTTTTAGTTATAATAGTAGAAATTATTTATTCCACATTTTGACATTATTCTCATTTACTCGCAATTTACAATGACATTCGTATTTTTTTGGGGAAGCAAACTTTAAAGCTTCAGGGCGGCTATTTACAATTTATCTTTCGTAGCTTTAAATGTGTATGTGCATTGAATTATGATTAAGGAATTGAACTAATTTGTATCGGTTTTATATTGTTAATTTTTAAATTTGCTTACTTCCTTTGAATTATTTAGAAAACTCATATATTGCACAAAATTATATACTAAAACAAATAATATGAATATATAGTAGCCTCCTCCTATTTTAAAATGAAAGAGATTTCTCAACGCTGATCCAGTGCGGGTTGATGGATAAACTTTGCTTTCGATGTTTTCTAACACAATTGAACAGAGCTAGTGCGAACAAGAGACACGAAATATTATTTAACACACTTAAACGACTTATTATGAAGATAGATAAAGCCTTGACATGACGAAAGCTGATGTTAAATAAGTATATTACGAAATAAAACCTCAAAATTAATCTAATAAGGTTCTTATTAGAATAAAACTATAGTTTAAAATATAACCAGGCTAAATAAGTTAAACAAAATTCAATAGTAAATGCATATTATTTTGAATATCAAGAAATAATGAGCAACTGTGGAAGGTTTGACGAAATTTTACGGCAGAACAATGACAGGGTATATAAAAGCGGCCTTCTGAAGGCGCGGCACTAATAAGTCATTAGTTATAAATACATGTTTTTTTTTTTTGTGAAATTTTGCATTTCTTTTCAATTAAGACACGTAAACATACGTACATAAACTAAATTAGCAAAATGCATATCTAAATATGAAATTAAAAGCTATATCATTACAGATGTTTCCGAAATACACGAAACATGCAAATTTATATGTAACTGTATATACAAGAGTTGCTCATTAGTCATTATGAGATATAATGTAACGTATTCGTTAGAAAAAGATTAGTCTCTACTAACTTGGAAATTAAATATCTACCAACCGGTTCTAGGGAATTGTGCAAGTCCATATGGGCAGTTATCACTCACTTATTTTATTCCACACTGAAGGTCGTGTGAGTGTAATATCAAATTATAATATCAGAGTATCAACCTGATAATATGATATATTAAAGTTAAACGAAATAATAATTATTTTTTCCACATATTGAAAGTAGTACACAACATGAACAATCAAAATAATACCTAAACACACACATAAGTCACTTGAACACGATTGCTTTTGTAATGCTTTCAAGAAATAATTTAATTACAATAAATTCTTACGCTCTTGTGCGATTATTTCTTAGCCTTGATAGACAGGAGCATGGTTACAACCGGGCGTGTCTCGCGTAAACGGGTGACCGGGGTGCAATGTGACCGCGTGACCCGGTCACCATATGACCCGATTTGCAACCGGGTATGCACCGCCCGGATTCGCACTCATTGATTTAAGATTTGGGGAACGGGACCAATCTGTTTCGGTTTTATCCTATTGATTTTTTATTCTGATACGATTGTTTCGTTCCATATAATAGATACTGATACTTTCGATTACAGTAATTTATTATAATTTAGTAAGAAAAACCCTTTAAAAAACTATATACTAATATAGCTTATATATAACTTTTAATATATAAATAAGTTAACAATGAACAACTATTAAACATCAGTTAAGTTTGAACTTTCAAAAATAATTTACATTATTAAATACATATATTGGAGTGTAATTATATATTGCTTATTCGTACTTCGCATGATGTTTGTATTGTTCAAATTTTGCTCGAAATTGTAGTTTCATTAGTAATATTGTCATCACCCGGAGCACATTGCTTCGGCGAATTCCTTAAACCATTTACGAATCCAGCGTAATCTGATTCTGACTGTACACTGCTATAAAAATGGGGCACACATCGAATACTTTTATTTAGAAACTTAATTATTCGTCTCATACCGAGTAATTCTTTGCTCAATTTAACTAGTGAGTTTGTCTTCAACTCCAACATGCTGTTTAATTTTTCTTTCTCTAATTGCAGGACCAGATTTCTTGTTTGTGTTTTCAGCTCTCTTTGATTTGCCGCTTCTAATTGCTTACACATCTCAAACAGTACCAGTCTGAAACATTTTTTTGCCTCATCTAAGTTTTTGTTTGCTTTATTTAATTCGTTTCTTGTATGTTCCATCTCCTGGTGAAGTTTTGTAACGTTTGTTTCTTGGAAGGTATTCGGGGCTTGTATTTTTTTATTTTTGACTTGTTTGACGATGATTTCGACTGCTGTTGTATCATTTCTAAATACTTCGTGACACTGATAATGATCGCCTACATTACTGCTTCGATTTATATTTTTATTTGCGGGACAATATAATTCTTGTGACATTTTGTGTTTGATATATTTTGTTGTAACGCGGTTAAAAATTTTGCTAAAAATTTAATTTGTATGGAACACTTATATTATACTAAAATATTCCAAAAATAAGCAGACCAAAACAGATTATTTTTATTTTAATATAAAAATTCTTCTGTCAAATTATAAACGCTTTAAATATAATATATATGGCCGTTCAGTCAGCGTCCAATTGAAATAATAAAATTGTCGATGACAAACATCTTAACGTCATAGAACATAAACTTGTCTTTATTCTCTGCTTTGTATCAACTAAAATATTTCTCATAATTTTAATTATTTCAATTCAGATAAAAAAGGAAGGAGGGAAAAACATTTTCATTTTCTCATTGAAAAATCAGTCTTCAGCGAGCTCTTTCAATTACGTGCCTCCTCGGTATATTAAACATAAAATGTAGAACGGTCGCGCGAGCGAGTGCACCTCTTCCGGTCAGATGCGGCCACTGAGGCGCGGTATTGCTAGCATAACGAGCAGTGCTTAGTATTATGGGAAAATATTATATTTTAAATTGTTAATAGCTACATTTTAAATTTTAAGTTAAATACAATTTAAATATTTATTTATTTTAATTAACTAATAGCTAAGTCTAATGGGTTACAAAGTGACTTTAATATTATTTGTAAACTATTGTTCCATTTTATGTAAAAGAGAGCAAACGGGACAGGAGGCTCACCTGATGGAAAATGACTACCACCGCTCATGGACCTCTGCAACACCGGAAGGCTTTTTGTTGCCGGCCTTTAAAATAAGTACTCTTTTCTCGAACCGTCCAATATAATTAAGTACTTTATTCAATTTGACTCATTTTAAAAGATTAAATTTAATGTGACAAAAAGTCAGTCTTTGTTCTGTTTCATCATTCATATTCATACTAGTAATTATTTGTGACACAAAACTTTCAGTTATTACATTAAGTTGTCGACAAAAATTTATACAATTGTATAATTCTTGCTGAAGAATTGCAAAAAAACACAGAAATTCACAACTATTTGATTGGAAGTATTAATATACAAAAATATTGCCTTATTATTTATTATAAATGAAGATAATTACTACTAATCTGAAGAAAAAAATCAATTTTGTAATAGCATACTCTAATTTTTACGATGGCTAGATACTTTTCTAATAACATAAATCGAGATAAGCAAAGGAGAGACGAAATCAATATCACGGCATAAACTTCTTCTCAAATCGATTACATATTGAAACTTTGCCATCAATTCTATCAAATGGTACACAGTAATCCTTTTAAACATGCTTCAAAGTATTGGAAACTGGAATGAAATCTGAATAGGTCCAGCTTGAACACTGGTCGGTAAGCGGTCTGTGGAATTTAAATGTAAATACGAATTTAAATTGGATGGATTGAATGCGGTCATATAAATGGACTAAGATTGTTTTTACATGCATTTTTACGTAAAATTATAAAGAAAACCATGATTTAATCGTCAATGAAACAATCATTTAAATCCTAATTTATATACTAATAGCTACCCTGGTTTACCTTCAAATACATATTGTATATATTAGTTTTAATCTCAGTATATATCAGCTTATATTAGTATAAACTTTTTACCCTTACTCATACACTACCCATTCCAGTTCCGCGCGGGTTGAATAAACCTCTACATAAAATGTTTTGATTAAAGGAAATACACGTATACAAACATTCACTTTTATTATAATATAACAGTAATAATTCATCACATCCGTCAATAAAAAAAAACTTAAGATTAACAGTGTAAAAAGCATACAAAATGCGGAAATTAAGACACTTGTGGCTAACTTGCAAGGAACACTTAATAGTTAAATTATAAAAATATAAAAATATATTTATGTATAAAACAGAGTTAACCCCTTTTGGAACCATATCGCACGTGAGTAATTCGTAGAACTAATTCGATTAGGACAACTTCTGGAAATCCGTTTTAACCTGTGTGTCAAATCTTGAAACAATAAGCCGAGCATAAGGCGTAAACAGAATTCACGTAGAGCATAAGGCGTAAATATACACTTTTTTTTTTTACGCTGGGAAAACGCGTTATGCGTTTCCCCCCACGGGAACAGTGGGGGGGGTATGAGGGGCCTCGCCATATGTCCAGGGCACCGAGTGTGCCCCGGTCATCGGAATACCCACTAAAAACCCAGCGGTACCCTTCCCGTCTTAACGGGAGCGCCACGGGATCGCTTGCGCATGCTACCGTTACGCTCCGACGGCCGGCTCGCCTATGCGGGCCTCCATTCACTAGGGAGGAATCCCAGGGTACTGGGAACCCCCCTAGTCCCGGCAGCGCCTATTGTGGCGGGAGGAGAAGGTGCGCAAAGCACTGCTTTCTTCTCCCCAGTCTTCTGCGGCGGAGCGGATCTGCCGCAGCATCCTCCTCCCGCTCCCACTCCGCGGCCTCCTTCTGCGACATCACACTTTCACAGAAGGAGACCATCTCCGACCAGCACCTCTCGCTTCCGAGCATCGCGTTGATGATGCTCGGCAGGGAAAGGTCTCCGCCTACAACCGCCGCCAGGGAATGCCTCTGGGGCCCCCACGCGGCACACTCCGTCAGGGCGTGATGAGGCGTAAATATACACTGTATCAGGCACGTTTTTAACTAATCTACATCAGTCAGGTCAATCTGTTAGTCAGTCTACAGTACAACAGTCAGTCAGGCTTGAATTTGAATACTGAAAGGACTTGCAACGAAGTGACAAGTAACGAATATTTTTTGAAAGTAGACAAGTAAAAATGTTTGCTTCAAAATTGATTACATTTAAAAATATACGTGGCCGTTACGAGACGCTCGACAAATATGATACATTTAATACGATTTAATTAGAATTTATAATAAAAAAAAAAAGATTTTCTTGGTGGTAGAGCTTTGTGCAAGCTCGTCTCGGTAGGCACCACCCACTCATCAGATATTCATATATATCAGTCAAAGCAGCAGTACTTGGTATTATTGTGTTCTGATTGAAAAGGTGAGTGAGCCAGTGTAATTACAGGCACAAGGGACATAACATCTTAGTTCCCAAGGTTAGTGTCGCATTGGCGATTTAAGCGATGGTTAACATATCTTACAATGCCAATGTCTATGGGCGTTGGTGACCACTTATAATCAGGTGGCCCAAACGCTCGTCCGCCTACATATGTTTAAAAAAAAAAGAATTTATAACCAATGAAAAAAATTGTGAAATTTAAATAAAACATTTAAAAAAACATACAAGTTTCGTTAATATAATAAATATATTATTCTTTTTACTACAATAATATATATGACTGTGAACTGTGTCGTTCGTCTGGTGGCTGGGAAATAATCCAGGAAAGCTTGGTCGTCCAGGCACTTATTATTAAATACAAACATCTGTGCACGTCCGTCTCTGCGTTTACCTTCTCTAGATCCGACCCTGTGTATAATATGTATTCCATTTACTAATCAATTCAATCGAACGGTGCTCGGTTTGGTTGGCAAATAATAATCAATTTTGCGATTCGAACGGTCAGCATTACCACACATATACATACACAAATATGTATATGTTTCTCAGAAAACCCCTTATAATAAAACCAGTGCAAATCTATTTAACCTAAATAATATATTCAGTATAGCTTTCTAAATGTTTCATTTTTTTCATTTCGAAAACACAGAGTTTAAAATTAATTTACTAAACGTCTTATAACATTTTTTATAAAGCGGGACAGGTCAATGAACCATCTTGTGGTGGTCACCATTGCTCATAGACATTGGTGCTGTAAGAAATATTAACTGTTCCTTACATCGCCACTGCGCCTACCTTGGGAACTAGGATGTTATGTTCTTTGTGCCTGTAATAACTCTGGCACTCACACCCTTCAAAGCGGAACACAACAATAATACTTATGATAATAATAGTAATACTAAGCATTGCTATTTAACGGTAAAATATCTGATAAGTGGGTGGTACCTACCACCCACTTATCAGATATCAGGTAGTTATTTTTGTTATTTTAATTCAATTCTTACTCGCATTCAATAATTATTTTACTAATTAATACTTATTAAGTTGAATATAGGAAAAGCAACCATGCAAAATTAGTATTCAAAGAATATCTAAGAAATTTATTTATTATTTATATAAAAAAAAATATATAAAAACCACCAACGCGCAGGTATAACTAGTTTTAAGTAGTTTAATTTGTAAGTACTAACTAAAAATTCAGCTAAAAAGTTCTTTACAAATTTTATCTACATATATATTTATGCAGCTAACCCCATTTCGCGAGTACATTCGACGTCCCACTTTCTCGGCCCCGGCTGCACAATACCTAGTCATCTACTTGTATACTATACTAGATATTCAGTGCTTTCTCAGTCTAGGCGTTCTATTGAATTATAAGCTACACGAACTATTATTGAATTACGTCATAGATACTAACTTGATAAAATAGATCGATTTGTAACGATCTTGTTTTCGACTCCACTGTAAGATGTTGACTTTTGCTCTTCGGGTCATGTATATGTCATGGTATATGTGTAAATTATGGTTCATATTATATACCATTTATGTAATAATTATATATAAAAATAGGCAAAGGTAAAATAGTTCAGTAACTTGTTCTGTTTGTCAATCGAGTTGCTTTTTTAGGTAGCTATTGAAAAATGAAAAATTTAATTGAAATAAACTTGCAAGTTTTATGATTTTTTACAAATTTCAATGATGATTATGGACGAATTTCGACCACAGAAGAAACACTAGTTATATAGACGCAAATAATAAAATAAATAATAATAATAATATCCTGGGATATTACATATTCACACAAGGCCGTCTGACCCCAAACTAAGCAGAGCTTGAACTATGGAAACCAGACAACTGATATACTACATATACTACTTTTCTTTTGTAAATACGTACTAATATAGAAAAATAATTACACCAAGACTCAGAACAAACAGACATGTTCATGCACACAAATGTTTGTCCTGGGTGGGAATCGAGCCCACGACCTGCGGCCACGACCACGCCAACCGGCTCGTCGGTTTCTTGTATATTGAAATATTGGATGTATATTGAATTCTCTTCTAGGTTTAATATTATCAATAAGTATAGGTTACTATTGAAATACTATCACATTCCACCAACCCGCATTGGAGTAGCGTGGTGGAATAACCTTCCTCAAAAACTGAGAGGAGGCCTTAGCCCAGCGCTACTTAATTACAGTTACTACTCTTTAATTACATAAGAGTTAACACTCTTTTGAGTTCGATAATAATGAAAAGAAATGAAATGAATCAAAGACACATGTGAATTATGGCATTTCTAAATTTGTAACGATTTAAAATTCATGCTTTGAGTTGCAGATTTGAAAAATCAACATAGTGTTGATGTGCTTAGAAGAAAGCCAACCTTGAGTAAAGTACATAAACATTTTTGAAATATTCATACACTATGGAACCTTAAAAGAGATAATAAGTGTACATGATCTTAAAAGGTAAATTACATTTGCTCGTATAACATACAAAATATAGCGATCCTCCCGCTGAAAGGTTTTCAACCACAAGTATTTTTTTCTTTGTACCACTTTACCAATATTTAATATTAAATTACTAGCCTGGTTGTAGGGCTTTGTTAAAACCCACCTGGGGAGCAATTCTACTAACAAATTATCACTTTATAGCAATCGAATCGAAGCGTGATCGTTGCCGTTTATCCGTTTTCCTATTCTTTAACTTAATTATCGACTATTGGCATAAAAGCTAACAATTCAGTTTGGGTTTAACATATATGTTAACATCATATGCGAATCTGATGCGAATAAATAAAGAATAGTCAGTTGGATTGGAATTGAATAGGGAAAGTAACGTAATCGTTATAGATTAGTAGAATTGGTCCCCTGGGTAACTACCTCACATACGTATTTTTATCCATTCATTACATATTAAACAGCCATTCTTTTTGCGTAGGACTTTATTGTTGTGCCCGGTTTAAAGGGCGAGTGATCTAGTGTAACTACATGCACAAGAGACGCAACACATTAGATTCAAGGTAGATGGCACATTGACGATGTGATGGTTATTTATTTACAGTGCCAGGGTACTAGTGTCAATATACCATACCATCGTCGATAATTTAATATAAGGTTGATATTTAAACGATTGTGAGTTTGATGCATTGATTTTTGTCATTAAATATTGTATTAAATTATTTACAGGTAAAACAGTTTGGAGACTAGCAGTGTAATACGGACAGTAACTGAAGCCGAAATAAACCAGTATGCGTTAACTACGCTGCCACGTGCCTTGAAGTCCTGCATGAGTAACGTTAGAAGTGTCATTTTCTTTCTATTTTTTTTTTTCTTATTAATTAAATCATAATAAAATACATGGGAGAAAGTGAAAACTAACATCGCAAAAAAAAAGCTTAAACTATTTAGATACTAATGTAACAATGATAACTATTTGTTTATTATAATATCATTTTAGTGAGGAAATTTAAATTTAAATTTGCTATAACTGTAGAGGAATGTAGAAATATTTTACTACATGTTATTGAATAGTATATTATAATAATCAAAAACATTATATGTTATTTTTGATAGACAGCGAGATAAAACAGATTAAATTCAGAAAATAGTTTTAGCTATTAGCATTTAATAATATTTAATTTAATGTTTTACATTAATTAAATTCTGCTTATGTTGTGGACTAAATTTTTTTATTTAATCTGTTAGTACTAAGTAGCTGTGACTGCCTCGTTGGTCTAGTGGCTAGATATTAGGCTGCAGACCAGGTGGTCCTGGGTTCAATTCCCAGGTCGGGCCAATAAATAGTTATTGGGTTTTTCTGTCAGAAAATTATCAGTAGCAGCCCGGAGTCTGGAAGGTGGAAGTGTGTACACTCCCGTGCCTCGGAAAGCACGTTAAGCCGTTGGTCCTGCGCCTGAACTCTTTCCGGTCGTGTCGGATTGCCGTCCCATCGGATTATGAGAGCTAAGGAAAAGAGAGTGCACCTGTGTTTGCGCACACACTTGTGCACTATAATATGTCCTGCGCAGTTGGCTAATCTCTCTTGAGATTGGCCGCCGTGGCCGAAATCGGCCTGGAGACCTTATTTTATTTTTACTAAGTAGCTGTATACTATGTGCCAACTCAGGGTTTATTTAATAAGATAATAATAATGAACGCTAATGAAGCTCTCACTTAACAATAGACTAGATGCAAAGCCCCTTAACATTGAGTGGGAAAATGACACCTTGTAAGCGTCGCTAGCTAAGTGTAACACGATAGACTATTTCACAGCCACGTCGTTAAATTCAGTACTTAACCTTCCCTATTATGTTAAAAGCCTTGCACGGAGATTTTAGTATACGCGATATCGAATACAAGGATTCTATAATAATTTAAGTGTTTTCTTCATTTTGTTAATCAACATTGAAAAGCCTGGTGAAATGTCTCACTGCTGTGCTAAGATCTCCTCTCCTTTTGTGAGAGGATTTGAAGTTTACTACAACCGAGTGGTGTGGAGTGGAGTTCGATCATGGTATTTATTTATTTATTTAAATGCAGGTAACAAACAGTATAATAGCACCATAAAATAATGAACACAACACATACATAAGTTTCCAATTATAGATAGTACATTAAAAGAGCAAAAAAAGCACACATTAATAAAAAGTCTTTAAAATATAATAGATAAATAATAATTATTAATACAATAAATATTAGGAAAAAAATGTCAAGTTATATAACGATTCTTAAGATTAATCATGCAAATACATGGTGTCTTCCTTATGTGTATATATAAATAGGAAGATTTTTGTCCGACACGTGCAAGTTTCACGATATTTTCAATTACCAAGCGGAAATACAAATAACGCATAATAAAATATAATTGCTTGCATGGTTTGAACCCTCAATCTTCGGACCACTTTGGCTTCCTCAAATTAATATAATATACCGTAATAACCTAAACCGGGACTTACAATATTTATACTCACAAATACGAGAGATAGACGCTTAAATACTCGAATGAATGTACTTACCCACAAAACTCATTTAGTCGGTTTTTACGGCGTTCACGGGTTGAGATAGTGGTAGTTATAAATAGTACAGGGACATTGCACTCTAGCGAATATTAACACGAGAGTGTACCTGCAGACCCGTGCCCTTTACTAAAACTGCCATATGCGAGTGCGCTGGAGGCTTTGAATCGATGGGATCATAGGAGAACTCTAACGAAGTCGCACGAGGAACGGCAAACGCATCGTTGGAGCTATCCTGCCGGCCCTTAAAGTCTGTATGAGACGAGAACGACGATTTCCACAAGTAATGCCCGTCAAACGCGAAGCGACACCATTGTATTTCGAACCGAGACACTGCCCAACATACGATAGAGGCGTGGTCATGGACTCGTGAGGTGAGGACCTTGCGTGTTACATTTCAGACGACCATGAGGATAGCAGTCGGGATGAGTGGCTTTTTATCGGGTACGTTTCACAAATAAATATTTAATAATTTTATAGATTTATAATTTTATTAAAGTCACGTCATAATTCAATAACTATAATTGTATAACAGCTGAAGACAGATAACAGTTTTGGAGATTTCGTGATAGTGAATCCCATTTCCTCATGCACTTATCTTAATACAGTACAGTATAGTACAGTAACAGCCTGTGAATGTCTCACTGCTGGGCTAAGGCCTCTTGTCCTCTTTTTGAGGAAAAGGTTTGGAGCTTATTCCATATCTTAATACATATATATTGACTGCCTCGTTGGTCTAGTGGCTAGATATTAGGCTGCAGACCCGGTGGTCCTGGGTTCAATTCCGAGGTCGGGCCAATAAATAGTTATTGGGTTTTTCTATCAGAAAATTCTCAGTAGCAGCCCGGAGTCTGGATGGTGGAAGTGTGTACACTCCCGTGCCTCGGAAAGCACGTTAAGCCGTTGGTCCTGCGCCTGAACTCTTTCCGGTCGTGTCGGATTGCCGCCCCATCGGATTATTAGAGCTAAGGAAAAGAGAGTGCACCTTTGTTTGCGCACACACTTGTGCACTATAATATCTCCTGCGCAGTTGGCTAATCTCTCTTGAGATTGGCCGCCGTGGCCGAAATCGGTCTGGAGGACCTTACATATATATTATAATACATTATATGAATTAATAAATGAAGTGTTTTATTTAGGGTATTATAAAATTAAAAACAAAATTTTCTTATGAAACTTTATTAACTTTAAATGAAGTATAAAAATCGTTGACTTAAATTCTAAGTTATTATACAATATATACGAAGGATATAAATCAACAAATTGGAATATATTAAAGCGGGTAATCACACATAAATATTGCAATATAGCACCTAGAGATATTACTTGTTATTATTATGATTTCAACTAGTATTTTTTTCTAATAACGCTAAAAACATTTGATCTTATATAATCCTTTTAAGTAACGTTTTAAAAAGTTCTAAATTTAAAATTGATTTTAAATTAATTAAACTTTTTATTTGCTAAGTCGAGAAATGACACCTGTCATTATGACATTCGAGAAATAGTAAGTCATTAGTAAATGAAAAAAACAAATATTATAATTTTAAGACTAGCAGCACGAACGAGTAAGTACACGTTTAGCAAGATTATTTTGACATAAAACAACGCAAACTATTTATTATGACATAAAATAAAACGTTAAAAACCAAAATATTCGATATATCAAAAGAATGGCACGAAAATTATTAAGTATATAAAAGTTATTTAAAAATGTAAAAGAAAAAAATTAAGGCATAAGAGAATTCATAAGTGTATTCGTTATTTTTAATGTCGTATTCCATTTTTTCTATATTATAAATAATTAAAAATCCCCGTAAGTTAAAATTTAACTAATAGCCTCAAATTTCGAGATTCTTCTAAATTCGAATTCAATTTTAAATATCATTAATCCAAACGAAGACACAAAAACAACTTTATTGATTGCATTTAACAACTCGTTAAAAATTATTTAGAGAATGTATTTTTGCGAATAATTAATTGATTAAAATATCTGTGTGAATATAAAAATTAACGCTTATTATAAAACAAAATTAGCTATTTATGCCCGGTTACTATATTTAACGAATCGTCATCAGTAATCGATTGTTATTAAAGCCCGGTTATTTCACAAAACGATTGGTTTTGTTAACGGATAGTATATACTATCCATATGATGTTTACAATTTCTGAAACTCTAGAACACCACAACTAATTTTTCTGCATCTTTACTCTATTATACGTTATTCGTAGCTATCTGACCCTCTTCGTCAACTGTACGACTCGTTTCTTAAGTATAGTAACCAGGAATGTCAGTTTTTTAAATAAATATTTTGTTTTTAGTTACCGTGTAATATTTTACTTAGAAATAATTGACACATGATACTGGTATGATAAAATAACACTAATAATATTTTTTTTTTTTTGTTATTACGAAATTTAAAAAAACATTCCAAATATAAGTTGCCCTTATTGTTAACAGAATAGAGAATAAAATTATGTTGATGTCAAATGTTTAATTTTATTAAATACATTGTTGCTTACACAACAGCGCTGCTGGCCATCTGGTTGACACCACAGGTTCCGTCGCCACGGTATACGCGGTAGTATCCCTGCTCGCCCCACGAATTACCCCACGAGTTCTTTATGATCCAGTAGGGCAGAGTTTTGTGGAACAGAGGATAATCTGACGAGAATAAAATACATAAAGTTTATAGAACACTAAATAAAAATATTTTCAATTCATTTATCCTATATATTATTAATAAATTTAAATATAATATTACTAAATATAATAATGATATAATATGATGCTTAAATAAATTATTATTATCTCATAATGCGATAATGACGTCACAGCGATGTCGCTGTCAAGGTCGATAAGTCATTAAAAGTTCCAATCGAAATATTTATTTAAAAAACGCCCTCTTTCGTCTAACTTACCTTAAGAAATATAAAAACGTGTATGGGCTTACAAAGTTTATAAAAATCATTGATATCTTTATGCAGAACAACGAAAATTTGCTAACTTGTAAAGTTCTAAAATGATTACTTCAATAAAGTTTACATTGATATTGAAGTTTTAGTAATTCAATTAAAAACTAGACCAAATCGGATTTAGAGGAAAAGTTATGAGGAAAGATTTTTTATATCTATTTGGCGATATTAGGCCAAATATTTTTTTTTTTTACCTTTTACGCCGTATCCCACAATGAGGACACCGTGATCCAAATTCGACGGACTGCAAAGAACCTTCCATGGGTGGGAGACGCCGCCCACATAGAACTGCATCGCGTTCGCATTTATACCTGCGAACAATAATATAAATATTTTAGAGTACTATTTTTTTTTTCGCTCTATTTAATGACCGAGCCCGAACTTTGCGTGAATTTGAACGTTGTTGACTGTGATACTTGCTTGGATTTAAGTGTGTTCAGCAATGGGACATTGACAGGCTGTTATATATTTTTACTAAATAAAAAATTGAATAAACGTAAACAATGTCTAAGCCGAGATGGCCCAGTGGTAAGAACTCATGAATCTTAACTGTTGATCGTGGGTTCAAACCCGGGCAAGCACCACAACAAACAACAACAAGCATTTCATGTGCTTAATTTATGATTATAATTCTTCTCGTCCTTTACGGTGAATGAAAACATCGTGATCAAACCTGCATCTGTCAAATTTCACAGAAATTCTGTCACATGTGGAATACACCAACCCGCATTGGAGCAGCGTGATGGAATAAGCTCCAAAACCTTCTTCTCAAAAGAGGCGAACAGGCCTTAGCCCAGCAGTGGGACATTCACAGACTGCTACTTACTTTTTTACTTACTAAACAATGTCTAAGCAATTTTAAATCATTTCATTCCTCATCAAAAATGTTTTTCATTACAGTACGATAAACATACAAAATTTCACAATCATAACATTAACGAGATTACATAGGTCGGTAAAAATTGTATATAGTAGATTATACTGCGATATACATGTAGTAAGTAAGGTTGGAAACGAACTCACCGATGGAAATAGGGCCGTTCTGAACAAGCCACTTGGCCATGTCAGTCTCGTTGGATGTTATGTTGACTGCGCTAGTGATCTTTACTTTGGACAGTGTTTTGTTGAAGGCACACTTGTCATTTTCACCTTCATACGGATAGTCGTTCTCTGTTTCTAAGCCGCCGAGTTGTTCTATTGCTCTATAAAAAAATTAAAAATATATTCGTACTCTTTACACGATCTATATTTCATTTTGTTAAAATTAAACACTTTCCGAGACTACAGACGTTTATACAAGTCATAACAATTAATTAGCTTGTGTCTAGTGTACAGTACACTACACAAGTTGTGGCCTCAAATTGTTAATCTACTTCCAATAGCCGTAACGATTTGGAACATGAGGTCAAAGAGTCCATTCGACGGCAAAGACATTTTTTATTTTAATATTACGAAAGTCATAATACCGATCTGCTAAATGTATTAAAGTTACTAAAATATGTTTTAATACATGAACTAAAAAATATATTCATCGAAAGTAAAAAAGATTAATAATTATATTAGTGATTTCATTTCAAATCATTTATGATTAAATAACCGTTGTAAAATCGAAGTGTCAATAACATGCAGAATGCATTTATCACATTCAGTAACAGTCCGCGGCAGATGCCAAGCCGATGTTATCATATTTTAAAACTTCATTCCGACGGACGTAATTGAATTCTTGCAATTAATCATACAGAAACGTTTGCAAATCTGTAAATAATATTAATCGCGTTGTTTTTCAACTCGGCATCGTTCATTGTTTAATAATAGCGTGCGAATTTACGACATTTTTTATTGTATTGTTTAATTCAAAACAGGAAAACAATTGAAAACCTTACGACATTACGCAAGACTATATACCGTATTATATCTGTACTTATAAAATCATTTCTCTTGTCTAAATAGGTTTATTTTATAAATTGAACTCCGTTAAAGAAATGATTATTGGGAAATTTTAACTTTAAAGTGATAAATGCAACTTCGTATGAATTATACCCGTACGAAGTCAAATAAGTGTATAGATGCTGAGGTTTCCTGTACGGAGGTTCTTTTGTTTGGACGGGGATTACCCTGCCTCAGAAAGCAGTTAAAGCCGTCGGTACTAAAGCCTATAACCTAGTTTATTTCTACTCGTATCGAATCATTATTATCATCATCATCATCATCATCATATTAAACGTTTACAATTGACACGTGTGAAACGTCGGTTAAAATATGATAATAAGGATAAACATGTTGAAACTTAAAAACAAGCAAATTATGCAACAAAAACAATGAAATCTAATTAAATTAACCTCATAAAATACAAAAGATAAGATACCAGTCCTAATAAATGCCACAAAAACATTATTATTTTCCTTGTTATTAATTAATTACGAAATTGAGATAAGTTAAACCATCAAGGTCGTTTTCAAAATCAATCAAAAAGGGGAAGTCACGAGCAATCCAGTTAATTAATTTTATATATCTAAATAACGCCGGCTATGTGCTGCAATAGCTTTTTTGTATAAATTATTTAATAATACATCACCTACTCTTAGTTACTACTTTAGAAACCTTCAAGTGTCAAAAACAGCTGTAGAAATATTGAACTCAATAGTATGTCATCATTTATATTTAATAGTGGCCGAACGTAATTCATTGCTAAAAAAAATATAAGATATATTGATTCGAAAAATAGGCTCAACTGGGTGATACCTTGTTATGGTTACAATAATAAAAAACAAAGAAATGTCAAAACAACGCCGAAATGGATTTTTAAGTTTGACATAACGACACCACGACGTTTGCGATTATCGGCGGTATGAACGTAAGCTATGTTTCATTTTGTTTATTACAATGTATTTGTAACACATATTATGTACATATTTTAGCTTTATATACTTATATAGCAATAAACTTGTAACTACGCCAAATCTCAAACTCGTCCGTGCGCACAATATTCTTAAAAAAGTTATACAAAGTTTCTCTCACGAATTATAATCTATATAAGATTTATATCATATATTATATGATTATATAAGCACATGCCACGCTTGCCACGAAGTTATAAGTTTAAGGAAAGATCATTGTGTGTATGTTTGTTATTTTGCGTTCCTAAACTATTAAACCGACTGTGATGAAACTTTTATTTTCCGTAAGCCAGCGTAGGGTGAGCCAATAAAAGCATGATTTTTCTTTGTATGTCTTATGTCCTTCAATTTAAACGTTATGAATAGTTATTCTATCCGTTACTTCCCGGGAAGGGTATATAGTGGGTGACACCTTAAGACGTGCGTGGAATTTTACTTAAAGGGCAGTATTATAATTAGTGACAGAAAACAATTGAATTAAAATAAAATGCAACTTAGTTAATATGAAATGTTTAGAAATACATGTATGGTAATACTTTTAATAAGAAACTATCTTAGGAATCAAATATATATTTTAAATTTTAGCTAAAAAGTACATATAATAAAAGTTCAAAGCAATGCACTCAATGAAAATCTTTTTCGGGGTCGTATCGGCTATCTCTTATTGAAGTGCTGGTAGCACTCCAAGCGGATAATACTACTATTAACTAAGATACTTGGAACTAAATTTATTATGAATAACTACATTTGGAATGAATACTTTAATGAGAGATCGCTTGATAAGGGGATATGGTATAGGACGATTCAATCCGAACCTCCTCGTATACCTTGGTTTGTAAATAGTAACATTAATAGAAGTAAGTTAGTTATAGCATTTAGACTTAGATCTGGACATATGCCACTGGGCAAGTTTAAACATCTAATGAGAAAAAGTGACACTCCCAATTGTGAAGTATGGGGTGTATTAGAAGATGTTTCTCACTTGTTATTGACATGTGTTCGTAACCTCAGCTTGAGAGAATCACTAAAATATGAACTAAATTTAAATTTTATGAATATTGGTGCTTTTAATTATTTTCTTAGTAAACCTTCGAGTATTTCGGCTATTAAAATATATGAATTTGTTAATGATTCTCTCAAACTGAATTAGTCAAGCATATTTGTCTATTTTTGATTTAATGTAGCGTGTAACAATGGGGCCGACATATAGGTCGCCTATAAAGGCCCCTTAAAAAAAAAAAAAAAAAACTAAAATACTACTGAGAATGTATTGATATATAAAACCAATCACTATATTTAGTCCAATTATATAATTGCATTAGAATCCCAGGATTCTAAACTATGCCTCGGAATCCGCAACCTAGCCACTACATACTTAGGCTGAGGCAGATTACAAATATTCTTACCGATACGCGTTGTCTGGAAGACCGCCATTGCACCCTTCGTCTAACTTATCACAATCCACGAGCTCCTGTTCCGAAAGCGATACCAGCTCGCCCGTTTGAATTTTCCACTGACCTTCTATATTACCTGCAGGTAAAAATATTACGTTATCTATGTCTAATATTTAAAGATACTTCATAAAATTATCGAATTTCAATTCGGAAAATTAGTATTAATTATAATAAAGTTATGATATTTACGTATAAGGAACAGTTATGTAACTAATGCGTACAAAACAAGATGGATCGATTATAAAAATTATTTTACCTGTCACACTAAATGCCCAACAACTGCCACATGAACCTTGATCCTTAACTTCAGTGACTGCATTGTACTGCCTCCAATCAAACGTGGCCGGGAGATGCACCTGAGGAATCTCTGCCTTCCTCATCGGTATTTGATTATGGTCTCGTAGGCTCGGTTTCAACCCCATATATTTTTGTCCGAACTCATCGTAAGTCAAATCGGCAAATCTTGTAACGGCATATCTAGCGGTGCCTCTTTCATGTGTGTTGAAATCATGAATTTTCTTCACATTCTCTTTAAATATGCTGAACCTTTTGAGTATTTCGTTGTGATCATTTATATAATCGGGCGTGTATGTAGCCAGAAAATCGGAAAACAAATGTTCCGCTTGTATGCTTCGGTACAGTTCAGTGGTAGCGCCATCTTGATAATCGCAAGTCACGCGATAAATAGGCGGCCGGTCAGTCCAAGTTCGCAACCAAACGTTTACACGACAAAACTTATTTAAGCCCATATTATTGACTAATTTGCAGTCATCTTTAACGCTTAATGCCAAACAGTCCGTATACCCAACTTCGATCTTCATTCTATAATGAAGACCAGCAATTTCTTGTTTTTCCAATGAATATACTCTTACAACTTTTTGTCTTCTTGGACTTGGATACTTCGCTTCGATATGCTTCAGAGCCTCGTTTGCTAATTGCATAGCATTCTCGGTACTCTCGAACTCAACATGCTGTTCGAGAGGAGTTTCATCGTCCTCACAACTAACGTCAATCTGCCTGCCATTTTCCAACCAAAGTCGCTCCCAAACGTGCGAAATGCAATGTCGCCGGGGTAAGTGTTCTATGAATTCACATGTCGTGATGTTATCGACCCATTCGTACTTTAGACAATTTGTGTAACCCACATCGAAATCAATAGTAGTAAGTTTTCCGGTAGTAATTTTGTTCGTAAAGCTATTAATTTTCATAACTCTTTGTTTATATCTATTTATAGAAGACATTTCTAGCTTTTCCAATGACTCTCTTACTAAATTTTGTATGGTTTTATCATCAGACGTTATATTCTGGAATTCTAAAGATCGCTTATAGCGATACTGTTTCTGTTGATTACATTGTGTAGTGATTTTTCCAATTTTCTTACTATTTGGTTTCATCCACACATGTGAGGTACATGTCGTTGGAGTTCTAGATATATCTACATAACACGCGTCAGGATTTTGCTTAACATCAACGTATTTCGAACAATTTAATGAAGTAACTATGAATGACACTTTCATAGGGGTGTTGAAATCTAAGCTAGGTATGACGTGCGGTTCGCCTCTGTGAATCAGTTTGTTTTGAATCTTAGGTGACGCTTCCAACTCATCCAAAGATCGCCTTATAATTTCCGGTATCGATATACCTGTGATTTTTTTGAAATCTGCTTCATCATCACACACCACATTAATGTTTTCCACGACTAATTCATCATCAGGAGATGGTCGCAAGTCAACAAGACACAGTCTATGATACATTCCCGATAATTCTTCACAATTAGCTAAGTGCATTTCATCTTGATGTCGTAGACAGAAAGTATATGCAGTTTCTATATACATTTTTATCGTATTTACACCCCTGTTCATTTGACTTCGAGTAGAATGAATAGTGATGAGCTTTTGTAAGTTGTTTGTATCAGACTTATCATTAATTTGATTTAATACGCGATCCACATAGTAATACAAAGTGTCCTCGTCGATGTCATTTTCACCAGAATCTATTTGTCTCTTTGTCCTTTTACCGTTGTCATATAGATCGTCTGTTTTAACATTTTTTGTATACACTTTCTTACATGTTACATTTATCTCTTTATCTGATTTTAACCAAGGTCTATTCCATACTTCCGATTCACAGCGTAATACGGTTTGAGGTTTTAGCAAACTGCAGTCGTCTATTACATCCGGGCTATCTGTAAGTAAGCACTTTGTTGGTGATATAGAGAACTCTAACTTTGTAAGAACACCTTCTACCATTTGTTCAGTTACATGATGTATTTTAACAATTTTATGTAAATATTTTGCATTGCTTAATTGCTGGTATTTTTCTAGAGACTGATCAGCTAATTGTTTGTACTCTTTACTATCTGTATTTTTTTCTGCCGGAGCTCCCAAGCGGATGCTGCGTTTATCTCTTTTATTTTCATCTTCATCAGATACATCTTTATCGCTGAAAATTTCATTACAATGTACATCAATTTCCTTGCTTCCTTTCCAAGGGCGATCCCAAATTTTTGAATGACAGTAAAGGATGTTGCCTGCATTACATTTGGAATTTGTGGTACATGATACGGGTGTAGCCATGAAATCTATTTTATAAATCATTCCTGAAACAAGGTGTTCAATTACCTGTTTTACGGTTATATTATGTTTTGCTTTCGTTTTATGAACACTTTGGTATTTCTTTAACGACTCTTCAGCCAATAATTTGTATTTTTCATTATTAGGATTCTTTTTTTTTGGAGCTCCCGTTACCGACCGTTTACGTTTAATATTTGGCTTGTTTAAATCTTTTTCTTTTTGAGTATTAAAATTATCTATGTCTTGTCTTGGATTCGAAACACCAACATCAGTAGGTATATACCGTTTTATTCTGGATTCACTCCCTAAACCGTCACAATTAACTATATACTCAGTCTTCTGCAACCAAGGCTGTTCCCATATTTTTGAATAACAGACATGTTTTTTATTTTGGTTATTTTTATTTGTTATTTGAAAATACATTTCAGTTAGAAGTCCAGATACAACTTTCGCTGTAACATTTTCAACTTTTATAACTATATACTCATTACCAATACTTTGTGCTTGTAAAAACTTTTCCAATGATTTATCAGCTAGCAATTTATATTTTGGTTCAGTGGGATCTTGTGGTTGAACTCTCCCCCCTAATGATCTTTTTTTAATAGACTTATGACTGTTTTTGTCTATAGTGTCATCACACTTGACCTTTATTTGTTTACCATCTTCTAACCAAGGTCGATCCCATATTTGCGCTTGACACTTTCGTAGTGGTTCATTATCTAATAATTCACAAGTATTTAAATCAACTTTATATTCATTTTGACATTTTGTGTAACCCACAGCAAACTTTACTTCAGTCAACAATCCTCCTATAAGCTGAGTCGTCACAGAAATGATCTCTACAACCTTTTGCTTATTGTTCCTATTTGAATTGACGTCTAAATATTGCAAGGCATCTTGCACCATGTCAAATATTTTTGGATCATTTAAGCCCTTTATTTCATTTGATTTTTGCTTCTTAGTAAACCTTTCATCAATAGGCCTTTGAGTACATACATATGTCAATTTCGTCTCTTTTAACCAATGTCTTTCATGTACAGTTATTTCACACATATTAGAATCCATACTTTGTATTACTGTGCAATTTTTTCTATTCTCATATGGAATTGTTTTATTGCAATCAGTATACACAAGATTTATGATAATTTTTGTTAGCCTACCCGAAGCTCGTTGTGTGTTAGCTTCTAATATTTCTTCAATTTTCATTGCATTAGGATTCAATGATTCTTTTTCGATTTTTTTGACTGATTCCTTAGTAAGTTTTAATAGTATGGGATCATTCAATGGAATACTTTCTGGTTTGCTGAGCAATTTCTTTTTCTTTTTCTCATCATGACAAAATGCACTTAAAATTTGAGGTGTATTTTGTTCGAAAACTTCAATCACACCATTGCAAATTTTAGTTACCTCATTACTAGTGTCACAATCTACTTTGTCACAAGGAATTGCAACACGTGCTTGGATGTAAAAAAAATGCTGGAAATTTTCATACTCTTCTTCGGCAGCAATAATTTCTTTGAGAATCCTTGTTTTAACTTCTAAATCCATCTCATTTATGTAATCTACCAAATTCTGTCCTAATTTATATAAATATTGTGCATTGTTGACATTATCCTTAATCTTATGAATCTTTTCAGCGAGAGACATAATTTTTAAATCATGGTTGTAACTTCTTTTATTCCTTACAATATCATAGTGATTACCATCGAAACCAGCAGAGTTGAAAAAATTTATCAACTCATCTATTGCTTTCTTCTTATCTTCATTTAAAAAACTAGTCTTTTCTTGATTCTCGAGTGGTTTCTGCGGAGCTGAATTGTCACTGTATTGCCTCACTGTCTCCATAGTAGAAACATGGTGTGTATTCTCATCACCTGTGTTTGGTGATTTTATTGTTTCACTGAGTTCACCTTCAGTTGTTTCATGAAATTTAGAATGAGGAATTATTTGTTCTTCCAAATTTTTCATTTCATTCTCAGTTAGACTTTTTTCTTGTTGAGGCTGCACCTGTACATCTGTGTTATGAATTGCTTTAAGAATTTCATCTGCAGATCCTGTATTTGCAATATTGTCATTATTAGGAGAAAGTTTTGAGGTACCATCATCACCGTTGTTGTTAGCAGATAGATTAATATCATTATTTCTATTATCATTGTTTGGTATATATTCACCCTCATCTCCAAATAGCCATTCCTCTGTACAGTTGTTCGATAAAATAGTTCTATATTTAGAACCATCGCGCATTCTTATCCAAGTTTTTTCTAGTATTGTTGCCTTACATGGCTTAATTTCGACACAGTCATCTTTTGGTGGTGAGCATTTATTGAAACCAACTTGAAGTGTTAAGATATATCGGACACCACTGACAACCTGTAGTAAATTTTTTTTTATTAATATTTCCAAATTGATTACTGTAGAACATATATCACAAATTATATAATTTTTTTACTGTATTATCTACATATATTTTAAACTTACTTGTACTTGTCTTTCCACATCGAGCACAGAGTCAAGTGAGTGCTTGACACTAGGCTCATGTTTATCTAATTGCTTGATAGCGAGAGCAGCTAGGTCATTGACTCCAGGTGCTTGAATGTTCACATGACTTGAGCACCCTATACAGGAGCCACCAAACTGTTTTCTTGGTATTGCTACAAATTGCTCACCAGATGTAACCTGATAATAAAATAATGGTGATGATATTTTATTGACTTTTTAATTTATATATATTCAAATCAAGCCACTTCAGGCTTTATATAAAGATTATTTGGTTTTAAGGCAACATAAGTAACATTTTCGACATAACTACAATATAATAATTATTTTGAAATATTTTACCCCAATATTCGATTGGACTTCATTATCCAAATGGACAGGTTCATGGGCAGTGGGAAGTTCTGTTTGAGTAGTTTGATCAATTTCCTGCTCATCATCTTCACTGGACCTTTGCTCTGTTATTTGATCAATGTTTTCACAGTGATACTCATTATTCTGTACACTTATACCAATTTCGTTCAAGTCTTGTATAGTTGCAGAGCATTTGAAATATCTTGAAGAATCTAAGTCATGATTATCTGTGGCTTTCAATTTGATTTCAATATGGTAACTTTCACTAGCATCATTCTAGAACAAAACAATTTTATTTTGCCTAACTATTTATTTAAAAATTCAGTTACTTGACTTTAATGTAATTTTTTAAATTTTTTTTATAATTAGTATGTAACATTAATTGCTTCAAGGTTACAAGAAGTTATTTGCCTGATAATGTTTTCAAACATTAATATTTTGATATCATAAAAAATAAAATTACATATTTATTTATAATTATATATAACCAATGAACATAAGATAATTTAAACAGGGGTCTCCCTTACGATAACCTTAAGCAAAAAAAACGTATATTCTATTGTTGCACTAACCGTTTTTTGCGCGTTAATAATAGCACCATCTTCGTAAGTGTACGGCTGGTTTGGTAAGTTATTTAGATAATCCACAAAACCATTTAAAAACTTATCTTTTCTTTCGAGGTCTAATTCGGCTAAACAACCAGATAATAGAAAATACACATTTAACGTAAACGCAAATTTTAACCACCGCATGACGTATTATTCAGGCGATATCATAGCTGAACACACAAAAACGGAATGAAGAAAAGACTATGTCACTACGACTTATTTAAAATAGTGAATGATTCAACAAAACCACAATGATCACTGATCATAACAATTATTAACAAGACAATAATACATTCACAATTACAAAATAATATGACTTTTGTATTGACATTGACACATAACGTCTTTATAAATTAAACACACATTAAACATATTTAAAGGCCAGATAAAATTACGTAAAAAAAAAATTATATCATTAGATAAGCCGCAAATGCATTAAATATTTAAAATAATATTATTATTAAATAAAAGACGTATGTAAGTAAATATGTTGTCTGGTTTAAAAGATGAGTATAGTCTAAAACAATATGAGATTTAATTTGAAACAAGAATATTTTTAATGACAATATTAAGATTCTCATTTTATATAAATAAAATCCCAACAACAGTCGGCTCCTTCAAATCTAAATATCATACAATTTGACGGACACTTTTGTTTCACAAAGATACACCACCACACCTCTGGACTGCATATTTCAGAACTTGAAAAATTATTGACGGTTTACATTTTGACCACGGTCTTACAAGATCGTGTTTTTGACGTTTCACTAATCACCATTGAATGACACTGACAAATACTGATTGACAAACTATTAGTTGACAATTGACATTTAATAAATAAATACCGTTATAGCTTCGTTGTACTTGTAGCTTTCACCCCTAAGTTTTAATTTATTTTGATATGTATACATTATTTTTTTTATGTGTAATATATGTTATGCTAATTTAAATATACACCATGACTGAGACAAATAAAAAACTTTCAGCACCTTCATCAAATAATAAAATGTATGTCAATTATACTGAAGTTTTAATAAAAGTACAACAAACTTTCATTTATGAATAAGATTAATGTAAATATTAAATTTTATTTCTATTGTTTTCTAAGATGGTGGATAACATTCGGCATTCTCTGCGGAGGAACATTCTTGACTCGATTTTACAAAGTCTTAGAACCTGATCATGTTTGGTGAGCTTTGAATTTAACAAATATATTTCTTATATTATTGTTACTACTATGTAGTACTACCATATAATTGCGTTCTTGATATGCTATACTGTAAAAGATTAAATATTAGAAATGAATAAAAATACTATTGTTACAGTTGGGATGAAACACATTTTGGCAAAATGGCAAGTTGGTATATAAATCGAACATTCTTCTTTGATGTCCATCCTCCGCTTGGAAAGGTACCATTATTCAGTTAAAAGAAACCATAGAAATCAATAAGATAACAATGATGATTACCTTTGGTCAGTTAGTTTAAAATTTAATTATAAACTTCATTTGACCAATTATTAAAAAAAATGTCCTTGGTGATAGGACTAAATCCAAACCAAATAGAAAATATTTTATACACTATTGACAGTGGCAATTGATAATATGCAAATAGATTTTTGTTTCATTAAAATTCAATAATATGTTTTAAATTTGTATAATTAACATTAGAATGACTAAATTTTAGATGCTCATAGCCTTGTCTGGAAAGCTGACTGGATACGATGGAACATTTCCTTTTGAAAAACCTGGTGACAAATATGATGGGGCTAGATATGAAGGCATGAGAATTGTAAGTGAAAATATAATTACAATAGTAAATTAAGCTGCATTAATTTCTTATTATTCAATTAAAATCAGATCCAGATATAAATAACTTTGCCAAGATGGATAGAAGGTTTGTATTAATAAATTTAACAAATGTAAGTATATGTAATCACATGCATTTGTAAAGAGATCTTTTAATGAAAAGTTGACAATTAGACAGTCTTATTAGTGCTGCTAGCAGTATAAGAACCAAACTCTAGTGAAATTAAATTTAGTTATTTCATTCACTTTCACAAATTCACTTATACTTATTGATTTCATATGTATGTTACTTTTTATTGATGTGGTTAAGAGACAATAATTTACTCCATATGAACAATGTTTTTGAAATAAAAAAGTATCTGCGCAACCAAATTTCAACTCTGTTTTAATAATGACTTAAAATTTATATACAAGTACTACTCAATTAATTTATAATAGGACTAATTAAATTTTATTATAAGGTTAAATAAAAACTTTTGTTACAGTTTTGCACTACATTAGGAGCTCTGATAATTCCACTCACATTTTTAACAATGTGGGAGATGACGAAATCAATTGACTCCACTTTCATTGGAACATTACTTTTACTATGTGGTAAGCATTTGTCCTTAATGATTTGAATACTTCATAATATATGGCAGAACATTTTAATCTTAACTAAAGATTGCAGGTTCAAACCCAGGCAAGCCACTGAGTTGTCACATGCTTAATTTGTGATTACAATTTATCTTATAATTGGTGTTAAACAATTTGCAATGTATCTATGGTACTCTGTCTTATGAAATGGATACAATGAACTAAGAGCAAATTGTTTGATAATGATTTTGGCTAACAGTTTGAGAGATCATGGCACATAATATGTTAATTGAAGTGTAGCGACACAAGGACACACACAATGTCGTAAATGATGATTCAATATATATATTAAACATTTTAATTTACGAAATATATATAATATTCTTTGGAATTGTTTTTTTTTCTTTCTTTCTGTTTTCTGTAGTTTGTTATTCATTTCTATATAACTTTTATATTTTTTTTAGATGTCGGCTTTTTGACTCTTAACAGATACATTTTGCTTGACCCAATTCTATTATTTTTTATGAGCTGTTCATTATATGGTGTGTTTAAGGTAAGCTTCTTAATTTAATTTTGAACATATTAAAAAAAAAATGGTTTACATTAAAATGATGATTTTTAGATAATTTTGTTTCCATTTGTGATCTATTGATTGATTTTGAATAAATTAATTAATTAAACAGGTTCGATCACTCACTGATTCTGGTCTCGAGCCATTTTGCACAAGAATGTTATGTTGGCAATTATACTTGGGCGCTTCACTTGCTTGCACGATGTCTGTTAAATTTGTTGGCCTGTTTGTTGTGCTCTTTGTCGGTCTTCGGACTATTGCCGATTTGTGGAATGTTCTGGGTGACTTAACGAAGCCTGTGGTAAGTTGAATCTAACTAAAACATTTTATGTAATTGTTATTAGTTCATGTAATGAAATAATTAATTGACACATGTAATTAATTAAACAGAGCAAAGAGAAATGCCAGTTTATTAACATTGATAAAATAATAATAATAATCTTTATTCACATAAAAAAATTATAATGAAGTCCCTGAATTCTGTGATAGGATAAAGATAAGCTTATAACGCCAAATTTCCGATCCGAGATATTTATTCATAATTTTTTTTTTTTTATTATGGTCTGTCGTATAACAGCAAGATTGTTGTGCCATGCCACCTAATGGTAGAAAATCACATAAATTGGTTTCTAATAATGAAAAATTATTTTCAGAGTTTGACGATAAAGCATCTAATTGGCAGAAGCATTACTCTTATATTGTGGCCAATTATACTGTATGTTTTCTTTTTCTGGATTCATCTAACAGTACTCAGCAAAAGGTAAGTGCACACTCACGATCCAAAAAAAACTGACGTAGTTCCTGTTGATATATGTTACCACTATGTTGTAATGGCAATAGAACAAAATGTTCCATTCCATTACATAAGTATCTTTTTTATTATTCTAGTGGGAACGGGGATGGCTTCTATTCATCAGGTTTCCAAGCACGTTTGGAAGGTAATAGCCTTCACAATGCTAGCGCACCTAGAGTTCTCGCCTATGGAGCCATCATCACTCTAAAGAACCACCGAACAGGTGGGGGATATCTCCACTCCCACCACCACCTGTATCCAGCCGGCGTGGGAGCGAGACAGCAACAGGTAAAGTATACCTCTACCGGGGATCTGTACGTGGATACGATATCGTCCGAGCAATAGTTTACACTTGCGAAATTGTAACTGGTAGTAGGTACCCACAGGGCAGGCTCGCCTAGCGCGGGGCCCCTGGACGTTTTGTGATATCGTTAATCCTTTGTGTTATTCAATTTATATTATTCAAAAAATAATCGCACCGCACCCGGTCGATGGAGGTTAAACTAGTCAGCACGTGTCCGCCCGCAGATAACGACGTACACGCACAAGGACGACAACAACCGCTGGCAGGTGCGCCCGTGGGACGGGGCCGCGCGCGCGGGCGCGGTGCGCGTGCGCAGCGGCGACCTGCTGCGCCTCACGCACGCGGCCAGCGCGCGCAACCTGCACTCGCACCGCGAGCGCGCGCCGCTGTCGCACAAGCTGCTGCAGGTCACCGGCTACGGGGAGGTGAGGCCCTCGGGGGCGTCGGTACACTTGTATCTCATTTTATTATCGTATGTTTTTAATTTTAAATCTTAAGTTTTCGTCTGTTACGGTGTCGCTGGGAGTCCGGCTGGTGCGAGAGTTTGCAATCGATATTATTTATTATGATATTTTCTTCTTTGTAAACGGTTTTCCTTACGTTTCCAACGTTCAGTGCAAATACGAGTAAATCGATCGATCTCGAACCATTAATGTGTTGTAAACGAGGAATTATCGAGCGCACCCGAAGGACGATCGGTGACAGTTTAATGATATAATTATTCCAGGACGGCGTCGGCGATGCAAACGACGTGTGGAAGGTCATCGTATCCGGTGGCAAAGATGGGGACGAAATCCAAACCGTTCGCAGCAAGATCATGTTCGTGCACTACTTGCAGGTAAATACCATTTACATATTATATGAAGACTTTAAACAGTCTCGCTGTGTACTAATTATATTTATACATTACTCGAGTTTGAAGTGCACTCAACTCTTCAAATATATAAATGTAACTGACAGCTCTTACAGTTTGGTTTTTTAACCGTATTAACAATTGTGTCGAATCATCGTGGCTCGGAAGCAGAATTACGCCACTATCGTCAATTAACCATAACTGATACTAAATTTTTCTAGGAAATATCGTAATAACAATTACGATGAAACATCACTGAGCGTTTCCGTATGGACTAGGCGAAGGACGTTCGAATCGAACTAATTGCCCATCGTAGCCTACCGTCGTATCGTACCGATCTTTGCTACCATTTCCTTTAATAACGGTTGTGTCCAAGCTCACGATATATTCCCGCGCTTGGGTACATCTCTTATGTAGCTCATAATATTAAGAAAATATTTATAAATGTTTTTATCAATGTTTTATAAATGGAAGAAAATAATTAGATTCAGTACTGTGTTGGACTGCGATCATATAATTTAATTATAATAACCTTACATATACAAATGGATGCTTGCTTGCTTTTTATTTTCATTCTACCCTGAAAGCATAAAATATCTTTCATCTGATTAGGTAAAAAATCTGTCGGTTGTTTGTCACGTGCTTAGAAATGTCTGGTCATTGGTATCAACGAAAATAGGTGGCGTGCGAGGCATTGCAACGCTAGCAACATCATATCTATACAAGTAAATAAAACTGGAGTGTCTGTTTATAATATTAAAATAACCGGTTTTTACTAAATGCATATAGACGTATACACGGTACATATACCAAAATATTTTATTTTTTAATTTTTTTCCGGTCTTTTTGTTCCGGCTAATCTCTGAAACGGCTGGACCGATTTTGACGGGACTTTCACAGGCAGATAGCTGATGTAATAAGGAGTAATTTAGGCTACTTTTATTTTAGAAAAAAAATCGATGCATAAAATAGTAGAATTCCATTAAAATTAGCATACAGAATTTATAACTTATCGTAAACTCGAACTCGTTGCGAACTGAATAATAACTTTTTTTGTTAAATTCCACGCGGACGAAGCCGCAGGTAACAGCTGGTTATTAATATATCCGATCTCTGACACGTAAAAGAAATTGATCGGATAATTTAAATGTAATTGAAATGTGCAGGCGTGCGCTTTAACGACGACCGGCAAACAACTCCCGAAGTGGGGCTTCGAACAGCAAGAGGTCGCATGTAATCCTAATTTACGAGACAAAAACGCCCTTTGGAACGTCGAAGACAATATATTCGATCAGTGTAAGTATTATTTCAGATAATATAAATTAATATGTAGTATTAAGATAAATTATAATTACATTTTAATGAACATTCTTGTATCTATTACAACCTTGAGGCAACTTGCGATAAAGAACATATTCAAATAACAGGAAACAGGATATCGTTGTTTTAATTTTATGCCTATTTCTCAATTCAAATTATCAATATCAAATTAATTAACAAAATGCTTGGTTGACAATATTCGGATTTCGGACTCTTAATGTGGCTAAGACATGATTAAAAGACAATTTAAAAAACAAATCTGATTTAAAAAAAAATCACCCCCATTCACCCTTGTAATGGTGGTTTTTTTTTCAAATTTAAATGGGACCAAACGGAAAGTATGAAAAAGGAAACAAAAAAATATTCGGTTCATAAATGAAGGAGTTCTGAGGTATCAAACATAAAAAAAAAAATCATCTTCCTTTTTTTTAATCGGCTTAAATTCATTCTAGTTACAACCAATTGACATCCCCCAATTTAATATAATATTTCCCATTTATTCAATAATTACAGTGCCAAAGATGAGCTTCGAAGTTTATGCGTCGGGTTTCCTGGAACGCTTGTTCGAGTCTCATGCAGTGATGTTGCAGGGGAACGCTGGCCTGAAACCTAAGGAGGGGGAAGTCACCTCACAACCGTGGCAGTGGCCCATTAATTATAGAGTAAGGAATTATGCGTGACATATTCTATTATAAATGTGGCATATTAAGTATTATTTAGTAGAAATACTTTATTACACACTATTTCTATACGTAAATATTTCTTGAGACAGCTTCAAACAACACTAAGCTTTTGAGAGCCTATTTGAGTAAAGTAAATTTTGGTATAGCAAAATGAATCTGCAAGGGTGGTCTTATTGTTTTCAGAATTTTCTTCCAAACAACCTTTAAATTAAAAAAATGGAGCATGCAATAAAAACAGCTTGGTCGTAGTATTTAGTTGTTTTAAAACAGAATGACTTATTAGAAAAATTGTTTCAGGGTCAGTTCTTTTCAGGCAGTGCACACAGGATATACTTGCTCGGCAATCCAGTTGTATGGTGGACCAACCTCGCATTTCTCGTCGTATTCTTCATCGTCTTTATTTACAATTCAGTGAGAGAAAAACGTGCAAAAGCATTTGGGAGAACTATACAAGGTACTTATTATATACAATATCATATTTGTATTATTACTCCGGTCGAGTAGCAGCGTTCGTTTGAGATGGGTATTCAAAAGTACTACAGTAGAACCTCGATTATCCGAACCAATTGGGACTGAGACTAGTTCGGATAATCGAAACGTGGGTTTTTTGGGACGAGATCATAATCAACACCTTTTTACATAAAAACAGTAAATACATATTTATATTAAAATTTTGCATATTAACGTTGAAATATATATATGTGTATGTGTGTATTTTCAACACCTAAAAAGAGACGAATACATTTTGTTATATATTTTTTTATAAAATCAAATTCAATTTTTAATCGACGAACTGCTGTAACGGCCTCGTCACAACAAACAATGTATCTTTGTACCAATGTTAGGATAATTGAGCGTTCGGATAAACTTAGTCATCGTTCGGTTTATTGAGGGTTCGGATGATCGAGGTTCTACTGTATCAACATATATTCGGTTCGCAGAGAGCGGTGCGGGCGGGCTGCTGAACGCGGCGGGCTGGAGCTTCACGGGCTGGGCGCTGCACTACGTGCCGTTCTGGGCCATGGGCCGCGTGCTCTACTTCCACCACTACTTCCCCGCGCTCGTCTTCAGCTCCATGCTCACCGGTACGGCCGCTCGCTCGCCACTAATTAAATACATATCGATATCGCGCCAATTCAACGTTAAACTTTATTTATCTTTACTACCGCTGGGTTGGGAATTGGTACAAACACGGCACCTATATTCAATCTTTTAATGTAGCCGTTCGACTAAGAGGACGGTTAAAGTAAAAATAATTTCACATAATTTTATTTCATTTACGTATTACGTAATGTAATTTCGTTAATTCGAATTTTGTAAGCTCAATTGAACCAGTGTTATTAGACAGATCATATCACATTAACTTGTATATATTTGTTAATTTTCCAGGTATTCTCACAGTGTATTTACTGCGAAGCATTAGAAGTTATTTGAGCCAGGAGTTGGGGAGAACGGTATACCAGTGTGCCATGGGTCTGGTGATATCCACTACCGTGTATAGTTTCTACTTGTTTTCGCCTCTCGCTTACGGTATGAACGGACCTCTGTCCAATGAACCCAACTCAACGATGACTGGATTGAAATGGCTGGAGTCGTGGGAATTTTAAATAAAAATGCTTTTAAATGTTGCAAGATTATGCATATCTGTATTTAAAGTATATTAATATATTTCCGTCCTTAAATATAAGCAAAACAATGAGTACATTTACATGATAACAAAAGTATGTTAAAGAATATGATTTATTTTTACACTATTTATACTTTTATTAAAAAAAATAAAAATTATACACAGACAAAAAGGTTTTATTTTATTAATAAATCTTTGTATTCAATCCTCTAGAAAATATAATATTTATTCAGAATAAAGATTATTAAAAATAATATATCTTTAAGATGGCAATCCAAACATCTAGTGCTATCTTTTTTTACAGCAATTTTATTATTATTATTAGTAATGTAATGATAATGCATGTAGGTTCATGGACCGTGAGTGCTTGTAATATTTATATATTAATAAATGAATATTCAAAGTCGTCATATTAGAATAGTGTTTATATAAAAAAAGGAAATGAAACTTATGTCCTACTGTGCCTATTTAGCACAAAAATATTGATAGAATTTTAACCATAATAAGTGAACCAGCATAATAAGTGAATTTATTATTATTAACTATTCCTTAAGCAGTTCAGCACTCGATATCGTACGCTCTATAATGATACGAATAACGAACCGTAGCTTTTTTTATAGCATAGGAAGGCGGACGAGCATATGGGCCACCTGATGGTAAGTGTTCACCAACGCCCATAGACATTGGCATTGTAAGAGATGTTGACCATCGCTTACATCGCCAATGCGCCACCAAACTTGGGAACTAAGATGTTATGTCCCTTGTGTCTTTAATTACACTGGCAAGTGCTGCTGTTTTGCGGTAGAATATCTGATGAATGGGTGGTACCTACCCAGACGAGCTTGCACAAAGCCCTACCACCAAGTAAAGTACCGTTTCGCAATATGTCGAGCATTCCTCGATAAATAACCTTAAAGAAACGGAATTAGCTAATAATAATAAAGCATTTATATATATTTTAAGTTCTTGGAACGCAACGTACATTCACATCTTTTTCGTTTAACCATTGCCGTTCCCAAATTTCTGAATAGCAGCTGATAATTTGAGGTGGTTTAATTATTATACAAGGAAGATTTATTGGTTCCATGTCATTCGTTAGTAGGCACGTGGTTGGTATAGCATCGAAATTTATTCTCGTCAACGTTCCTGCGACCACTTGGGTTGTGACGTGAGTCACTCGTATTTTATGATGTCGATTGGAACTAATTTCTTGCAGATATTTATTAAGCGATTCCTTAGCCATGTCTTTGAATACCTGACTTTCCTGATCTGCTACAGTTTCGGCGCCAATAATTGTGCCTTTATCAGAAAGCTGTGTCCCTTGTTTACGAAAAAAAAAAATACAATAATAAATAAATAATAATCCAACCTCGATTTTATATTCGAACTAAATAGGATTTTAAAGGTGAAATTTTCCAATTACGTTAAATGTTTATGAAGATCTTTGAAATAGTCATAGTTTAGAATTAATTTTACAAAAAAAAAATTTTGGTTTTAATAAAATGTGGAAAAAATAGTTTATCCCTTTATTTTATTGATGATGATTATTTTATTGTAACTCACCTCTTTGCTGTTAGCGTTACCCAAAATCATTAACACAAAAAAGATATAAACTAAAAACTTGTAAAGCCCCATATTTTCGAAATCAATTTGATTACAGAACGGTTAAAGATTGAAAACTAAACATGTATACGGGTACTTTTCAAACATTCGATTTATTTATTATTATTATTGATATGCGAGTAATATATATTCTCGTGAAACACTCTTAGTTTGATGAAGTGTTATGTATGATAAGATATAAGTATATGTAATTATAATTGTTTATTAGATTAATTCATCGTATTATATTGATACGCAAGTAATATATTTTATTCCCAATATTCTCTTGATACATTCTCAATTTAATGAAGTGTTACGATAAGATGCCTGCCTCGGTCTAGTGGCTAGATGTAAGGCCGCAGACTCGGAGGCCCTGGGTTCAATTTCCAGGTCGGGCCAATAAAAAGTTATTAAGTTTTACTGTCTCAAAATTCTCAATAGCGCCCTGTCTGGAAGTTGGCCTTGGAAAGCACGTGAAGCCGTTGTTCCTGCACCTGAACTCTTTCCGATTGTATCGGATTACCGTCCTATCGGATTTTGAGAACTAGGGAATAGAGAGTGCGCCTGTGTTTACGCACACACTTGTGCACTATAATATGTCCTGCGCAGTTGGCTTATCAATCTTGAGATTGGCCGCCGAGGCCGAAATCGGTCTGGAGGACATTACATTATATGCCGATTTCCGGTTAGAAGAATTACAGAGACAGGGCCCATTAACTCGTCTACCTTGCTATTATAAATTTAGAAAAAAAAAACAAAAGGTTTGTCAACAAAAAAACTGGTCCACACTTCTGGTGACTCAAGAGCTGGCGCTTATTTAGTCCAAAGCCTGAGCTTAGCAGAGAGACCATAGTGTCAGCTTCTTGGGTACAATGCCACAGGATAATCTCGAAGACAGCGTGATTTTTCTTTAAAATTTTATTTGTTTGTTTTTTATTTTAGTTTTATAATTTAATAATAATAAATATGTTAGAGTTATTTATAATTGTTCTTTGTAAAACACATCTATATTGAAGTTAAAAAAAGGCTATTCAGAAGTGGACTGCGGTAAGTAGTTATTAAGTAGGTAAGTACTAAGTAGTGATAAGATAGGTACCTACTATCGTGACTAACATTATTAGTTACGAACATAATTGCCACTTTAATGTCACAAGTTCACCAAATATATGGCGTAGTAAAAAGAACTGCAGCTGTCATTAGAAATTCCTTGTCGGCACTTTCCGATATTTAACCGAAATCAATTATGATTTATCTATAAGGTACTGACTTTGGTTTTCTTTATATCATAGCCAAAGCAGCGAATGCGCGTAAAAATAAATCAGTGATTATCAAATTCTTATTTTATCTGGCAGTGGCAGTAAAAAGGGAGTGGGCAGAATTAAATTATGTAATTCATGGACACATTCTCCGAAATTTACTCGATAGAAAACCGAAAATGACGCAAGTATACGTCTGTATTACTGTTACTATTAGTCTTAAGTCTTTATTTATACACCTTTAAACTATACATGCATTAATTGTCACAAGTTAACTATCATAGACATTGCTCACACGCAGCCACAGTCTTATACACAAGTCTTACAACGGAGCCCAATTTCAGTAGTGAGAGATTGGTACGATCGTGTCATAACTTTTTTTCCGCGTCAACGCCGCTGTTCGTCATTGCTATCGATGGGTGCGGTGCGCAGTGCGCACTACGCACGCCGTATGAGTTACACGCGATTGCTTATTATATAATAAACACATGTGAATAAAACAATACGAGCTTTGTACTGTATTTTCATCATCTATTAATTTAATGGTTTTTATGAAATACGAAATAAATTCGAGTAAAGTGATGAGGGTTGAATAACATGTGATAGAAAAAGAGACAGAATGCTATTCTGTCTTCGTTGCACAGCACAACCATCTATTGTCATGCCTCTGGCGGCCGTAAATTGAACTATTGTTGTTGTAAGACCTATGTATAAGACCGTGCACGCAGCCTTGAGGCAAACTGTCTGTCAATTTTTAGTACTTTCTATAGTTTTGACATTCCTACTAACGTTGATGTTCGAGACTTCGCAGCCGAGACTTGACTAAAGCATCGTCCCCAATTAGCCTCCTGGCGCGCCTCTCGATCAAGTCTAGAGCCTGAAGTTAGTACTTAGCAGAGCCGTCCCAAAGGTGAGAGCAGTGCTCCATACATGATCATACATATATAGTCTATACTGAATACCTCTATCATAATTAAAATGCACGGAGTTAATTAGTATTAACAAGAATAAAGAGTTATAATGATAATAAGAATAACTGATTGACGTAGGATACTGGTTCGTACCTACCCAAACGGGCTTGCACAAAGTCCAATCGCCAAGTAAATTATTTAAGTATCTTATATGCTGTTGTCAATAATATACGTACATTTGTGTCGGAAAACTTACATATCTACATATTATAATTTTAATGAATCGTCGTTACAAAAAAACTGATATTTCCTAATGTTTTTATTATTAATACGAAATCGTGATATATCGATATATTTTTGTAATTTTTTAATAAAACGATTGCGTCTTTGTAGCTTTCTTATTCACACATACACAACCATTCACTTTTCCTTTACTTTATAATAATTATGAAAACATAAATTATATGTATATGAGGTATATACTTTTGTAACTACATTTTTTGTTTTTGCAAATTCGCAAACATGTTTGATTTGTCAAGAAACACTGGACAGGTATTTCTAATAAAATTATTTCTCATAAAATTTGAATAAGTTTATTTAACTCAAAAAGTATGAAATATAATCGAATAATAGTATCTATATGTAGGTACGTAGCAAAAGTAATATGTTTTTAAATTAATATAAATTCAAGGAGTTCTTCGATTCACTGAGATATGAAATAACAATGTTGGTGAACTATGCGTACCAGTTATACCCACGTCAGCCCGTGTAAGTATTTTGACACGAGACTTGTATTTTTCTAATATGTTTCCAAGGTACTTCGTATATTTCTGAATAGCAGGCTAAGATTTCGGCTACATTTGTTGATACAGCAAAGAAGTTTATTCTAGTCACTGTTCCCGTAACGATTTGGGTCGTTACCCTATTTACTTGCAACACTTTATATAGACGCCGAGATCCATTGTCTTTAAGATACTTCGCAAGCGATTCTTCAGCCATTGCTTTATAAACAGGCTTATTCGGATTCTCTTCCTTCAATCCGCCCGGAGTGTATTGCTGAAATGTTAAGTTATAGGTTTTTTGTTATCATAAAACAGTAACAACGATATAATTCTTAAGTATGTTTTAAATAATTCATGCCGAATGAAAAGAAGAATAACAATGAATAATTTGACATTCAAAACCTTTATCAAGCTTTTCTTAAATGTCTATACTAAAACGGATAATCTTTAGCAACTTTATCTATTAAATATGTTGTTAAAGCATTCGTTTGTTAAACAATGCTTTCTTTCATATGTTGACATATGAAAATAACCTTCAAGAAAAGAGTGTAGATAGGTACTCATTCCTCAAAGGATAGCAACGCACCTGCAAGCCCTCGAGTGTTGCAGATGTCCATGGGTGGTGATAATCACTTTCCATCAGGTGTCTCCTGCTCGTTTGCTTTTTTTATGTAAGAGGGACTTACATAAAAAAAAGATAATAAAAAGAGTAAAATCATTTTTTAACTAACTATATTCCACAGGCTATAGTTCTTATAATAAATACTATATTTTTATTACAGGTAATAATAATAATAGTAATAGTCCTTCAGAGAGATTTTGGCCACGGCGTCGAATCTCAAGAGAGATAAGCCAACTACGCAGATATTAAAGTGCACAAGTGTTTGCGCAAACACAGGTGCACTCTCTATTTCCTAACTCTAATAACCCGATGGGAGGGCAATCCGACACGAACGGAAAGAGTTCATTCGCAGTGTATACTCTTCCAACTTCCAACTCCGGGCAATGTCAATTTTCGACAGAAAATCTCAATAGCATTTTATTGGTTTGATCTGGGATTTGAACCCAGGACCGCCGTCTCTGCGGCCTTAACCACTAGACCAACGAGGCAGTCAATCACCTATAGGTACTAAGCTATAATAAATACCAGCCATGATCATCAGTACATCCACTTTACTTCAAGGACCTACGTGACAATCTCATCATATATACCTTTGAGTACTCCGCCTCGAAATGGACGTGGTTAGGATGACATGTCCGTGTACCGAGACAAATACATAAAATTGTGTGGTTTCACAGAGGGTGCGTAGTCGCAAAAAAAAAAGTGCAGTCGGGGGACCCCGTCAGGAACGAAGTTCTGTGCGATATTTTTTCGACTCAAACCGAGTTTTAAAATGTAGATTTTATTTGATTATATTACTGTGTTTTTGTCAAACCAAAAAGCACCTCAACCTCCTATATATCGATCCTAAATTCGAACGCCCAACGTATCGCATTTTGTAGCATTTGGTAGGCACAGTATGAACGCTATTTCGTTATATGACATGACCTTGGGCCACTACCATTGCATGCTACTGTAAGCCGCGTAAAAGAACTTCGTTGCAATAAGTCGCCAAGCTTTGCCGCCTCCCGAAATTTGCCACCCTACGCCCGGTCCTAATCAGCCTATATAAAGATACGCCCTTGGTACATACGACATCACTACCACGGTAAAACTAAGAATTTACTTTTAGATTACTTACCTTACTGTTAAAATTGTTATTGTTTCCCAAACAACAATGAATGATGAACAAACATTGAATTAATGCAATGTAACCTTTCATTTTAAAGTGTAAGGGCTATTAAATAGTGTTATTGGGCCAATACACGTTCCAAGAATAGAAAATAATTAAAACATCTACGGCTTATATAGGCGGATAGTAATATACTTTAAAAAATTAAGTAGGTATGTATAATGTGTATAACTAATCATAACAATAATACAATTTAGCGTAAATGTAAATAAATACTTATTATAGCAAATTGGTCAGGGTAAGATTTGGTGTGTTTAGGTACATCTATTCTTATTTATTACTTTTTAGTTTTTACGGCATAAGCATAAAACACAAATTAAAAATATAACTGTTAAACAAATTATATTTTATCTAAAATATTGGTAAACTCAAATTTATAGGGTTACAACAGTTAAAAATTGGTATACTTACTTGATTTCGTAAGGATATGAAAACTAAAAAACTCAAATACAGCCAAACAGCAATACTTCGAAGTATCCAGTATGACTACAGGCACAAGGGAGATGACATCTTAGTTTCCAAGGTTGGCGGCACATTGGTAATGTAAGGAATATACAGCGCCAATGTCAGAGGGCCAATGTCAGTGACCAAAAAAAAAATAGCTCTTTTTCTAAATGGCTATTCTTCCAAAATAGCTACTAATGGCTACAAGGCCGTAAAATCCAAATACCGAACTGTGCATTAAAATAGGCAAGACATTTTGTACTAAAGCTGAACATCTGTTTTAAGCCAGACGTGCTTTCTATATGCCAAAAAATAGTTTAAGAGCTGCCAGAACATTCGGCTTAAGCACGTAAAACCGTAGTCCTGCGCCTGAGCTCTTTACTGTCATGTCGGATTTTCCGTCCTATAAGATTATGAGAGTGAATGAAGTGAGAGTGCACTTGTGTTGCGCACACACTTATGCACAACTGACGAGTTACGTATCCTGCGCAGTTGGCATAGTCATCATCATCAATACAAAATTAATTTATAACCAAAACTTGTATAATTTTTAATTACATCGTTCTACTATAAATTATTTCTTTAGTTACACCTGATTAACATGAAATATAGCAAACATTAATATAAATCAATTTTCTATACATAATTTAAGGCTTTATAATTAAAAAGCATAATGGAAATATGTATGAATGTTCTCGATTGTTGCATTAAAAGCAGTAAGAATATAAGATATCATACTAATATCATAGAGGCAACTAATATTATAAGTAATTTTTTTCATGAAATAGGTAGGCTAATGGGCAAGTCAGCTACCTTATGGTAAGTGCCACCAGGGGCGTCACATTAGCATGCGTAAGCGATCCCGTGGCGCCTCCTGACCAGGCGGAAAGGATACCGCTGGTTTTTTAGTGGGTATTCCGGCGCCTTCAGCGCCAGTAAGCCCCACATACCCTATAAAAAATGTTGGTCCTGAAACTATATAAGTACTAAGATATAAGGCATAATCTTATAAGTATATTCAAAACCCGTGTGAAAAACCCAATATTTTTTATATAACTCTCAGTAGCGCCCTGGAATCTGAGAAGTGTTTTTATTCCAATGCCTCGGAAAGCACGACAATCTTTTCGGATTACGCTTTCATAATTTGGTAGGGCGGTAATAATTAGACTACGAGGAAACAACGAGTACATTTGTGTTTGCGCACACTTGCACTATAATATGTTCCACGCATTTGGCTACGCGCGTTAGAGAAAGGCTGCCGTGGTCGAATGTATCAGGAGAACATCATCAGTTAATGGAAAATTTTATTATTCTTCTACTTCTGTTTCAACATTGATTACTTAAAGAATCGTATCTGAGATTGCCTGGGGCTAAACTTAAGGGGGACACATTTTGAGACCCTTGGGCGTAGGCACACACAATCAAAATACTTTGCACTTAATTAAGAGAATTAAGGCCCAAACGTAGAGGGGTCTTGGTATACTATACGTTTGCTAAATAATAAAAAAAAAGTAAATAAGCTGGTTTCACTTGCCTGATTATTAAAATACGAAAGCACTTCAATCTGAAAAATAATTGTAATTTAATAGAAAAACAGGTACCTATTATATTATATAGGGTTTTCCAATAGGGACGCTTGAACTTTGACAGCTGATTGCGGCCATGTTGTTTGAGTGACAGCTGTCAAATGCAGTGTGTTATATTCATTCCGTCCTCCCAAACCACCATGGCAGGTTACAGTGTCGAGCAGCACGTGCAAATCATAAAATTGTTTTATGAAAATGGGTCTTCAGTTCGAGCAACGTTCCGCGCACTTCGCCCGTTTTACGGTCGCGATGATCGTCTTGCCGAGTCGACTATCCGTCGATTGGTGGACAAATTCGAGTCAACCGGGTCAGTTAACAATCAGCCGGTTCCCGTGCGTCAACGTAACGCGAGATCTGCCGAGAATATCGCCGCTGTGCGCGACAGTGTCCTCGAAAACCCGCGGCAGTCAATTCCGCGTCGCGCACAGGAACTCGGCCTTTCGCAGACGACAACTTGGCGAATTTTGCATTGTGACTTGAGCCTGCACCCGTACAAGATCCAGCTGACCCAAGAGCTCAAGGTTAATGACCATAGACAGCGCCGTGTGTTCGCTGACTGGGCATTAGAGCAGTTGGAAGTTGACGCCGATTTTGGCAAAAAAATCATCTTCAGCGACGAGGCGCATTTTTGGATGAATGGCTATGTCAACAAGCAAAATTGCCGTATTTGGGACGAGACCAATCCACACGAGGTTCACCAAGTGGCAATGCACCCGCAGAAAGTGACTGTTTGGTGCGGATTTTGGGCCGGAGGCGTGATTGGTCGATAATGGTGTGGCCGTCACCGTCAATGGTGAGCGATACCGGTCGATGATAACCAACTTCTTTTGGCCTGAAATCGAGAATATGGATCTGGACAACATGTGGTTTCAACAGGACGGCGCTACGTGCCACACAGCACACGCTACGATGGAAGTTCTGCACGATCAAGCGCCCTTAATGGAAAACCCTATAGTATAGTACTAGCTGTGCCCCGCGGCTTCACCTGCGTATAATACCGTAGGCTTTACCGATCTTATATATGGCCTAACATTTGTGCCATCACATGTTCTTTGTGTGTATCAATATTCATTAAGATTGGTCAAGCCGTTCTTGAGTTATAAGAAGACATACAGATATTTAGACAGACAAAAATGAAAAAAATAGTATAATGTGAATCACTGCATCATAAAACGATTATTTATCACAAAATTAGGTGGAAAAAAAATGTACAGGCAGAACCAATAGATTTATATAGTAGTATAGATATATTATCTATAGTCCCCTTTTAATTCAAATTAAACCGTTTACAAACTATGATGGGCTTAAAAATAAGAAAAACGTGAGTGAACAGTACTAAGCATAATCTATTGTTTACCTATATATATTTTTTTAAATAAAAACAGTTGGACCTTGATATTGTTATTTTAATATATTTCTTATTATTATTTAAAAGCAGGGTCGGGCAGTTAGAAATATGTAAAGCGCGAGGTACTTAACCCCTGTCTTCTATATATAGCAAACTCAATAATAAGCATTGATATATTTTCTAAAAGTAAGGAGACATTATGGGGTAGCCTTTTAATTACAACTACATCTCCTATCAGTGTCGTTAGATTGCCATTAGATCCTCATCGCACTATAGTACGAAATTACGCTTAAATTGCAGAATAATTGGCAACAAACAAACTGAACAAAGAATAACTATTTCATTCCACCATTTCAAATACAGAGATAACAATGAAATACAATTAAAGGAGTATGCGAATTTTGATTCCACCCTCCAATAGCTACATGTCTCTCTCAACGGACTAAGATTTGGAACTTAATGCTATAGTAACTCTTGTTCACCTTAAAAATATTCTATCCCACGATGTATTAGACATCGCTATTGGAGCGAAATCGCATCATCTATATATAAATCTAGGCTGATTTTTATTCATTATATTTTTATTAATTTACGCGGTTGAAACCGCGTGCACAGCTAGTCCTTTATATACACCCTGCCTCATGCCTGAAAGTCATACCTGCCTACTTGGTGGTAGGGCTTTGTGCAAGCTCGTCTGGGTAGGTACTATCCAGACATCAGATAATCTACTACAAAACAAGAGTACTTGCTATTGTTGTGTTCCGGGTTGAAGGGTGAGTGAGCCAGTGTAATTGCAGGCACAAGGGATATAACATCTTAGTTCCCAAGGTTGGTGACGCATTGGTGATGAAAGCGATGTCTATGGGCGTTGTTGACCACTTACCATCAGATGGCCTATATGACGAGCATATGGGCCTATCGATATAAAACACATTATTGATTAGTGTTCTTATTTTAGATAAAAATGTAATTGGCAAAACTAAAAAAAATTAACGAATTTTATTATAGGAGCAAACACCTTGGCCGAGGAAGGATAAATTGACTTTGCGGAGGGAGACAGAAGCCTGGTCCTGTAAATTTTTCTTGGCTTCTCGTCTTCATACAATGAATGACGATTACGATTACAATAGTAATCATCAATCACAATTATTAAGAATCAATCAAAGTTAATCTGTATTCGTGATTGTTAATTACACATTGTATCCTTATTCTTTAATCTGATTACATTTTGCCCAAGTCACGTTTGTCATAGAAACAGTTCTATTGAAATAATTAACATAATTATGGACATATACACATGTGGCACAGTATATTCATAACAATATAACATTGTATAAAACATAACGTGATGCCACGGCAAGTTTGCTAAAATTGTTAAAATTAAAACATTATGTTTTATTACATTTCTTTTTTTTTTAGCAACGTTAAAGTATTTTTTCCTTGTTAAATAATAAAATATATGGGAATGTAAAAAAAACATTTTTATATAACATTAAAAAAATATTTTTTGAAACTATGTGTTTTCAATTTATTTTCAAGAATTAATTTTTTAAATTATAAAAAAGTAATTGTTTATACCATAAACAATTACTTTTTTATAATGCGTAATGTTTTATACAAAATTTTGAGTCTGGCCACTTTGTGTAAAATATCTGACATAAAAAAAATATAATTACAAATGGCGTTTACGTAGAATAGACAGATGTGTTCACGGCCACGATGGGCGATGATTCTTTGATATTACGAGAAGATGGTTATATACGTATGATCTTTCCTGTTACTTCATTGACGTATCACAGTAATTTAAACATAATAATAGTGACGACTGATGAAGGCCGTGTACACGTTTTGGATGTTAACTCTGGTGTGATTCTTCAATCGTCTTGTCTATCAGCGGGTAAGCTTTTAATATTTTTTTCTGTACTATAATTTCTCAATTGCTCTATTTAACTACTAGTACTCTGTAAGAAACATGTATATATAGGGTTTTGTGCTTGGTCTACCTTAATTATCCGTGCCCTACATTGTCTTACTTTGACAGCTCTCAGTAAACAATTCTGATTATATTGGATTGTTGCTTATCGCAAAACACCGGCTATCGGTGTAATAGCGTATTTCCGTTATGTTTTTAGACGATGGGGGAATTTTGGGTGTGGAATATGCATCAGGAGCCGACAGGGTTTTCGTCTGGGACAATAGTGGGGTCGGCGCCAGAACTGACTACAATGGTGTATTGCTCCTCCACACCGCGTTACAACGACCCCTGTTTTCTTCTCAGCCTGATAGCCATGTCAAAATTGAACTTGTCTTATCTGAGGTTGGTAATCCATTCATTTGAAAGATGCATAAATCACCTTTATAAATATTTTAATCATTAGCTAGTAAGTATAATCCTATAAATTACATTATATATTGAATAGTGAATTGTTTAATAACTCTTAATTTTTAGATCATTTTATGGTGGGTAAGAATTCTAAGTTAATATTTTGCTGCAATGCTTTGCTGTGATGTTACAAATATTAAAATGAAATTATAATTTATAGAAAATTGTAAGCATTCATTTTGGCAATGCGAGCACTGCTGAACAGGATTACTTATTTGTCAAATTTATTATTTGCATTTACATAAATGGGAAACAATAAGTGAGAATGATGTCATAAAACTATATGTTGAATTGATTTAGATGTTTATATTTGAATATAGTGTAATACAAAATTTACATTTAAATTGTACATGAAATATCAAATGCAGAATATGACTGTTATACAGTAACATGTATGTAACAAAAACCCAGTCCGACCCATGAAGTGGTTATTAGGTATCATAAGTTAATTCTATTTATGTAATAATTTTTAAAATACTAAGCAAAATAATTACCCATAAATAATATTAATTGTGTTTAACGACACTGTTGGTGGCAAACACATGGACAACTGAGGTTATGACCTTTTGTCTTAGCTACCTGATAGGTAAGAGCTATTGAGAGCCTATGTTGACATATCATTTTTGTCATTAAATTAATTAAAATTTTATTTGGAGTAAATTTTTTGCTCAGTACTTTAACAATTATTATATAAATAGAACCGACTCACAATACCTAATAACCACTTCAGGGATCGGACAGAGTTTTTGTTACACACTGTATATTTTATAGCCTATAAATATATAGCACATTGGTAATGTGAGCATTTGATAAATTATACATATTCAATTTTTGATGACCAAGATGTATTAAAATTTTATCAGCTGTATAGTAATATACTGGAAACTGTCAATGGGTTTGTCCTTACATCTATCGTCATCATTAACATTTTAAGGAGTTTGTGAAGTTCTTAATAACATATTGATTAAATTTGATTTGTAATGATGATGACGATGCATGACAAACGTCATTTTTTTTTTTTAATATATGGAAGCAAGGAAATATTTATGTACATGATTGATGTTAAATTAATGGTTGGAATTGAATAATGGAAACTATATGACTACCAGACTTCTTTATACTGCAAAATATTCAAAGGTTATAGGTTTGAATGAAGATGAAAAATATAGTTGTAAAAATAAGTACATTTAAGCCATCTACAATTTCAATATTGAAAATCTCTTGTCTTTAAAATTAACTAATTATAATTTTATTTACTTTTCTTATTGTGTGGGAACTATTACTTATATTTATAATGAATTATGGAGAAATGTAACAATCAATATTCTTTATTATGTTTCTGTAACAGTAATAGTATACATACATACATACATACATAATGTATAATTTGTAATGTGCAGTACATTAATAATTTGTTTCGTTTGCATGACATAACATTATCTCGTTATGTTTTAGAAAAGGAATATGTATACTTAACTAAATAGTATATAGCCTGATACAAACTTTTAAATTGCCTGATTTTGAACAAAAACAATAACAAAAATTGTTTTTAATGTATTTGTTAGTTTTTAACTTTATTCGTTGACTACGGCAACATTAATTTTAAATACATTATAATAGCTTGGAAAACAAGTATTTACTGTATTGTATTATGATAAAAACTTATGTATAATTAATGAAAAATTGTTACTACAGAATTTTTATGCCATTTCTTATAGGCAGAATTTACAAAAAAAAAAAAAAATTTGTTTAATCTATTAAAATGGCATAAAAATTCAAAAATGTATGAATATAGTTCCACCAGGAATTTCACTAGTTACGTGAAGGTTCCGTGATTTTTCAGTTATTCATTGTTTAATATGAAATCATTTGCAAACACAAATTAACGAAGACATGAATTCATTAGTGTTTTTTCTAGATTAGAATGTGATATTTTGTAAAGACCCAGAAGTTCTTCACTCTGCCATTAATATGACAATGTTTTCTTAATAATATGAATATCATAGTTATCATTGTACCCCTGATATTTATAATGTTAATAAAACAACTTGACAACATTATTTGTTGGTCAAATGTATTGTATTTTATGAATTATGTAATATATTCCTAAGTTTTATTTAAACATCTGAAATTTAATCAAAATTGGGACAATAGTCCCATTGAGATGTTTTCTAACTGAAATACACAATATTGTGACATGATAATTTTTTTAATAAGCAAAATCATAGTTTTGTTGTAAAATTCATTGCAGGCTGTACTCCTCTACCAGTGTGTTCAAAGCCTGGATGCACATTCTATCGAGGGATTAGCAGATTTCGTTAAGGAACTCAAGAATGCACTAGACTCAAAACCAGTTAGAAAAGGCGTCAAAGCTCAAAAAGTATATTTTTAAATAATCTAGACTTTTGAATTGCGCATGTGTCTATTACATATTAATAAATATTAATGTTATTGCAGTGGAGCACAGTCACAATTTCTCTTTCACAATCAATACTACGCCTGGTAATGACTGGTGTGGTACAAGAATTGAAAGGACAGAACCGGCGAGTTCCAGCACTCGCTATTGCATCTGCTGTGGGCCAACGGGCTAATGAGCTTATGCCCTGCACAAGAGATGAGGAGTCTAGGGCCTTGATGTACTCTGAGGCTGAAAGGAAGGAGACCTTTAAGAGGTGGCCTCATATGGACTACAAGTTTGTATTGTATATTATTTTCATTTTTTTTTTATTTGTTTGGTTTTGACGGAGACAACTGTGGTCCCTCCATTTTAAAATTGAAATATGGAAATCTTTTTTTAAGGCACATAATCCCTCATTTCCAATCTCATCAAACTGTTTATAATAAACTTTTAGATGGGCACTCCCGGCACGGATGGCGCAGGCCGGCTTCTACCACCAGCCGTCCCCCAGCGGCGACGACCGCGCCATGTGCTTCACGTGCATGGTGTGCCTCGTGTGCTGGGAGAAGTCGGACGAGCCGTGGGTGGAGCACGAGCGCCACTCGCCCAACTGCCCCTTCGTCCGCGGCGAGTACACGCACAACGTGCCCATATCGGTGAGTCGGGATTTGGCATATTTTATTTTATGAATAGTAATAATAATCCTAATTAATATGTCAAAGAATATGTGCACTAAATCAACAGATCATAAAAATTTTCACACAAACAGTACCCCTGGTATAGAATAAAGTACCGAGCACCTGCTAAGAGGGGGCTCTTCATTAGCGGACGAAGCCGCGGGCGGAAATTAATAAATCTTTATATCTCCGCAAAACAAGACCTCGTGTTACAATATCAGTTTAAAAATTTGAAACTATACAATCAAGTGTTTAGCACTGCTGGTGTCTATTATAGGAATAGACCTTTTTTTATTCATTCAAAAGTGTGGTTACACGGGTTTATGAATAATTATTTTATAACCTACCTACATATTAAGTATTTACATATAAAAATGTTCAAGTTTGTGTGTGTATATGTGTGTAAAGTTGTGTAAGATTGAATAATTTAGTTCCCTTATAGGACAATATTGTGTGTTAAATAGTATTCTGTGTCGTGTGTAGCAGTTTTAAATTAGTTGTAGGCTGCTGGCTGAATGACTAAAAATTCAGCAGCAGACTAAAACAGCATCAAAGACCATCTGGGAAGTCTTATTTCAAATTGACGCCCTGCCAAATTTCACCAGTCAAATTCGGTTGTCACTTTTCTGATTTTTTTACTATTTACATATATAATTTAAAATACTTCAAGTATTCTGAACGAAAAATCGGTCACACACTGATTATAAAATTTATCCTGCCTAATAAGTTAAAAATAAGTTTAAACTTGATTTTTTGCATTTTTTTAATGACAAAATGTACAATATACTGGCCCATTAAATCTTAGTCTTTATGATATTGTGAATTGATTGGTCGATGTAGAATAGACATGTATCGTCTGTAATTTTTTAATGCAGTGTAAATTGAGCCTTGATGTCCGTATGACATATTTCTTGAGTTAGAATAAATTCTAATTTTTCCATTTGGCGCCTATTTTCATGTCAGGTGACAAGTGTATTACTTAGCTTTTTGGGAGACTTACTGCGTCAAAAGTTTTTTATTAAAAATAAAAAGCAATATTCGTCGAAAGCAATTTTTTTTATTATCCAATTGCATATTTACTATCTGTGTAATCCCGAAGTCGATACGATTTTACGGACAGTTACCTCTTACATTCATTTTGTCAGTTTGTGAGTTTGAGACTGTATACGAAAAATGTAATTATTATAGGTAACGATTTTCATCCAGGGTATACAAGTTTAGCTGAAAACACTTACCTGCTATACTCCCAAGTTGTTGATGTATGTCTTGATTAAATTTCTATTCCGTACTAATGGGAACCTTATGTTGCACCAGCATAACATACATGTAAAGTCATATTTCTAAAAGTACACAAGACCTTGAATGTTCATTGAACACTTCAACTAAGCACTATGTACAATAATCAAGTATGTTGTGTCAATGAAGTTCAAAGACATTTATGTATTGAATTTATTAAATATAAAATTTAACGAATATGCTTTGTTAAATTTTATATTGATTTATGTGATATATATAAGTCATTACACGAGCTTTGCTTTGGTTAATTTTTTATCATAAAAATGTTATTATTACTATTAATTTTTTAATTTTTTTTTTATTGCATAGGAACGCTGACTATCATATGGGCCACCTGATGTTAAGTGGTCACCAACGCCCATAGACATTGGCATTGTAAGAGATGTTACCATCGCTTACATCGCCAATGCGACACCAACCTTGGGAACTAAGATGTCCCTTGTGCCGGTAATTATACTGGCTCACTCACCCTTCAAACCGGAATACAACAATAAGCAAGTACTGCTGTTTTGCGGTAGAATATCTAATGAGTGGGTGGTACCTACCCAGACGAGCTTGCACAAAGCCCTACCACCAAGTAAATTTATTAACCAATAGTGCTCTTTCGTTTAGGTCACAAATGCCACGGCCTGTGCTGTTCCATGCCCTAGGGTTCGCATCGTGTCAAAAGGGAATACGGGCGATTTAATAGCAACGGGAACAGTGGACGGCAAAGTTAGTGTTTGGAAATTCGACTGTGGTCTCAAACTTATCAAGTTCATTCAACTCTCGCCATATGACTCCATCTTCAGTGGCATCTTGACCACAGATTGCAATAAAGTGTGGTCAGCGAGCTTAGAGAAAGACACTTGTAAGTAAATTTTATTTTATTATAAATATGATTCTTGTGGTGTGTCTGGTGTTGTATTTTATCAGATTTTATTTTAAATAAGATCTTAAAAAATCTTGATACTTGATTTTCAAAAAATGTTACTGATGTATATTGAGTTTTATGAATTAAATATGACGTATTAATATTTCTTTTAGCCAACTACGGAATTGAACTTACGGCTATGGCGTTCCTCGGGATGACTTCACAACAAGAGGTTTACCCCCAAGCACAAAACACAGAAAGCACAGAGAAAGAGACAACTACCAATAAAGCTAAGCCCTCTTTAATCTGTGCAGTCACGATCACACGAACAAACACCACACCCACGAACCAACCTATCAAGGAGGACTCGAGTAAAGCACTCTTCGACTCGGGAGCTCCGGATCGCTCCAATGAAAGTGTTCAGGCTATGAATGATGAGAACGAAGCGAAGAGTAACCTGGCATCTACAAATAAAATGCTATTCTTGTTAACTTACGACATGGACAGCTCCTTCCTTAACTCATTAACAACAGTAGTTCACACGTCGAATAGCAGCGGAAATTCGAAACCGGGGGGTAGTAAAAAAGTCTGCCTAGTAAGTAGAGCAAATTATGACGATCTTTGCCTTCAGTATTCTGATGACGACACAGAGCTTCCATCACAATTCACGAACAGCTTAAAATGTATCGATGAACAAATAAGTAACATAATTAATTTAAATGCTTCATCCAGTAAAGAAGATTGTAAGATATGGGATCCGAAGAAAATTAATTTTACTAAAAATTACAAGGTATTACCCCCGCCTCCGCCTACGGCTCTCTTACCTGAGATACCAGAATCGGGACAGGCTAGCGTTAAAGACGTAGTAAGTAAAATTTCACAACTTAAAAGTTGGAAAAGTGGACATTTGGAATCTATGGGTACCAAAATCGTTGACCAGACAGATGCCGTTCATGGAGATCCTATAACTCAATACTTAAACATGACAGGAAATGGACCTTTGGAGATATCAGATTTGAAATGGTATGAGGGTGGAGAGGGAACGGAAAAAGTTAAAGTGATGAACTTCGGAGAAGTCAAGGTCGGCGCACAAACCGTCGTCAGTAATAGTAACAATGACGGGTTCGATAGTGATCCCCCTCAAGAAGAGCCAGTCACGCAGGGAGTAACTGTCCAGTGCTTAAGTCTTCCATCTAAATTGAATCTAAGAGAAGATTGCAAAGTAACTCATCTGTTACCAACAGAAGATAAAGAACATTTATTAGTAATCGTATCCAGTATCGATCCCGTCAAAGTAAAGGCCGAAAAGGAAACTGACTGCGATAGTGACTCTAAGATGGACGTTGACGAGATTTCCGACCAACAAGATAAGACTGACAAATCAGATGTAAAAGCTTATTTTATTCTTTATAAAATAAATAATAAAACCTCTACTTTAACATTAGATGATAACCCGGTATCGTTTAAAGAACTACCTTTCAATGAGAGTCCAGTTGATCTTTGTCTTCTACCGGCTGACAAACACGATCAGTATTCCATCGCCGTTGTCGGCCTTGACGGCGATTTGAGACTTTACAGCTTACCCGACTTCGACATTGTTGCTGAGAAAAAAGTACCCAAGGGTCAGTTTACGTCGGTCGTATATTGTGCTTCCGTTGAACGTCTCAGTCTCTCGACAAAACATGGCGTTATTTATTTCTATGCACTAAACAATGGCGAGAAAGACACCGGCAGTGACGGAAACGAAGACGAATTGGCAAATTTGGACTTTGACATGTTATCGAAAGCGCCGCGAGACGACGTCTCCGGACCCACGTCTCCGCCAGTGATCATAGCAAATAAACCTGAGCTAGATATGACCGATTTGGAAACACTTATGTCTCTCACAGGATTTTACGGAATGAATACTACTGTACCATATAGCGCTGTAGTGCCAGGATTCTGGTGTGAGCTGTCGCCTGCTCAAAGGTCACGCTCCGAACACCAGAATAACAGGTCCTGGCGCCTTCAGAATACATCTTCGACGTGGGACGAACACGTCTTAGAATTGACATTACCCTACAGTGTGTCGCTAGCGCACATTGAGTTCAGTTTCACACTGCACTCGGCGAGCTCTATTAACTTGCCAATAATACAAGTGACACTATTGAAACAAAACTTGCACGGTATCGGTTACAAAAAGGACGCGTCTTTTGGCCAAAGATCGGATTCGCCCGTATGGTTTCCACCTGTAGACGCAGATATGTCCAATCTCGAGAACCCTATTAACAGTGAGGAATATCTGCAGGCGCATAACGCTGAGATACTTGCGGGGCCACTCTTTCTATCTTCAGGGCTAGATTCGACACAACAATCTGGTACGTTGATATTAACTAGCCCTCGTCTGTATCGAGCGAGAGGAAGAACGTTCTTGATACACATAAAAACTTTATTCGATCCGGCTAAAGACATGGCCAAGGGGCCTATAAAATCAGGTGAAAGTACATCGAAGAAGTCTAGCTTTATCGGTTGCGATTGGCTGCATCAAATATCTATAACAGTTCGTTCCTGTCCCCATACTCAAGTGCCCATGGAGAGGCAGCAGAGGATAGCGATGCTCGAATCGAACAGCTTCTTGAATTCACTCTGCGAAATAGCAGTGAGTAAAGCAGATATAGAAAAACGAAAAATTGCCTTAGATCTCATCAATTGGGTTATCTCAATAAGGCTTCAACGTATGCGATTCGCAAAGTCCGAAAAGGCCAAAGATAAGGAAGCCCAAAGTCCAATTGAGACTCAGCAGTTAGAATGTATAGCTGTCATCGAGAAACACACAGATAGTTTGATCAAGAATTGCATTTTGTGCGGAAACAGAAGCTTCGCGAAAAAGTGTGTCAAAATAATGCTGATAACGAGCGAGTAAGTGACAATATTGTTTTTAGTTTTTTTTTTCTGATGTTCCTCTATTATACTACTACTTTATTTTACGAGACTTATATATATATTATTACATAAATAGAATATACATCAAATTATTACATAAATAGAACCGACACACGATAACTTATAACCACTTCATGGGTCGGACACGAATTTTGTTACACGCTGTATATATATTATAGGAGCATTCCGTTTTCTTTGAATATTTATACTAATTTCAAATTCTTAAATATTATATCGAATACAAAGGTGTGGTTAAATAGTGTTTGTATTTTGTTAAAATGTATGGTAAAAATCCTCAACATGAAACATACATTTTTAAAGTTATTTAAGTTCGTGAAAATTCCGGTTATTATTCATAGTAATATGTAATAATTGTCTCGCGAATAGGGGAGTGAAGGAACTACCGAAACCTTGGAAGTCGATATTCGAGCAGACGCTGATGAGCAGCGTCATAGCTTGCATCCCGCTCGTGGGCGCCTGCGAGTCGCCGGGCGCGCTCAAGTGGCTCATGGCGCTCGCGCAGCACTGTACGTCGCGAGCCTTCGCGCCCGGCCTCGTGGCCAACGCCGTGGCGCTGCTGGAGCGCGCCGCGCGCTGCCTGCGCGCCCGCGCAGACCCCTACCACCACCTGCTGCGCGCCCGCTTCGGCCTGTACGGCCTGCCGCTCGAGCTGCGCCGCTTCGGCGCCGACGTGCCCGAGCTGGCGCGGGGCGCGGGGGCGGCGCACGCGTCACCCTGGGCGTCGGCCGCCGACGCGCCGCCCGGCGCCGGCCCGCCTGCGCTCCAGGGGCCGCCGCACCACTACCACCTCAAGGATTTGCTCAATTTGCCCCCCGACACCGGTACGTCGTGGTATTTTCGATGGTGGTCGTTTTCGAAGTTAAAACGACAACAGTAGCGGTAAACCTCGATAGGTCGACGGGCCCTGGGTTTTTGTGGCGACCGATCCTGACCGCCTCGGAAATATAACGTCGGCTCGCTTCTTTCCAGAGAGCGGCAAGAACGGCGGGTCGTGGGGCGGCGCGGGCGGCGTGGAGGCGGCGGGCGCGGGGCTGGGCGAGGCCACGCCGCTGCACGTGTCGTGCCACCTGGCGTCCGACGGCACCAAGCTGGAGACGGCCGCCGCGCGCCCGCCGCCCGCCGTCGTGGGCGCGCACTCGGCCGACCCGCACCAGGTACGGCCTCTGATTCGAAATATCGTTAGTGGGACGACGGAACGGCTCCGTCCGACTTTAATTCTTTATATTATACTAGCTGTGCCCCGCGGCTTCATACAAGACAGACAGACAAAAATGAAAAAAATAGTATAATGTGAATCACTGCATTATAAAAAGATTATTACAAAATTAGGTGAAAAAAAAAATGTACAGACAGAGCCAATAGATTTATATAGTAGTATAGATTATTTCGACGATTTCAGCTCTGGACCGTGGTTAAGGAGGGTCAAATGAAACAATTCTCTCAGGATCCCGATTCTTTGGACGACGTCGAGAGTTCGTTGATGGAATGCGATCCGCAAGACAAACAAGAATATACAGATGAAAAAATGATAAAGGTAATGCAAATCGATACAAATCGATGTGCAAATAATTTTAAATTCAGGAGACATTTATATTTTCTGAAATCTCTATTGAGACAAATATACAAGTTTTATGTTGATATTGTGTTTATTGGCATGCGGTATCCCCGTATGAGTAATAGTATAAATAATTGATATTTTAATGATCTTATGTTTTATGAAGTTATACTGCTAAAACGAATAAAGCGATATTCGCAAAGAAAGGAAATGATAAGTTTTGCCGGCGCGCAGGACGGGCCCGGCTGCGCGCAGTGCGGCGTGCCGTGGGCCACGCTGGTGACGCGCGCGCCGCAGCACACGCTGGTGGTGGAGCGCATGCACTCGGGCGCGCGACGCTACATCGTGTTCGACTTCGGCCACCTCGTGCGCCTCACCGACCTGGTACCGCCTCCGCTCACTTGTATCGCACGTAATCACACGGTACACCGATCCATCACCCAGATGGATCGGTTAAAAATATTCAATTATCGCGCAACAATAATCTGATACTGTGCTTCTGCTCGAAGTATCAGAAATAGTATGTATAATTAATTATCTTAAGTGCCTCCCTTGCACTTATGACAATTAATTATAGTGTAGTGTCAATGTCCACCAATCCTATGTATTCTTCGGCCGTTTCTCCGCTCAAAGTGTAGTATTATGTATCATCTCTAAATGCAGGCTATCCTGTATAGAAGTTTCATTAACTTGTAATTTTTAACAGATTATACCAAGTTGTTCGGACCTGGTGACGCTGTGCATCGACATTTGGTCGGTGGGCGAAGAGACCGACTGCGTGAAACTCGCCTTTGCTACTGACATCGCCACCAAGCACCTCGTGCTCACCGACATACAGCCGCCGCCGCTTTGCCGATACATGAAGGTTACATTCTATTTTTATTTTTTTAAACATAAATATGATATTTCATTTATTAAACTATATAAACTAATTATGTTTTGCTATGTACTAATAGTACATAGCAAATTCATTCAAGTAACACATTATAGTTAACTTTAACAATACTTTAAATAAATGTAGTACATACAGTAAATAGGTTTATGAGTATGGGGATATTCAAAAGAAACGCATTAACCAATAATTATATCAACAGATAACAACAATAGGACGATATGGCATGTCGGCCATGAAATGCAAAATTCCTCTAGGCTGGTTTTACGGAGAGATTGCGGAATTCGCGAACGTGCAAGCATCGATCAACGCGCTTAAGGCGCTCTACGAAGATTTGTCTTGTAGATTTAGGTAAGAAATGTGCAACATTTTCTTACTGGTCGCCCTTTGAGAATTATCAATTAGCAATTGAATAAAGATTTTAACCGTGACTGATCATTATGATGTTTCAGAGGACTTTTCATTTATGAGGTTATTATAACCTTAGAGACTATAATTTTAAAATTGCTTAATACAATGAAACCTTGTATGATTACATATATGTTACATATATACTGTAATATAAACTATGTAGATACAATTTTAAGTTTATCTGTACATTGTCTTCTAATTTTTATACGCGATATTTGTTTTAAAAATATAATTTTTATGTATATTTTTATTGTAAATGTTACTTTTCTCAGATTGGCCACTGGTAAGCTGATGGACTTGCTTAACCCATACTTGGACCTTTATAATGGTAACGCAGCTCACATGATGGCTTATCTCAACCAACCTAACGAGTCAGATCCGAAAGTGATAGCAGCATATCAGGAATGTATGGAACTGCAGCAGCAGCTACATAACTGCACCAATATCCTGAAACGGTTACAGAACACCCCAGAGTTCAACAATAAAGTGCTGGAAGCGATCAAAAAGGGGGCCGTTTCGTCAGAAATGCTTTTGGAAAGGGCCTCGACTGACAAACTTCGCGTAATCATAGAGAATATGATCGACCTACTATTGTACTTCCTTTTCCAAATGGGTGATGTGGTACGCATTATCTCTTACACTACAAATTATTCAATATAAAACCATAACTTCCGAATTCCTATGAAATTTGAATACTAAACTAGATAACCATTAAAGGTCACTCGAAGCGTATTATAGTTCTGTGTATAAACGACGATGGTATCGCAGCAATACGGCGCAGTCAGCGGCGAGTGGTGCCGCGCCGTGGCGCCGCTGGCGTGGGAGAGCGGCGGCGCGTGCGCGGCGGGCACCGCGGCGCTGCTGGCGCGCGTGTGCGGCGGCTGGCGCTGGTGGGGCGCGCTGCTGGCCGACGCGCTGGCCACCGCCTTCGCGCACCGCGACTCGCCGCCGCACCCGCTGGACAGGTGCGGGCGAGCCGCTTTGGCCATTGCTTCTGTTGCCGAGAAGACTTTGTTCTTTTCGTTCATTTAAAATGATTAAATCTAACGAAGATGTTGTGGAAGTAACTTCCGTAATTTGTGAAGTTGTTGCTAAAATAAAGAAATATAGAAAATATTTGACGAGCCGATTGGCGTGGTTGGTAGATACATGCCTTTCGCGCGGCAGGTCGTGGGTTCGATTCCCACCAAGGACACATTTGTGTGCATGAACATGTCTGTCCCGAGTCTGGGTGTAATTATCTACATAAGCACGTATTTACAAAATAAAAGTAGTATATCAGTGGTCTGGTTTCCAAAACATAGTACGAGTTTCCGTTCCGTAGTACGAGCTCTGCTTAGTTTGGTATCAGATGACCTTGTATAAATAATGTCTCAGGATATAATTATTATATATATTTAATTTTGCAGGTGTCTAGTGGCCGTAATGTACATGGCTCGAAAGAGTATGTATGCGCACGGTAATAATGGCGGAGGTGTGACACACGCGCTATGTTCGCGTACGCTGGAACTGCTTCGTGGGTCGCGGCCACAGCCGGCGCTGTTGGCGGCGCTGCTCACCGCTATCGCCTCCGTACTGGACGCCGCCGTCGCCGCGACCACGCCACCGCCCTCGCAGAGAAATAACCGGTTAAGTATCGGCAATTTAGATCTTGGTTACTATTTAGCAGAGTGATCTGTTAGGTAAAAACGATTTGAAGGTGTCGCTGAATATTTACATATTTATTTATATTCTATCTATGCTTCAAAAGGTGGGACTGGGTAGCCGGTGGTAGAGCTCGTCCGACTCCAACGGATAGTACTACACCTTCGCCGCGCGCCGTGGAAGGCAAGCTGCATAGGCGCAAGTTGCACAAGAAATTACTTCATCAGATGCAGGAGCTGGAGGCCTCACGTCGAGGAATTCAAGTAGCGCTCGAGGAACAGCAGGTGAGTTCGTTGACATAGGCCTCTACGTACATTATGAAACAAAGTATGCTTTGAAAATATTAAAAACTGCGTATCGTCAATGTCGTGTCTTAAAGAAGTGATCATTCGGTGATTCATAACTCCACAGCGCGCTCGGCTCAGCCTGAAAGCGCGCATGGCGATGATGTGCAAGCGCAGCAGCGGGCCGGACGGCAGCTCCGGCGCCGGGCCCGGCCTGGCCAGCGCCTGCAACAGCCGCGCCGACGAGGGCGCGCGCCTGCTGAGCCCGGCGCTGGGCGCGGCGCTGGCGCACGCGCTCGTCACGCACATGCTGGCCATGGACTCCACGCTGCTCGCGGACCATCTGCTGCTGTGCGCCAAGGTACGCATCGCTATAGACGTGTTGTAAACTCAAAGGTAACAATAATCTTCACTGCTAGCGATTTGAAAATGTAAAGTTGAAATATAAGATACATAATTGTGACATTTATTCACATGTATATTTAAGTTTTTCTGGCCTCCAGGTGGTGGGTCGCCTTTGTGCATTGTGTGGCGGTGCAGCGCTGCTGGAGCCTTCGTGTATTTTGGGCCTCGCGCGTCTCGCCGTGACACTTCCACCCTGGCCGCGTCACGCCGTCACCACTCTGCTACAGGTTAATACCTTAGATGATACGTTTTATCATGGATATATATATATATATATATTTTAAACAGAAAATGTTTTATATTCAAAAAGTTTTCATAACCAGAAAGTACGCCTTTACTGGAGCCTTGCCAAGGTGGGTCGGTCGAGGGGCGGGCTTTAAAAGACTACCGAGCATATATTTTCTTGTAGTTTTAAGAGACACGTTTTTCGAGCCCTAAAATATAGGATAATTATAATGATGATAATCGATGGTGAAATGATCGCGGGCAGGATCTAGTAGAGCACGAGTGCGGCGAGCTGCCGCCCACGCCCAACGAGGAGTGGGGCGGCGCGGGCTCGTCGCGCGTCATCCGCGTCGCGCACGACGACTCCGGCTTCGCCAAGACTCCGCCCAAGCGGCTCAGCTCTGTAGCGGGTACCACGCTCCTTTATAATAATATATCAATGCCTCATAGATCTAGTGACTTGCGTTTATACGCAGTTCCAAAACTCCTGCGTGAATCCTCGGATCGATTCAGTAAGAATGTTTTGAGTTTCTCTGTAAGATTTTTTTCAGTAAACGCGTAAAACCATTGGTCCTGTAATTGTGACCTAGTAAGGGTTTGACAGTAATCTACAGTGTATTTTAATAAAGTTATAATAGTTTATATCATTTCCTTTATGAGCTTTAAAGTCGAAAAGGGAGCGGGTTTGTTCATTTTGCTAGTATGCGTTACGAGTATGACTGAATGCAACTTCACATTTCTGAAATCACTATTAATGTTTAATACCATTATTTTTTGACGTCTACTTTTGCTAATCCACAAAACTACTTACATTTTGGTTGCAGATGTGTTAGCAGATAGTTTCGGCCTAGCGAAGAGTTCAAATTTCACCAAACCTAAAATAAATACTCGAGCCACGCTCGTAGCCTCAAGTAAGAATGAAATTGTGTATAAAAATATTGTAATGATTAAAGTTAATGTCGAGATGTCCCAGTGGTTACACCGCGTGAATCTTAACCGATGATTGTGGGTTCAAACCCAGACAAGACCACTAAATTTTGATGTGCTTAATTTGTATCTATAATTCATCTCGTGCTTGACGGTGAAGGAAAACATGGCGAGGAAATCTGCATGTGTCTAATTTCACTGAAATTCGGCCATATGTGTATTCCATCAACCAGGAGCAGTGTGGTGGAATAAGTTTCAAAACATCCTTCTTAAAAAAGGAGAGGAGGCTTCAGTCCAACAGTGGGATATTCACAGTACACTACATATTCACATACTGTAAAGTTAATATAGAATTATCAAGGATTTCACATGGTTATGATTCGCTTTAAAAATCTTCTTGGATAGAATTAATTGTAGCTTAAGGCGTCAATGTTCGTTACAGATTTATTAATAAATATTTTTTTTTTTAACATTTCGTAATAAATTATTTGTGTGTGTTGTAATATTTTACATAAGTTTTGTTTTGTTCGTCAGGTTTCTTTGAGGATATGGAATGTCAATTGACTCAGGTTGTAGAGTCCGATGATTCCGAATCGGAAGAAAAGCTCGCCCAGTACTTCTTCGAAGCCGTCAAAAAGGAGACGAGATCGAAACCCGTCGCAGACGGTAGCAATTGGTATTGGCATTTATTCAAAACGATCGACACTATTCTTTTTCCGAAATCCCTCTCTCGAATCTTACGAAACCCAATTCCGTGCAGTCTATCGACGTGCGTGGACGCGCGGCTCGAGAGCGGCGCGGCGGCGGGCGGCGAGGCGTTCGCGCAGCGCGTGCTCGTGGCCACGGCCGCCGCGCTGCCGCTGGCGCTGAGGGCGCCGCCCATGCGCGGCGCGCCCGAGCCTGCCGGCGCGCCGCTCGACGCCGCGTCGCCGCCCGACGCGCACGACGACGCCCGCCAGAACCCGCCTCTCGCGCACACTCTGTACGATGTCTTCAGGCATCTCGCGCTGGAATTCCATTCTCAGGTACCGTATCCTATTCGACTCGATTTTCGAACTGAGCGTTCGTAGCGTCGAGGATACAAATTTATGTATTTGCATCAGATCGACTGCACGCTCATGGAGAACGTGGTGTCGCTGTGGCTGACGCTGAACGGGTCGGCGTGGGGCGGCGCGTGGTCGCTGGGCTCGCTGATGGTGCCGGCCGACGCCCCGCGCGTGCGCCTCGCCTCCGACACCGTGACCGCGCTGCTGCGCGCGCTCACGCAGTGAGTACCGCGCCGGCCGCCGCTCTCGATTCGTGATCGCTGTCGCTCTATTGTCGTATTGTCGTTTCCAGATTAGAAAATATATCGTTGAGGTGTTGGGTGCTGTCGATGCAGGCTTTGGCGTGGGTCGCCAGTTTACCGTTACTGGTGAGAACAGTTCAGTCGTTCAGTTTTTTGGGTTTGTGTTATTATTTTGTTTAATTTAATTATGATAATTTACAGACGGAGGGCAGCACGCAAACGATGGGACGCGTGATCCTCGAATGCGAGTACTTTGTTCCTGCCCTTGTAAAATTCATATCCATTGACGTCACCGCTGACGGTGCGGTTATCTCCTCCGAGCCCTATCTGGTGAGGAAAATAATAAGTTTTAGTTTTACTTTTCTGTATTTTATTTATTTCTATCTATTTTTTTTGTTTTATATCGGCGAAACAATTATATAAAATGCTTCTACCAGGGCGGTGCAAGTATTGGTGCGGGTGCAGGCGCGGCAGCAGCTCTACAGTCGGTTCTCTCCCGGGTAGTAAAAGCACGAGGCGCAGCCGGAGCCCTCGTATCTCTCAAAGTCCTCGCAGCGTTGTGGAAACGAGTGCCGAACACTCCGCCTGTATCGCACTCAGCGCTGGACTTGCACGCTGCCCTGTTGCGCGCTGCTCACTCCTTGCTGCCCGCTCTCGCGCCGAAGCACGTCCACCAAGCGCTGCCTCTCATTGAGGCCGTCGGTATGTAACCATACAATTTTATACAATATAATGATGCTAAATTTTAGTTTGTTTTATATTACTGTATTCGTCTTCTGAAAAGCATCGCTTTGTTAAAATTATTTATTTTTTATTAACAAAATAAGAATGTTTATTTTTATTCTTGACTGACATCCATAAGCCTTGTCAGCTTATTTGGATGCTGTTTAAACTAACAAACATATATTAAAACAATCATAAACTATAGACAAACTAATATATATATATATAATTAAAACAAACACATCAAACATAATAATAAAATAAAGCAAAACAAAATAATACACAGGTGAGCTCTCAATAAATAAAGCAAAACAAAGCTCATTTAATATTATATGTACGAGCGCACAGACATTCTTACAATATTAAATATTTTATACCGATATTATATATCGACTGTTATATTAGTACCTGAGAAAATAATTACTATAAAATACTCGAGAATGACGACAGACGAAAATTTTTTTTGGCGTTCTCATATAACAGATACACGTATGTGTGCACAGTAATTTATCATACAATGTAATCATTGTACGTATAATTGCTTGTACGAACAAAAACAATTTCAATGAAGATTAATCACTAAGACGATATAATGTCGTGCAGCGGACCAGTGCGGCTGGTGGGTGCGCGAGAGTAGCGGCTGGCGGGCGGAGAGCGGCGGCGGCGGCGGCGGCGCGGCGGGCGGCGAGGCGCGCCTGTCGGGGCTGCTGGCCGACGTGCTGGCCGGCAGCACGCGCCGCGCCCCGCTGCGCCGCGCGCTGCTGCAGCAGCTGCTGCACTACGCGCGCAAGCTGCTCGCGCTGCCGCTGCCGTCGCCCTCGGCCGCCACCACGCCTGCCGCCACACCTTCCACCAGTCACGCGGTAACTATCATTCGATAGCGACAAACTACTACTCATGTTTTTATTTTATAAAATCTGTACATCGTTTTTAGGATCATTTCTGTGACTATTACTAATATTTCTAAAATAAAATAGAGTAGTTACTATACCAATATGTACCAATCTCAGTTTTAAATGACACTTTAGGCCACATGTGTACATATATATAAACGTATTAAAACGAGAAGCAGCGATAGTCTGGTTTGGAGACTGTTGGATTGCAGAGCAAAAGTTCTTTATTAGATGTATATTTGTTATTGTATGTCCGAATACATTAGTAAAATTAAATTGGGACTTCCAATTATTCATTTCGGAGATCAGAATTACTTATCTATTTTTATTTGTTATCTATTTAGTTAACTTAATAAAATATTGAAAAATTTATATTATGCATCGTTAGTGTAAATATTATTGCTTATATTTCTCAGTTTTTTACATCTATTAGTAATTGAATTCAATGCGTTATAAGCAATTTTGTTCAAATAGCCCTCGACCAGCCCCGGCGGTTCGAACAGCGATATGTCTCAGACGGATGAGAGTAAAGCGCAGAACAGCGCAGCGCAGGCGGACTGCACCAACCTTGAAGATGAAAGAAAGCAACAGGTGCCTAGGATGCCCTGTCTTGCTGATACAGGTAAAACCTAACATCGTATTCTATATATAGAATGTATGTAAATTTATGCTTAATAAAAGATTATCCTAAATGCTATGATTTATTTTTATTTCAGTATTACAACACCACGAAATCATGCAAAAATTCTACAGGACGTTGTCAATGTGCGACGGAATGAATACGATAATTTTAAACACAGGTCGGTATTCAAATTTAATTTTTTTTCCAGTTTCGTATAGCCAAAATATTACAGGGCAAAAACTTTGAAACAGGCTTCTACTATATAAAGCAAAAGTTAAATCCTCAGACACAAAAGCGAATACAAAAAATAGCTATAGCACTGTATTTTTTTAAATGTATATGGATAACATAGAATGAATATGGAGGGTAGTTCGACGTTTGTCAATCTTCTATGAACATACGTCTTTCATTGATGCAATAAATTATATATAATATTTAATATAGTTTATAACTTTTTATAAAATCTTGATCAAATTATTATTTGCCTCCAGTCAATTAAACATTTTTCAGTATTTTTTCCAACCTTCATTTTTTAATTATAACCATAATAATATTTTCGGTTTTCATATACAGGTGTGAACGGCGAGTGTAGTTCAGAACAGTGGTCGCTAAAAGAGGAAGTGTTTTGGTTGGTGGCGCAGCTGCCGGCATTTGCTGCTAATCCTGTACTGATTCTACCTAGTCTTATGGACTTCCTTAGTGAGTTTCATGTCTAATTTTTTTTTGCCAATATTAACGTATTGTATGATGGCTCTCTGCTATACTGGTAATGAAAAACGAATTTAAACCCTTGATAATATCATAATAATATAAAAAAAATCTTTAAAATAAAATAATTTACGCTTAAAATCTCTTTTAAACTTATATAATAAAAAATAAAAAGTAATAATACCAATAATCTCAATATTGCTGCTAGCTTACACTAAAATCTTTCAAATCTTTGCAGGAAAAGAAGAGATGGTAAAGTTGTCCCAAGGCATGCAGCAGCTGGTTGTTCGCGTTTTGGAAAAACCAGAGGTGCTCGCTGCTTTCGTGGACGCAGGAGGCCTGGAGCTGGCGCTCGACAAGCTATCTGCCTGCCACCAGGTTATTTTCTTGACTTGTTATTTATTTATTTATTTATTTTTATTTTATTTATAGGAAGCCAACACAATGCACAATGTTTATATAAATCGGTCCTAAAAATTAACAATTTTAAATAATGGCGTTTACTAACACTATACACCGCAATTATAGGCTAACTCATCATGCAATTAAACAGATCTAGTTTCGCTCACTCCAATTTAACATTTCTTAAACAAATCGACGAAACAAAAAGTAAGAAAAATATAATAATAATAAAAATGTGTAAAAGAAACATGCATTCAAGTAAAACAATACGTATAAAAATATAAATAAAGAACAAATACAAAAAAAATTTTGTTATAACAATAAGAGTGAAAAATTAAGAGTGTGTGCACACGGAGCAAACATTTTTTTTTATAGTATAGGTAGTCGGTGGAGCATATGGGCCACCTGATAGTAAGTGGTCACCAACGCCCATAGACAGTGGCATTGTACATTTCTTTAAAAAAAACATTGCCAATGCGTTCACCAACCTTGGGAACTAAGATGTTATGTCCCTTGTGTCTGTAATTACACTGGGTCACTCACCCTTCTAACAGAAACACAACAATACCAAGTACTGCTGTTTTGCGATAGAATATCTGATGAGTGGGTGGTATGTACCCAGACGAGCTCGCACAAAGCTACCAACGAGTAAAAGTATATTTACTTTATAACTGGACACATTTCTGATTTAACTATAAATTCTATAACCGATATATTCTATTTATGAATAAAAATTTATATTTATTTATATGTTATAAAAATATTTCTCAATAGGCGGGTCCGAGCAGCAACCAAGGATTAGTGTCATCTCTCATGAATCATCTTAAGCTACCGCCTCAACTTATCAACCTATCGACCCCAGCTTCGGCCGGTAACAAGAAGTCGCAACCGCCCGTCATAGAAACGACAGATGGATTGATTAATATTGCACCTCTTTGTGAGTAATAAGTCGAAAAACGTTTGTATACTTCATTTCCTACTTATATGCTTGACTTCTATATTTCTTCTATGTATTTTTGACTGAATTTCGGCTATAAGAGGCAATCTTAAGGAGTAGTAGGAGAGTACTGCGCAGATATTATAGTGCACAAGTAAGCCGATACGACTGTAGAAAAATATAACCATTTTTAATGATTTCAGAGTTTCATATGTCTGTGTGGTCACAATTTTTTTTTGAACAAGACGATCTTTATATTTGTCTCTCGATGATTTTAATCCAGGACCACTATATCTGCAGCCTTACTATATGTCATAAGATACTGCTTTTACATTCTTAATTATTGTCCTATCTCTAGGCCTCGTCACTCAAACCTTACAATCATACTAAACATGGGATGGTGATCTAAACTTGTCAAATATAACTGTATACCCGAGATAAAATGGCTTATCGTTCGGCAGGCACGGTGTCGTGCGGCAACCCCACGGCGCAGGCGGCGGACGTGCTGCTGGGCGGCGGCGGCGGCGCGGGCTCGTGCGCGGCGCGGCGCGTGCGCGCGGCGGCGTGGTCCTACCACTTCTTCAGCGCCGACGACGCGTCGCTAGCGCTCACGCTCACGCTGCCCTACGCCGCCACGCTGCACGAGGTGCACCTGCTGCCGCACCTCACCAGCCTCGCCAGTCAGTATCGCGCCCGACCCGACGCCGGCACCGCCGTCCCCTTATCGTTCCCGTCGTTCAATTGTACCTCGGTACCGCAGCTTGCCCGGGAGCGGTGGGCGTGGAGGCGGGATGTGGCGGGACGGTGGCTCCGCTCGGCGCGCCGCAGAGTACGGCCGGCATGACCTTCATCCGCCTGGCCCTGGCGCGGCCGTTGGTGGTGACCACGGTTACACTGCGCCTATATAAGCCTCGCGACAGTTCGAACATGGGTCTTCTGCAGCTGCGGTTACTTGCCGCACCCGCCTTCACCACGCCGACTGACGCGCACCTAGCTGCGCAAGACAATCTCGAGTAACTACTTTATTATATGCATTATTACAATTTTTCTATTTTATATTTTTTATTATTGTTTTTCTTATTTTATGACACTTTACAGGTCTCGGCTTCGCTTCTATTTGAAAAAAATAAGATTTGAAGCTGAGATTTTTTTTTAAATAATCGTATACAAATAGAATAAAATCAGTATTGACCTAAGTAATCTATTGTTTTTAGCAAAACACGTAATATACGTTTAATCGGTGTAGTTTATACATATCTACTAACTGCAAAATACCTTTAGAAAATAATACACTTGTTTGTATTATGAAACAAATATATCTTTAGAGAGGTTTGTAGGTACTCGTACAATTGATGGCTTGGCAATGTTGATATTTTAAAGTTTTATGTCAAAAAGGCAGCCAGCTCTGTATAATATCGTAGATACAAAGATTTCTAAACAATAATGATAATAATCGGGTTAATTGATATTAATACATTATTTAAATGATAGGAATGAATGGCGTTATTTATTATTAGCCTAAAAATAATGTTTAAGCGCTTAAATTCTTAGTAATATTTATTGTAATCGATTTACAGGACACATTTAGTTTCGAATTTACTTTGTTTTGGAATTGGGAGAATTTTTTATTGAAATTATATCTAAGTATCTTGATATTTTCTATAATTCGTTATATATAATATACGATTAAGCCGAAAGTATAACATGTGAATAACATGATTCATGGTATTTATGACGCACAGAAACCGCTGGGCTCGCGTGGTGTGGGCGTGCACGCGCGCTCGCCTGGAGAGCTCCCGCTGGGCGGCGCTGGGCAGCGCGGGCGCCGTGGGCGCGCTGTGCGCCTGCGTGCTGGCGGGCGGCGCGCAGGCGCAGCACGCGCACCGCGCCCTGCTCGCCGCCGCACGCGCCTCGCCCGCCCTGCGCGCGCCGCTCCTCACCACGCTGCTGCAAATGGACACGCACGCGCACGCGCACGGTATGTGTGCCTACTGAACGGAAAAACACTGCATTTCATTCCTTTGATTTATTTTCTGCAAGTGTATGCCATGTTTCTGCAAGGTTTATTGAGTTCCGATTTGATCGTTACACTGACACTCGCTGGCCCTGAGTGAGCCAGTGTAACGATAGGCATGAGTGACAAAATATCTTAGTTCCCAAAGCTGGTGGCAAATTGGCTATGTAATAGAAGGTTAATTTTTCTTATAGGTTCAATACTTATAGGCGATGGTGACCACTTACCACCAGGTCGCCCACTTGCCAGTCTGCATACAAAATTCCATATATAAATTATAATTATGTATTATATTTTAATTAGTAATCTGTTGATCTCAATTGAATTTCGCCGATTCTAATCGATAACAAGTCCTATTGAGTGTTTTATGTACTAAATTACTATAGAAATATTCTTGGGGGTGTTGAAAGAAATGCTGTCAATAATATACTGATCAACACAGATCATTTTCCTTAATAGAAATGCATTGTTCGGATGGATGAATTATTTAACTTTTTTACATTATCAATATGTTTACTCGATGCAGCGTTCCAACCTTCGAGCGCAGCAGGGGGCGGCGTGGGCGGAGGCAGCCTGGGCGGCGTGTGCGCACTGGGCGTGGCGCTGTGCCGCTGGTGCGCACCGGGCTGCGTGCACGCCTACGTGCAGTGGCTGGGCGACGCCGCCGAGCGCGCGCTGCGGGACTGCAGCCCGCCCTCCGCCGCGCTCGTGCACACGCTCGCCTCGGTAACGTGTCACACTAACACATACCGCTTACTTCGGAAACTATATATCGAGTCTGAATCGGAATGAAGACAAACATTGTTCATTTCTGACTCTTAGGTTCTATGGACGGCGAAAGAGGAGAGACTTTTGGATGATCTGGAAGAACTCGTGACGGACGATTTGTTCGAACTCGTGTACACGTGGGTTAAGGACGTGCCCGAAATGAATTTACTTAAGAAATCGTTAGACGCGGGTATGTATTTGATATATAAAAATATTGTGTATAAGTTATATTATTGATGGAAGTGAATAAAATAAATGTTTTTTTTTTCAGTTTTATGCTCAATGTGCTATATAAGGCCAGAATTGTTCCGGCTTCTGTTGGAACAGATGGAAATTCCAATGGATTCAGATGACAGGTAAAGAAAATATAGAAACGTGTAAACGATACACGTTTTGTACTAAAAGTAATCTTATTTACTATTTAAGAATATACCTCTGTCGCTGATATCCCATAAAAGAATTATTCGCTAAGATATTCTAAAATAGTAAAAACGTCGATAGCATGGAGAGCCAGACCGACGACACGAAGGTCCAGCGGCCGGCGGCGCGCGCGGCGACCGGCGCGGCGCGGTTGCGCGGCTGGCAGCTGCGCACCGTGGCCGCCGCCGCCATGTCGCCCGCCGCCACGCTGGCGCTGCTCAACTGCCCGCTGCCGGCCGCGCTCGTGCGTGCCGTCACCGGTGAGTGCGCCCGCTGACCCCATTCGGACCCATCGTTCGAAATAATTATGTTCATACAATGCAACAAAACATTTTTGGTTGCAGAATTCAGCGAAGCTAAATTGGAATCGATAATGGCGCAGGGCGAGTCTCAGGAAGATGTTCACATGATAGATCCGAGTAGCAGTGAAGATAGTCGACTGAAAGGTATTTTCGTCTAATGTATATGAATATAACATAAGAACTAAATTTGGTTGTCTAAAATCTTAAAAATAGGGATATTAAAAACCATTTAAAATATCTAACATTCAGAAACTGTTGGGTGTTCGGTCGTTAGAAGCGCTAAACAAAATTGTCTATACTGAAAAGTTAAAGTAGTCAGATTTAATTTAATTAAATAAAAGGTAATTACTTTTTTTGTTTTTGTTTACACTACTTTTTCAAATAATAATTTATCAAGTTTTAAAGAGACATAAACCGTAGCTTTGGAATAATAATAATTATTAATATACTTTTGTACAGATATGCCATCGATGCAGAGTATCTGCGAGATTGTGGAGTGGGCGCGGCTGGTGTGTTCGGAACGGCGCGTCAAGGAATGGCTCGGTGGTGCCGGCTCAGTGTTCTGGCGCCCACTACTGAGGCTGCTGTGTCATCCGCGATCGTACACTGGGTATGTTTGTTTATCGTAACTGTGTTTATACTTAAGATTTATTTATTCTCTTATTAATAGATGAAAAAATTAATCAATCATTACTGATATTTTATAAATTATTTATGAACAAATAATAATGTTTTCTTAAACTGTGAATTTTATTATGATTTGTGATACAAGTGAAAATAATATATGTATACAGAATGAAAAATGTAATGTGATCAAGATGTTTAATTTCGATTGGTATGACTAAAGTTTGTGATCATATACATATATATACGCATCCATGTGTTTACAAGCTAAACAATCTTAATGGATAGAATCATATGCATGATAAAAATAAAACTAAAAATGTATCATAACTGAATATCGTTTTTTTAGGACTTGGCAAGAGAATGCACAATATGCATTGCTGGAAGAGAACACGATAAGGTTATTCTCCGAGCTGACGGTGTGCCACACTGCCAATCAAAAACTGTTCGCTTCTACCCTACACAGTATTCTGGAATCGATGCATTGCACAGGTACGAATAATACAGATAATCGATCGATTACGATGAAATAAAATGTTGTTATGATACGTCTATACCCACAAGCTTTAGATAGCCTTATGTGATATTTATGGCTAACGCCACGTTGTCTTCGATACCGGCAGGTCCAGAGGGTCTGTCGGGCTTCACGCGCGCTCTGATCCTACGCCTCGTGCTGTCGGGCGAGCGCGCCACGGTGGCGCTGCGCTGGGCGGGCGGCACGGGCGCGCCCACGCCGACGGGCGCGCCCGCGCACCCGGGCGCCGCCGCGCACGCCACGCTGCACCTGCCGCTGCACACCACCGTGCGCGCGCTACTGCTCGACCACCGCCCGCCCGGTATGTGCCTCGATCCCTTATAATCGCAGCAACATTTTAACTTAGTATACCACGAATTTAAAAATCACTATCGTGATCGATACCTTACCGGGAATGTCTTTATGTTGAATAGTGCCCCTGTTGGAGGAAGTGCATCGTCTGGCCAGTAGCGGCTCGAACGCGTCGAGCGCGGGTGGCGCCGGTGCAGTTTTACGCAGTGCGTCCGACACGGCTATCCTCACCGTGGCGGAGGCCTGGGAGCTCTCCCTCGCCGCCGCCAGCGCATCCAAAGACAAGCGTGTCAAAGATGTCAAAAACACTACGCTCAAACAACAGAGTAACAAAAAAAAGCAGACAAAGGCGAATAATGAGAGCAACCCCGTGTCGGTCAACGGCGGTTAGTGATTTTTTTAAAGTAACAGTAAATCGAACATTTTTGATAGTATTGCATAAATATTATTACTCTAGACTTATATCTGTCACCGTAAAATTGTAAATAGCGTTAGGTTATAATCTATCTCGTGAGATTGTGAACCGTAAAATATTTAACGCATTATTTTTCGATTGATTATAATCTATCGAAGTGAAACCGTCTAATTGTGAAACAGAATGCACCTCGCACGCTGATTGGTTGAACAGCATATGCTCCGCGCCGCCATATTTGTTTGTAAATTCGTTTGTTGTCGAATGTAAACAAACTCACAGCTTTAATTAGCTTTGAAAATAACTCGGCTTTAGAATTAGCAAACGAAATTGTTGTGGAAGTAAAATGACTGTGTTTCATTCCTAACTCTATGGACACAGAACGGTCTACTGTAAGGCCGACCAATCAGGTATAGCCTTCGCACAGTTGACAATTTGACAATTGTAAGATTGTGATTTAACAGTATTTACAATTTTACGGTGACATATCCATTACAAATATTAAACAATCTAATATCCATCCACTTAAATAGTTAATCCACATACATATAAAGTATGTAATAAGAATAAAAAAGTAGGTTTACCATTTACAAAATTTTATGAAACAATTTGTTTTAGATTTAATGGAGTCAACGGTCCGCGTGCATGTCGATGGGCTAGAAGGCTATATCCCCACGAACACGACACTGGCTCAGCTCACCGCTGCCGTGCCGCACGTCTTCGGGCCCCACCTCACGCTCAACTTACACATAGCCAGTAATGGAGGTAAAAACTATAAACCACCAAAGGCCTGTACATATAAGCTAAATAATAATAATTATGAAGTCACTGGAGGTTTTCGAAGGTTACGAGAAACAATGTATAAAAAAAAAAGCTGACCTGAGTCAAATCATCATAGTTATAGTTATGTTTGCTATCTCTCGCTCAGATACGTGGACGGGCCCGATGTGGGAGGGCGGCGAGGCGGGCGGCGAGGCGGGCGCGGGCGGGTGCGCGGGCGGCGTGGTGCTGCGCGAGTTCGGCGCGAGCGGCGGGCTGGCGCTGGTGGCGGCGCGCCTGCCGCGCCCGCACGTGGCGCCCGCGCCGCCGCCCGCGCCCGCGCACCACCACGACCTCGACTGGGTCAAGCTGGACGACCCCTACGAGGTATCCGCGCGACGATCCGCATGAATATTTGAAATTCATTCAAAAAATATCGGCCACACGTTTTTTATAATTATTGATATTCATTCGTCATTCATTTTACGAACAAATATAAGTCGAGATGCAAATACTCTTCGATATTGACAGTTTTGAAAACGATGCGCCGAAGTTTTTTGATACTTCCAAAGAATCAAATATAATTGGTATAATTGGAGTGGTGAATTATGCAGCATAATAGTTTCACATGAGAATGGCCGAATTTGATTTGGGTGGTCATCATCAAATGTAAAGTTATTTTGAAATTGTTCATCAGGAGATGGTAGAATTGGGTGTGACGTCAGCCGGGAACGCTACCACAGGCAACGCTACAGAAGAAAACAGTGGGTGTGCAGGTGTTCCGGCACATGCGCTCGTGGCTCTGGCATTGCTATTGAAGCTACCCGGGTACGCAGCCGCACTGCTGGACGAAGGCTCCCAGGCGGTGCATCTGTTGAGGCTGCTCCTCGGCGTCGCACATGATGAGGAGGGCCGTAAGTACAAAATCTATTTTCGACCAACTAAATTTAATAATATTTTATGTACAACCCTAATATAATACGGGGCCAATTACATTGACAGCGTATTCTAGCGTCCCACACTAGGGATCCAGTGTCAATTTAATTAGCCTTTTGCCAGATGCCTCAATAAGAGCAGAAACGTCGATTGTGACAAGAGCCTTGTTATTTTATTTATTTATATTAATTTGGTAAATTATGATTCATGTAAATCAGGCCCAGGAGGCATGTATTACATCGGGAGATCGCGAAGTGAAGTGATTTTATTTGTAATTTAAAATTTATCGCTGTAGGCAACATAGTGGTGAGCGGCAACGGCAGCGGCAGCGGCGGCAACGGCGCGTCGCTGGGCACGCTGCCGTTCCGCGTGGTGGCGCAGCTGCTGGAGGCGGCGCCGCGCTCGTCGCCGGCGGGCCGCGCGCTGCGCCTGGCGCTGCTGCAGCTGGGCGCCGTGCGCCTCGTGCTGGCCTGCCTCGCCGTCTTCACGCACCACCGCCCCGCTAGCGCGCAGGTGCTAAACGCTACTTTAGGTTCCACGTCAGTTGGGCTGGACGACGTACTGTTCCAATTGAAAAATGTAGTAAACATTTTTCAATTGAAACGGTATTTAGGGAAGGGGACGAAACGGTAGAAGTTAAATTACAATTTATTGTGATACGATATTTGTCGTGGAAGCAGAACAGTCAAAACTCAAACGGTTCTGGCGGCAAGGAGGAGAAGTCGCAGCTGTACTGGGCCAAGGGCACGGGCTTCGGTACGGGCTCCACGCAGCAGTCGTGGAACGTGGAGCAGGCGCTTGTGCGGCAGCGCATCGAAGAGGAACACGTCACGGTGCTCTTGCAGGTAGCTCATGAGCTAATTCTTTTTTGCACAATTTGCCAACACCCCAAAATTATTGTCAAAAATACATATAAAATTAAAGGATATACTCGTCTAATTGATTGATTAATTATTATTTATGAATCCATGTGAGTTAGGCAATGTCTTTAGCGTTATATTTCTATAACATAGACCTTAATACTTGTTTCGTCTCATTTCTGTCTCATCACAGGTACTAGTTTCGTACATGAACCCTTGTGAGAAATGGCCCCCCGAAGAGGGTTCCCAAGAGGAGGAGGAACTCGAGGAGAGCGACGAAAGCGAGGCGCACGAACTTCCATCGGAGTTCATCGACCTCGTGGCTGCGAGCTCGCTCGTGCCCGCCATCTGCTCCTATCTTCGGAACGATTCGGGTAAAAAGCTGCATACTCAGTTATTGTGAACTAATTTAAACTGCTATTTAGTTCGGTTTATTTTTAGTAGTTCAGAAGTATATTATATGTAGGCGTTAGTATATTGACTCGATCGTAGTGTTGGACATGTCGCGCCACATCCCGCTGTACGTGTGCGTGCTGCGCGCCGTGCGGGCGCTGCGTGCGCTGCGCTGCCGCCGCCTGGCGCCCGCGCTGCGTGCCCTGCCGCGCCTGCTGGCCAGCATGAGCCGCACCACCAACTCCTACGCCACCAAGCTGAGGTGCGCCTGCCGATATCGTACCTGTCCATTACACTATTTTATTTGAAAGAGTTATCTAAATGGATTTTTTATTTTATTTCAGAATGAGTAAAAAGAATATATTCGGAAAGATGACCTACAGCCAAAGATTTAGCACGTCGAGTAACTCCGAACTGTCGGAGGAGGACGAGGGTCTCGCACTGCTCATCGCCGATATACAGGTATGCGCAGTTATATATTGCGAGCGCGCGTCATCAGTGCGAGTGGGCGGGTGTGCGAGTAACGTGCGTGTGTGGCAGGCGACGTCGGCGCTGATGTGCCGCGCGGAGGGCGAGGCGGAGAGCCTGGGCGCGCGACCGCTGCGCGGCGCCACGCGCGAGGCGCGCTACATCGACCTCATGCGCACCATGCAATTCGGTGAGCTGCGACCACCTGTACCTTGTACGGCCGTGTTCGGGTGGATAGATGAGTGAGCTAGTCGAAGTACAGACACTGTCATGTATAACCCTTATTATAAGTACTAACTAAGTTGACTCGAAAGAAGGAAAATATTTACGATTATCAAAAAAAAGCCGGTTTCTCGGTAGAACATATTCTTAAATTATATACTATAATCTTATCGAGTCAAATGCCGATCAAAAAGTGATGAATCGAACCTATAATAAGGTATTTCACTCGAATAAAGTATGTTTCGGTTCAACTTAACGCGCTTCGCGTGTCGTCGCGAAGTACTGACGGTTCCTTGGCTCGGCAGAGACGTTCGAGATGATGGCGGAGTGCCCCGAGGGCGGGTTCCGGTTCACGGTGCCCTACCACTTCGAGGGCACGGTGCGGGCGGCGGGCGAGCGCGCCCACCCCGCGCGCATGAAGCGCCTGGCGCAGGAGGCCGCCACGCTCGCCACCAGCCTGCCGCTCTCCTACTCATCGTCCGTGTTCGTGCGCACCGACACCGACCGACTCGACGTCATGAAGGTCACTACACCATACGCTACACCACTAACTGTACTACCGACTCTTAAGAGTATTGAATAATTCAGTTGCAACACGATAAACGATTTGGAATTTACAAGGCTGTCGGATTATTGAGTGTCAACAACTTACTAACAAAAGAACGTCATTGTGCTCATATTTTACCATTGAACAACTAAAGTTAAATTTATGTATATAAATAGCTGTAACAAAATTATTTCCCTTAAGGAATATAAGCTAGATTAAGTAAGTCCCTACCATCTCTTGCAAGCCTGTCGGCTTTCACCCACTCAAAACACTTTCGGGCGCCAATTAGCAATATTTAGTATCGTTGTGTTCTGGTTTGAAGGGTGAGTGAGTCATAGTAACTTCAGGTACAATACCTTTTAGTTCCTGTTCCCTTTAGGTTGGTGACGCATTGGCAATGTAAGGTATGGTTATATTCTTACATTGTTACCATTACGTGGCCCATATGTCAGTCCTACTATCTTTTAGAAATTAAAAAAAATATGAATCGCCTTTCAGGTGCTGATCACCGGGCCATCGGACACGCCGTACGCCAATGGCTGTTTCATCCTGGACGTGTACTTCCCGGCGGAGTACCCTGCGGTGCCGATGCTCATCAACCTGGAGACCACGGGCCGGCACTCCGTGCGCTTCAACCCGAACCTGTACAACGACGGCAAAGTGTGCCTCTCCGTGCTCAACACGTGGCACGGGCGGCCAGAGGAGAAATGGAATGCGCACACTTCTAGCTTCCTGCAGGTATTGTGATCACAGTTTTCAAGAATATAAGTTGATTCCACCCATTATCTTGTAAGGTTTTGATCAAATAGTTTTGTGAAATGATTACTTATCTATTTTATAAACAAATTAAATACTCAATTTAATACATTTAACAGATCGAGATATTAAGTTTTTTAAACCTTAAAAAGAAATTATCTTTGCCCTTTAATTGACTCGAAATAACCTTCTTGACTTTATTGTCGTCAACAAACATGATTAATGGTTAGAAACTGTGCATGTTCTATCATTCAATATATTTAAATATTGACTGATGACTTATAAATGTTTTAATCCCAAGGTACTGGTGTCGATTCAATCCCTGATCCTGGTACCGGAGCCGTATTTCAACGAGCCGGGCTACGAGCGCAGTCGCGGCACGCGCGCCGGCAACAGCGCCAGTCTGGAGTACAACTCCAACATCTACCAGGCCTGTGTGCGCTGGGCCATGCTTGACCACCTGCGCTCGCCGGAACCTTGCTTTAAAGAAGTGAGTACAAACTTCTATACGCTGTTCCAATCGAAGTAGGAGTAAAGGTAAACAAACCTTCGATTAACATATTCCATGCGATTTGCTCTGCCGTATGCACTACAAACATTTGATTAATTTACATTTATTTTTATAATACAACATAACTTCACTTGTAAACACTTTAATTTTATTTCTAAAGTTACGATTACAATATCGCGGACAATCAAACAGACATATTATTTTCGCCTGTCCATAATGAATATCATAGATTATTGAAAACCAAAGATATCGCGTCAATTCGATTACGAATGTTTTTTATTTGTCTTTACTTCTTGTGCGGTTAGAATAGGATATAAATAAATATTGTATAATATATACTTTTGTCTATATTCAAAGTTTGTTAATTTATCCTCTCTAAAGGTACGAGTTCCATAATATATTAGTAACAACTATATTAATTTTAGTCCTTTCATTGCTCATATATAATTTTATGTATATTTATTATAAGTTTCCTTAAAATAATGAATGGCAATATTTCTAGGTAATCCAAACGCACTTTTGGATGAAACGAAACGAGATAATGCAGACCGTTGCTAACTGGATTACTGAACTAGAGGGTCAGACCGGTGACGAGCGCACACAGCGCAGCATACAGCTCAATCTCATGGCGCTCAAGGTACCGCGCTGACTGAGTTTATAAAACAATCATTCGATAAAATGTATGCATAAAATAGATTATAATCAACATATGTCTTCGTTCTTTAAAGCGTCACTACATGAAGCTGCAAGAGGAGCTGTCGAGGCTGCCCGTGCCGCCCGGCCTCGAGGAGCTGGACGAGCCCTTCCAGCTGCCCGCCGCGCCGGCCTCCCCGCCGCCGGCCCCCGCGCCCGCCGCGCCCTCTCCCCCCGCGCCCGCGCCGCCCTCCCCGCCCGCGCTGCCCTCCTCCGACGAGATAGACCACGACATGGAGAAGATAGTCTCGCAGGTCCTCGACTGAGCCGAAGGAGCGTCTCGGGCCTCTCCCTAGTTTATACGATTACTATGTGTAACCCTGTACAAATAGCTCTGTGTAGTGTGGCCGCGGACGCGGGATGCTACGTTGCGTGCGGACGACAACGCATTTAAGCTAGTGTAGACCGTCGGACGACGCCGGACGCGCCCCGTCGATCGATTTGTTGTTGCGCGCGCTCGACGTGTGTCGTTTGATTTGTTTGTAATGGAATTTCAGTTTTCTATAAATATTTTTTTAGATATATTGCATAGAATTTAGTGGGACCTTTGTTTAGTTTAACATATTGTGATACTATAACGGGCTCACGACCCTGTAAGGTATATAAGGTGAATATTTCCGGCCTCGCGGCATGACGCGCGTTGTACAGTGGATGAGGTTGTCTACGGCACGCAGCGTGACGTCTCGCTGGAAGTTTCGAAAGCGAACATAGTTTGGTAGGAAACTTTCCTTGTCACGGAATGATGCTTACTGTGAGTGCACGTATATATATTTATATATATAGTGTCGAGTTAATCGCGCTGCCTGCACACATCTGTGTTACCTCTTAAGTGTAAACCAGCATTGTATTCAGACATTACAACTCTGACCTCACGTCTGGACGTGTGTGGTTTCGCCTAAGCGGCGATGTCTATCTGTATGTATATTAAATTATAATTTGATGTATATAAAAACTTTTATTGCGTTTTAATTTTTGAATTTAAGAATATATATATACGTATCGCGATATCTTCGAACGTGGGCGACGTGGCCTACATAACGAAGCGATTGAGCGGAAGTTATTGTACAGGCCCCGCCGAAACGTTAACATCATTTTACTTGATTTTAATTTAGTAAATGAGTTCTGACAATAAAGTTTTATTTTATTGACGTGGTGCTGTGCGCACACTTGCGGTCAGTCAGACAGACGACGGATGAAATTGCGAGGTGTGATTGTATATATGAATCATCAGTACACCACATTGTCTCACTATATTCTAATCGTCAGGTAAGTTGAGTAGAAAGTTTACTTGTTATATAATATTTGACTGTGAAATTCGGGATGTAAATAAAAATTTATGTTATTGCAATTTTTTGTTTTCTTTTTTGTTACGTTTTATTTTTTCAAGTTTTTAATATAGTAAAAGACAAAAGGCTCATTTATATTATAGTCAATAAATCGTATTCGGGTTACGGGCGGTTTCTAAAACACATACCCGCATAATATATAAGAACCATTCATAAGAGGATTGTCTTGGGTGAGCGACGCGACATAAGGCGACCAATAATTCGAGCGACATGTTTCCTATTCTGTACTGTAGACGTTGTTAACAGTGGACCGTCTCGTCGCAGAACAATTAAGGCGATAACGAAGGCCACAAACAGGTCTCAATATCGAGTTTTGTCGTTCACCTAGGACAACGGGTTATATCCAATGGTCGGTAATGATTCGGACAGTAGAAATGCTTCAATTTGCATTCCTATTTAGGCGCGGCGTCTAGTATGCCGCTTGCGTATTGTTCTCGCTCACTTTAAATAGAAAGTGATTCCGACCAGCTAATTTCAATAGTGGTTATCCCCACTGTTGCCAACTTAGGGGTATTCCCCCTAAATTTGGGGGTAAGACAGACGAAATGGGATTTTTTAGGGGCAACATTTGTTTAGGGGTTAATTTTTTAGAGAAATTTTCGGTTAGGATCATCATAAAGGAAGGCTGTAGGAGAAATGATGGGCCACTTAGGACATCACGGTACGTGGGTAATGGGTAAACCGCAAAAAAAGGTCAACCGCTGCACAGTACTTGGTTTTCTAGTCAATTCAATTCATCGGTCAGGGGGATTTGGGAATGCTTCTCAGAGGTTGGCAGCACTGGTCATCTCTCATATCTGCGGGGAGTTCCCCCAAGATATGTTCGTTGTCGTCTAATAAATATAAGCCATTTTGATTCATACTGCTACTTAGGAGTAAGGTTCAAATTATAACGAAGTTAAGAAGGCTTAGCAAGAAAATTCAAATCACTTGTACACTTTTATTGTAAATATATTTACATTTGTTGATATAAAAATTCACGTACACAAATTATTATGACTCAAAATTATGCGTAAAAATTACGTTACAATTTTATATTATGTTTATTATTATATTCTGAATAAATAATTATTTATTTTCCAAACTCGCTGTATCCGACAAAAACAATAAAAATACATTGGTAACGTAAGTTATTACATTTTTCGGCAATTTAGTTTTTACTTATATCGAAGGAAATAATTGCCGGTGTAGGCACAAGACAAAACGCAAGGCAAAAGAATGCATTATTTTATATCAATTTTAGTATAAACTATGAGAAAACTAAGTAATTGCGATGTTAAGCCTCTTAACGACTATGTAATCGTTAATCTAATAATATTTGTATTTCCATCACAGATGGAGTTAACTAATTGTGACATTACAATATTTATTTACACAGATATCATTCTATCTACAAACTAAAGTACTTATTTAATCTATTGGTATTTTTTTTATTGATGTGCAGATAATAAAGTTTTATTTAAAAATCTGTCTGAAATTTCGATTTTTAAAATATGGCACCACTGTTATTTTAATATCCCAAAGAAAATATATTATTTTAACTATGATTGAACTGATACAAATTCATAAAATCATTTTTTTAGCAAGTATGAAAAGAATTTTTCTTGTAAACTCTGCTTGATTTTTCTCAGCTATATAATTTTACAAGTTCTATGTAGTAGAATGATTATTTCGACTACCTATTCCTTTACGCTAAAGTAATCGTTCTAACGAGGCGAGTGGGTAACTACTTCTTCCAAGCCCAGGAGTCCGCTTGCATGATGAGTTCGTTCGGGTCAAGTTGACCTGCCTCCACACAGGACTTGCAGCAGAAACTACGCAGGAAAAAATATATTACATTTTATTATTAGCATTTGAATGGTTAGTATTAAAAATGCCTCGTTTTAGTGGCTAGCTAATAAGACCGGAGGTTCCGATGTCTACAAACCCCTGGTTGGACCAATAAAAAGTTATTTGGTTTTTACGAGAAATTCTCAGGAGCAGTTCAATGTCTGAAAGTATAGACTTCCTTAGCACATCATGCACATACCTATATAAAATTCTACACATTGAAATAACAGACCAAATATTATTAGTAGACAACAATTTAATTCAAGCTGTCTGTAGGCATACTGTATTATAGTTTTTATTTTGATATAAATGTATATATAACATGTGTCAGGCTGGTACATGTTTTATATTATAATGACGATTATATTATATCATGTTACAAGCATGTCTTGAAAAGAACTGGCTAAAGAAGAAATCAGAATCAGGGAAGGTTTTTGAACGAAAAAAAGTGATTTCGATCTTTGTTTACCCAGAGTAATATTTGTGGTGGCAGAATTTGCTCCGGACGATCAGATGGCATGTGGCGAAGTATGGGTTATCCTTGCAGTTCGGCGGTATGTACAATCCTAGATTTATAAAAAAAAAACTTTTTAGTCACAATCTTAAATCTATCAACATAATTTACATTACATCTATAGTATCATACCGTAATGCTTAAATATATTTATTTTATTTCCCTTGTTATTAGTATGTACAGGTTTAAATTATAACAGTTTTAAATTATGTTTCGTGAAATGCCATCGAATTCGATTTCTAATGGTGATGTTACCAAGCAAAACTGATAAAAAATACAGTTAATACTTAATTACTAGGTCAAAATGTTGCAATTAATCGTGTTATATAAAAGCTATGTAAGAATATTTATTTATTAAACGTAAGTCGATTATTAAATTATAGTTTAAGGATTTAATTGCGACTATGCTATGTATATTACTTGAATATATACAGCCACGATAAAAGTGGAAAATTTACCTTCGACGGTAATTGAGACTGTAGAATAGTGCGAGCTATAATCGTTAGAAGCGTGACAGCCGTATACACCGCTGTCGTTCGTGTTCGCGTGAAGAACTGTCAGTCGCGCATCTGGAGAATGGGTACGTGGTAGGTATTAAAAGTTGTTATTCTTCTTTACAGGAATAAATCAAATACTCATTATATAGCTGTAAATAGACACTTGTATAGATACTCAGAAAAATGTATAAAATCTTAACAAATATAATTAGAACAATAATACGAAGTATCTAAATATACAGCCTTTAGATGTACACATTATTAAAAAAAAAAAATTTTAATTTGGTCTCATATATGTATATTTGCATTACCAGTTAGAGTGACGCGATCGTTTGAGACCATCGTCAAGCCGTCCTTAGTCCAACGCACGGCTGGCACGGGGTAGCCATCTACGTCACACGGTAGGTTGATCTCCGCACCCGCGGGCACACGTGAGCGCTCCGCAGTCAGTCGAGTGGTCACGGGCACTGTATTCGTGTATTATGAGATATACAGATTAGTAACACGCCTTTAATCCATTGCAAATGCAATCCAAATATTTTAATTACTATTTATAAAAGTTAAAATTCAGTTATAATTTACCCTACCTGTTTACAATAAATATTTTTCTCTTATCCATATTTATTTTCGTTTTTGTCAAAAAACGATTTTTCAAATATTGGTCATTAAACATCAAACAACATAGATAAAATTAACAATAATAAAAGTTAAATATTCACATTTTTACATTTACACGCAATACGAATTATTGTTACGACAATAATAATTAGATATTATCGGTATATAATCGCATTTCTATGATAAACATACACTGACATGTATTGGAAATATGTTTGAAGTCATAACATTAAGTGAAACATGTGTCTCTGATAAGTCAAAGTTCAAAATAGTTTACAATCTACGTAAACGTTTAATCTGCCCAGAAGATCGTGCAAACAAGCCACATGCGTACCAAACCATGCAATATAAAAATGAAAAAAAATAATAAAGAAGCTATAAGACCCCTTAAAATAAGGGCCGATCTTACCGGTAAACACGGGTATTTCTATGTCAGGTACTGTCGTCGTAGTCGTCGCCAGTTCCAGCTCACGAGGCGTCACTACCACCACGTCATCCTTCCGAGGTACTAAGTACGGATGATCTCCGGAACCTTCGGGTTGGTATGCACGAACCACGAAAGCCCAGTCCGCTGGTTTGCCAATTCCATTGTATGCCTGGCAGACGTACTCTCCGAGAGTCTCGATAGTTAATTTTCGGATAAGGAGCACATATCCTCGGGCCTCGTAGAGCGGACTGCTGTAGGGCACCATGGGGCCGTTTCGACCTCGGTACCAATAGATGGCTGGCGCAGGATGTCCATAGGCGAGGCAGCGCACGATCAGCGGTCGGCCGAGCTCGCCCTCGACTGTGGCATCGGGCGTACCCGCTATTGCCGCTGGCCTTTCCACCGGATCTAACCACCCCCTTTGTTAGTAACTACTTCTACTGCGGTTTGTGGATGTTTCGTTTGTTTAAATGTAACTTTAGAATACGATGTACGTGTCTATGGCAGTGACAGTGTCGTTTTGAATAAATATACGTTATTTATATTTTCCACTGCCAATGAAATGCACCATAAACGATTAGATTATGACAAGAAATTTGATGCAGGCTAGATACCACAAGCTGTCCATTCGAGTCTGGAAGTAACAGCCGCACACTACTCATACCTACATCGGCTTAAATTTCATCGCGTAAATGTCAAAACATTTTGAAAATATAAACCTACCAAATCATATTATCAATTGAAACCTTCAATTATAGTGAGCAGTCTTTTATGGTTCATTTTTCGATAAATAATTCTGTAGATATATCTTTTTTAATTTATTTTAAGTGGGTATTTCTGTGTAACAACAAAGATCAATTCGTATACGACTATGATTAAGTAACTTTAGATACATCTCGAATAAATAACTATTTGTTGAACATGCGGTCTATCTAGCCTCTACCAAATATATATAAGAATACTGTGTTGTATGACAAATATGAAATGTACTTTCCACAAACTACACCATTTAATGAATAAAGCAAAAACTAAATTAGATTAGAAGTAACTAATAATCAAATTTTAGATTTCTTAATTATTATAATTTTTTTATTAATATTTTACTGAATCAATAAATAAAACGAATAAATTTACTTTAATTTCATAGACATTGTAATTAAATTAAGAAATCCATAATTATCAAGTGAGTAAAACCACTGTTAATTAAAAAAAAAACCTGTGGTAAATGCGTGCGCGCATAACACGGCGAAGCCGGCAACCACCGAGAGCTGTGACAGTATCATTTTTCACCGAACGCAAGGACACTTCCACTGACACTGAACAGTGTAAACAGACCAACCCAACGGAGATCGACTGCATAGATAGGGTTGCATGAACGGTTTTCTCAAGAATTCTTTTAAATTTAAAAAAAGAATATGAATCGTAACCTTTTTTAACCAACACTTTCTATTAACAATGTTTAAGCACTGTTATACTTAAAAAATCGCATAAATAAAATAATTTAATAATTGTGTACTATTTGTCACTAACAAGTGGCAGCCCTGACAAAGTTGACAGCATAACATGTAAAATGTTCGAGGGGCGTTGATACTGATGTTGCTTCGATAAGATAAAAGACTGTTGACTGCGAATAATAGCGTCGGTACTTCCGGCACCACGATGTAATAAGCAGTACTTAAAACGAAATGAAATACGTCTTTGGTAATATCGAACTTATTTGTAATTAAGTAGTTATCAGCTGAGAATTTGTGAGTAGCCTAACCCAATCCAACTCTAACATTTAAGATTCAGAGATGAGAGAGATTGAGAAAATTTTATGGATGCTGAGGTGTATTTGATGGGAAATCCTATAGAGAATATGGCTGAGTAGATTTTAATCTTTCATTACAAAACATTAAACAGAATGTTCATTCTGGATACTGGTAATAAATAATAGGAAACTTAAGTGTCAGAAGAAAGGTTATCATAATATTATTTGCTTATACAAATTTATAAGAATATTTACTTATTATCTAAAATAAATAGACTAATGAGATCATCAAGAAAAAATAAGCAAGTATGACAAACAGATTTCGTATATAATACGCCACTAAATATAAGGCGTCCGCTTGGCTAGGCATTCATTAAAATATCAAATTGTATTATCATAAAAAGCATCCCATTATCTATCACCAAATTTCCTTAATAAGATTAATAAAGTTTGTTTGGCAGGCTTAAAACATTTTGACTCCAATTATAATTATATAAATAAATTTACATTCAATTAATACATTCGGGAAACAATACATGAAACATTTCCGTCCAATTTTGTTATCTCATTGAAATTGTGCCAGCATAAGTGATTGGCACGCGCCTAAATGTCGAAATATTCATATGGTTTACAATCGAACAAAGTTATATATCAATTTACATTTATAAACGTGTCATAGCTCTCATACCAGTGCAACAGTTTCGCCGTTGAAAAACCCAATCCAACAATGTTAAAAGTTCGGAAAAGTTAAACATTAGAAGACAGAGAGTTAAGCAGTACAGAAAAAATATCAACTAACTACTTTAACTACACTTGAATAATGTGCGCAAGTTATTAATTTAAATTTGTAAAAAAATGATATCCATAAGCGGTCGTTACTCACCGGCCACCTCGAGGCGTATTTCTTGTGTAGCACTTCCGATTCCGTTGTCCGCCACGCAAATGTACACGCCCGAGTCATTGCGATACAACGACACTATCTCCAACGCTCCGTCTGACAATAGCCGGTACCGGCCCATGTCACTTTCGATCTGAGATAATCCGTGTTAAATTTAAATTGTGAATTATTTATGACATATTTTACGCTACTATGAATTAGTAAATAATAATTTTAAAACATATACACATAAGGCACATAACATCTTAAATCTCATGTTTGGTATTAACGGTTTATTGAATACTTAATACTTTCTACAGTTCCAATGGTAACCACTTATCGTTACCAGGTGGTTCATTTGTTAGTCAAGCAAGTAATTGGTTTCGTGTAACTAACCGTGACAGCTCCTCGTCGCCAGGTGATCTTGGGTGGAGGGTTGCCGTGGAACACGCAGCGAAGCGTGGCCTTGTCACCCTCGCTTGCTACCAGTTCAGGTTGCGTTTCTTCAACGTTGGCACTAGGTGCCTGTGGTAGTTCTGTCATGCAAACGAACATTTCATTTTTGCGACGTGTTGTGAATATTCAATTAAAGTAATGACGACGGCAATAGACCGTTCTATCCATTCTCTCATACAAATACAGCAATTTTAATATATACGTAATATGAGACTTCTTATTTATAATGTTCTACCAGATAGACGAAATCAACATGAACTTAATTTCTGTCGCTTTATTGCATTATTTTTTACCGGGAGCACGCGTGGTATAGTGTGACGCGGGGCTGGTTGCAGAAAGCGGCTCAAGGCACAGCTGGCTGCATCCACTCGAACAGCACTTGCCTACGCCGAGGCAGTCCGCATCGTCATTACATTCACGTCTGCACTGTCCATCCGCCACTACAGGTATGGCACTTTCCGGTGGACAGGATCCAGTTTTATTCGCTGTTGAAACATTAGAAAATGCATTTTGTAATATGTAAGATATTTGTATAAAATTCAAAATATCAATATATTTACCAATCCTGCAGTCGGCTGAGTAGCGGGCGTCCTGCGTGATTGGATCTCTGTACGCTGTCGCTACGCAGCGCTCACCCGCAGGGCAGTCCTTGTTTGCACACGGATGGTCGATACATTTACATCTGTTGCAAAAATATATTAAGAATTAATTCCAAATTAAACCAAATCATATTAATTTTATTTGTATATATTTTTACCGTTATTAATATCACAATGCCGTACCTCTCGCAACCGTCGGGACCGGTAGATCGGTGCATGCCGTAGGTGCAAAGTAAACTTTCGCACTCGTGGCGTAACAGCTCGCAGTTAACGTCTACAGGAACGCACGCGCAACGCTCGCAACCTCCAGCCGTGCGCGTGCGCTGCACGCCGTACTCGCAACGCAGGGTCGAGCATTCCTCATTAAAGCGGTCGCAATCTGGCAGCACCTCATTGCCACCCTCCTCGGTCTCATGAGTGTCAACCTCTGTGGACAAGCCGAATGTCAGTTGACTGATTCCTGAATACAACCAGAAAACAGTAAACGGCGACTGAATAATTTAAAAACGTCAATCACTTTTATTTATCCAAGATGGCTTGGACAACAAAAGCGACGTACATATATTGTACAATTGTGCAAACGTACCTTTTGCTTACCACTTGAAAAAACCATTTAGTTTTATATTTTATTTATATAACACTTTACACAAAAAAATACAGTGTGCAATTTCGTGATATAGATTTGATGTAAGCGTGCAAGCAGTGGAAGATAGCAATAGGAGAATACGACGGCGACTTCTCACGGCAGCTCTACATGCATATATTTTTTTAATAAAACAAAGTCGATAACGAACGATGTCCCGTAAAATTGTTTTTACACCACAAGGACAAAGATACACATTAGATATGAGGCGAGTGCAAAGCGACGATCAGCGAGCACCGTACCGGTGGGCGTCCTCATGCAGAGGAGCGCACACTCCTCGTACGAGAAGAAGTTGTTGTCGTTGCCGCCGCAGCTCGCGTACACGAAGGCCAGGCAGTCCCCGCTGGCGGCGCTGTAGTACCAGCGGCGCGAGGACAGGCCGCAGCCCGCCTCGCCCGACGACACCGCCTGCAGGCACGCCGGCTCTGCGCCGCGCCGCGTGCGTACAGATGATGTACTCGACTGACCACTACTTAGATATGCGACGTGGAAGCCGATTCCGAGAGTAAGTTTGTATGGGTGGGGTCGAATCGGAAAGTGTGAAGAAATATAGACGTGAAAGAATCACAGTGGAGTTAAGAATCTTTGTACCTGGACCTGAGCCTCCGCAGACTTCTTCGCACTCATCTACGGTCGAGAAGCGATTAGGTCCTCCGAGGCAGCCTCCGTATGCATAGTTCAGGCACCGACCCGATGCGGAGTTCCAGTAAACTTTGGTGATTGCGGATATACATGGTCCAGGGTCGAGAGGTGAGCCACATACGTCTAAGACAAATTATATGATGATATATTGAAAATAAAAATTGGTATAGAAAAAGTAAGTACATAATAGAACTATGATTTATTTCATCCAATAAAATAGACTTACCGAGGCCTCTGAATGCACCACACCTCCTTTCACATTCCTCCTCTGTTCGATAACTGTTCGGGTACCGACAAGCACCAAAGTCTCCGGCTAAACATGCTTGAGTCTTCGTGTCGTAGTAATAAATTGTAATGTTTTCTCCGCAAGCCTCCAATGAGTGGGGAGTTGTGCATTCCAAGTTCGCTGGCTACGAGGAAATAAATAAATAAATAAATAGCTTTAAGTTTACCATGAATTCTATTAAAAGTATTTTTTATTAAAGAGTAATTTATCATTAGTGTATTTAATACACTTAACTAAATTATAATTGTCAATTTATTTTAGAACAATAGAACTATTCTCAGAGCATGCTCAAATCTTAATACGGCTTAGATATACCAGGGCAGTGTTGGAAGGAACAACATTTGGAATTGTCTGAATTGTGGTCTCCCGGACGGAAGCGACTGTCGTTGTTGAACTCTTTTTGCAACGGCCTTCGCATTCTTCTCGAGTTTCGAACCTTTTAGAAAAGAAAAACAATTACTAGTAAATATTATGATATTAAAATAAATTATAACATTTTATTCAGTTGTTCGAAGATTCAACTATAATCTAAGATTCAAATTCAAATTCAAATTCAAATTCAAATTCAAATTCAAATTCAAATTCAAATTCAAATTCGTTTATTTGGTATCACAATTTGTAACAATATTGCCAGGGGTCCTCGCACTAGGCTTCGCCTGTATCGCGAGGAACCAATTAAAAATTACATAGTAGAATTAACAAAAATTACGTAAGAGATACTCGATAAACAAAATTACAGAAGAAGCTTAAATAAAACGGTACACAAATGAAACTTAAAAATATGACAAAATATAAAAAATAAAATTTAAACTTCTTATAAAGACATGACAATAAACTATAGGGTTTTCCATTAAGGGCGCTTGATCGTGCAGAACTTCCATCGTAGCGTGTGCTGTGTGGCACGTAGCGCCGTCCTGTTGAAACCACATGTTGTCCAGATCCATATTCTCGATTTCAGGCCAAAAGAAGTTGGTTATCATCGACCGGTATCGCTCACCATTGACGGTGACGGCCACACCATTATCGTTTTCGAAAAAATACGGACCAATCACGCCTCCGGCCCAAAATCCGCACCAAACAGTCACTTTCTGCGGGTGCATTGCCACTTGGTGAACCTCGTGTGGATTGGTCTCGTCCCAAGTACGGCAATTTTGCTTGTTGACATAGCCATTCATCCAAAAATGCGCCTCGTCGCTGAAGATGTTTTTTTGCCAAAATCGGCGTCAACTTCCAACTGCTCTAATGCCCAGTCAGCGAACACACAGCGCTGTCTATGGTCATTAACCTTGAGCTCTTGGGTCAGCTGGATCTTGTACGGGTGCAGGCTCAAGTCACAACGCAAAATTCGCCAAGTTGTCGTCTGCGAAAGGCCGAGTTCCTGAGCGCGACGCGGAATTGACTGCCGCGGGTTTTCGAGGACACTGTCGCGCACAGCAGCGATATTCTCGGCAGATCTCGCGTTACGTTGACGCACGGGAACCGGCTGATTGTTAACTGACCCGGTTGACTCGAATTTGTCCACCAATCGACGGATAGTCGACTCGGCAGGACGATCATCGCGACCGTAAAACGGGCGAAGTGCGCGGAACGTTGCTCGAACTGAAGACCCATTTTCATAAAACAATTTTATGATTTGCACGTGCTGCTCGACACTGTAACCTGCCATGGTGGTTTGGGAGGACGGAATGAATATAACACACTGCATTTGACAGCTGTCACTCAAACAACATGGCCGCAATCAGCTGTCAAAGTTAAAGCGTCCCTATTGGAAAACCCTATATTATTATATATAAGTTAGGTTGCTTTAGCTAGCATATTCTCTGTTTCGGTGTAGTTTAAAGAGAGAAGCAATTTAAAAATTAGTTTTTTTGCTTCATTTATAGTACATTCTTTAAGGTTACAGTGTTTTAGTATGGCGTTATAAGTTGATGCCCTTATGTGATCCCCGAATCGTTTACCAAAAGTGGAGAAAGAAATTTGAAAGATAAACAATTTACAGACAAAACTTTAGCTTCCGCATATAGGGCCATTGTTGGAAATCGAAAGGGTTTTCTTGACATTACTTTCAACACCGACCTTTGCGCTCTTTCGATTTCCAACATAGTCGTTTTCGCCGCGCTGCCCCAGACAAGATGAGAGACAATGCTCTTTTTCCCCTCATTATTATTTGTATGTCATAGTAAGTTGATCAAATTATTTATTTACACTAATTAAACTGTCAACACAAAGACTCCAGATCCAATTATTTAAAAAAAAAAGGTGCGCCATCGTCTGATATGAATATCTTAGAAATTTTCAATTATATTTAAAATCCGTACCTGTTGTCATTTCCGTTGCAGGCGCCATAAATAAACTGTCCACATTCATCGCGCGCTGCATCGTAGTACCACATGTATAGATTCGCCAGACAATTACCAGGCTCTGGAGTCTGTCTACAGGGATCTGTTGAAAAACCATTCATAAAACTCGTAAACACAGAAACACCTGTTTTCAAGGAGATGAGATAGATCAATCCTTCTGCTCTGTTACATGAAGGTTTTCCATATAGAAGATCATATAAATGTCGAATATTGCAATAGCGACACATAATGTATTGAACTAACACGTATCGAATTTCGTATTGCGCTAGCAGGACTTATTTCAATAACTATTCGCTTGCTATAAAAATAAAAAGTTACCAGTGACGGGTCTGCAGATTTGTTCGCATTCTTCAATGGTGGAGAAGCGATTGGGACCACCATGACAGCCACCGTACGTAAACTCCTCGCAGCGACCTGCTGTGTTATCGTAGTACACCTTGGTGATGGACTCGCTGCATGGTCCAGGGTCCAGTTCGTACCGACATACCTCTGATAGAAATAAAATTTCGTTATGATTTCACATGAATCACCGCTATTCAGTACATGAAAACTATAGATACTATTTATTTGCTCCATCCGAAGGTTATTGATTTTATAAAAGGAAGGATAATTTACTTGTACCCTGTAATGATAATATGATATGTTTGAAGTATTTAATAAATGTTGATCATTTTCTGGTTCGAGAATATTGAATACAAGGTGGTATTGAAATCAATAAATGTCTAACATTGTAGCGGTATTTTAATGTTCTATAAATTAATTTCATAATATTTGGTGTTAAGTTTACTTTTGGTTTGTACGTAGAAAATGTACCCACCGAGATCTCTAAAAGCTCCACAAGAACGCTCGCAGGCCTCCTCTGAAGTGAAGACACCGGTGTGCCTGCACCCTGTACCCGAGCGCTGGTTGTCGTGCGCTACACATGCTCGTTGCCGGAGGTCCAGGAACCAAACCAATCCCTCACCTCTGCACTCCTCGAGCGTTGGTGATACTTGGCATTCGGTTGGAATGTACTCCTATAGGAATAATTTCTCAATAAATTGTTTTACGAGTTAGTACCGTAAGCCGTTAGTTGATTCCTTTATTTCGGTTCTGTTTCGGTCACACATTCCATTACTACATACATATTGTGAAATATTTATATAGACAATAATATAAACAATTTACATGTTTAATATGACAAAAGCCGTAATGTTTGACCAACTATTAATGTCATAAGAATACCGGAGCTATGGTGGTGGTCGAAGAAGTCGTCGTCGAGAGAGCTTGAGATTTAGGTGCACCTGTTCTGCACCGTCGCTCACACTCTTCTTGAGTATTGAATCTATAAAGTAATAGTTAATTTACCCAACTTATCTAACAATCGTGTTTTAAGTTTTATTATTATCTTAGAATAAGAATCATGTCAAAAGTAAGTCTTACCGATTAGCATTGCCTTCACATCCGCCGTAAGTAAACTGGCTACAGGCATCACTAGCCGCGTCGTAGAACCATTGCATTAGTGACTGGTCGCACGGACCCGCCAGCATTGGTTGCTGGCAGACATCTGGCAGATCAATGTAGTTACTCGTTAAGAAAAATATATTAAATTTAAATCGTGAATACTGAGTTTAAATATTAAGTGATTTAATTTAATAAAAAAGTGCTAGAGAAGTGAAAGTGTCGCAAAACAACAACTTAGAGTGCCACGATACTACTATAATATTTAATATTATGCTTACCCTGCATGTTCTCCGGGCCGCGGTTTTCGAGAGCTGGTTGGCGTGTGGTGGTGGTGGTGGTGGTGGCAGATGCTGTCGCAGGCACGCAGTAGGACACGCAGTAGTCCTCGTTGGGGAAGTTGTTGCGATTGCCTTCGCAGCCACCGTACTGGAACTGCGTACACGCGCCGGTCGCCGTGTCGAATGCCCAGCGCGTCTGCGATTGCGTGCATGGTCCAACATCGATCTCCAGGTAACAGAAGTCTATAAAGAAATCGTAACCGTATTATTATTTCATTTCCGACGTTGTCATTTTACCCCCAAATATATTTTGTTCATTGATGACAATAACCTGAGTAACCAAAGTTGAATAAAATATGTGAATTTTTTTTTTAATTGTGACTCCTATCGTTTTCTATTTTAGATAATAGTTATAAGTAAACACGTTATGTAAAAATACAATAATAGGATGTCAATTATCTTTCAACTCCACATACAGACGCATATGCATATACATAAATTTCGTCAAATTATATGAAAATCGAGCGTGCGAGATTTATTACCTACTTACTTGTTTCCAGTCATCGAACAGTAAGTTAATGTTCAGAAAGCACTAATACGTAAAATATCGATTATTCTTCAGCTAAGTTGGTTTTGTTATAGTGTTTCATGTTATATGTTGTTGGGAATCAATTCTTATAATACAACTTAAGTCAACTTTACTCTTACTTTACTTTTTCTTATATTGCGTCGATCCATTTTCTTCAATTATCTTGTTAATTAAATACAAGAATTTAATAAACTTAAAAAATCAGGGACTTTTTATATATAATACTCATTGATTGATTACATAATTATAATTAAGAATAACATTTTAATAATAAGCGAAATTGAAGCCAGCGGAAATTTATCATTGTATTTGTTTTCATACCTGGTCTATCGTGTTCATACGGTGAAGGTTGCGATGTTGTTTGCCTTGGTGGAAGAAGGGTTGTAATGACCACCTCCTCCATACAGTTGCCCTCACACTCACGTTCCGAATCGAAGTTGTTTTCGTTACCACCGCATCCACCGTAATAGAACTGACGACATCTAAAATAATTTTGGTACAAATGATATGCCATCACATACGTAGATGAAAACCTATTTACTTGGTGGTAGGGCCTTGTGAAATCCTGTCTAGTTTGGTACCACCCACTTATTATTTATTGTACCGCAAAACAGCAATACTTAGTACGGTTGTGTTTCGGTTTGAAATGGGATATCACATATTAGTTCCTAAGGTTGGTGACGCATTGGCGATGCAAGCAATGGTAAATATTTCTTACAGCGCCAATGTGGTGACCAATTACCATCAGGTGGTTCATTTTCTCGTTCGACACCCTATTGTATAATTGACAACTTATTACCTAGAGCTATAAATGCAAACGATACTAGCATTTTAACAAAGAATATTCATAGAAAATATTATTGATTGATTTTAAAGCTGGAATATCTATATAAAATTTGTTTTGTACGAAAAGTATCTAACCTCTTGTTTTTGGTGTCGTAGAACCATCTCTGTGTGTAGTCGGCACATTCGCCCGTCAATGCAGGCAATGTACATATTTCTTTTTCTGTAACATTTTAGATTATTTTAATATACAATACATTATTCGTCATTAAGAATGTTTGTTAAGTAACAACATGCAAACGTATTATTTTGAGACTAAATACCTTTGTTAGTGTTAGACAACCATCACCCATTACAAGATTAAGAGGTTACTTAGCTACTTTCTATTTTTTTTAGTTTCTACGAAAAAAAAAAATAGGTTGAAGGCAAAAAAATACACACCTTACTGACGGTATACTATCAAAACTTTTCGTTTGTTTGATTTATGGACTTACTTATAAATTGTGAACTCATCCTAAAGTGATGGTATTTATAGACGATAATAGTTTTAACCTTTGAAGTGTGTCCGTGGCAATACTTAATTCAATACAACTTATCTTATTACATTATAAAAATGTGTATTTTATCAAGAGAAACTTACCGTAAGCACTTGGACAAGCATTAGTACAAGTCCGTTCGTCGTTGAAACGATTATTATTTCCACCGCAACCAGAATAATAGAAGGGCACGCAGCGGTTCTCGGTGGCACTAAATGACCAGGTGGGATGCTTCTCAGTGCAGTTGCCTGCCTCTTGTGGTAGCGAACATGCCTCTGTACCGTGCAACCATGTTAGTTTTTTCCTCATTGACATGACAAAAGATCCTTTGCTCTCTTTAAGCAAGTCCTTAACTTCAGTCATATTAAATAAATATGGATCGTATGTTTGTCACATCAATGGAGAATTATGATAATTGGTGAGTACTAACTATTTCAACTAAATGCACTACAACTACCACCAGATGGAATGATTTAAATTTTAAAATCTAAGTGTTAACTGATTTTTAGCACAAATGAATCTGGCACCATTTCCAAATTCACACTCCATTTCCAAACAAATAAATTATACCGAATGGTGTTTCAAGCTTAAAAGTGTTTTTATTAAATTGTTATTATTCTAAGGCATAGCACTTCACTTGGCTTTGATTAAATATTTGGTGTATTTGCAAATATTACAAACACAAAAAAATAAAAAACAATTATTCGAAAATGTTTGCATATTTACAAATGTTAGAACTCAATTGTCCCAATGCTGCTGAGTGAACCAAATCTCGAAGGATTAATGTAAATAAGCAAACATACTTTGCCAAATACAGTACTGCCGTAAAAAAAGTGCAAAAACTACAAAGCAGAATAAAATGAAGTGGTTTAATATTTTGATTATTTGTGAGAAATCTCCAAAATTAAATAACAATATTTATCGTACGTTGCAGTATTTGAAGTGGAGTGAAGATAAATATTGTTAATAATTATTAGGTCTTGAGTGAGCGGAATGTACTCACGCTGTGGCGCGCCGGGCGGGTCACAGCGCAACAAGCAGGCGGCCTCGGAGCTGAAGCGGTTGTCGTTTCCGCCGCACCCGCCCCACACGAACTGCTCGCAACGCCGTCGCTCGCTGTTGAAGCCCCAGCGTTGGAAGTTGCCGGCACATGGTCCGCGTTCGATTTCAAGATTGCATTGGTCTTTTTGGAATAAGACATATTCATTAATAGGTATTCATTAAATATTTTTTATTAATTATCATATTTAATTGTTATGTATGTTGTTATAAATTTTTTTTTCATATGAGTATGTTATTCTGCCTTTATTTTATTTTATATTTAAATTATCCGTCGCAACCATAGCAGAGAGCAGTATACCATATGGGAGGATGGTAGGCCAAAGCTTACCGAGTTCTTTTTTTTTGTGTCATAAAATACTACCTAGATATCTTTTGAACTAATTAAGTATACTTATTATAAATAAAAACTACCTTCGCTCCTCTGTGGTTCGCAGCGTTGTTGACAGAGTTCCCTGGAGTCGAAGTTGTTGGCGTTGCCGAGGCATCCACCATAAACAAACTGAGAGCATTGTTCGCGGGCAGAATCATAGTACCAGCGGACGTGGTAACCAGTACATGCACCCTTCACCTTCGGTAGGTTGCAGGTTTCTATAGGTGGATCGAAAATTATATTATTTATAAGAGCGAACGTAGGGATAAAAATTTATGAATAATTATTAACCCGAACCGAAATAGTTTTATCTTAATAGTTTTTAGTGAAGGAAAGAAAATATACCCTTTGGTGTTGGTCGCACACAAACGTCTTCGCACTCATCTTTGCTAACGAATCTGTTTTCATTGCCCTCACACCCGCCGTACCAGAACCGAGAACAGCCTCCGTACGACATATCGTAGTACCAATACACGGAGAAGTTTCGACATGAACCTCGGTCGTTTGCAAATGCACATGCGGCTGAAAACAGAATTATTATTACGTGTTTATAAGCGTATTAAGGTTAAATATTATTTCTAAACAAATCTTATACTATAATCAATATCGAACGAAGCGATCCATCTGCCCGTGTTTTGGTAGTATTACTATTTTACACACGTCCCATATCAATAAAGTTCTTGTCGATATTTCGTAGCGTAAATGGTAATAACTTATATATTTCAAAAACAATTAAACATATTAACATACTATTTACAACTTTGGTTCGTGCTAAAACTATTGGATAATATTATATAAATGTTTCAAATCAATCGGATAAATATTTTTTGCGGCAATCCGGAAAAGACAAACAAATCTTATATCTGTATTATATTAATATGATAAGATATACTTGTAAATATTTTGTTAATAAATAAATGAGAACATTTCAAAGTTTTTATTTTCTATTAATGAAGATATTATTTTATGTATGTACCTTGTCGATTATCAGGAATGTCGGTGCAGTTTAGGAAGTTCTTGCCCTTCGCCTCAGTGATTCCATCAGGACAACAACCATATTTGCTATTGGAGCAGTCGCAGCCATCCATATTGGGACCTCTAGCCGCTGTGATTTCGTCTCCGCAACATCCGTACTTGGACTGTTGACATAGACAACCTTGTTGATTCGGGCCACTGGCGACCGTAACACCGTCATCACAGCAGCCGAATTGGTATGTGTGGCAGCCACAGCCGTCGAACTCCGGACCCTTAGCTTCTGTGTGTCTGAGGAATTAAGAGCCTTTACAACAACTAATATGTAAGCGATTAATAAATAAAAATGAACGTTGAGTTTGCTTGTAAGCTAATGTTAAACTATAGCTAAGATTATGAATTTATATATATAAATGTAGTTCAAGAATCGACCAAAATAGTTAATAGTAAAAATAATTACGGTTTATTCATAAGGTAGATAGCTGGGGTACATTTTCATGTCTACAACAGTACATTTATATGTCATCTACTACTTAATATGGGCGAAGTTAAAACAAAATCTTATTTATCTTTGCAGGCTTACCTATCTGGACAGCATCCATATTGAGTATACTGACACCCACAGCCTTCGCTTTTCGGTCCTCGCGCTACAGTGATATTGTCCGGGCAGCATCCATAATGGGCATATTTGCAATCACAGCCTTTTTGAAGAAACAATAGAGTTTTGATTTACTTATCGATAGCTAAACATATAAGTAAATAGTATTTAGCAAAATGATATGATTTACCTTCCAAATGTGGACCTTCAGCTGGTTTGTAATTATCAGGACAACACCCGAACGGGTACTGCAAGCAGCAACCCTCTAGTTCTAGTCCGTGTGCCGGGGTCTCTCCGTCAGGGCAGCAGCCGTAAGCAGAGGTATTGCAAGACATTACGCAACCTTCTAAATTGATGCCTCGAGCTGAAAATGAAAATGTTTTATGCATTTATATGTGTAATATATCTCATTTAGGGTTTAGTACAACGAGATACCCTGGTTTTTTTTTTATTGTATAGGTAGGCGGACAATCATTTGGGCCGCCCGATGGTAAGTGGTCACCAACGCCCATAGACAAAGGCATCGTAAAGAAATGTTAACCATCGCTTACATCGCCAATGCACCACCAACATTGGGAACTAAGATGCCTGTCCCTTGTGCCTGTAATTACACTGGCTCACTCACCCTTCAAACTGGAACATAACAATACAAAGAACTGCTGTTTTGCGGTAGATTATCTGATGAGTGGGTGGTCCCTACCAAGACGTGCTTACACAAAGCCCTATCACCGAGTAAAGTATTTAATATATAATTTACCAGTTGAAACACCATCAGGACAGCAACCGAACTCAGAAATACTGCACAGACATCCTTCTCCGTTTGGTCCGGAAGCATCAGTCTCATTGTCATAACAACAATCAAATTCTGAGACTGAGCAATCTTTATCTGCTTCTGTGGTAACAGGTTTTTCAGTCTCTGTAACTTTATAAAGTATGTTTAATAAAGCGTAATCATTGGTACAACATGCATTTTGCATCTACAGTACTATAGTAAACTTATGCCAAAGGCCATGAAATTTTGATTCTCGCTATTACAAGACTGTTATAAATGACTACGATTTGAGATGATTACCTGTTTCTGGACAGCCTTGTTTGTGTGGACCCTTTGCCTCTGTTTTGTCATCTTTGCAACAGCCATGTCTGAAATATAACAATTGTTTTAAAAAATAAAAATGTTTTTAATATGCTAATTAATTTACGCAAGCATTATTCCTTACTGGGAATTACGACAGGGTGGTAGAGGCGCCGGACATCCTTCTTGATCGTTACCTTCAGCTGCTGTAATGTTATCCGACTTACAACATCCATACAAAGTTTCATTACATGGAATGACTGGACAGCCGGCTTCACGAAGACCACTTGCAGGTGAAACACCGTCGGGACAACAACCAAATTTAGAATCTCTGCAGGTCTCCGGGTTTGGACAACCTTGTAACAATAAAAGGTAAGATTGTTAGTTATTACGAGATATTAGTTATATGAGATTTTACATTTCTCTAATTCAAATTTGCGACGCACCTTCATCAAACGGCCCACCAGCAAGCGTTCTTTTGTCAGGGCAGCAACCGAATTTGCTTCGAATACACTTAGCTGTCTTCCTTTTGGCTTTACAGCGTTGTTTTTTAGTTGAGCCAACAACAACCGTCGTCCAAGTCCATGAAGCTGAGGAAACATAATGAAGTGATAAAAACACCTTTATGTAATTATTTTATTGCTCTAATTATTTTTTATTGTACACGTACTCGATTGTTCAGTTGTCGATAAGTCTTCCAGGGACGTCGAACTGCCGACGGTAGTACTTCCCGTGCTCTCTGTGACAACATTATGATCGTAAAGATTTTAATTTTATAGTTGATTATTTTTAAGGTTGTTATGGTTAAACTATTTAGTTATCTGATATGTTTCTCTATAATTGAACAGTATTATATTATTATTTATTTGTTCAATTAAATAATTTACTGGAATAGTTACCTTCGACGGTGGAACTCTCACTGGTACTAATAGATACAGAAGTTTCTGTCGGTTCCGCAGTTGTACTTAAATCAGATACTTGTGTAGTACTTTCTTCAGTAGACTCTGGTACGGATGATTCTGTGGTTGCTGCATTTTCTGAGCTCGATTCGGTAGCGTATGTAGTGCTAACTTCAGTTGTCTCCAATGTACTTATTGTTGAAACTGTATCTGAGCTACTTGTTGATTCAGTTGATTCAATATCTGTGGCAGTACTACTTTCGGCTTCTGTAGTTGTTGTCGATTCACCCTCAGTTGTACTTAAAGTAGTATCTTCAGGGGTTTCCTCAGTCGAAGTAGTTTCCGTATCAGAACCTAAATATAATAGTTTATTTTAGTAAATAATTGGTCGACAGTAATTAAAACTTTTTTAGTGAAAATTTATTTTGCTCTAATAAAGCTTTTGCACATATGTATATTAATTGTTCCTGAGAGCCAAATTCAACAAATAAAAACAACATAATTGGTTACTCATAGAAATTATATATAAATATATGTATATTAAGAATAAAGATAGCCGTGTCGATAAAACATAAAATAGCCGTGCCTCATCATTGGTTTTTAATTCGCTAATCTAGTTTAAATACCTACTCATTAAAAGTTAGTATTTGTATACATTTTTTAATTATGGTTTATGTTTGCTGTATTCTAATTTGTATCATGGTTTTTAAACGTTTTTCATTATTAAATGGGTTTTTATTTGTTTTGTTTTCATATTGTACTTCGACCAGATTTTCTACTTCTATTTATCGTTTGTTTTAGATTAAGAAATATTTAAAATATGTTAGACTTGCTAAGTTAGGCTATAAGTGGGGTATACGATGTAAAATCTCTTTTATAATTTTTAATTAGTACTATAATGTTTAGTAGTTGTACTATTTTTTTTCTGTTGTGACGTAATTGCAATTTAAGGGACATCATATACATTTATATGATCATGATTTAGATGATCATATAAATTAAAGCTATAATAGAAATACTTCAACACTGCACTATTGGTGCACTTACTTGACGTCTCAGTAATTATCGTAGTACTACTCTCTGTGGTGCTTATTTCTGTTTCGGTTACATGCGTAGATGCAGTATCGGAGGTTTCAGTCTCACTGTCTGTGGTTATTGTTGAATCAATTATTGATGTAGTACTAATTTCTGTTGTTTCTGTTGTTTCTGTTAAGTCAGAAGCTGTTGTTTCAGTAGAACCGGTCTCCTTTTCTATTGTAGTATCAGTAACGGAAATATCTGTAGATCCAGATTCCGTTCCTGTTGTTAAGTCCGTAACTGTGGATTCTGTAGATAACGAAACCGTTGATTCTGTAGATAACGTAACTGGTGATTCAGTTTCTATAGTTTCAGATGTTTCAGTATTTTCAGTAGATGTTACTGTCGAATCGATAGTTGTAGTTTCTGTAGAACCCGTTTCAGTCATTTCCGTTAATTCAATATCTTTAGTTTCTGCAGTTGAAATAGAACTAATATCAGTTGTTTCTGTAGAAATAGTTTCAGTTGTTGCCTTTGAATCAATATCTGTAGTTTTCATTGAATCAGTGCCAGTAACTGCTGTTGATTCGATGTCTATATCTTCTGAAGATTCTGTTACGGTTAGTGTAGTGGATTCATAATCAGTGGATGCTTTTGACCATGAACTATCTGTCGTTAAGTCTGAACCGCTCAGCGTGGACGACTCCGTGATGTCTGTTATTACGTCTGTTTTCACAGTTTCTGTAAATTAGGAACACTTTAGTGTATTACAATCAAATATACATTTCCATGCGAATATTTGCATTCATATTTACGATTTTTTTATCATTGCATATAATTTTATTACCTTCAGTCTCACTAGTATCTGTTTCATCTTCAATTGTTTCTTCTGTAGTTGGGGTACTTCCTGAGCTAACATCTGTTGTACTTGATACATCTATTGGAGTAGATTCAGATTCATCCGTGCGTAATATAATCGTCGTTTCGGTTGATGATTCCGTTATATCAGTACTTCCTGTTTCTGTTTCAGTAGAATACAATTCTGTTACGCTGTTAAATATCAACTCAGTTTCTCCTAAAACAAACACAATTTTACACACCACGCGTCTAAGAGAAATAGTGCAATAGAAATAAGTTACTACCTGAACCGGATCCATAGTCATCCAATTCACTTGGAGTCGTGAAATTTTCTGTAAAAATGTATGCACGGTTTGAGTAGCATAATAAATGTTATATAATCTGATTAACTATATCTGTAAACATATATTTACCATACTTGAAGTCAGGAACCTGTAATAGATAAAAAAATAATCAGATTTATAAGATCTTATGTTCTATTAGTATCCGTTATTTCTAAGCACAAATGTTCAGACAAAACTAAATACCAAAAATTACTAATAAATAATGACACCAAGCCCATACAAGTTCGCTAAAAATTGTAGTAAAAATCAAATCAGCTTATAAGAAAGGTACGTTTACATTATATTCATGTTTTATTATTTCTATTAGGTAGTTGGACTGGTAAATGAGCCACCAAATGGTAAGCTGTCACCACTTCTCATAGACATTGGCACTATAAGAAATATTAAATCATCCCTCACATCGTCAATGCGACACCAACCTTGGGAACTAAAATGTTATGTCTCTTGTGCTTGTAGTTACCATGGTTAATTCACCCTTCAAACTAGATCAAAGCAATATATATAGCACATTGTGAGTATATATAGCACATCTTTCATTTTGGAAGTAGAATACATTTATGTATATGATACTTACCCAGATTTGCTTGCATAAAGCCCAACCTCAAGTTGTCGACCTAAACGAATGTTTCACAACATCCATTTTTTTAAATAATTGTAATAAAAATACGTATAAATCTACATCTACATACACAACTGGTCTTTCATTTGGACTATTTGCCATTTCATCATATGCCATAATGATGCCAGAATAGGGATATAGGTGCACTTGTGTTTGTGCACTATAAATTATGTTCTATGTAGTGGGCTAATTATTGTTAAAAATGGTCACTGTAGTCGAAATCGGTCAGAAGGCTACATCATCATGTTTACTACTCACCCATGTCATACCAAGATCCATAAGGCTAGTATCGAAAGCTTCAGCGTTTTCCTCAGGATATTCTTCCTCTTCGTCTATGCAATCTTCATATTCATAATCATCCATTATTGGAGTGGATTTTGAATCAAGTGGCAGCATTTCATCTGAAAGTATTAACAAAAAAATCAATTTAACTTTCGATAACTATTTCAATTTTCATATAACAAAAAAAAGTTACATTAAGTAGACAAATAAAACAATTTAACTGTTTGATATACTTTTTCTGTCACTTTTATCTAATTTAAACATAATAATTATCTGTAAGCATTACATATTTTATAAATATGTAATGTTTACATATTTTATAAATATGTAATATAATTTCAAAATTATATTACATATTTTATAAATATGTAATATAATTTTGAGAAGCTTTAAATGATTTAAAACAAACACTTATAACTCACCTATGCCACAGGGGTTAGTGTTACAGGACTGACTGGAGTCGAGCACGTCGCGCTCGTCACACTCGAGCACTTCGCGTCCGCCACTCAGGCACATTACGCGACGGTATTGTTCACCTCCGTCGCATTTTTTGGTACACTGGCAGAAACAAAGTTTTTAGTATTGAGCTCTCTTTTATAATTTTGACCATGACTCCTATTTTTGTAAGTACTTCATATTTTAAGTTATTATTATCCATGTTATTTTTATTCGACGTTTAATTATTTACTTGTTGGATATCCTGAATAAATCGTTGGTTAATATGGTATATTTAATGTTCTTACCTCAGACCAGGGCCCTGCAAACCATTTGGCTGGACATTTTTCCTTTGGCACTTCGCATTCTTTAGTATCTTTGTACTTTGAGCTTTTGTCACATCGGTCGTCGTCCACTTTCGTTACAGAAACTCCGTCAAACAATCCGCAGAAAACTCGACGAGTTTGGTTCCCTTTCCCACATTTTGCTGAACACTATAAAATATTTTGTAATGCTTACCGATTGTTTTTATTTCATTAACAACATTTAACTTTATTCGACATCTATCATATCTAGAAATATATATATATAATTGCATGGCTGCATTGGTTAAAAGCTGAGTTGTAGCTTAGATTTTGAATGTGTTATGCATTACCACTCCCATGCTTAGAAAGCACACAAAGCTATTATTTCTGTGCGTGAGCTCACTCGTCGTGTCGGATTGCCTGTCCGGATTATAGGGACGTCATTATTATTATCTAACCAGATTTTCAAGGCTGTATTAAATACATGAGTATAATTACTATTTGTATGCCTTTTCTGCGAATAGTTATTTAATTCTGAAATATATCCTACTGTTTTTATATGACAGATGCTAGATGCATATTTAAGGGCAAGAGTTATGACTTTGGTAAATTAAACTAATTGCTAGGAATATGTTACAAATAAAAAATCACAAAACGTATTTTTCTCACCTCGCTCCATTGTGTTGCATACCACAGTGTCTGGCAAGGTGACAATTTGGCCCGGTCACATTTTTCTTCAAGTTTTGGTGTCGGGTGGTATGCACAGAGCTTTGCGTCTACCACTTTGTGATCCTTGGTAGCGCAGTGCGCAGAACGTGTGCGCATCGTTGACAAACATGAATCACACTAATTAAAACACACCGATTTAGTACTTTAATATCATCAAAATAGTTTTATAAGACTATTTAAGGTTCTAAGTGTACATAAAGTAACGATAACTTACACCTGTCCATTCAGTGAGAACCCAGTCAACACCGTCGCAAGGATGCAATATACATGTCTGTTCTGCGATTGGTTTTTCTTCCGTGCACACGCTGTCGTCATAAACTTCCACTCGCCCATTCATCTTTTGGTGGCAAACTACTTGACGTGTCTGTGTGCCTTCTCCGCAAAGTTTGTTACACTAGGATAAGGACGACAAAAATAATTTAAAATGCTTTACATAGTATTTAGCTTTTGATATAAATTATGTGCAAAGTTTTATAATAACATTGATTACTTGTGCCATTCTACTAATATATACTTACAGGCTTCCAGGGTCCGGTAAACCAAGTGGGACATAAAGCATTTTTATTACATTCTTGGTAAAGTTCTGGTTTAGGTCCTAGAAGGTCGAAGCACTCTTTATCTGATACTATTGATGGGAATCTGAAAGTAATTATAAAATTATAAATGATGTTTAATATTTTGAAAATAAAATATTCTGAAATTAAATCGATTATTTTATCTAAAACTTATTTGATAGTTTCGTAGTACCCGTTTGTAATGATTTTCTCGCAATGAACTTGTCGGGATCGAGTGCCTCCATCTCCGCAAGGTTTGGAGCACGGACTCCAAGGACCCTCCACCCATCGTGCAGGGCAAGATTCGGTGTTACAACTCTGGTTAGTTGGGGGTTTAAGGCCTTCATCACAAAGAGTATCATTTACTACTTCTAGTTCTTCGCGTGATCGACATGTCACTTGGCGTGTTTGATAACCTAATGTAATAAAGTTTTTTTTATTAATACAAATCGAAAAAGAGATGAGAACTCTTATTTTAAAAAATAGTTCCGTATCAGTTGGTATATTGTAATTACATAAAATTAATCAGTAACTGAGAGGTAGTATTGGAATAAAAAATAAGTTACCTCCACCACAAGATGCACTACATGCAGAAAACTCTTCATGAACCCAATTATACTGTTGGTTGGGAGGCGGTGCTAAAGCTGAGGGTACGCTATATTCATAGCTGATGCCCACATTTTGATCTTGCAGTAGGAGCTGAAATTGTTTGCATATAAAATATAATAGTTAAAAAAATAATTATTATATAATATTATTATTTTATATATTTTGTATTTTATTATATATAATTTTATACATGTAGATAAATAGATATAGATAATTAAATCACCGATTTTCTACAGCCGATATTTTGAAACAGACAATTGACTTCAAAACAAAATATTTACAGTAACTCTGTTGGTGTGATAATCTTAAGTCTATGTTTTTGACTAATCACGAAACACTATTTGTACGTCTTGCATATTATTTTATTTATACAACTTCTAATGCACATCCCAGCATGGCAAATATTTGTATCGCGCTGTATGTTGTATCGCGCTGTATGGTTTATGGGCCGATTACTATGCTAATGAATTCGAAAGGCGTTTGAAAGGTGTTCATTGGTTCCTTTAATATTTTGAATACAAGGTTTGTGTAAGGAACTGGTATTTATCTTCTTTTTCTAATATAACATTTTGTATATGTCTCACCGAAAGATAAAGGGGTTCGTTGGTGGGTCCGAGACACCGCAGCTTGTCCGGTGCTGCGAAGCCTTGCTGGCTGCGTTCGTAATGCCAAAGTGCGCCCGCGATCATTAAGCTTCGAGGAAAGTCGATGTGGTATTCGCCGTTCAAATAATATAAGTTGTCGAATTTCGCTCTTAGTGCTGAAAGTTACAGATAAATTAAATTAGAACATTAAATCGCTCAAATAAATAAAAATAATTGGATAATTTCCTTGTTTTCGAATTTAGCTAAAAATTATGGAAAATTACCGTTAATTAATGGTTATTTATATAAAGAACATCGTAAAAAAAAAAAAAATTATAAAATTGTTATTGCAGTACATAAAAATGTAAGCTCTGTGCTACTGTGTAAAATTAAAACATTTTTGTCATTTTAATATTGGAATATAGTGCGTTATATTTATAGTGTTACATGTATTTGATATGCAGTAAAATAACTACTTAACTATAAAATTAAATAATAACTTACCTAAATAATTATTCGATGCCTTCATCTCCTCTATAAGTATATTCGTAGCTCCTTGGGGTATCAGGAGTATGTCGTTATAACCTAAACACCGAATAATGCATATAAATAAGTGAACACATGATAATTATACTTTTACCGTTTGAATTTGAAGCTTTAAAAATTAACAAATGAATAGAACCCAAACAACGTAAAGTATTAGCCGAGGTGAGCAAGCATTCCGGGTTCAAACCCGGGCAAGCACCATTGAATTAATGTGCTTAATTCGTGGCTGAAACCATTATGTGTCTTAATGTTTACTTGATTCAAGTATGTCTCATTACTACAGCTTACCTTTTCTAAGGTCTTGAGAGTCCAGTATCCCGCTCGTAGTGTGACAGTTTGTTCCGTTTCCCCGACAATTCCGGCATTTGTCCTCCCGCGCGTTTGAGCCCAACATCATATCACAACCGACGGGCTAAAAATAAATAATGAGAAAATTAATTACATTTACATATTAGTTAAGATAAAATACGGTACACTAAACACACCATATCTAAGGTCTAATATTGTATATTTTATTTAATCAAATACTTTTATTTACCGTCACTTTGCTCAAGAGTCTGAAAATAATACATAAAAGAAGCCCCTAAAATTTGTACACTAAAGAAAAGGCAAATCTTACCTGACAAACACCATCTACACACACATCGAAGGACTCGTCGCTACATCGTGTACCGTCTACCACTTTAGTCTTTTGGCGGTAGTAAAAACGTTCCCCGCGCGGCATACAATTAAGCTCGCACGGATTCGGTCCTTTCGTGTACGGCACCCAACTGAAAATTTTATGTATAAAGTCTCTATTTATTAAATTAAAACAAACACTTTATTCTAAGAAGTCGATACTATTAACAGGACTTGTAGTCAGATTACAATTACAATGTGTAATCTACAATCATGATTACAGATTAACTTTGATTGATTCTGAAGCAGCACGGGGATACTTTTGGGTGCTTGCTTGATTCACTTTACTATTTTTAATACTTTTGTTATACTATAATCGTGATTGATTAAATATTGGTATCGTAATTGTTAATCAACTAAATGATTACATTTTTTCCAAGTCTGCTATTAAATACATAGAATGTGGTCTTTGATTTCAATTATTTTTCTTTGTAAAATTAACAGTCGTTCAGAATGTAGGTTCGAATGGTTGGTAGCTGTATATTTAATATTTTTGAAATTTGAAAGAACATTTCTATTTTTAATTTTTGTCATATAGTTTTGTGAATGCTTTAAAATACTTACTTATATTTCTGGTCTCTGAAGCTCTTGTCATCATACTCTGAGCACTGTTCCGCTCTGAAGTCATTGGAGCCTTCTGGGCAATCCTGCGTTTGACACGAAAAGTATTTCGTGTCACCCCCTGTGCACAGAGGTCGACCATCTGACCTGGATGAAATTAAAATATTTAAGAAAAAAATTAAAAAAGCTTTTAAAAATACTAGAGTATATTGGTACTAGATTCTCAGTTATGGATATCTCGAATGTTTCTGGCCTATGAATGGTTTTCAGCATTTTTGGTTTTTAAATATTAATAGGTTTGTTTAGATAATATATTTTTTGAATGCATAGTTTTGCGTGAGTATTAATGTTTCACTTTTATTTCTGGTAGGTACAATTAACCTCTAGCAAACTATTAACTATATTGTAAATGGTGTCGCATAAAACTATATTACCATTATTTATCCAATATATTCGTCAACATCTTTAGTAGAAAGATAAAAATATAATCCCATATGAATCGATTTTTAACTTACGTTACTTCGAGGCATATTCTTTTCTGGCTGGCAACACCTCCGCCGCACGTCCGAGAACAGGGGGACACTTCGCTCCAATCGCCCCATGCCCCGCGCCCCTCTCCACCAGGTATTATGTATGAAGCTGATAAGAAGAGACCGGCGCCTTGCCTCCTATGCCTGCTTCGGTGTCCATTTACCTGTAAAAGTAATCGATTTACATGACAACGAATATAGCGCGTATTTTACAATTTAAATATGGAATATAATATAATACTGATTTTGAACAATTTTAAGCATATCTAAAAGTTCGCTCGAAAGCTCTAGTTCTAGATTTGAATTACCTAGTCCATATAATAGGCTTGAGCTAAAATAATTTATTCGTTTTGTAAGTTTAATATTCCTAATTCTCATTTGAAGCTTATATCAGTGTTATCGATAAATATTCAAATTATTAAATCCCACAGTAAGATTTATTATAAGAAGATTACGTGTATATATAAAATATATCTATGTCTATTCCGTGAGTTCGTAAGCGTTAATATCGTCGCGTAAGTATTGATCGAGAAAGTGCTGATGTCAACTTTATAAAGATTGCTTTTTAACAATATTGTTGGAACGAAGTTCTTTTAAGCGGCTTACTTAGTAGAGTGAAATGGCAGTAGCCCAAAGTCACGTCATACAATGAAATAGCGTTCATACTGTGCCTACCAAATGCTACAAAATAAAGGAGGTTGAGGTGCTTTTTGGTGTGACAAAAATGTAATCAATTGAAATTTCAATTAAGTCGAAAAAATATCGAACAGAACGTCATTCCTGACGGGGTCCTCCGACCGCACAATTTTTTTTATTATTAATCAAATGATATGTATGAGCGTAATATAATATATAATCTGTCTCTTTTTATATCTATCTCAGCCACTCCTGCTTACTATATACTCGTGTGGGGATGAGTTTCATTTCTTCATTAAGATAGTTGAATGCAGCTTAAATCCGTTGGATGATTGCATTCAGCTTTCCAAATGCTATTAACTTATGCCTGTAGAAATATGGAGTGTCCCATTATGTTTTACTGAGTGTATTTTAGGGGGTTTTCTGACTAGGCGTTTAATTTTTAGTTACATTATTATTAACGCGAAAGTGACTTTGTTTGTCTGTTTGTTACGCTTTCACATCTTAACTACTCAACCGGCCATTATACAATTTTCCACACACGTTAACAGGGGTATTGAAAAGCACATGATAGGTAGCCTATCTGCCTTCGCCTCTAAAGCCGGTATTTTATAAAATCCTGATTAATATTATAAATGCGAATATGAGTTTGTTAGATGTTTGTTTGTTCTTTCATGACTAAAACACTAAGTCGATTTAAAAAATTCTTTCGCCAATGGAAAGCTACGTTATCAGCGAGTAACATATATATTTGGCTATATTTTATCTCCGTAACCCCACGGGAACGGGAACTATGCAGGCGAAACCACGGGAAAAAGCTGTACTTATATAAATGTTCTGTCTAATATACAATATGTTGAGCTAAAAATAATACTAAAAAGCATAATGGATAAATATTAAAAAATGTTAGGAATATAATTTAATATGAATCGTAATCTTCGTTAAAGCCCTTATATTATTAATGCAGATCACCGCGGGAACCGACCGTTCGTCGTGTTAAATGTTATGACGATAAACAACTTGTATGGGCGCATTACGGACGCAGCGAGATTGCTGCGCGTAGGCACTTGAGCACGAGTGCTTGCGCATGCGCATCGAGGGCGACATTTTATTTGCTTACCGCACCTGTCCTGGATTAGACAAATTATTGACAGTAAGATATTTATGTTTAAAGTTGAAAAGAGAGTCAATGTTTGTATTGTAGAACTGTTGTTATTATATGCTAATTTTTATATACAATTAACAATAACTACTTGTTTTTTATTTATATGTATATAAAATAATATATTTATACAAATATACAAAATTGAATTGCGTCTCTGTGAATTGAATTTCATAATGGTATTGTTTTTGAAAGATTTCGGATTAATATGGCTATTCGCAAGTTAAACAAATAATATTTTTATTTGCGCCCGTCTGTTCATCTGATTCTAATCAAATATACAATCGTATATTTGATTAGGGTAATGTTCAAATTCGTTGAAAATAACAAATCTGAATAATTAGATTACATCATTATAGTAAGTTATCAGATTTACTGTTTAGTCATTATTTAAAAAAATTTAGATTGAACAAAAAACATTTAATAACTTAGTTTACTTCTTGTGAAACACTTTAAATCGGCTAAAATCGCGATGCAGCTTTTTTTCAATAAATAAAGCCTCCTTACTAATAATAGTAAAACTGACAGTTATACCACATAATGCTTTTTCTTTTTATTTCGAATGTCACATTAACTTTTATGGAAAGAGAGAAATCGTTTTCTAACTATAAGCCCGCTATGTACAGCGTTAATTATTAAGATATGGAAAACGAACAATGTGAAGAACACTTTTCATACAAACAAAACATCGACCCTATTATGTAAATCGTTGATGATAAATGTTATGCTTTATTTCTAAGATAACATTAGTTTTGTAAGCTCTGTAAATAGCTTGTCAATGTTTATTTGATACAAGTATGTACCCGTACCTGCTGTTTGCATTAATAAGATCATCGTTTCTCAACTTTTCAGTAGCGCAACCCCCTTTATTATAAAAATATTTTTGTTTTGTTTAACATCAACGCCCTTCATTTATTAAATTATAACGCCCATAATTTTTGGCGCAAAGTTCGACGTTGACACGTAAATAAGTCCCACGGGGAACCGCGACCTCCAGGTAAGAAGCGAGGTTTTATATAAAGAACGCTATTATATCACCTACGAACGCTGTAAGCGTTTGTAGATGATTTTGGAGTAAGAATTATCCCATGCGTATCAATTACTATCGTGTATCAAAATTGATGCATTAATAATATTTTGTTATATATTTATTGCATGTGACATTCAATGAATAAATAAGAAAACCAATAGCCTTTTATAGCTTTAAAAGACAGGATAACAGAAACGTGACGGTGATATTATTTACTTATTTTATTATTTCTTACCATTTTGTAATTAATAAAAAAACACAAATTTTTAGTACAGGTTGAAAACAGATAGCTCAAATTTCGATTTAAGCGCTTGTTTGCCTGGACTATCAAGTTACTCGCATTTTTCTTTGTGTTTTGCGTTTTATTTGCATGACACATACTCAAATAATACTTCATGAAAACGAATTCGTGTCAACAACCATGAACCAATGGTAATCATAGACCAAAAATAGTGTGTTAGATGACCTGATACTCACGTCACGCGGAGCTAACAAACCCATCAATTGTGGCGCCTTCTCATTAGATTTACGAGTTCCCATAGTTTTCTTAATGGGCAGTTAGGGTTATCAAAAATGATCTATGAAAATAATATTAATATTTCGATAAAAATATCTTTCAATAGGAATGTTCTATATATATATATATATATGTTGCGTATATTATAAAATGTATTATTTTCCCGTAGAATAGAGGTAAAAAAAAAAGAATATTATTTACCGTTCTCAAATTTCCTATAACACGTGGCTACTTACATAACAAGTAACATTAGATAAATGTTCAACCTTATGCCAATATGATGGTAATGATGTTCTGACACATTCTAATCAGCGCAGCCACAAGTGCACTAGTATCTACTGCCACTCTCACAGTCCGATGGTAAAACACGTCCGATCCGGCTCCGATACGATCGGAGAAAGTTCAGGTACTGCTAACTTCGGAGCTCCTGGTTTCGGAGATATCAGACAGACAGACAGAAAAATTCCATATTTGAATACCTAAATTAGAATCAAGGACCTCGGGATGCGTAGCCTTATGGCTAGATTCCTTAAAATATTTAATACACCTTCCTACACACGCTTTTTAATAACATACACAAAATTAAAAAAATATGTAATTTTGTTTGTTATTAGCAATTGTCGCATAGAATGGGAACTTTCAACTTTTATAAGAATTTATTGCGTTCAATGTCAAGGCAATATCGGTCAGACACAGCGGTCAGTGAACCTTGTGTCGAAATTAGATATCAAAATTGAAATATACTTTATTCAAATAGGCTCATACAAACTCTTTTGAATCATCATTCAAATCAATTTAATATTAAGTTATCAGAGGTTCGGTATGTAATCTATATTACCGAGAAAAACCGACACCAAAGATACTCTTTTTCAAGCAACAAAAGTATACGTGTTATAACCATAAACTATTATATTTATGTATTTACTCGGTGGTAGAGCTTTGTGCAAGCTCGTCTGGGTAGGTAGCACCCACTCATCAGATATTCTACCGCAAAACAGCAGTACTTTGTATTGTTGTGTTCCGGTTTGAAGGGTGAGAGAAGGATAACACTGTCTGTGTTATTAAAGGCACAAGGGGCATAACATCTTAGTTCCCAAGGTTGGTGGCTCATTGGCGATGTAAGTGATGGTTAACATTTGTTACGATGCCATTGTCTATGGGCGTTGGTGACCACTTACCAACAGGTGGCCCATATGTTTGTCTGCCTACCTATACAATAAAAAAAGTAATATTATTTAAGTAATTTTACTTGGCTTATTTGATTGGCCTTATACGGGTGCGCCTGGCTCGCCAAGCGCAATGGGCAGTGGTCACCACCGCACTTAAACATTAGCATTGTAAGAAAATGCGCCATTAGTCTTGGGAAATAAGATGTGACTTCGGCCTGTCCACTGGCTCACTCGCCGTTTAAACCGGACACAACAATGCATATTGCTTTAAATATCCTGGTTGGCCGTAGAATATATAATAAGAGGGTGGTACCTACTTAAGGGACTTGTGCAAAGCTTTCCCAATAGGGTAGCGTTGAAAATTGTACCATTGTTATTATTTTTTTAATAACTAAACATCCTCATCATCAACTCATGATTTGTACAATAGTTATTTTAAATTTTTATAAGTATACATTTAAGATTTTTACGTAAAAAATCTTCTGTAACTCCTTAAAGAAAAAACGAAATCAGTTTTAAACATGTAGTTATAAAGTGTGGGTTGTTTCGTACTACACGCTGTTAATGCTATGGAAAGTGATGAAAACTCGACACTTAGTACATGTATATTGTATGGCGTACTTACATTATGCGTGTAGTGATGTCTGGAAGCGGTCCACGTGATACAATTACTTAAAACGATGGCTGCTAGTAGCAGCGATCTGTAACAAAAAAAAATATCTTAGCTTTTCCCCGATGCTTAACCCGCGTAGTTCCCGTTCCCTTAGGAATACGGGGATAAAATATAGCCTTTATTACTCGCTGATAATGTAGCTTTCCATTGGTGAAAGAATTTCTAAAATCGGTTTAGTGGTTTAGGCGTGAAAGCGTAACAAACAAACAGACAAACTCAGATTCGCATCTATAATATTAAATTGCAGTTCTGGCGATGTTTCTCCATTGACTATCAAGAAATAGGCAGGCATCGCTTGATAGCTGACATGCTTTTTTTTACTGTCATTATTCGTATTCGTACATATTTGGTTTTTTTTTGGTTTGAATGATGATTGAGCATGCGTAACTACAGACACAACTGACATAACATCGTAGTTCCCAAGATTGGCGTATAGGCGATGTGAGGGATGGTTAAGGGCCCTATTACTTTTTACAATGTCAATGTGTATGGATTGTGATGACCGATTAACGCCAGTTTGCATACCTAATAGCCTAACCCATGATAAAACCGTTTAACCTAACAAACATACTTGTAATTTGTAGGTATCGAATAGGAACAATTTCTTCTAAGTTGTGTTTGTCTAATTATTTTCAATAATGACGTTGATGTTGAATAAAGGGATAAATATATACAAAACTAAATCAAAAACGATTTCTTATAGGTAAAACTGAAATGGATCGTTTTAAATTTAGCATATTGACGTAAATTAGTATTAAAAATTTTCAATCTCAGTTTAATCAACAAAGTGTAATATTAATTTTATTCGATATAAACTACCTATTTTGTTAGCTTAACATCACCGGACAACGGTGCTTTAAACGAAACGAGAAATTGAAGATTATTTGAATGAGATAAACGTCAACATTATCTGTTCTCGAACGTACACTTTAGAAATCCAATTACATCGTAATAGTGGACATAAAATTTTAAATCGATATATATCTATCTAAAGTCCTTATCGATTTTGAAATATCGATAGATTCGTGATAAAGGATTCCCGATAGTTAACTGTAAACCCGTGTCTGCGTTTATGATATCTTTATTAGATAGTGTGTTGAGTGATAGTCAATCAAAAAAATAAAAATGGACTGCAAATATTCCATCTAACAATAAGGAAAATGTATCCAAAGATAATGTCTGACACAGAACACCAAGAATGAAACGAATAGGTTTCGCATACTAAAAAACAACAAAAAAATCCATAGAAGTTATACTTAGAATATCTACTAATATAAATATGTAATTGAATTTTAAACCCTTGATACATAATTAAAATATAAAATCCTTGAGGTTAGACGTTACTTTTCAAATTTTAAAACCAGGTCGGAACATATACAGTCACATTGCTTGAATTTTTTCTTGGATGAGGGACGTCTCCTTTCCCAAGATTAATGGGGCATTGGTGATGAAAGGAAGGGTTAATATTTCTTACATCACCAATGTCTATGAACGATGGCAACCGCTTAACATCAGATGGCCCGTATGCCAGTTCGCGTACGTACACCATAAAAAAAAGAATCCTACATGTACGAAAAGAAGTCATCAGATGCAGAAGCAAAACAACGTTACGTGCTTTCTGAGACTCACGATTATAACCCCACTAACATTCTAACTCCGAGCTGCTGATAAAAAGATATTTATGAAGTTATTATAAATGTACATACATACATTAATACATTTAATTAATTTATACATTTATAATAACTTCATATATATATATATAAGTGTCACACAAATTATATTTTCTCGTAGGATAGAGGTAAAAAAAAGAGATATTATTTATCGGTCTCAAATTTCCAATAAAACTTGGCTACTTACATAACAAGTAACATTAGATCAATGTTCAACCTTATGCCAATATGATGGTAATGATGTTTTGACCCATTCTAATTAATTCTAATTATTTAGTAACGGATACGAATTTATCCCGCCTTGTAAACTTTAGTCGGCTTTTACGTCACCCACGTATTATATATATATTATCTATGCTGGTATCCAACAGAGTAGATAATATATTTTAAATAGTCATGACTCACATGTCACTCATACCCTAATATTAAACATCCTGACGATACATACGGTCCTAGGACTTATGACTTAGGTAGCCTGTATAATTTACGTATAATGAATTTGATTGTTAATCGGATCAGCCTGCCACGAATTTTTATATTTTAAGCGATGATGCAATGTGATTGACTTCTTGCTTTATAACAATAGTTACTTGGCCTTCTTAATTATTTTAGTGCATCCAGTGCATATTTTAATGATTCCAAAAGAGCCACGAATACAATCGAAAAAATTGAATATAAATGTATAGTTATAACAAAATAATACATAAAGTGGTGGTCGTAGAATTAGAAAAACTACCAACGGTTTTGACATTATGTAAGATACTTCACTGCAATCGTCTTTATTTTGAAATTAAACAATAAATAGGACAACAATTCAACGATTTATTTATTTATTTTTATATTTTTATTTATTTATTATATTTATTAGAAAAACAATATAAATCACATAACACAAGTGCAGTTTCAATATTACATTACGGACAAACATTTAAATCAGTTTTAAGGTATGAACAATAATCTCAACTAATTAGAAACAACAACAAAAAAGTATAAAAAACAATATTTTTTTAAGTATTAGTAATTAGTATTGGTATTTACGAAATAGCTACTATCCACAACCGACCAATAGTTATAATTAATATTTAGTGGCGTATCCCTTATTTTCAATAACAGCACTGCAACGACGTGGCATTGATTCAATCAATTTCATACATTTTTCTAGGGGGATTGAATTCCATGCTTCAACAAATGCGTCATATAGTTCGTTTTGACTGGTGTTACGTTTGCTTGAGACTTTCTTTTTAACAATATACCAGATATTTTCTATCGGGTTTAAGTCCGGACTATTTGCTGGCCAGTCTAAAACGGATATACGCTATTCGCTAAGGAAACATTTGACGCTATTGGCCGTGTGTTTAGGGTCATTGTCATGCTGAAAGATCCAGATTGTAGGCAAATGATCGTCCGAGTAGGGAATTGTGTGCTCTAAGATATTTTTGTATTGCCACTGATCCATTGTACCGCCACCGTGCTTGACTTTACTCCTTATGTATTTATAATTAAAAGCATTGTTTACAGGGCGTCTATATATATATATATAATAGCGCTTTCCATCGGAATTTACCATATTTATTTTTGTTTAATCTGAAAATAACACTTTTTTCCATTCTCGTACCGTCCAATTAACATATTTTTTAGCGAATAATAATCGCTTCTCTCGGTGTTGCTTGGTAAGAAGCGGCACCTTTCGAGAGATTCTTCCAAACAATTTAGCTTCCACTAATCGGCGTATCAGTCTTGAGTAGATGTTTCCTGGGTCATCAGGCGAAACAACTACATTTTTAATCTGGTTGGAGCCTTTACTTGGGTCTTTTTTAGCCACACGAACGATTAGCGTATCTTCTCTGGGAGAGGTTTTTCTTGGCCGAGCCTTTCTAAGAACATGTTCAACAGTCCCATGTGTTTTATAATGATCAATTGCATTAAAAACTTTCTTAACAGAACTATTTAAATGCTCAGCTATTCTTCTGTACGCCTAGTTATGTAAATTAACAATTATTTGCCTAGTTGACACGTCACAACTTTTATTTTTGCCCATTTTGAACAAAATAAAATTCAGATTAAATTTTGAATTGCCACCAAAATAATAGAAAAAGCCAAGAAAGAAATGTTTTTCTCCAATTTCAAAAAAGGAACGAGCTATGGACGATTTTTTTAAAATGTTTCTAATTAGGCGTCCAAGCGGCCAGTAACAGAAAATAAACTCCTACAAGTATAAGACTCATTTTGTAATTAAAAGTAAGATATGTTTTATATTTTATGCATTTAATGAGTTTTTTATTTGAGTGGCTATATTATTGGATGTTTATTAATTATTGAATGTGTATATTTTTTACGAGCATTTGTACATTGAAGTTATACTTTCTTTATTCATAAGAAGTGTTTCTAATTATATGACTACCCCCTGTATATATTATAAACTTACATAATTTATAATTAAATAAATATAAATTTTTTACTTGGAAATTTTAATAAAATGCTTTCCATCGTTGTTAAAATAGTACAAACTAGTACAAAGGTCTCTATATATATGGTGGTGACTCGCTTAAATCCGCGATAAAACAGTAAAGCCTGTTATGAAATTCACTAGAGAATTATTGTAGCGGACTTACGTTGAAACACTATTTTGATGCTATACGCATCCTTTAAATGTTTTAATTATTATAGTCTCATATCAGTTTCTGACATTTTCCGATAGTTTGCTACGTCGAATTTACTCTTGTGCTTGCGCACACACTTGTGCACTTTAATATGACCTGCGTAGTTAGTTGCTCTTCCTTGTGATTGGCCGTAACCGAAATCGATCAGGAGGGCATCATTAATAAATAAATACGCAATTCTTTTTTTTAAATATTATAAGAAGATGCAATATAAAGTTTCACCCAATGGTCGGACACTAGAGCGTAAGTTAATAATTGTTAAAATAAACATTTTTCAGTTTTACCTTGAAGCGCTGTATTTTAACGTAAAATATAAACAAAGAGTATGTATATAATTTCAAAGGGAGCCCATCATGATAGATGAGTAAAGTTGCCAATAAACATACGGAGGGAACTGACGTTAATAAATGTTTGCATAGCTAAAAATACAGTCTCACCTGTGTAGGTTTAACGGACCCGAGGTTTGTACTAAACATCGTACATACTTGTATAACCTAAATATTCTGACAACACATAGGAATTATTTTACTATTTTTGTGAAAATATTTGTTTGATTTTCTCGTTCATCTGTATCTCGACTTGTTTCATTTGTTCTATTTAATTTTGAAAAGGTTCGTTTATAGAGTTGTAACTACTGAGTTTCTTGCCGGTTCTTCTCAATAGAAGCCACATTCCGAACCGGTGCAGTGGGTAGCACTTGACGATTCATAAGTACTTGTAAAAGTCTATTTGAATAATTGATTTTGATTAAAACATAAACGAGACAATAAGTTTAGAGGCTTAGTTAGATTATATTAAAAAAAGTATCTATATATTATCATTTAGGTTTGAAGTTGTCGGTCCGTTAGGAAAACATATTAATTGGTATAAAGATCAAAGAATGGTTTGTTAATACAACACTCGCTGCAACAAGATACACCAAAACAACGCTATAATTGAATGCCATTGCCGCTGTAATGAACTTGGCATTACAAATGGAAGTTCCGCAGGATGGCAACTCGACACCCGACGTAACGGATCCCACCATCCGACTCGCCTGTCAATTAGCGGGCTCTGGACAAGGGCTGATTTATATACTGTGTATATATTATGATTCATTTTTTTTTCTTTTTGGTCAATTTACAAAGGACTTTGGACATAATGGTTTAGTTTTTATACCGTAAGTAACTGACATGTTAAATTTAGAATGTTTTTCAAACGTGTGTTGAGTGTATAAAATAATATATGACATGAGACGACCCGATTCGGGTCTATAAGTTTTTTTTTGACCCGAACAAACACTTCCTACTACTGATTTTTCACTTGTATTTGTAATTCTTCTCATGTTCGATGTGAAACCTGCTGTAAGATTAAATTTTGGCATCGCCTCACTTATAGCTTCACTTTTATTGGAGAAGAGGCTTTTGCCCATCAGGGGAACATTTATGAGCTGTGACAAAAATAAAATATACCTAAGTGCGTTAGTAGCTCTGAAACGATGTTGTATCATTCGTTTTTTAAAATCACATTTTTACTAAAAATAATTACAATATATAATTAGCCATTCATTTGCTTTCCTTGTACGTTCTTTGATAAAACAATACTATATTCTAACAAGGATCGTTTGAGGACGCGGTAACTATACAAATGCTTTAAACATCATATTCAAATAGGTAGCGATTCACTTCAAACAAAACGTATCGAAATGATATCACTATGTTATGACAGTAGGCGTAATAATAGAATATCATAAATTTCATCGAACGACTCACGACTCGCCCGTCGAATACTAATTGTGAATATTGAAGAGGCAACAATTTATATTATTTATTGTAGCACTGTAAAATGTTGCTCTCCTTTTACATAACAATTCTATTTGACTGTTTATTATTTTACTTCAAAGTCCCGTTGAATAAAAAAGTTATAAAAAATGTCCTACATTATTGAAATGTAACTTTTAAAACCGGTGCTTATTAAATCTAAATTATAAAAAAAGCTTAATATGTTTTCATAATAATATTTAACGGCATGCGATAAAAAAAATTAATTTTAAAATATATATAAAAACTTAATAGTATTACACCTTTTTTCATTTAAATTTGAGTTATTTATTCAGCTGTGGTTAATTTTTTTTGTTTCAACTTAGAGTCGGTGAATAATGCGTTTCGGTAAAGAGAAATCATCGGTTCTTATATCTTTAGAAACAGAAACTTAAGATTGCCCGTCAAGCGGGATAATTACAATAATTTAAAAATCAAAGCGAGGTTCGAGTTGGATTCGTGACCTGAAGCTAATTGATCCAGCTAACGAGAAAGGGTTTGAAATATATTAAAGTGTATACATACAAAACAATCTCGAGATTTATTACTAAGGTTTATATTAAATGTTGAAATCAATCGTGCTAATTATATGAACTAAATTACTTAAAAACGTAAATCCAAGAATTGTGTGATACATCGATTGTCAGCCATAATTTTTAATCAGTAAGTTAGTCTGAAGATTCATTATGGTCTAGTGTTTAATTTGTATTTATAGGCTTGTGAGGAAAATAATAAGAAAATATCTGTGTGTGAAGGTTGATACAATAACTTGGTGGTAGAGCTTTGTGCAGGCTCGTCTGGGTAGGTACCACCCACACATATTATTCCGTTAAACAGCAGTACTTGATATTGTTCCGGTTTGAAGGGTGAGTGCGCCAGTGTAATTACAGGCACAAGGGACATAACATCTTAGTTCCCAAGGTTGGTGGCGCATTGACGATGTAAGCGATGTTTAACATTTCTTACATTGCGAATGTCTATGGGCGTTGGTGACCACTTACCACCAGGTGGATCATATGCCAGTTCGCCTACCGATTCTATAAAAAAAAAAAAAGTGAAATTAGCTCAAAACGGACAAGCTTTTAAGAAAGAAAGAGGCTTTTTAAAGTTAAGACTTTACATCTATAGTAATTTAGAAACATTAATTAAGTGAAATAAAATATAAACTTGCGGTATCTATTCAGCTCGCGAGCACCGCTTCCGACGGTGACGCCGTTTCGTCTGCGCGCGCAGATTAGCAATCGTCGTTAACATATTGTTTGTTCTAAAAATACACAACACGCACTTCTGATTTATATTCTATAAAGCAAGTCTTGGTATTTATAAATATGATTTTGAATCGAATTTTCTATAACTTCTCTTCTTTGTAATGTATCGTACGTTGAGAACATTTCTTCGACTGAGTTTGGTTCGACTACATTAATAAATAAATGTAAGTACTTTCACTAAGTTTTTTTTGTGGTAGCGCTTTGTGTAAGCCTGTATTGGTAGGTACCCCTAACTCTAGTAAGGAATATTTTTTATTGTCTAAAGGCGGTAATGACCACTTACCATCAGGTGGCCTGTTTAGCAGTCCGCCTACCTATTACAAATAAAAAAAATAACAATATATATTTATAGCTATTACAATTCTGTCACATGCTAGTTGTTAAAGTGAAATGTCGAACGGCTGATTTTTATATTCTGACATAAAATATCTCCTACATATAACAATAAATTAAATATCACTTTAGCCATTTTTGGGATTAAGGCATGACATTAAGTATTTATGATGCTTCTATTAGTTGACTAATTTATTTAAATAACGGTGAATGATTACGTAATAGAAAGCATTTTAAATGTTTGTTGTGCTAAAACTAAAACTTAATCTAACCTTTGTTATAAACAGAAAAATTAAAGAATATCATTTTATAGTATGACTTAGTTTTTTTTCGTATAAATAATTTTATATATTTTACGTTTATCTATGCAAAAACTTCAGAACGGTCAGATTGTGGGTCTTTAAAACTTATTAAAATGAAGTAAGTATATACCTAGTAATATGACATTTGTATTATTTATATGACCAGCTATCGCTATATAAGATTTAAATAATAAATAATTCTTTTAACTTCCAAAATAGTTATTTTATATCATCCGGCTAGACTAACATATTATACCAGGGCCACAGATTAATTAAGGAGATATATTTTCGTCATATCTGGCGCCGAATTAACAAGCGCTTATATTAGATGGTGACAGTATGTGATGTCTCGACAATGTAGGTCTTCTTAACAAATAGAACAATCGCTTGCTCACATTAATCTTAAGAATTTAAGATCATATTTTGGACTCACCGATAAATCGTTCGTATTTAGAGCTAAATAAATTTCAATAATTTCAAAACTTGTTTATTATTCCAGAAAGATTCTGGCTTAGTACAAATCCGACCGACTGCTACCTATCAGGTTGCATTGTGATATTTAATATCTCATTAACATTAAAAATCATCAATTAGTTTTGACAGTTCGGGTAAGTTCACGACACTATGCATAAAGAGATTTACTGCCAATGTATAAAAAATTGCACGCTTTAATAGTTGGAGCGTTATTAATTCGACGTAACAGTTAATTATGATAATCTGATTAGCTTCAATAATCGTTATAAGTCAAATTATCATGATCTTTGAAATGTCAACAAGCTTAAAATTATAATAATTAAAGAAAATCATTAGGCATCTGATCCTAATTTTCATTACGTTTTTATATATGATATTTTCCTAGCTTTAGTTGCGTTTTATTAATGAAATTATTGTATCTAAAGTTAATTCAATGTAAAAAATTGTTTTGCACCTCCTTCGTTCGTTTTTATTGTATTATTGTAAAATGTTGTAGACAGCAAGCTCGTCTAGGTAGTTACCCAGATATTCTACCACAAAACAGCAGTACTTTGTATTGTTGTGTTCCGGTTTGAAGGGTGAGTGAGCCAGTGTAATTACAGGCACAAGGGACATAACATCTTAGTTCCCAAGGTTGGTGGTGCATTGGCAATGTAAGTGATGGTTAACATTTCTTACAATGCCATTGTCTATGGGCGTTGGTGACAACTTACCATCAGGTGGCCCATATGCCAGTCCGCCAACATATACAATAAAAAAACAAAAAAAAACATACGTATAGGGGTACAAATCACGACATATTATCAGTTAAAAAAAATCACCCCTAATAAAACATGTCCCCACATGTCATTAATGACATTTTCAAATGAGTTAGGTTATATGTGTGTGTACACGTAAGTTTCAAAATTAATTGTAACACTCGTACATGCGCGAATTTAACGGCTCGTTTCTAGCAACCCGGTAACGATCGGTTACTCATGCACAATATCGATTCGATAAATATAGGAACTGAGCCATTCTCCATGTCCTCAAGCTCCTCGATCAGCCGCAGACACTTGTTGAAAGAAAATGTAAATAAATTCTGTCTTGAGTCACGTATCGATATTTTGATTTAGTTTCGTGCGAGTGTTTTAGGCTTAGCCGTGATTGATGATATAAAACTAGAATTTTAGTGTTCCTACGCGCACGCCTACGAGGCCACTGGCGAGGTTAACGGCTCCAAGTGGTTCTATGAACTTTTAACTTTCATTAGTACAGAATAAATTCAATGAAATAAATTACTATTAAAACGTAGTTTACTAATCGAATTTCCATTTAATTTGTGTTATATTTTTATTAAGGACGTTTATAGGCTATATAACTTGACATCACGATTCCGAGGAGCAAAATTGTACACTTACTTTCAACTAATCTGTCAAACTGTAGATGTGTGCGTGCCTAGTGCGAGTTTTTTACTTATTCGATAGCGATGACGTTTACTGAGATTCATATAGGATGAAAACAGTGAAAACATTTAATCGGAATAGTATTTAAGAACTCATTCGGAACCTCGTGAAATATTGAATACCGACTTACGGTGGTGTACTATTTTGATACGTGTATCCTTTAAATGCTATAATTATTATAATCTATGTTGCAGTTCACTTTCTCACATTTAAGATGTTGCATCGTAAGTCTCACGTTCGTTCTTACTGAATAGCACTGTCATATCTCATCATAATATTGTGTATAAAATAGGCATCTACAGAATGCGGGTAACACCGGGGTCGCAGATAGTTATTATATAAAATGCTATATTCGTATACGTTAATATATATGATTAAAATAGATAATGATTTATATAATATACAAACTGATTAAGCTATTATTAATTCCGATTTCGCTTAATTAAGATAATTTTTGAAAAAAAAAAATTAACATATTTATTTATATATTTTATACTTGATGGTAGAGCTTTGTGCAAGCTCGTCTGGGTAGGTACCACCCATTCATAAGATATTCTACCGCAAAACAGCAGTACCTGGTATTATTGTGTTCCGGTTTGAAGAGTGAGTGAGCCAATGTAATTACAGGCACAAGGGACATAACATCATAGTTCCCAAGTTTGGTAGCGCATTGGCGATGTAAGCGACGGTTAACATCTCTTACAATGCCAATGTGTATGGGCGTTGGTGACCACTTACCATCGGGTGGCCCATATGCTCGTATGGCCTATGGTATAAAAAAAAAACATTTATTGTGTATACAGGAAGTGTCTACACTACATGCTGCGTTACATAATAAACTCCAGTCTATTAACAGATTCTGATAACTGAAGTGTAAATATAAAAAAACTATTTAAAATTCGCGGAAATAGTTCAAAGCGAACCGCAGCATCTCGATCGTTACGCGGGATCTTTACTCGCATAAACGGTTTTAGCAACAATAAAGCGATGTCCGTTCGAGCCAACGATAATAAGGCGATGACTCGGTGCGTTTGACGCCAGCCGCGTGGTCCAGGAGCAACGAACTGCTTAGATTATACACAGTAATACTTGTGACGCCATCTGTCGGTCTGTAACGATGCAAAAGTATTGCTATCTAAATGATAAACTGCATTGCGATATGAACTCCATAGTTGATGTCTCTAAGTTAGCGCAAGCCTTTGACCTTTGCTTCAAAATGCTTGGTTTAAAACTACCGACAAATCCGATAGAAGGATTTAAAAAAATTGTCGTGTAAATTCGCGTAATTAAGCTTAGCTTATCTAATAATGTTATGGTTGTATAAATATGAATAGGCTTGTAAAAATATGTGAAACACGGAAATAATTTAATTGAAAATTATAATTATAATTCGTAAAAAATAATATAAATAAAATTTGCAAGTAAATTTATGACTTATTTACTAATTACTAATTTGCCAACGTTTAAAATGAATTATATTTGTATTTTTTGTTACTATTTTATTTAAAATGAAATATATTTCTAAGAATGTTGAATATGAGCACGGTCCTTTTTTAAATAAACATGTCTTTGATTTTCTGCTTTACATAAATAAAACACAAAATCACTGACCTGTAGTTCTACGAGTATGAACAATTACATGTCCTTACCCATCCAAAAAATCGTACTCTTATATTAATAACATATGATATTATAGTCGTACAAATTATATCGATAATTTTTTAGATATCTTTGAAGTACCTGTCTTAATAAACGTCACATTTGTATAATATTTCTGAAAACGAACTTTGACGCCGATAAATTGCGGTAATTCGTTATGGCGCTCTATTTGCTTACCTTTGTATATAGATCTGATCAACTTACTTGGGGGGCAACGCCTCAACGAATTGAAGAAATTCTCGACTACTTCCCTCTTAACTTCCAAGTTTAAACAAAAAGATGACGAACGGGTTCAAAGTAAAATTTAAAAATCGAATTTATCTGCAAAGTTTTTGCCTTTCTTTATTAAATTATATATTAAAAAATTTAATAAATTGTTTCTGATATACTTACTGTCTATTTGTCTATCAGATGAGTTAATCTTGCTTAAATTTTATTAACTGCGCTCTGTATAATAAAACAGCTGCTAGCTGTATAGTTTTGTATATAAATATGATGATGATGAGCATACTTGTTGACTCGCCTTGGATGTAGGCGTCGTCTATTTATTTGAATGATCACAGTTCACTTGTGAATTTGGTATTCATGAATAAAATTTGCATTGAGTTACCTAGAAATACGTTCAGGATATTCTTAAAAAAAAAAACAATGATTTCAAAATCTGCTGTATTCGAAATTCAAATACAATTTTAAATTCTACACTAGCAAAACATTGAAGAATGTTTTAATAAAACGTGTGTGTTTTGTGCCGATATCCGTGATAGCTTGTGATTATTATACAATATGTGTCTTCTTCTTTCTAATATCAAATCACTAATGACAGAACGAGAGCAATCGGTTTTTTGACTAAACAGGCGCACTTATAACTGAGGTCGAAAATGTTTAAATTATATATTTATCAGCTCAAAAAATAAAATAGTGTTAAAATAAGCTGCCTAGGCTTCTAACGTTTTCTCGAGAAGAAAGAAGACATTTGCCCAGTAGTAGATACTTATTTACGTTTATTTATTCTACGACCAAGAAAACGTATGTTCATATACCGTTTGTCTTGACTGACTAATCGCACGGCCAAAAATACTGAGTCTAGAAAGCTGAAATTAGGAACACATGTTAATTTTATAACGTATACATCCGCTAAAAAAGGATTTTTGGAAATTTCAACTTTAAAGATGGGAAATGATTGGGTGGATTTGTATAAATTTTATCCGTATGTATTCGGGACGGGCAGTTAGTACTTCATATAGATTAAAATTATTGCAATATTTGTATCGAATAGGTATTACATAACGATAACTACCGCAAAACAAATTGTTGAAAGTAACATAAGATGACAATGCGTGGTTGTTAATTAATTTCATTTTGAGCTAACCCACGTGGGTTAGCTACTATTGTATTTCCTTAAATCTCCAACTCCGATTTCTATATATCTTTAATGCTTTCATTACTACGACTATTACATAACATTTTTTTTATGTATATCTTACAAACTGCTATATAACTACCGATTAAGTGTAAGGATTATTTTTTAATGTTTCCGAGAATCTAGTAACATCCTAATTAGGTAAGCCCATTTTTATTGCTTTACGTTGTTTTATTATTAGCTTAATTGATGCACTACTATCCATATGAACTTCTTGCTGTTTGGATTTTAATATAACATAACCTTATCTTCAAAAGCTCATTATAGGTATATGGTTTTTGCTATGATAAAAATTGAACCTAGATGTAAAACGAATCAATTATAAATAAAGGTGATTCTGTCGTATTTAAAATGGCATGCTTATAAGGGAACTGTTCAATAAGTACATCACCATTACCGATGCAAGTCAGGGCAGGCAGGCATTGAGTTTCATTATAAAACATATTTTTACAAGCTTCAATGATTGTGAAACAAGATGCCCCATTTAGTTCAGCGAATCTATTTAGACTATTTCTAAATTAGAACTATGAACATAGCCGGTTGACTTTAAACTAGTTAACCATTTGGGTTAAGTAAATATATATGACTAGATTGTTTTAGCACTAAGCTTTTATAAGACCTAATTTTTTTAGTAATAAATTTATTATGAGTAACGTGAGAACATTCCTTCAATCAAAATAAATAGTTATAGTCGCTTGTAAAAGTTTTAACTTTATCGAATGAATAAAAAAGATAATTTGAAATCAAATCAAATGAAATCAAAATGTTCTTTAAGTAAATAGTTTTTACTCACTCCTTCGCTCCTTACGGTTGTGTAGCGTTATAACTTTACCTTTGATCAAATATAAAGTTTAAACGAATGTTTTCAATTTGAACCTCTATATCTGAGCTGAGCGCGTTCAGGCACTACTATCCATATGAACTTCTTGCTGTTTGGATTTTAATATAACATAACCTTATCTTCAAAAGCTCATTATAGGTATATTGTTTTTGCTATGATAAAAATTGAACCTAGATGTAAAACGAATCAATTATAAATAAAGGTGATTCTGTCGTATTTAAAATGGCATGCTTATAAGGGAACTGTTCAATAAGTACATCACCATTACCGATGCAAGTCAGGGCAGGCAGGCATTGAGTTTCATTATAAAACATATTTTTACAAGCTTCAATGATTGTGAAACAAGATGCCCCATTTAGTTCAGCGAATCTATTTAGACTATTTCTAAATTAGAACTATGAACATAGCCGGTTGACTTTAAACTAGTTAACCATTTGGGTTAAGTAAATATGACTAGATTGTTTTAGCACTAAGCTTTTATAAGACCTAATTTTTTTAGTAATAAATTTATTATGAGTAACGTGAGAACATTCCTTCAATCAAAATAAATAGTTATAGTCGCTTGTAAAAGTTTTAACTTTATCGAATGAATAAAAAAGATAATTTGAAATCAAATCAAATGAAATCAAAATGTTCTTTAAGTAAATAGTTTTTACCGTTTTTGCATAATATCATCATATTAGCTTATTAGGGTATTATAATTAGGTATTTAATGAGAATTTAATATTGCCCGACTACTATATTAAAAAAAACGATTTGTTTGTAAATAATGGTCAAAAAAATTGTCTAATTGTCATTATTATTTTTTTGTTATAAACTAATATGCCATTATAGTTTGTCGCCATATTTAATCCTACTGCCCGTTATTCGTAGCCTTCTTATCTGTAAGTAACAACCCGATGTGCTTCAATGTGAAATCATATACACCACCAAAAATAAAATGGTCTTTTAAATAATATTTGTTAGTTATTTAATGTTATTTCTGTAAACATTAACTTTTGTTGTCCTTTTTATAAAAGATAAGTAATTTATGTACATTGAAATGTGCTATCCATACGTTCCAATAAACCTAGGTAATCTTAAATAAGCCATTTAAAAAAAAAAATGTTAGCTTGTTAAATTGGTCCCTGCTTGGGCGCCATTTTAACAAAAATAGTTTTTAATTAGGAATTTTGTGCTTAATACTACATGTTATACAATATTATCCTTATGTATATATTCTTAAATTACAATTTTATTATTGTAATTATAATGTACTCCGGATTATTACTTAAAATATCGTGCGTGAAATGATAGGCCGAAATTTATGATTTAGTGTCGTTTAAAAAACCATGTCTAATTGACACGATCTATATGGATAGGTCATGGGTGGGATCTAGATAAATTTGATCGCAGTAATCAATTAGTACCGCGCCGTTTTAGTTGACTGGCTCGGGCGTCGAACCCGGGCTGAAACGCCAATGTTTTAAGTTTAAGACATTATATTTAATAGTTCGTTGACTTTCAGAAAATACTTCGATCTAGTAGAAACTAGATTTTGGATGATATCATCTAACTCATATTGTTCGTCAATATATGTGTATCGAATAGATATCATTAGGGCCTAACCTAAGTATATCATAGTTTTACTAAATGAAATTTCTATTATTTGTTTTACGGTTTGCATTTTTGGAATATAATTAAATATAATTTATGAATTTTATATTGCTATATTCATTTTTAAGCTATACAACATACGCTCGTAGACCCGTATGACCACAAGCTTATATTTTTATACATAAATTCGCTTAAGTTTGACGATATTGAGAACATTACCCGACGGTCAATTGTCATGAGGCATAAGCATCTGTTCACACGAGCATATTTTTTTATACTAATTCGTAAAATTGGTCATCGTAATAACCCCAAGATTTTGTACCAAACTATCGTCTTCCATGTTCGTTACATTTTACTCGGCATTGTTTTTTATATAATTAAAAATACTTTTTTTTTGTTTTCTTTAATCTATATTAAAGGTTGTCAATTATGCTATTTTATATAACATGCCAATTTTTGTGTAAACGGAAATCGACTTGACTGCCATATCATTGCTCCTAATATAATAATTTTACACGAATGAATTACATAAATACTAATACGCTCAGAAGGAATTTAGAAATAACACAAAGGATGACTCTCGAGTGGCTGACTGTCAACTGTCAAGTGTCGATTCGTCTCATTGAATATATTTGATATAATAGTGAGAGTGAGTGAATGATAGCTGTGGGGGTAGTGTGAGTGAACGAATGATAGCTGTGAGATTTGTGTGAGTGAGAGAATGATAGCTGTATATACGAATAATCGTAACAATACAATGCATGATATATTAATTAAATCGTTATCTTAAATGTAATTGAATCAATGTTAGTAGTTTTAATCAATTCCAGCGTATCGACGTTATCCTTTACTAATTATGACGCGACAGCCGTTACAAATTATCCAATTCAGATAAAAACGCTAATGAAATACACCACGTATAATACTTAGAAAATAAACTTTTACAATCATGTTATGAGATAACTCATTAATGATTCATTTACGTATTATTTTTAAACCTTATAATTTTATTAAATGGATATTCTTATCCACGTTGAATACTACTTTATCTTCACAATAGAGTCCATTTCGGCTTGACAAAAACTGATATGAGCTATAGGACTTGAAATCCTATTCAACTGTTAACATGTCAAGGTAGGGGTCAGCGAGGTCAACGTGAGAGAGCCCTTTCACCTGTTATTTTGGAGCGTACCTGTGGCAAGATGCCAGCCTAGTACTAGGCTACCAGGAACTATTAGGAGGTTTACGGCACTCACCTGACGCATGCGTCCTACCTGTTCTACCTGTTTATCGCGACCAGTTTATCGAGGTATCCACAGGGTGCAATATCACGCCCATTCTCGTTTTAAAATAATAAGTAGTAGGAGACATGAGAGCTCGTACTTAAGTGGTAAGGGTTTCCCTCACGCATGCGCTCTCCATACACCTGTTCACAGACCCATTTGTGTATTTTATGATTGGCACGTGACGGTGCGGTCGTCATCTAATAACCGAAAGGTTTTGGCCTATATTGTATGCTGTTTGTGTTTATATTATTTCTCAACTCCACAACTATTACTTACAGTGGTTAGAGATTGTATTGTGTCGAAAACTGTCAATCAATTTAAAAAAAAAATTAATGTCATGAAGTAGAGCCCTTAACATGTGAAGTTTATTAAATGACAAATTTATAACGTACATTAGTCAATTCTTAGAGAATTCATAATATCAAGTTTGCACACACACAGTTTATCTTATAAATATTTGCATACAAATATAAATTAATAAAATAATTGCACTCGGTGGTAGAGCTTTGTGCAAGCTCGTCTGGGTAGGTACCACCCACTCATCAGATATTCTACCGCAAAACAGCAGTACTTGGTATTGTTGTGTTCCGGTTTGAAGGGTGAGTGAGCCAGTGTAATTACAGGCACAAGGGACATAACATCTTAGTTCCCAAGGTTGGTGGCGCATTGGCGATGTAAGCGATGGTTAACATTTCTTACAATGCCATTGTCTATGGGCGTTGGTGACCACTTTCCATCAGGTGGCCCATACGCTCGTCCACCATCCTATACAATAAAAAATAAATAAATAAATAAATAAATAAAATAAAAAAAATAAGGTCCTCCAGACCGATTTCGGCCACGGCGGCCAATCTCAAGAGAGATTACTGTGCAGGACATATTATAGTGCACATGTGTTTGCGCAAACACAGGTGCACTTTCTATTCCCTAACCCTTATAACCCGATGGGACGGCAATCCGACACAACCGGAAAGAGTTCAGGCGCAGGACCAACGACTTGACGTGCTTTCCGAAGCACGGAAGTGTACACAGTTCCAACTTCCAGACTCCGGGCTGCTACGGAGAATTTTCTGATAGAAAAACCCAATAACTATTTATTGGCCTGACCTGGGAATTGAATCCAGGACCACCGGGTCTGCGGCCTTATATCTTGCCACTAGACCAACCAGGCAGTCTAAATAAATAGAATAGCTAACAAACACATATGTACATATTTTTTTCTTATTTAAGTGACAAAAGAATCACGCTTGAACGCTCAAGTATAATTTAGCAATTAGACGGTGATTGACCCAAAAACATCGCTACGCAATTAGTCGCGGTATATATGACTGTAAGCTAATATTTACTACCGGCCATTGTTTGATGTTAAGATATTTTGAAGAAGGTTTGTATTTGAAAAGAGAATTGATATTTGAATTTCAAGATTAAACTTCCTTAAGGCTATGCTGGCCTGGTGTCTCAAATGCATAAACGTACCTTACTTAAAATACAAATATAAAATAATAATAATAATTAATATAAATCCACAAAATTTAATTTTAATACATATTATAACTAACACACTTCAAGGCATTATTTAAACAGAAATGAATTATAAGCTTAAAACCAACATGACATATTACTGTCACAGGATGAAAGAACATCGTGGTGGATCACTTCCTTTCCAGAAGCCGTTCAAGATCTCAAAGGATATTTAATGGGTTTTTTACTAATCTTTTGAAGTTAGAGTAGCTGGAGAGAGGTTTTTATATTCTACACAAGTATAATGTACGTCGATATTTTGTCGATCTTTTATTTCTTTGATTACTCATTTAAACCGTACGCATACTTGAAATTGTTTTAAAGAATATTGTAGTTTTAGTCTATTCGCTCCATATAACTTGTATGACCTACATTATAAACAAAAAAAAAAACTTATTAAGCAACTACCTAATGATAGCTGACTGCGCATAGAAGCTAGGGACTAATTTTAAACAATTTCGGTATGTTTTGCTTTTTTTAATTCATTTATTTCAGATAATCTATATTCAAATTGCATGTTTTGTTTTCACGTTCAACAACAAAATAGCAATGTGTTTACATAAAATATATGTGTCAACCGATAAAAGTAATAGTGAGACCCTGACTCTGCGGACAACGTGGGCGGCGGAAGACCTATCGGTCGTCCGCTCCATATCGCGATGTATCATTGTTTGAAGCTACTTCTTCAGTTTTATGTCTTTCTGGTACATTTTTGGCGCAAGTGGGGTTTCAAGTCAATCTCGTTATTTTTTTGTGAATTGTTCTTATTTCAAACAAAGCCGAGTTTGCGTTTGATGATTATATTGAGAGCATTGTGCAGGGTCTCTCACAATAAATAATTCTACGGGTAAACATAACATTTTGTATTTTTCTGGTCTAGTTTAAAAGTATAAGTGACAATATGGCAGTGTAATATTACAGACTCACTAAGAACGTTGACATCATAATCCGAGGCTCATAGGCATGTAACATACATATATTATTATATTGTTTACAATATAGAATTCATAATAGGTGACATATAACTAATAAGTGACATCTAATTTTTAGCAGGTTTAACCGTTAACGTGAGTTTTAGGATTGAAAACTACATATTCAGCAGACTTTAAAAATACTACAAAAAAGTTTAATCTCTTATTACATCATTAGGAATATATGAATAATAATTATATAAAAACGTATATTTTCAACACAAACGATGCATCAATGACTCATCTCACAAACATGCATATCGTAAAAAAACTGGATCTATTTTATTCGAAAGCATTTATAAAAATTGCAGACGGGAGAGCATAATATAAGAAAATAATGAGATAAAAAATAATACATAGACCCCACAGACAGTCCAGGATTGACTTTGCCTGGATTAATATGTTTTACATCTATAATATGGTGTGACTTATAATCCCTGCATCCGTGACTAGGAATTACCTGAAAAAAAAAAAAGTTATTATTAATCTTTTTAGAATTGACAGTTATCATATTTTAAGTTAATATTCGTTTAGTTATTTGAAATTATGACTATATTTTTTAAGATAATATATATATGAGTAGTATTTCGTTTTTTTTAATTGCAGATTAATAATTAAAGTTATTATCAATTGAAGTGGCTATAAAATTGATAGTAAAATTATATTACATAATTTAAATGTCACGTTATCAATTAATTAAGGACATACGACAAAAGTAGTTTAATTAATTTCAATAAATAAAAATTTTTAAGGTTTGAGATTTTTTGACAATTTATATCTATCAGTAATTGCTTATTGTGTTTTATTTTTGCAAAATGCAGAATAGTTATATGTTATTAACGATAAACGAATAAGATGAAGTCAGTCGTGAAATATCTGACCGGTATAACTGGTAAAAGTGACCTTGCATGTTTTAAAATGTTTCGTCGTAAATAAACAAGACAGCATTGCAGAAATCGTCGCCAATCAAGTGATAAAATAACATAGGAAGGCTATACAAATGTTTTTTCGGTAAAAAGAAAACTTTCGTACAAATGAACTTTATCAAACATTTGCATTGGATGTTGGCCACCTGGTATGATAAGCACAATCTCTGGAGCAATATTCATTACGCTAGACGAATACACGTCATTAATATGAAACTCTTCCGCATTAGTATATTATTTATTAAATAATTTATAGCAACAATTCGTTTGTACATTTTTTGTATGATATATGTATATGTATTAGTTTGTACTGCACCTTCTCGGTATTTATTTTAGTCGCTTTTTTGATCGGGTTTTCTAATAGGAAGGTCCAAATTGCCCTACAGCCCCATATAATTGATACATATTAATTAATTCTAAGCATTTTCTGTACTATTTTCTAATGTACAATATAATATAAAATAATTATTGTAATTACTTTTCAAATGAAAAAATCAAAAAAACTAAACCATGTTTAACTTAAAAAATTTATTACAAAATCAAGTAGGTATTGCAAAAAAACGATCACTACATAGTACAATTTATTTATATCTTCAGTCAATACTCAATAATATTCAATTATTTCATAAAATATAAGAGTATAGCTGTAATATGTATGTAACTTAATATGAAAGTTTTATTAAGATAGTAAGTAATTTTAAATCAAATATTGATTTAAGACGATGATATAAAGTTGCGTAAATACAAATTACAAGAAGAAAATATAATGCTAATAAGTTACTAATACATTAATTACATTCATTCAGAGTACAGCGTTATGTTTATTTTGATTTAATCAATTTGCTCATCAAAACTCACATAGTACAAAAGGACGTGATATTATCTACGTGTGTGTTCCCCGGGAACAGGATGCATATACAGCCTTCTCGCTCTTCCTAAAGTGCGCCATCGACAGTATTACGTTCCTGAATGTTTAGGAATATCGCTAGAATTATTGTCGATAAAGAGGAATAAAAACGTATCAAATTTTATTAGAAGTCTAACAAACATTAGAAACTCATATGTGGGGGGGAGGATGTGTTAGAAAAAAACAGCGTTTGCTTAGCAAATTCTAATCTCTACACATACTCGGGAACCAGGATAACATAAGGGTGTAGGCAGTCGTTTCACGTATGCCTCCGTGTGGAACATAACATACGCCATAGGCACACACGCAGCCCATATCCAAGGGGTTGTCGTAAATGCCCCCTAACCTACGACACTCACACATCCAAGGGGTTTCGTGACGCTACCCTATCTAAGCAAGAGGGAAAGAGATAAAATTACAAGTCGCAGGACAAGCGTTAGAGGGAGTTAGATATGTCACTCTGTCTGCGGTGCTTACCAAGACAAGTTCGAGCCTGCGCATCTTAACGTTGTTCTAAGGGTCGCGCCAGTGAACTGTTCATAAGATCTGGGTGCCTGGTAGATGTTTTCCATTTTAGGACAAAACTTGATAAAAAAGGGCGTTCGGCAGTGGGGAACCCATGGGTATTTCATTAATGACGCCTTAGCGATAAGGGTGCGTAGGGTTTAGGCTCAGCTGTGTGTAAGAGTGCGTAAGCGTAAGATGTAAATGTGTGAGTAAGAAAGGACAAAAGGTTGTGTTTAAGTTTCTTGCAATACGAGCAATGATAATTTGTTTTGAATTTATCATCTGTACGAAGCTTTAAATAAAATAAAAAGCCCTCGAAAGTTACAATAATAGTAAAAGTAAAAATAATATAAAAAAAGTCTTTCAACTCAAATTACTGAAATTAAAAAGTTAAGTTTCAAAATAATAATTAAATTGTGACATATGTACATATAAATAAATGGACTTATAAGTCAACATTAATTAAATTGACCACCGTTACCTTGGTTTTCGTTGAATTTAATTCAAATTAGACAAAAGTATACTGAGTCAGATCGGGCACACGCCTCATCTAAAGCTATTGTGAGGCAATGGGGACGAACCAACCGACCGCGAAATACGGCCATTAGATGAACAATTCTACTCGGGCATTAGTACACTTCGAATAACTCTATTTATACGACTACTGTATGCAGGTTGAAGTATCGTGTGACGCATATTAAATTTACATATATAACTTGAATAATGATAACGAAGATAAAATTTTGCTCGTCGAATAAAAATATTATTCGCTCTTTAATATTTAAAGCAATGTTAAGGATATTAAAACATAAAATTAAATTCATCTATAAAAGAATTTACAAACACTTAAACCTCGAACTATATTTAAAATATTTACAAAATAAAATAGTGTTAATGTAATATCTAAAGAATGACATTGAAATAATAGTATGGATGATGGTTTATGAATCAAAAAGGAACGTGTAGAAAATAACAAAAATAATTAATTGAATAAAAAATATATCAAAATGTTGAACTCAATTATGCAGCAAAAAGAGTATTATGAGTTATACACACATACAAAAGATACTAACTTTTTGTATAACTTCAAAACGTAATGAAAATTATCGTCTAACTGCACATTGCTCTGTTTACGCTTCTGTCGGAGTATTTTCCGATTCTAATAAATTCCTCCGTGCCCTTGCAATGCCTGATAAAATGCAAAATTAACACTTCATTCTCTCACTTCCGCAGCGCATTACATTTGTGTATTCAAATACATTCCGTTACTGCTCACCGATAAAGTGGCCGCTTTAAACTTATGCACATATTTTGTAAACAAAGCAAAATTACTTCAAATATATAAAAAGTCATGTTTCTTAAGCACATATTTCTCTATGGTCTTCACTTTGTAATCAATGTATATCCTTAAAATGCTTTTTCGTTCAAATTACATGCTTGGAATATCAAAAGGACAAAAATAAACAGCCAACAATATAAACTTTGTGCGTTGCATTAATGCAAATTATTTCTCGTTCTTTTCCTATAATTCCTATAATTCATATCATGTCTTTGTAGTTATATTTATATTTAGTTTTCCTGTATAATCTTTATGTGTATTTATAAGAGTTACTCAATTATTACCTTATTAAAACAAAAAACAATAGTGAAAACTATATTCGTAATATTATGTTTATATAATATGTGGCGCATTTTAGTACTCAGGCCTTTTATACCATTATCTTTTATCCTCGGACGAATAAAACGGTCATTCAATATTAACGATTCATTAAAATTGCTGTTTTATAGCGTAATATATATATCTTTATGAAGTGCACAAATAAAAGAAACCACAGAAAACTAATCATGTAAATACGCGATGCGCTTGGCCTGTATTCATTCAAGTGTCTATGTCACGTATTTTGTAAATTTTACATTCAATAACTGAACGATTCAAATTTGGTCAAGTACAACTCTTAGAACCAGAATATCTTAACTTAATATGTGTATAGCGGTTTATTTAGACATTGTTTTTCTAAACAATAACATAGCTGTAGAGCCATGAACAAAAAGAAAAAGGTTTTATTTAACCTACACGAATATTATTTAAGTATAATTTAGGTTGTCAACAGCGCCTTTATTTAAACCATTAAATGGAAATGTTTTAAAATTCATTTGTATGATTTAATGCATGCCGTCAATTGAAAATATCTCTATTCATTTCGAAAAGGTTTTATATAAACACATTTTTTGTTTTAATTACAATGTAATAACCTAAAACTCAATAATATATGTAATATGTATATGTATACAAGGTTCATTCTTATATATTCTGGGTGTGTTTGACCTAATATGAACTTAGGAACGTCACCGTGCGGTCGTGTTTACTTAACTGTCAACGTTCATACAACATTGACGTAACTGCAAAAGTATTGAAAAAGTAAGTCGGGAATTTAAAAAAAGAACATTTTTATATTTTTACCAAAATTTCTCTTCCAGTACTCGGTCCTATTTAATGTATATATAAAATAGCCTTAACTATATATAAAGATGCTGTATATGTTAATAAGGTAAACGAAAAACAAAATTATCTCTCACTTTATAAGCCGTTAGCAATTAATCACGGTCGAAAAATCTTATTATAATAATTAATACTATTCACTAAATCTTAATAAGAGGGTTAAAAAGTTTCCCTTTCATTGGAATGCCCGACGAACTAGTCCCGAAGGAATGCACCACTATCCCTTTCATATTATACGTCCTTTTCTGGCACGTGGTGAGCTGTCAAAACTGGTTAGCTTTGATTAATGGCTTATTTTTTATAAGCAATTTATTCTTCATCCGAGATTTTTGTATTATGTAATTAACTTTAAATGACTACGTTACTTATGATTAAAAACTTGTAGAGTGATGATAGGGAGAAGTGTACTAATATTCCCACGAGCATAGAACTCGCTTAGCCTTTTGATCTAACTTCGCGTTGCTTATGTTCGCCTGGTACTTGGGGTAAGAGAGGTATTACGTCATTTCCAAGCTCCGTGATCTTTTTTTATTTATAAAATTCAGGTACAATTTAATTCTAAGCCTAGTTAGTTTAATTATATATAAGTCATATGTACTTTTATAATGAAAGTTACCTAGTTTAGCAGCCCGAGTTTATTTATCCGTATTTATATATATATATTATAAATGCAAAAGTTCGTTTATTTATTTGTTACACTTTCATGTCTTAACAACTCAACCGATCATTATTTTGCAGTGCACCGAAAAGGATATAAGGTACGTAAAACCTCCTCTCTCACTCACAGGCAAGTGAACCCGCGGACAAAGTAAGAAAATTTTTATAATGTAAGCTTGTAACCTAGAGAAGTCAGTGTTTCTTATTTATTTATACTACAAGATTATTTAAAAAGGTTTTCTTTAAATTGAACAATTCTTCAATAATTTAAAAACTAATTATTTGTAAGTCGTAAGTTGTAATTATTTTTAATCCCAATGAAGGATTAAAAAATTATACTTAGGCACACTTTAACACGTCGAAAGTGTATTTAACATGCTGTACGTAATCTTAAGATAAATGATAAACAAATGTATGAGCAAGCTTCCGATCTAGTTAACAATTTAGCGCGCAAACGAGGTTTGTGTAAGCAACATCAAGTGGCGAAGATTCATACGAACGTGGGCGGAGTAGTGTCTTGAGTGCTGCTAAACAGACATTCTGGAAAAAACATATTAAGGAATTTTCATTAACTTGTGTAGAAATTATCAGTTTCGTCATAGTTTTATTAAAAATCAATATATTCTTATTTATTTTAAATTTAATTTAGCGCAAAATTATACAATTATTGTAAGTTGATATAACGATATAGTTTTTAATAACCTTTTTTGGTACCAAGTTTTTCGACAGGAACCAGGAACGCATTCTTCCAACGCCTTTATTAATAAACTAAATTCAACTGGATAAACGTACTTTTCATATACAATGATAAATAATTACCTTCAGATTAATCTCAATACCTATATCGAATTTCAACATTCTAGACTTGATGTTAAGCAGAATATCCCTTATGACCTACTTCCAGACACCATTTACGTAAGGCAGGTTATGTGTTTGTTTATGTAAGAAAAAGCTTTGAGCGTCTTACGGAATTCTGCAAGTAAAACACGTGTTTCGTTCTTTTGTTCGAGGAATACACATAAAATGTATTCTTTATTGGTTGTAACAGAATTCTGGTTACGACATGGGGGAATATAATGGATGATTAAACGGAACAGATATTATGCAAAATTTAGCTTGTTTCTTTAATAAAAGAGATGTATCTCACAAAGCTTAGCATAAAACCAAAGCTGGTGGAAAGACATTGAATTGACGCGATATCTTTGATCATGATCTTGAATATGTATAATTCAATATGGATTCGCAAAAAACTGGTTCAGATCGGAATTAGAAGTAAAATGAAAGTGAATATAAGTAGATACGTGTAGTGTTATAAATAAATAAATATTAACAAAAAACTGTTTGTGATGTATAATACAGCAGAGCTATTAGCAGATCGCGTGGAATATTTAAAGGTTAATTATCCTTACTGCTTTCTCTTAAGGGCACACAAATTATATATGTGACAGAGAACACAGATTATGGCATTCCATACCTTAGCACGCTTATGAGATATGTGTCGTGATATTAGAAATTTACTCGGTGGTAGAGCTTTGTGCAAGTTCGTCTGGATATTCTAACGCAAAACAGCAGTACTTCTTATTGTTGTGTTCCGGTTTGAAGAGTGAGTGAGCCAGTGTAATTACAGGCACAAGGGACATAACATCTTAGTTCCCAAGGTTGGTGGCGCATTGGCGATGTAAGCGATGGTTAACATTTCTTACAATGCCATTGTCTATGGGCGTTGGTGACCATCAGGTAGCCCAAAGGCTCGGGCGCCTACCTACACAATAAAAAAAAAATATACGTATTCTAATACCTGTTTGTACACAAATAATTATATCATATAGTGCTTCAAATTTGGGTCTTTGGGTCAAGCCTGCACTTTGCTAAATTTTATTTCGTTTATTCATGGTTACTGTTTGGTTGCTTAGAGTCGTAGCGTTGTATTCTAAAACCTATGCCAATAAATAGGCCTGGCAGAAGATTTCTCAAATCGAAAGATAATTCCTGAGGTAAGCGCGTTGAAACATACAACTTCAGTTATTATATTATTGTATTATTATACATAGATAGATAAATGGATAGATGGATGGATAGATTTATAGATAGATAGATAGATGGATGGATGGATATATGGTTGGATAGATAGATAGGTAGAAGCTCTAAATCTAAAATTTGTTTAAGCAATTAATATAGATAAATTGAAAGTATAGTTATCGACATAGGATTATAGTATTGCTGAAGATCGAGCTCATCGGCAAGCCATTGGAAAAGTCCTATATCCAGCAGTGGATGAGAACAGTACGATGATGAAAGTAAAGTAACTTATTCCACCACGCTATGCCATTGTAGATTGATGTATATATGTATATATATGTGGCAAGATTTCACACATACAGATTTACTCAGGATGTTTTCACAAAGCGTCTTATAAACACAAATTAAGCAAATATTAACTCAATGGTGCTTACCCGGATTTGAACTCACGACCTTCGTGTAAGCTCACATATTCTCTTTGCCTTCTCTGGGATGCTATGCAAATATTCTATTTTAATTAACAATTATACAGACTTGCATTAAACATTATGGAACACATGTCTTTTATCTATCACTTTGAAGGTTCATTGCATCTGACCCGTGTAATACCATTTGGAGTTGCGCAACAGGGCTATACCTAACTTTATCGATATTTCGGCTTATAACGATTATAGCCCATTAGACATGGAAACTCCGTTGGTCGATAAACGACCACGTGTCGATAAAAAATATAATACTCTTTTTTTAGAACATTTCTTGAAACCACAAATTTTCCTTATTGGTTTTAGATATAAAATGACATTTTAATACCTCACTTATCGAATAAATTTAGAGATTTAGAAATTATATTGAAATATCTTTTTTAAATGCCTTATAAAATACTATGGTGAAAAATTCCTTATTGATGCTAATTTAGGTACATTAAAATCCCATTCACGACCCGAAAATCCCGTTTGATTGAAAGCTGTTTTAATAAATTTGGAAAAATAAATTCTAAGACAAAGCCCTAATGTTTTATTTTATACGCGTCCTGAATAGCGGGATCTTTCTTTTGATCAGACATGGCAAAAAAGATCTAAACCGATGAAGGGCAAACAGGCAATCATATTTGGATATAAATCATATTGATTTCATATCACACATGCACACAACACAATTGAAATACTTATAAACTTATTCATTAAATAATACGTTATAAAACAATTTAAAAAAAACAGTTGAATATCTTATTAGAAGTACAGGATTTTTTTATTCGATGTAATAATAAATATATTATAAAAATATATTTATAATTATTTATTATAAATATATTATAAAAATTTGAAGAAGACCGTTGTTTTCATAACGTACAGGTAGTGCACCTGTAACGTGCAACCTGATACGAAGATTGCGTATAGTTTCGGATCGATTTTAAGGAAGGCACCAATTCAATCTTCTCCTTCACGGAAGGAACTGTTCAAAGTTACATTATTTTAGTACACGGATTGGACTAGAAAAGCGAAATAGCGACACATTTTGCTAGTATCTTATAAAAGGTAATGGATATTATTTATGAGGTAAAGCTTGTCACGTATATAGTCTAGATTTAAAGCAGGTGAAACTGCGAAGCGTATTTACTTATTATAATATTATGTACTTACAAAAACCTTCTCCGAAACGCGTCGTATCTTCTGATTTAAGTTTTATAAATATTGTTTTAGTAGCTTTCCTAGTTTCGAAAAAAGTTAACGTTTTCTCATTTATTAGAATAGAGATATGACATTCAATTTAATATTAAAATAAACTGGTCATAAATTTTTTTATAGTTTTCGACAAAACTGAAACGTTCTCAGGTCTATTATAAAAACACGACCCGATCCGTCGTCCTTATCTTAAAGAGTATTTATCTTAGTAATTTAATTAGAGAGAATTTTCTAAGAATCCTTTCCGAGACGGCCAATTTAAGGGGGCGGTTTCTTATAGAGTTTAATGATAAGCTTTGTTGCCTCAACGCTCTATTATTGTTATGGAATGTTAAGTAATCATTTTAATGACAATAGAAATGATGTTTAATTTATTTTATTTTATTTGCTCCTTTTTAAAAAACGAGTAACATTACTGTATCTCTATAGTGTAGGCACAATTGGTTTTTATATACAAAGTACTCTAAATTTAAATCAGACTAATGACTTCATTAGTCAGGTGGCTACCTATACCTGCAGATCCTGACGTTCTAGAGTCAAACTCAGAGTCTGACCAACTAAATAAATTTGATCAGAGCAAAGTGGATTTTGGAAGTCAAAAGTGTTTACTCTCTACGTAAAAGCCATTAGTCCTGCGCCTCGACTCTTTCATTTCTTGTCCGATTTACCGTCCACTTGTGGAATATGATGATGTCTAGTCTCTCTTGACATGTTCAAGGTCAGCGTGCTGGAAATCCGTCAGAAGGACATCATGACAACCTCGAAATAAATAAGTATCGTAATCATGAAGGCATAAGGCATACCTTATTTTTAAGGTCTAAAAAATACTAATTATAATCCATACAAGGCACTAAAGCTTTTATGATATGATAAAAAAAATTATGAGTGTATATGGAAAAGTTAGTAACAAAGGTCTAGGCTGTAAATTCGATTGGTGCCGGCAATAAGCCCCCGGTGTATAACGGCTGTGGTGTAAGATGGAAGATAGAAGCATTCGTTTTAATTGGCTTATCTTTATTATTTACGATCACAACTAATGAAAGTTTAAATCACCATCCAGTGCGCGTCGGAATCGTGTAGGGAATGTTCCGTACACTTCCGATCCCGTGGAAATTTACAAACAAAAGTACCTTACCTAAGCGTACCTTACACTATAGGTATTGCGTGATTTTTTTGTTGTTAATCTGAGCATCATAAAATTTCATTTATTAGTTATGCCAACGCAAAATATATATTTTAATTATTATAACTTGAACCTTAAAAAGAGAAATCATTTATATTTACTTTATATATTTTTATCTAACTCGTATGTATATATCAAATATAAATTGCTTTGTCAAGTAGACTCGGAACTTTTTTTCTTTAATCTATAATTCTCATCGCATATACGAAATCCGGAAAATTCAATAAAATAAGTAATCATAAAATATTACTGTATATTTTATCCGAGAGGAACAATCCTATGTATTATTCATTTAACAAATTAATTTCGCATTACACATGCATCAAAGAATGTAATCTAACATCTAATTCAGATTACATAATACTGCACTTGAATTGCACAAGATGGATGCGAGATGTGTTAGTTATGGACTTCAAAAAAGAATAATGATAAAATTCTATTTCTTCCGCTCATGTTCACATGATTAATCTTACATTTACGTTAACTGTTAACCATAGCCTTAAGAGTTGATGGACTCAATTAATAATTTCATATCTATTTGTAATTTATTTCCGTCTTTTATAATACTTGTAATAACGGACCGTGGGAGCTTCAGCTTAAAGCATGCGACTGAAAAGTAATGATCAATGTTCATTGAACATTTCAAAGCAGATAATGAAAGTGCAGCTCATCAAAGTGTTCAATGTACGATAAATAATATGATTATTCAGTAATATTCGTTATATGTCGGCACATTTAAAAGTACATCAGGGCGTGCAGACGTCTGTCGGGGTATGGCGCGTCACAGATCATTAAGATAGGAGAGACGTACAAAAAGTCAAAAATGAATTTGGTAGTTGGGGTCTTCGGATATTTTGTAACGCGATTGATCGACTGCGGGCTCCTTTACGTTACGTTTATTTCCTCGATCTCGAAATATACTCGTGCTTAGACTGTCTGACTTCCAAAAAGATTTTTTACCTTTTTTGTTTAACTTTTAATAAGCAGGTAAAGATTTTATCAAAAAGGAAAAAAAGTTATTTTTTTGTGATAGTGTGATGCCCTTAAATGAGGAATTAATAACTAATTAATACAAAATGTATCGCTGGTGTAAGACATCGTAACTACATAAGGTGCTGGATGAAATGTTGCACCAATTAATATCCATCAAAAGGACAGTCGGTCTCAAAACTGCAGAGAGACATTTACAAGCCGTTACTTTATTATATGTATACTATATATACTACACTTTTAGTTATTAAAGTCGATTATCTAGTATAATATCTATATGAACATTATATTTCACGAAAACATAAGTACTAAAATTTAATTTAAGTCTATCGAAACCGGCCCTTAACTACAAGTTCTTATGTATTTTTATTTTTGACAAGATCACTAATATTAGACCACACGCTTCATACTAAAATTATTATCCCCCTCAGATCTTAGATGATCTAAATATTAAATAGGTTTAGTTCTCGTGAATTTGTCCACCACATGTTAAGTGATGCATTAGCTTCCGGTCTCGCATGCTTTTTGAAGCATAAGACCAATTCAATTGTTAAGTATTATTACATAGTCACATGCTTTTCGTTCTTATTTTATTCATAATTATCATTTCAACATGTATCAGACTCCCGTGAAGATCAAGGAAGACCTAATTAATACGAACGCCATGTTTGAGACCTAATCGCAAGTACTAAAAGTGTTTTTCTTTTAATCTGCGATCGCAATTTAAACAAGTTATTGTGCTATTGTGAATATCGTTAGTTTATATATTTAGCTAACTATTCCGTGACTCCGTCGTGTTGATATAATATTTTTCTTTAATATTTACGTTTTTTTTTTTTTATATTATAGGTAGGCGGACGAGCATATGGGCCACCTAATGGTAAGTGGTCACCAGCGCCCATAGACAATGGCACTGTAAGAAATGTTAACCATCGCTTATATCGCCAATGCGCCACCAACCTTGGGAACTAAGATGTTATGTCCCTTGTGCCTGTAATTACACTGGCTCACTCACCCTTCAAACCGGAACACAACAATACAAAGTACTGCTGTTTTGCGGTAGAATATCTGATGAGTGGGTGGTACCTACCCAGACGAGCTTGCACAAAGCTCTACCACCGAGTAAATATTTACGTCTTATCCAAGTCCAAGACTATCTTTATGTCGAATTTAATTACTATCAGTTCAGTGATTTAGTCAATCAAAACATCCATCACAACACAAAACGAAGAAAAAAAAAATGTATGTATATATATTATAGTTTAATAATATCATGTAATAACAATAAGCTAATAAAAAGTAAACAGCATTCACTATCAGCGTCAATAAGAAACGCTACATTTTAAAACGATGAAACCATAATTACTCAGTTCACTTGTACACACTACAGTTTCGCTTCGAATACTTTTTTTATTTGTATAGCAATATTTATTCTATGGAAATATATGAAGCACATCTTAATTAAAATGTATTTCATAAATAAATTTTGATTAAATTTCAGGAGGTAGAGATGTATGTTAATAATACCAAGAAATAGGTCACCTTTTAAGGGTAATATGAAACAGATAAACAAATAGACGCAACCAGCATTAAAACTATATTTTAAGAAATTCGACCCAGATTTCTATTTACGCTGCAAACTAAAAAAAGTGCTGTAATAGTAGTCGATGCATTTATGTATTATAGTCGGTAAAATACAGATAACAAATGACCATAGTTAACTGGGGCATATTTAATTTAAGAAAATTTTTGGTTATTAAGACTGTATTTTTAAGCACAATTTATATTTATATAAAAATAACGTGTAAAGATGAAATCAAATTATATTAAAATAAACATTAATCAAGCACACTAAGTTACAACCACTTCGGATATCCGATAAATGAAATCGGAACAAACATTATCATTTCGCATGAAAACCTACAAGTAATCACACACAAGCTACCAGTTCACCTTTATATATATATTTTTAATTGTGGTAGAGAGTTTTGCTAGTCTGGAATGCCATATAGCAATATATACTTATATCGTGTTCTGGTTTGAAGGCCGAGTAAGGGACAATACCCTTGTGTCTGTAGTTACAATGGCTTTACATATATCCAAAATATTATTATATACAATTTCAATTTAGAGTATTTTATATTGTAATATAAATTTAAAAAATATATCGTAATCAAATTTGTATTACAATATTTGAAAGGTCATATGAATGGCGCTTAAAAGTAATAAAGTCAGTTTTACTCAAAAAAAATTTATTCCCTCGTTCGCTCGCAAATGGTCAACCCATTTTAATAAAACTTTAAGAAAATAAACAAATACATCACGTTCATACTGTTAACAGATGCATCCACATACCCAATAAATATAGACAGTAAAAATATTTCTTGTATTACATAAATAATTAATTATATTTTAGTAATTTTTTACTTCTATATTTCTAATTCATATATGTTTTAAGCCTTTTTGTAAATAAAACAGTTAAGCAGATCGTTGAAAGTTGCCGTTTGATAAGCTAATCTATATTTTTTTTAAATATTGTAGGTAGGTCATTAATACTGCTTAACTGATAATCAAATTAAAAAAGCAAACATACACGGAAAATTATGAACAATTTTTTTTAAATTAAATATAATCTAGATCCAATCGATAATATAATTCATCAATTCAACCTTTTCATCTATTTTTGTTCTACCCACAATTTACTTTTCTAACAGTGTTGCCATAATCGACAAAAACTTTATTATAAAGCGCAATAGTTAAATTTATTTTTACGGTTTTCGTGCATGATTGCTTAAGATTATCGCATTGTTATTAATAAGCTGCTATTATAAGTAGTTCTAGATACTAGACAGACAAGGTCGCTACAATACAGCGTTACATATGCTCAGTTTTGGAGACTAATGATGTAATAGGATTACGCGGTATGCGTCATGTTAGAGGCATCTTTACAAAAGACTGTATTTGAAGTTCATAATACTAACTACATCTTGAAATAGAATTTACTTTTTCTTTCAATGGAAATATTGCAATCCAATAATAGATCAATGACCTTTCCTAAGACACGAACCTCATGGGACAAAAATGGCAACTCGACCAAAAATGCATGCGGTTTTTTTTACTCTTGTTTTATTTAATAACGCAAATTAAAAAAACGCAATTGTAAATTTATACATTTAATGCTTATCTCGTTTCTTGATAAACTGATTCTCATCAGTTACTATTACTATTTACTATAATACATTTGCCAATGTACTAAATTGAAATAACCAATTATGTAGGTCAACCATTTGTATAGTATAATTTATTTGTTTACGATAAATTAAGAAATATTTCTTCACATTGCTCTTAGTACGCTTAGATGTATAATAAATGCGTAACAATTGCGAATGTGTCTTAAACGACGTTATATTCTCATTCCAGTCTGTTTAAATGTACTTAACAGATTCAGTTTAGTACTTTATAATTCGTACAATTTGATAGTTTAATGAAACATGTGTGTAAGTTTATATAAAAGCAAGTTTGTGTATATGAAAAATACGAATGGTCTTGAACCTTAATAGGATAATAAACATCTATAAAATAAACGCTCAAGTAGATATTTACTTATTTTAGAAACAATTTTGTTCTACATGTTGATTCCATGAACGAATTCAGAAACGGCTACCATTCTCAATCCCACACAGCCTAAGAGTTCAGGCGCAGGACCAACGGTGTACGTGCTTTCCGAGGCTTGGGAGTTTACACACTTCCAACTCTCAGACTCGAACTCGACTTGGATTTCCTCAACCTTTTTTTTCAATCCGACCTTCGTTAAGAACCTTTGTAGCCCGGGAGAATAAACACTATCAACTTCCAAACTTTTAACTGCTCATAAGAATTTACAAACACAAAAACTTATTAATTTATATGTATATTTTTATAGAAAATTGAGAGGATAATAATAAATTATGCTACATTATATTATTACACATTTTACAAGTACAGTATCGCTCGATAACCACTTTAACATCATACCGCTAATATCTCCAATAAAAGTTGAATTGCCTTTTAAAATATATCCTCCGTATTGCAATATTGTGCACGTAAATTTTAAAAGTAATATCGTAATAATGATTAAATTATAGTACATTAAATTACCGACGACATGCTCCGTAATATATTAAACGTAAAATTATTATAGATCGTTTCAAAAATATATTTTTTCGTTGAGTATATTAAGAAATTCTTTAATTTATTTAACTCGAATTCATTGACACTTTCCGAACAGTACTAAAGTATTTAAAAAAGTAGAATAGCAATGCTTGTTTTCAAAGTATCATTTAAATAATTATTATGTGTTGGTAGATTCATGTCAAAATAAGTGTTAAATATATCGGAAATGGGGTCAAAATCAAATCAATATTTTTAATCCAATAAAAAGACTTTTCCCAAATATAAAATAATTTGGTTCCTCTTTGTCTCTCGTTTGCCTCTTGAATTAATTCATTGGCTTAACGATTATATATATTTTACGATCCTTTTGTATCGTCGAGGTATAATCGAAGAGAACCGGTAATAAACTAGTTTATTATTAAAAACAAATAATTACGATAAATTAATTTCTACACGTAATCCAGAAAATATCAATTCCATGCATTTTCATTAAATCAAACTATATAAAAACTCTTAGAAAAAACTTTTATATGTTTTACACATACTCGATGGTAGAGCTTTGTGCAAGCTCGTCTGGGTAGGTACCACCCACTCATCAGATATTATACCGCAAAACAGCAGTACTTTGTATTGTTGTGTTCCGGTTTGAAGGGTGAGTGAGCCAGTGTAATTACAGGCACAAGGGATATAACATCTTAGTTCACAAGGTTGGTGGCGCATTGGCGATGTAAGCGATGGTTAACATTTCTTATATTGCCATTGTCTATGAGCGTTGGTGACCACTTACCATCAGGTGGCCCATAAGCTAGTACGCCAACCCATACAATAAAAAAATAAAATAATAATAACATACATCATTATCAAATATATATATATGTATATGGGGAAGCTACAATCATATTGAGATATAGAGTAAAAAAAGCTTAGGTTGAGAGATATAAAAATATTTCAAATAAATATTATGTAAACGAAATAGAAGCTAATTTGAAAAAGCCACGATCAATTTAAATTCTTCAAGGTGATTCTTATAATATAACAATTTATTTTTGTTATTTGCTTTTACGCGATTTAGAATTGTAAATATTATATTTTTACAACCTACTTATTTATTAATTTAAATATTTAACGCTTCTTGAAAAAATACTATACAGTAATAAAACAAATTTCTTTGACAATTATATTTGTTTTTTCATTTTGAAATAGATTCAACGCATCACAATTATCCCAAAATTATTAACTCGCGTACTTCATTTTACACCAAATATAAACATAAATATAAGACCTCGGATCTCAGTATAAGCACTCGTGCTGTGTATTGTGAAGAAACCGCCTCATCAATCTCAACGGGAAGATCTTTAATAAATCTAATAGAAAATATGTAAGGGAACGTGTACACTGGAGATAAATTTATAGTATTCATAAAAAAAACATATTGTAAACTCTATAAAGCGACCTTTTGTTTGACGGAAAACTCCTTAAAAACGTAAAAATTGTATAAGTTTTGTTTAATTTGTTGTCTATACATAAAGCACTCCATGTAGCTTAACAACCACTTTCAATAGCAAAGGTTTACAACACAATACGTTTAATTTACTGAAAATAATGAAACCTACATATAAGTAGATGAGAACTGAGTAATATCAGTTTCACATACTTGTGAAAAAATCCTTGATTCAGTGAGCACAAATGAGAAGGATCAAAAAGACGAAACGGTCACCCGCTTGAAGGCAGCTTTTTCCGCAATGCTTGGACCATGTGTTGAACATTTTATTCGTATCCAATTTTTCTACATAGAGTTCACGACAGAGCTTTTACAATAGTACTAATTAAACCGGCGGATACCTTATAAAATACAATACAATTTGTTTTTCTTAGCTAATTCTGATCTGATATTTTGCTATTAAGAGGACTGATAACACGTTTTACACTCAGTGTAATTCATTAATGTAACGAAACCTCACTCCACCAAACTCGATTACTTACTATAATTACGATTTTATTTGGTACCCTATAAATAGAATAAAATTACTCGTAAATAGCTTATAATGATAAATGAATAGTCGCCTTAATATTACACTCTTAACATCTGTATTCCATTTAAGGTGACGGTAACATCAGAATGCATTTTAGAAGCTATGAAAGACGCTGTTTTAATGTTTAACCGTTTTAGGTTGTAAATCTCTTCACAATTTTGTTATTTTTAGTAACAGTTAGTTAACTTTAAAAGGGTAACTCCTTGTTATCTATTCATCTAAGTTGTTTTTATACGACGAACTTAATTTATTTTTACTAAATGAAGTCCCGCTCTTGCATTTCACGATATAAATAAAGCACAAGCAAGTACATCAATATGAATGAGCACGTTGGTACAACACTATGTGCACGGCGGTACATAAATTTTTAAGACCTTTAACAAGAGTTATGATGCTTTTGATAATTCTGATATCCGTGTAGTATATATCGATAACATAAACAATAAATTAATTAATCGAATGTTGTTATGGAAACCGGCTCGCAACGAACACTCGATAACATAAACGAAAGCTTCGCGTGTCTATGCAATCCTGGTACCGATGTTGATATTACCGATATTTGACATTCTCGGCATATCTTTTGTTTTTTTTCTTGGTTTTTAAAAATAAATGAATTCAACAAATTTATTATTGCTTTTTAGTATGTTATTTTATTAAAAATATTTGCCTTAAAAAATTGTTTTATCTCTATATGGGAATTGTGTTAAGCAACTAACAAAAAATATAATTTCAGAATGGTTATTTATGTATTATATAAAAACCTTAATTATTTAATAAAATCTATCTACGTTTTTACTTATTACTTCCAAGTTTGTTTATTATTTTTATAAGGATGGATAGTCAATTTATATACGGTCGAGGATCGGCCTTGCTCTTGCTAATGAACATGCATGCCTCAGTTCGTGGTCACGAACGAATATTCACGCAATGAGATTGCTAGAAATAGTAGAAATAACATATTCTTGAATGACAGAAATTTTATTCAAAATCATACGTTTTACCAATTAAAACTAGCCTCTGTGATGAAAATTTGTTTTGTTTATCTTAATTTACTTGTTCTCAAGTATTTAATAGTTACATTTATTAAGTTATTACATTCAGCCCGCGGCTTCGCCCTGTCCCTGTCTTTTTCTGTAACCCTGAGAATATACCCCAGTATTAGTTAAAATAAAAATGATTTTCATTTCAAATCAACAAATAACTAGTATCATTTTATCAAAATAGCAGCTTCAACTAGGTAATCTCTTGGATATTTAATAATAAAATTAAATGACTATTAAATATACAATTTATAATTAAATAATATGAATACCGTTATATAGTGAGTGAGTACACAACGGAAGTTTGCATATAAAAAATGTAATGACTGAAATAAAACCGCTTCGGTATCAAATAAATTTCAATTATTACTTTTACATTTAACAAGTTTTTACAGCGCTTCCCGTCGCCCTAGTTGCGTGCGCCTGCGCAGCCGAAGTGATCATTTACGTATTACATTATATATGTGCAACCGTACCGATAGCTAAAACGTTGCAGGGAATTAATTGCACCAAAAATAGTTTGGGTACCCATAGTCTTCCGTGTCCATTACCAATGCGCGAAGGAAGGAAGTGAAATGCTCCCAAAACGAACGATAAAAGACGAAACATGTTTGACATTTAAATATACCATCACCGTCTTTACATAAATAATGTTAATAAAAATACACAGGATAAAGATTTTTTTTGAAAAATGTATTTAAAAATATATTTTTTTAGAATATGCAAAAATAGCTTCGCAGCGAATAGGTAAGTACTGTTTAATATAATTAGTTACATATATGCGATCAACACAACAATAGCTCATCAATCGGTCAATATCGTTGGCATAATATGTGTCACATTAATACATATAATACAATGTATATACTTATTCATGTAATCGTGTTGGATTCTTTCTTATAATACACACCCTTATATATATAAACTAACAACTAAAAAAAGAGTTTGTCTAAAAAAAGTTTTAAACAGTCATCAGTTTCCAAATAAATAAAATTAAATGAATATTATTATCATACTTACATCAACGAATTTATTTAATTGGTGGAAAAGTATTCATTTAAAACCTTTCGTAGTTTTACATTCAAAAATAATCTCGTAAAATGACGATTCTTAAGTGCTTCAAGAGTCAACTTCAATAAAGTGAATTTTGATTTTATTTGCCACGCTAGTACTTACACTTAACAAAAAGAGAAAGCTTTAGTTCATCTGAATCTAATCCAATTGAAAAAAAATAACTTTCACGCCATAATAGAAATTTTGTTTTAACTAAAAAATCGGTTGTCTACCGCGTTTTTGGATATGTCCGAATAAGAAAAAAGTGGACAGTCTAACATAATATATATAAATAGAGCATTTGCATACAAATTGTATTAAATTGAATACATATGATATATTAAATAGGATTATATATCACTACATTATAGAAATATATACATCTATTTTTGTATAGCATAGGGAGGCGGACGCGCATATGGGTCACCTGATGGTAAGTGGTCACCAACACCCATAGACATTGGCATTGTAAGAGATGTTAACCACCGCTTACATCACCAATGCACCACCAACTTTGGGAACTAAGACGTTATGTCCCTAGTGCCTGTAATTACACTGGCTCACTCACCCTTCAAACCGGAACACAACTATACCAAGTGTTGTTTTGCGATAGAATATGTGATGTACCTATTCAGACGAGCTTGCACAGAGCCCTACCACCACATAAAATCTTGATATAAAAGCTCCAATTTGTTTTTCTCCGACAATAGCAAGTAAGAATGTTTATACATATGTCAATAAACAAAACATTTAGCAAAAAACTGTGACGTAAAAGAAGGAATACACTTATAAAAACTATGTAATATATTCTTTATACTTAAAGTCCATTGCTCTATAAAGTTTAAACTTAAAAATTCCACAAATTAAAACCAGCTGCGATGATTTTTACGAATTAAAATTTATTTTCTTTCCGTTTCGAGACAGAAACGCTAATTTGACAAACTGCTTCTAACGTCCTAACGTTGTGTTTTCCGAAACAATTACGCCTCTTAGAGTAGTTTATGTACATGTAGGTGAAATGGTGAACCCTTTAGTTACGAAGTTTACGCAACATGTCTGTTCGGGCATCAATGTTTTGACAGATGCAACATAAAGTTTGAAATATACATATGAGTTATAGCGAACTATAAATATAAAGGAAACGGCGAAAAAAAATTACCATTAACCCTTTTAACAGTTTGTTTCGTTGCACAATGTACGCAAAACTAGACGTTATGTAATTTTACCTTGCATTGCTTAATTTATTAATTGATTAATATTCTGTACGAATAATGATTAAAATCGCTTGTAATTAATTCCATACGCATAATTTATTAACAAATTGTGTTTTTATCGAAGTGGGCGATTAATCGTATTATTTCCTAAAGTGTTTGTATTTTTTTAAAACAGCGGAAATACGTACAAGGCTAGAACAATGGGTGTCTTGTTTTGGTTGATCATTCGTCACAAAGCTTATAATATAATGGCCGGCCGTTGTCTGTTGAAGTGTCCGTCAGTCTGTTTCCCAGGATATGACTCAGAAGCGACGTGAGCAATTATCGTAATATTTTTACATACAAACTCATAAATCTATGATATATTTATCTTAAAAAAGTAAACTGAAATATTTTATGAATTTCATAATGTTTTCCTTAATTTTTATTATTTATTGCGAGATGTGAAGTTTTCCAGGACATCATATTAATATTAAACTACTTGCATAGGTGAAAAGCAGAAAAACGACTGTAAACTACGTTCGTGTGCAATTTGTCGTTACTAACACGTGTACCGTTATAACTTCTTAAATGTAACGCGTTTTGGCACGATTGGATAAATCTTGTTTCTTCTATGAAGGAATCTGTGAAATTCTTATCCCGTGTAATCCTGTGGTTTAGATACTGTTACATAACATAATTTGTCACTAAGAAGCGGTTGACTTTGGCATGTTAAGCAAACCACAAAAACGGGATCATTTATAACGGGTCTCTTATTAAGTACTTTTAATTAATATTATTTTTATACTAAAAAAAACTGCAATTAAATTGCAATTAGCTATCGAATTAATCAATGTTAATTAGGTATTACATTTTTTACTTTATATAAAAAACGCAAATTGTAAATTTACACGCATTTACATAATGTTGTAACAACGACATTGACTCTCTATAGTCCAAACCTAATAAAACTATGTAGTGGTATTAGAAACGCAAGTGTGTGCATATCACAGCAAAACGATTGTTGTATGCATGGAACATGCACGCACTGCGCATGTGAGCGCGGTGCGGGCGTGCGGTGCTCCAACGCCCGGCAATCACCAGGCAAACAGAATTACAGAGAAGGAAGCGAAACGACTTGTTGGGGTGTGAAAGAGACAGACTATTAATCAATGTCGCGGGTAAGTTGAAGTGGGAAAGTTAAAAACTACGGTGGGTGTAAAAGTTTGCAATCATTCGAATAATAGCGATCCAAATTTATCTTTCAAATTTTAAAACAATAATCTTTTTTTTAATTTGTTGGCATTTTCTTCTTATACTTAAAATACAATTAAAAAGAAATTCGAAACTGTAAAGGCATCTATTATGAAGTAAAGTTAGCGAATTCCCTTAGTGAAGTTAATTAAGTCCTTTATCCACATTCATTATACAGAATAGGAACTGAATACATGATAAAAATTATGGGACTCATTATATTCTGAATTACACACGTACTTGTATATAAACAAACAAGCGCTATTTGTGTAACCATTATGTTACCAACAAGTTAAACGCAATTAGACTTTCAAAGGAAAGTTGCATAAATTGTGTTCACTACATGATGTCATGTGTCGTAAAGAATTCAATGTGTTATTGGACTTCCTAGAGTTGTGAATCGTATGAGTCTAAAATTTACTTACTCGTTAAATTATTCTACTGAATAGTTTTTGAATTACATAATGAATTACAAATAAAATTATAAAACAAAAATGTAATAATAGCTAATACATAGTTGGTTTTTGAACTTAATTGTTTTCATATTCGTAGTTAGTAAACATAAATTTGTTTCCTTTTTTTTGTTTATATTGGAATAACGATTCAATTAAACAACATTTTGTTTTGTCAAAATTAATACGTATTGAATAACTGTTAGTACAGCTAGAGCTACCCTGGAACTTGTACTACTGAAATTTCCGAGAGAACGGAAGTTTGTTACAGTTCGCACTTCTTTTAGTACGGTACTTTCGTTTGAATTTTGTCTACACAAAATAGAAATATGTCATCAGAAATTTTAAAAGCATTTCAGTTGACTACTACGAGTTGAATCTGCATAAAGAGAAACATATATGAAACAATTGAGCGACTATATAGTTCGAAAACGATTTCCAAAGTCTTCTTAAGTTTGTATAACTGTGTATATCATCTAGAATTCTAGAACTATGATCAAATTAAGGTATGTGTATTTTATAGCATTTTCGTATTTATTTATTTAACCCTGGTACAACTTGTAGTTTAATTAGATCATAAAAGTAATAAAAAAACGCAATCATATAAATAAATATATCATTTAAAATTGATTTAAAAGAATACACTCTTAGACAAAGAGTTTACTTAGTTCCAATAGTATGATAAAAAAATATTTAATTATTACATAACTTTTCGCCTCGGAAAGACCACTTGACACATTATGTGGTATTTGTTATTTTATGCATTCTAATTTGGCGAAGGTGACGATGCATATTGTGGCGTAAATGGTTCATGTACTATTTCCTGTACTTTAAGCGATGTGCTATGCGTTTGTGGTGGTGAAATTGGTGATGGGTATTGTGGTGATGGGAGATTATCATATTTTCAAATGCTAGCTTCAAATAAAATATTTGATATTAAATGCTCTACCATGTTTTGAGCTTAGTTTGATTTCAAGGCATCTGTTTTTGTTGCAACGTGTTTCCCAAATATAGTAAATCTATTTCGAAATGTCTTCGCTTGAGGTTCTCTTAATATATCATATCTCCTGACTCTTCACGCCCTTTGTCTTTATTTGAAATCTTTCTCTTTGAAGCTTTCAAATTTTTTCGAATATCTCATTGATGAACATCCTGGTTGTGGGTCTGAATGTGGTTGGTCATTTGTATTAACTTCATTCGGTAATGGGCTTTGGTTTTGAGAGATGTCTGCCACAGTTTCTGGTTCTGAATCCTGAAGTAATTATTAAGCAATATCATTCTAAATATTTTTATTATTACATTGATTCCCGAATTAAAATAATATTACGTTACTTTCTTTGGAATTATCTCACAAATGTGAAATCGGAAATCAAAAACCAACCAAAGCGGAGCTCAGAACCACACAATAGTAAAAGATTTTCATATTTACATAAGAGAGCTTGAATATCAAATAAGCCAATCGCCAATTATAAGCTAATTTACATAACGTAAAAAACAATCTACTACTACCGTAGGTACAAACACTAGGACGTCCTGGTTCAGTTGTCGGACAATAAAAAAAATATAACAAACAAAATTGGTCACATACCTACTTACATATTGTGTTTCATTTAATCCTTTTTCCGTACGTAGTAGCTTGGATTCAAATCTGTCAGTTAAAAAAAGAAGTCGTTGGTATGCAAACCACTTTGGAGTGTCGGAAGCCGTGGATAAAGATTTATATTCCTCTTTTAATTTCTTTTTCTCTCTAAAAAACTGTGTTGTTAAATTTTTTATTTTCCTTCGAATTTCAAGTTCGTTCCATTACATCACTAATAGTTTTCCATGCATCCCTTTTCTTATTTTTATTTTTATAATCTACGTCGCTCGTGTCCCATAGTACACTTTGGTTGCGATATAAATCAACTAACGTTTCTGTTAATTCGTTCGTCCACGTGACAGACATGTTTCTGTTTTCAACTGATGTTCTCAACTGAGCGGAGCGTACTCACAAAAGTTGCCAATTTTGTTTTTGTGGAACACTCCTCTTCAGCTTTAGAACAAAGGACCATGTAATACATCTTGTAAATGTTACCAGGATACCATAATTATTGTAGAGTCAGGCGCCGAGGAGTCACAAGTCGCAGCATCGAAAACCTAAAAACATATAGAACATCCTTTTGCATGACCTTTTCTCGGACCACAAAGAAATTATTTTTGTTTGTAGCCCCATATAAAGGCCACAATAAAGTGGTCCAAAGCGATAAAGGACAGCCTTTGATGTTCAGAGTACGTTAACTTCATCGCGTGACTACTTAGTGATGTTAAAAGTCAAGCTATTTTATTCATAAACGAATACAAATAAAATGGAATTAGTCTCTCAAAATTACAAATTATTTATTAATAAAAATATATAATAAACTCTGTATTGTTTATAACTTATAAACAATATAGATCTAGGCAAAAAGGATCAACAATACATTTTAATCTAAAATAACGATAAGTGGCAATTCACCAGCTTATTTTCTACTTATCTTGTAGGTCTTGAGGGTTGTTAACCGTTAATTACAAACACGTCGTAGAAGAAAACTAACCCGTTTGTTTTATGTGAATTGCAACGATAGCCATTTTGGCAATATTTCATTTTCCTAGGGCTATTATTATAGAATCCGCTGATCGTTGTGTAATCGCGTCGGTGCTTGTGTTTTGTAGTTTTTATAGGTAACAAAGCATTTTCAATAACAAACCTTTATTTATATTATCATCACCTCAATATTCATTTTTCTTATAAAAAGGAATATACTTCACTGGTGGATAAAATAAAGATAAAAAAATAAATAAACCTCAATAAAAATGATATCCAATCTATTTCAGCTAGTTTTTCTTCTTTCCCTCATTTTGTGAGAAATCTTAAACTTTTTCTGACAGAAGTACCAGGGGAACAGAAAAGCTACGAAGGTGGACGTTCGGAGATTAAACTTCATTGGTAGCATAGGAATGTCGAGAAATGGAAGAGCCAGGAAGACATCAATGTTTTGTCATAAAACGTAAAGCGGCTTGTCAAAGCGCACGCCTGCTCGTATGCACTCTGCGGGTGATTTAGCGCGCATTGTCGATAAACTTAGGTAGGGTTGTCCCATACATTACGACTTTAATTAAATATGTATTGTCAAACAATCACAACATCACAAACATTTTTTCAACTAATTTCATACATATCGGCTGTCGTTGAATCTTTATGATACAAATGTAAGAAATATGATCCAATACATACATTTTAATTAGTTAATACTACCTTTTTAAGAATTAAAAAATATTTTCCTCTAGTCATTATACATATATATTTATATATGATACACATATTTTTACTTAATATTTATATTGAAATACATTCTTAACATACTATTAAGTAAAACAAAATAATAAAAAGGATCATTTTAAATTGTGTCACTTTCTCCAAACATTTGTCCTACAGAATGCATGTGACCCCCCAGACGACACACGTGGTGGCCGGCTGTGTCGAATACACTTTCCCATGTCTAACTTTGACACAACTCTTCAACTTTAATTATTTCTTAATTGACTTATTAAATTACATATTTATAGACAAAATAAATATTACACTCACTTCAATAAAATAATAATTACTTGTAAAGATTTTATCTTAATTCCTAGGAATTGTATTTGCCTTGAAAATTAATTAATAATTTTGCATGTATTAGATCGATTTACGTTGATTAGTTATAATTGAGATTAACGCTCACGAAATAATTTAGACGGAGTTTTTGTTACTGCAAGTTCCGTACATTGGAACGTATCGTTTGATTAGCAAGTGACTATCATACATACATTCACGTCATTTTAATTTGTTTCATAATTTTTACATCCAATTTAATTCATGATCATATTTCTGTATTGTAATAACTAACGTGTTTTGTTTTTTTATTTGACACAATGAATATTTTGTACGTTTTGTTTAATATTATAAAGTCCTACTTATCTGGCTAATATATAAAGCCAGTATTTCAACCGATGCTATAGTATTAAATATCTTTATACATTTAAAAACTTAAAAACCATAGAATTAAGACACCTTTTGTAGTATGAGGGTCGAAAAAACGAACTTGTACATCCAACGTCGATCAATCGTGGGCTTCTAGCTATTCTTGTATAAAAATTCAGTAGACACAAGACGTACGTATATATTAAAATTTTATGAAATGTTTGTTTGTCACGTAAGGATTTACAATCGATAAATTTTTATATGTTAAAAATGTTTAATTTTTAAAATATAAAAAATGCTAATCGTCATTTATGTCAATATGGAAATCTGATCTATAATAAAATAGAAGCATTCATGTACGCAAGTCTCATTCGTTATGCATTTTATCTTCTTGTAATATTTTGATATAAAGGTGTTTTGAAATGGACCTTTTTAAAAAAAAATTAAATAGCGTCGAAGGTCTCGTAATATAATAAAAACAAATTCGTTGCGTATAATATAGCTGTTAGTATCTTTGAAGAATTAAAAAGAGTTTTTTTTAAACGTTATATGCTGAAACTGAAGTATCGAATCTTATTTATATTTTATCTTCCTTTTAATATAAAAAGAATAATCACAAACATGAATATTTATTTAAATCCGACACTTCAGATCGAAATACATAAGAACTTCTTACACGTACTTTAATTCAAAGTTGTTATGATTTTATGCATTTTATCTTAATTTTCGTATAAAATATTAAAAAAATATTTATTTATTTATTTATTTAAGGAGTTTTTATTTGTATTAGAACTAGAATCTTTCGATAGCGTGAATTTGATACCTGCAATACAGCTTAATTAATGTATAATTCTACATTAACGTGACGATAAAGCGAGCTACGCAAGGGACTCTACTGGAGTCTGTTTTTTTTGTCTGTCTGTATATCTTTATAACACGCAATTAAATTAAATGAATTAATTTACTATCGAAGTTCGATTGATTTGTCTCGTTACGTATGTGTTTTTTGAGGTCATATTCATAATTATTTATTAACTAGCAAAAAATATTTATTAATTACATTGACACATATTTGTCATTTAATTAAGTCTTATGCAATCGTCATTAATCATATTTTTTTACATTACAACAATTCACACCTTTTTCATCTTCAACTTAAATATTAATTATACCATCATAAATTCATAGATACTGATGTTTAAAATACCGTGAACCCAAATAACCTATTATCCATGGTATTTAATCCATTAACTCCCACGTAATACCACACACCCTGTAATGCGCCCACACGATCTCCCTAATAGTCCAGTGTATGTATTACTAATAGCCTTGACCGAATTAGCCCAAATTTACACGATTCTGATTCCCTATTACCTGTGCGTTTAAATTAAATGTTTCATACATACATTCATACATAAAGTAGTGTCTGTTTGTGTGTTCTTGGAAGTGCATGACAATAAGCTATATACAAAACTAGACTCCGCGTTTGAGGGTCGAGGGGGTACTTTTCTGTACTGTTGACTTCGTGTATACAAAAATGATGATCGGTTGAATAAGACATAACCCATTTATAATATTAGTAATGATATATATACTGTAGTATATTTTTTTTGACATGATGCATCCAAAATACAGATACACAATATTAAGAAAAAAAAAAATATCGGTAATGTTGAAACATGATTGATCTATTCAAAAATGTTACAAGCAACAGTCACGGTCCCGTTAAATTTTTATTATTTTTATACTAGCCACCTCTACCATCTGGTCAGTAATTGACGTTTTTTTGACGATATAGAAATGTAACGTGTTTAGAATTATTATCTATCTTTTAAATCAAAATAGGAGTTAAGCGACGTTATATTAGTAAATATAATTTATCCACACGAGAAAGCGATTTGTTAATTATAGTTATAGGGTTTCGTACATGTGATAAAAATACAAATCTTAGGCGCAAATTATAAAATTCATATTAAATAAATAAAAAACACTTAGTGTCACTAAAACTTATAATTATCACTTTTGTGACTTATTCACAAAGAAATATATCTTTTCATATTATAATACATAATTTGCATGTGTAAAGAAATTGTACAAAATTCTAGAACCGAGGACCTATCTCCTTAGCTCGGAAGTTAGTGAAGTTAATAAAAAAGATAAATAAACCAGTATGGGGTAACGATTTCTGTCGCAACCCTTATACAAACCCGACTTGAACTTGCACGTATTTCTAATTATCAGTTTCTGGCAAACTCAACAGAAGTTAAGTAACAAGCAAATAAAAAGTTATTATAATTAAATTAATTAGCTCTAAAGCAAAGAAATGTTATTAATATACTTTTGACAATCATGATTAATCAGGACGAACTGGAATGACGGGATAGCCCGGGACGGGTAGCTAGTATTAAATATTCATAAATAGGTATAAATACGTTTGTGTTGAAGGACAAAAATATAAAAAAATACTTGTTTTTGGACAAAATTCTCGTTTGCGTACGAAGAACAACTCAACAAAGTTTTATCACAATGGGATAAATAGTTTAAAAAGTCATAGAGGACAAACATACAAATATTCATTAAAGTCAGAGAAAATTTTATTCTATTTAATTGTGTAAGGAAGACATATTACTTCATTTTAATCATTTTTAATTTACATATATTTTAGGGACTAAAAAAAATATGTTTTATCAAATGATAAAAACTTTTCCTTATAACTTTATCCACATTTACGGCGTTTTACCCGAAATCAACTTTAATCCTAATTCATGAGCTATACCGGGAAACGAACCGGAAAACCGTTAGACACATATTTTACCGGTTGCGAGAAGGTTGATTCAGCGCATCCTGGATATAAAATTAAAACTAAAAATTAAAAAAACTAAAGTAAAAAGCTTTGTTTGAATTTCCTAATTAATTCAAATTATTAACATAAAATAAAAACCAAAATTACAATTATTGTAAAATTAAAAATATATGAAGATAAAAAAAATTTACATTACACAAAAAAAAAAATTTTCACTGTCATAATAAAATTAACATTTTATTATTAAACCATACGTTGTGTATGACTCAACGTCTACGCCACGTCTAAAGTCTAGACCTAGGTCTTATTTTGTACCTACAAGTACCAGGGGTACATAAAACGCCGAGAGCTTCATAAGCACTAGATTCGCTTTCAGGCGCTCGATTATACATCTCAGTCTAGGTCTTATTCGTTAAATGAGCGTTTCTTTAAATGTTAGTGCAAACTCATTATTCTAAGATCCCACGGTATTCATTTCTGAGCTAGCCAATTATTATTTGTATTTAGGCGTCTGTTTAGTTAATTTAGCTAAATGTTTGCTTCAGTTTTAAACGCAATTTGGTCTAGGTTACACAACAGTCATAAACTATGGTTGAAAAGCATTGTTTGTCGTGAAGAATGACCTAATTCCGCTTAATGAGGGCTCTCGAAATGTTTGAAATACTGAGAATAGGGGCTCATAGCGAGTTATTGTTTTACATCTTTTTTATTAATAACAAAACATTTAAAGAAAAAAATATTTTCTGGATATAAATAATTCAGCACATTAAAAGTTATAATGTCCCATTAAATAACTCTGTATTGTTTTTACGAATGCTTTCTTGGAGTATCCCGTATGAAGGATAAGTGAGACGGTAAAATTGGAGACGCAAGGGACATAATATATTAGTGTCCACTGTTGAGGGTAAAGAGACAGTGTAAGGATTTAAGTATTGGTTGATATTTCTTGCAAAGCCAGTTTATAGCCGAAGATAGACATTTACCATTTGATAGCGCCCTTAAAAAATAAATTTGATTATATTATACCAGAACACAGCAAAAATTATATTTTTAACAATAATACGATGTACAAAAAGTATAATTTTAGTATTCATTATTGTTGTTATAATAATGTCAAAATGTTGTATAGCAATAGAAATATTACATTATCAACTTGAGTATTTTATCTAACCGTATCCAAAGCAATAGATGTTTTACGTCAACATATACCTAATTTAACCATGACAAATAAAGTTTATAATATGTCTGATGGGGATTTGGTAAAATATTGTTTCGGTATTTGGGCTTAAAAGATTAAAACGAGAGAATATTAAGTACGCTTCAACTCCAAATAACAGCGGCGGAATTACCAAACTGGAAACGCAAAAAAGAAAACTCGCCAAATCTTTAAGCGGAGTTTCAAAGAAATCGCGTGCGCAAAATCCTAACGCAACTCTCGAAAATATCCATTGACATTTTGTTTTCGTTCAATTAAATTCCCTATTCACATGGAGTAGTCTTTAGATTGCTTTAAAGAGTTTTTCATCCCTTATCTAAATCTGCTAACCGTTTAATTATACGAGACTGCAGAACAGAACCGGCAATGAATTTATGCATGAAGCGGTAGGGAATTTCACTCTGTCGGAAGGCGCGGGATAAAAGGAACAATAGGCTTAGTTTTAATCTCGCCTCGTTTTTTTAAGTGGACGGAGATCCAGTTCGCGTGCGGGCGGCCCCCTCCCCGCTCCTTCCACCGCAAACGCAGACGATTGACATGACAGGCGCTCCAATTTGCGAGCTTTTTGGAGTCCCTATAACTTAGTCATACCAATTCAAGGAAACTATTATAATTATCGTTTTGCTTATCTGATGAGAAAAAGATTTCACTGTTTTCAGAAATCGAAATATACTTAAAGTAGTCTAATATCACTTTTAAATAGTCATTTTACATGATTAAATAAACGTAAAATGAAAAGATACTGAGAATTACCGGCAAAAAAACAGTAGGTATTATTTACATACTTTATAAAATATATATACATATATATACATAATCTACATATATATTTTTATTGAATAATGTCATGGATAACTAAAAAAAAATTACATCATACATAATTCCACATTTCCAATTCTCTTACAAATTCTCCTGCAATATAGTATTAAGTGTCAGCATTTATTTTTAATTTTTATCATAATTTATTTTTAACATTAGCCGACCGATGGCTGTTTCCATAATGCGTTGAAATATGGTAATACAATAAAATTACTCTCGACACGATTAAGGGCATGGTTCATTGACATCTCATTAAATTATTATTAATTTGGAATTAGTACAGGTTGGAAAAATACATTAAAAAAGGCATATAATCATAGTCATAAAGAAACACGTCGGTCTTGTTTTAAACAGACTAAATATAAAACGTCTTCATTACTTTTATAAAACGCACAGTAAGACTATTCCGTAAGAACGAAATTGAAACTCATCACAGAAGTCGATCGTGAAATGACAGAAAGTGATATGCGACGTAGACCATAATAATGAAATATTATACATTTCAAGAATACACGCATTCAAGTTGTCAGTATTTCATGGGTGATTTATTAGTGAGCTCTTACAGAGTAACACTGTTGTTCTATGTTCTTTCTTCTTCGTCTTCTTCGTGGCACTCTTGTCAGAGTGGTCGTGGTCGTCATGTACGTCGTGTTACGAAATTCGAAATCGGCAGGGATGTTGTTTGCCTAACGAGCGTTCACCATGTCTCTCTATAACTGGTGAGCCTGGTGCACTTATGCAAAGTGTAGCATTGATGTTCTTTCTACGTCTACATTTTATATAATGTATGAAGTATTCATAATTTAATTTGCACTCGCTTGCAGATGCATCTGCATATTTATTTAGCTATTCAAAAACCACATTCCATCAAATGTTTTTCCTTTTTTAGTTATCGAAGTTTATTAAAATAAAGGACTGCTAATATTTAGCCGCGTTTAGGTATATTAACAACTGACTTATCGCTAATAGCGATATAATAACTTTATATGAATAAGCATAATAAACCTGAAATCTTCATATAATGATGTCTTTAATGGAATAAAAAAAAATTCGAAGGCCTTACATTAAAAGGTTTATTATAAGCACTAATTAGTATATGATGTTTTTATTTGAAAATATAGAGTATAAGAATAATCCACATACATAAATTTTGATTTTAATACTGTAAAAATTAAAGCAATAGTAAATACATTACTTTATCATGTCAGGCTCAGCTCTGATATTCGAAAGGAGAAATTATGTATAATAATGTCCACTAAGAAAATTCCTTAAAATAATGCATTATAATATACTGATTAACGCCTAACAATTATATAATAGCAAAAACTGTATTTCGGGCTTGTTGTATGCTTAGAACAATTTTCTACAGGAGTTAAAAATATTATCCAAGACTAACATGTAAGATAATTTAATATTTTAACTTTTTATATTTTATATATTTTTTTAAATAATTTTTTCACTTAGTAAATCTAATAATAATAAAGCCTTTAGTGGAGTTATTTTAAAAAAGCCATCGAACAGTATGTACATTTAATAATTTTAATACAAATTTAATTTTGCTATTTATAAAACCCCACTTTGTTTATAAAACTCGTCACTTTGTAATTAAAATTTTCTACAGATAGTCTTAGTATATTTTTATTTTATTATTAATATTTATTATAAAAAGGAAATATATATATACCCTAATAAAATACTTAAAATATATTTCTAATTTAAAATAATTTAATTTTAAAAATTACCTTTGGAAAACTTATTTTAAATTCTAATAAGATTTTTTTTGGATTGTTAAGAAAAGTTCAAAATTAAATTATTCATATTTTTACTGCGAAGATATATTAATTAATACGATAATTTTCAAATATACACCTATAACTAAATACTTAAATTTACCTTAAGCTGGATATCCCCATCTTACAGCATGCCCGAAATATCACCTAAAAATCCGCAACTCACAAAACTGACACCACAAGATGGTATACACAGTCTATATGTCCGGGAGAAGTAAGAAAAAAATTAAGAAATCATCAATGAATTGACAATATTGAATTTTAAAAAGGAACAATTTAAATTTCCCGCACTCACTCGCAGCGTTATGCGCGAGGTCCACCCAGACGCGGTTGCTTCCACTGGACTGTCAGACAGCCTCCGGCGCGGGCGCAGCGCTCGTAGAGCTTAGCGTCCCCACCACGACGCCATTCATGAAAACCGCCGCTCAATGAAGACTTAAAAGCTTCTACGGGAGCTTTTTGTTTTAAAAGACCCCTTAATGATGTTCGTATTGTTGTAGAAATTTAATTTTACTCATATTGCTTTATAATTTGGACGTTGTGATGTAGCATGTTGATAATTAATAGCAGTAATGGATCATAATTTTACCACGTCATGTTGGAGGAGTGATAACAAATCTCAATGTGACACTACAATTTAAATTCATAAATTTACACTTTATCGAGCATTTTATAATATGGTAGATATTTTGATAATTTGCTTAAATATTGCTCGATATATTTATTTCTGAGGTTTTTTTAATATTATGTTATATGGATAATAGATATAAAATATTTTATTAAATAAATAAATAAGCTTATGCATTGTATTTAGATTCAATGGCGTAAGACGGCGGCGTAAGTATTCAACTATTTAAAAAAAAGAAAATCGTAAATATTTGTATACATTTTACGCCTGTCAATAAAAGTCATATTAAGTTTTCTGTGTTTTGTAACGTTTCTATTATTATTTTGTTGTTTGTTTGTTGTTGTTATTTTTTTATAAGTTTCAAACTAAAATATGTCTATAGTTAACTTTTCCAAGTTAACAGCAATAAAATTCAGATTAATCAGTTTAAATCGTAACATATCATTGAAGAAAGTCATTTTATGTTAGACTTAATCAAAGTTACAGTGTTTGTTTAGAGATTAATGTCTAGAGAGATTATCATTCCAGTAATAAGAAATACGAAAATATATCTTATGTGACAAAAAACCTTTTAAAGCTGCAAACTCATTTCCCTTTTTATATAAGATTGTGTCCTGATGGACGAAAAAATTACGCTTCGGAACTACTTCTTGTATGATAATGTTGTATTTATATATCATTTTTCAAATTTGCTTTTACACACTTGATGAAAATTATCGGCGTAATATAAAAGAAAAAGCATACTAAAAATTAAAAATTCTAAAAATAGAAATTCTTCATTGATGAGATATTTATAGATGATAAAATAACTAGCGTTTTAGGTACTTTTGGCTATCATTGATAGTCTATTGAAATAATATATTTTTCTTAGTGGTAGGGCTTTGTGCAAGCTGTTGTAGGTAGGTATAACCCACTCTTCATATATTATACCGCCAAACAACAATACTTAATAATGTTGTGTTCTGGTTTGAAGGGTGAGTGAACCAGTATCTGCAGGCACAAGGGACATAACATTGTAGTTCCCAAGGTGCCACCAACCCATATTGATGTAAGAAATATTTACATAATACTTATTAGATTACCATTAGAAAATATTTAAAAATATAAAGTGTAGGATGTAGCACAGATATAAACTTTGACGAGGTATTTTTAAATTAATTTCAGTAGAGGGAAGAGCAAATAAGACAGATATTTGAAGGTACGATACTTAGGCTTTGTGCAGACCCATGTCGGTGGATCGATTCGATTCGGTGGTCGATTATTTCAAGTGAATGCTCTGAATAGTAGACCCAAGCAAAAACTATAAAACTATAGCTTCTTGTTATAACAAACTCTACCAAATTTTACAATTTTAATTTTAATATAAAGCTACTCAAAAAACTTATAATTAATACATCAATATATATTTATATAATCATACTGTTTCATCGCACTATGATGTCAATTATTATTAATTATAATTCCCGATATACAGCAAGCACTTCTTCAAGGGATGTATGAGAACTATGAGATAAGTGGCTCTCGCTCACGAGAGCGTCAAGTCAAAATGACCATTAATTATAAGATACGACTTAGAATAATAATTCTGCTTGCAACTTGTGATATTATGTAAGTATATTATTAAAGGGCTAATATTAAACATATTGAGATAAATCCAAATTAGGCTTATGTCAAAGTAATATATTAAGAACATTTTATGTTAATTTTTTCTAAGTTTCTATCCCCTTATTTCATGAACCCAAGGATGAGTTTGAGAGTCTGGGTATTTAAAAATTATTTAAGAATAACTTATGTCATAAGATATTGTAGTATAATCTGTGATAGAGTAGGTACATGTCTGTAGTGAACAGTGACTGTCTTGTTAATAAAATTAATTAGCCTATATAATGTGTCTCTGTTAAAACTTACTAGTTATGCAATTAAAATCGATTTAATATTCAAATGATCTCGTAAGGTACTAAAAATTTGGCAAAATTTCGCAATTTACAACGTTATCTAGGATAGCAAAGTGCGGAAGCACTCGCTTTGCGCAACAAACGGACGCGATGCGCGTGGGCATATCACGCTTACATCCGTCCACGAGTTACTGCGTGCTTACGTTACAATTGGTTTTTTTTTATTAATAACCTAATGATATTTATTCCTAATTATGGCGAAATATACCTAAAGAGAATATAACCTATAACTTCTTCATTCGATTTGTAGGGAAACATGCATTACTGCGTGGCAGTTTAATATAAATTCTGTTTCTCGATCAATCATTGGTCATGCTTCTCTACCGTATTTGTATACTTGATGACCAATTTCGTTCGATGTTGGTAATGAGTCATGGCCATTGTTATCGGAATAACTAACTCTGCAAGAGATACCACAATGCAACTCAATCTCATAATCAAACAGGGCGGCAATCTTACAGGACCGGAGACAGTTCAGGCGCAGATACGACTTCATGTGATTTTCCGATCACGTGTGTAAGCATTGCAAACTATGAAACTCCAGGCTGCTAATGAGATTTTTTTTGATAGGAACTCCTAATAACTTTTATTAAGCAACTACTGCCAGAATATTAACTGCATAACAAGTTACGTTAATTTCAATAAGTTCATAATCCCATATCGCATAAAATTATAAATTGGTTTCATTTATAAATACTAATATACTCTATATATATATATATATATATATATATATATATATATATATATATATATATATATATATATATATATATATATATATATATATATATATATATATATATATATATATTAATACTGCTTTCACTATATAAACTATTTATTATGTAATTGCAAATAGTTTTATGAAGCAATTTAAAAAAAAAACTTAAAACCACATCTCTTAATAACCACACCTCTTATTGCTTAATTAAGTTAACATTTGATATAGGTCTTGATAAAGAAATCCAAATTGAATTTTGCATCTCAAGTACGTCTATAATTAGTTGTTTGAAGACTTAAAATATTCATTAATAGCAATTTAATAAATAAATTACCATATTATTGTCTTCGATCAGCAATAGATGGATCCAACGAATTATGATAATGTTGTGGTCCTGCATATAAAGTATCTACTTGAAGTTGATTGCAGATAATGTCATTCGATATATTCTTCAATAACAATAAACTGCATTTTGTTACTTGTCCTTTTTTTAAATCTACAAATAAGTCATGGTAAAGTAACTTAGAAAATGTCTCGCTTTATGAAGGCCTTTAGTCCGATTTATGCACATGAAAGATATATAATGACATAGGCTTTTCTGTAAATATTAGATCTACATAAATGTTAGTTACAACTCAGTCTTGTTAAATCTTAAACTTTATCATGCGATTGTGATGCGATGCGATGATTTATCTATGAGTATAATCATCATTATCTAATATATATATATATATATATATAATTATCTAGTAATACAAAAAAATAACAGAACTTCCATCGTTACACTGTTAGTATGACTGCATTATTTTTTCTTTATTATGTTAAGTTGAGACGGCCCAGGCAATACGTGGAAACCGCTTGAAAAACATGGAAACTGTATTGTCAAGTTCGCGCGACCTACGTTCATTCCCAGTTTCGTGTCTTTAATTTATAGTCTAAATTCATTTCATGCTCACATGTGACGGAAAACTTCGTAGGGAAATGTGCATTTGTCGAATAAAATTAGAACCGATTGATCGGACCCATACTATGTATGTTATGTGAGACTTTATTAATATACAACAAAACGTCAATATACTGATTGAGTAGGCTGTAGTCTTTGAGCCGAGATGGCCCAGTGGTAAGAACGCGTGTATCTTAACCGATGATCGTGGGTTCAAACCGGGCTAGCACCACTGAATTTCATGTGCTTAATTTGTGATTATAATTCATCCCGTGCTTGACGGTGAAGGAAAACATCGTGAGGAAACATGCATGTGTCAAATTTCACTGAAATTCTGTCACATGTGTATTCCAACAATCCGCATTGGAGCAGCGTGGTGGAATAAGCTCCAAAACCTTCTTCTCAAAAGAGGAGAAGAGGCCTTAGCCCAGCAGTGGGACATTCACAGGCTGTTACTTTATAGTCTTTGAACTTTATAGTATAAACGTACAATTAAAACTGTAAAACGTTGAGGCTGGATATTTGGAGAGGTCTTTAGTTTTAATACTAAAATATCACTAATATAAATACTACTCAATATACGAGTTGTACTAAAAAACAATTGTTTTTTTTTTTTGTAATATTTTTATTTTAAAGGGGCTGTCGATCTTTTTATTTCCAATCATTGTCCTTTATTTGACATCATTTCTAGCTTGACAAGGCAACTAAGTATAGTCGTTTTTGAGATAAGGTGTAAAAAACCTACAAATATCTCTATACGTTACATAACTATAATGTTTTTTTTGTGGGTAATTGCGGGTGGTTAACAACCAGTTAATTTATATGTAAATAAAGTAAAACCTTTATAGACGAAAACTAACACCATATAGCTTTACTAACTTCTCTTCTGAATTAAAAAAAAATATCTGTCAAATAATTATAATCAAAATTTATGCTGTCCTTTAAATTATTCGTATATTTTTATAATTTAATTTCTTAGAAAAATTGTTAACAATGTGTGAAAATTTAAACCCGGATCGCATAAGATGCGAGGCATGCCGAACCATTAACCTAGCAAAACATATAAACCATCCGAAACCAGACATGCAAATGTACGATAAATGCAGTCCAATACAGAAAATAGAATGTTCTCGTGTTACGGGTAATATTATTTAGCTTCTTTTATTTCCTGCATTCCTAGTTACAAAATCTCATTTGGCATTCGGATTACTTTTTTTTATATTTCGTTTCAAGCTTTTTTGTCCTTTAGCTACGCGTAATTTCATTTTGCGGTATTCTATAACAACTAAAGTAGACAATACAAAAATTATCTGTAATAAAATTGTGAATACTGCTTAAAGCCCTACTTACTTACTACCTACAGTAAGTAATAATAGCTGAGTTCACGTGCGTTTATGTTAATTACTTTTTAATAAAATACAACATCCTGAATATATTTTTATATAAAACGAACAATGATGTCCTCAGTTTGAAAGTAATTATATAAATATTTGATACAATAATAATAATTAAAGAAAAAAATTATCTTAAAACGGGGTTGGCTGTAAGCGATTTTCGTTACTAGTAGCACTCCATCTCTTTCTTTCTTCTTAACATTGACGAAAACCCTGCAATATTGTAACTTACACGTACATTGTACAATCTCCTTCACGACGCTGTTATCCTAGTCATTATTACAAATTATGTAACAATTCGTGTTCCAAAATTGCCTGCAGTCTTTCTGCCAACATATTTTTTTTTATCACCCACACATTATTTAAAATACGAAAAAAAGAAGTATAAACTTACTACTTACGTGTAAATAACTTACTTGTAGAGAGAATTATTAAATTACAAAGTTATATTTTGGGTTAAATGATATTTAATTAAATTAAATAAATGTTTTTGAATCCAGAATTGCCTTTACATCCAACATGCATTAAAGTTTGCACCAAGGAAGAATACAACTTAAGAAAAAGTGGCAAGAAGCCAGTATTGCCAAAAATACCCTATGCACATGGCAAACTAATGTACGCTGTTAAAGTAAGTAATAAAAATATTTAAAAAAAAAATGTTTTGTTGAGCCATTTTTCATTTTGAACATAATAAATACCTCCTAGGTATTTCGTAGCTATTAGTAACCATTTAAGTAATAGCGAACTGTTACTTCATCGGCAGGCTGGTATCCTAGTAGGTGCTGTTTACTTTACGCATACACAAGGAGTATGGGGCGACCAACAAGACGTAACAGAATGCATTCGACGTTGGCAGGAATACATACGCAGCATCAACACTAGGCGTCCGCCCACTTTTGATCAGTGTGGTAACGTCATAGTACGTTAAAAATATTATTTGAAAATATAGTCTACTTATCTAGAACATAAAATTCAATATTCAGCGTGCGCTTAGCTGTGTAATTCGTTGTAGCGAGACAAAGTTGATAAGTCTAACTGTTTGAAACTCATGTAATCCTAGTATTCATGGTTACGTCACCAGTTGTTTCAGTTCGAAACCCGGCATAGCGTCGTCATGGCAATCTCCACACGCGGGCAAAAGCGCGTGCGGAAACTAGCATTAGTAGTATAAGTAATCCCTTTATATATCATGGTTTTATTGTATTAGAATTGTACGTGTCATTTATAAACCGTATTTTATAAAAAAATTTTTTTAAATGGACGATTTATTCAGTGTATGAATAAAAACACGACGGTTATCGTAGTAAATTGCGTTATTGGGCAATTCTAATGTTACGTTTCAATCATAAAATTTATTTTATAAATATTTTATTATTGATAACTAGATATGTCGTATATGTATACTTACGATTACAGTACATTTTGTCATCTTGATCCAGAATAAAAATATTTTATAATAGTAAAACCTTGACCTTTGTAGAGCTGTAATAATTATGCTGATTTTGATAAACCGTTTCCTGGTAACTTAGCAACGTTCCGGCTACTAAAGTTCAGTACAAATAAGTTCAATATTCCCGCGATACTTGATCATGGTCCAATGAACCAGCAGTTATTTAAAAATATAAGAAGCCCTTGCATAGAAAAAAGACGCTTACCATAAGGTAGTGTTGTATTTACCCTATGGCCAAGGGGGCACGTGGCCAGAGTCGTAGATTCGTAGGGGTGCCAGCCAAAGCGGCTTTCATAACCGTTACGTTTTGTGTTACTTTCTAAACTTTTTTTAAATGGATTATAAGAACCTAGTTATGTTCAAGATCAACATCATACGAGTACTCTAAAATTCAATATTAGTTACCTACCTACTCTTAAACACACACACAACACAAATTATGTGCTTGTCTGGGTTTGTACCAACGATCATCGAGCGCTTTTTTACCACTGGGCCATCTCGGCTTTTTTGTGTTCATAATTCATCTCGTGCTCCCGCAATGGAGCAGGGTGGTGGAATAAGCTCAAAACCTCTTCCTCAAAACAGGAAGAGGAGGCCTTAGCTCTGCAGTGGGACATTCAAAGGCTGTTACTACTTATATTTACCTACTCTTAATAAACCAATATTAAAATAATTAATTATTTTATTTATTAGGCATATAAATTACTTAGATACAATTCTATAATTCTCTAGGTAGCACCAAACAAATACAATTTTTAATTAAAATACATTAATAAAACAAGTACCACACTCTGCGTCGATTATTTTAATGGACGGTTTTTAGAGCATGGGAGAAGAAATTCTCTCTTATCAACGATGATTTGAAGTGTTTATATGACTTTAATCTGAGACTTGTAGCGTATCTGAACTTAAGAGTCACACTTACTTGCCGCACATTTATTTTCAGCTTACGTTAAATTGCGAATATATTAATAAAATTAATTAGTAACTTTATGAATATATTATATCTAACTCATATACAAATTATTGAATGTTTTCTATTATAAAGATAACGTATAATTAAAGAAACAGACGAATTTAATGATTTTTATGATTAGATCGTGAATGAAAAGAAAAGTTTAACAACAAAATTAAAATAATCCGTTAGGACAAATAATTTAATTTTTATGAACATCCTAATTTGTTTAAATTCAAATAGAAAATAAATGACTTAGTTGAGATAAACAAATGGACGCGATATTTTTATAGCTTTCATAATATAAATTGCATTATAATACAAACTACATCGATACACTGGTCAAAATTGTGTTATCTACAAAAACGCAAAGCACCGAAGTATCACTGGCTTTTCAAAAGAGAATTATAAATATCCTCTGAGCAACCTATATTTTCCTAGTACTTCGAATCCCATTCAGTCCAATGTCGAACTCGTCGTGTACAAGTAAGTGCTGCCTAGCAGCGCAATACGTCCATCCCCGACTAGAGGCCACGGCCCGAATGGCTGAACGATGATGATACGATTACTCCCTAAGCTCTGAAGTCCTGGTATCTAGTAACTCTATATGACCAACGCTAATATTTCGTCTTGTACCGGAAACAACTCAGTAACGACGTCCTTTCTCAGTAAGAGCGCCTCGGCGAATGGCTTTATAACGTTGCTTGATACTTGTGAATGTGATGATATTGTTTATATTCTACTTGGGACTGCATGTTCATTCTGGATTCCTAGTTAGTACATGCCGTACTGAATCGATGATATTTATTTTTCGTAGAACGTCTCTTGTGATCAATCCCTCTGCATTTTATATGATGCCCTAGTAACTTGGCGCAGGTTACATACGAGGGACGTCATTCCTTGTTATATTCATTCGTTCCAGTACCTGCTTTACCAGTCCGCTCTATTTTCTTTTCAAACAAAATGATTGTTTATATTTCTTTTCCAATTTTGTTCGACTTTCGAAGCGATATTCTTATAGCGATATATATTTTATTAATACAACATAGGTATTTTTGAAATAAATATTTTATTTCAAAACCTAATATGTTGTATTAATTCTTTAACATTTTACCTTGAACATTCAACCTACAGATTTGAATCCAATGCGAGATAGCTATAAATACTTCATGTACAGAAAAACCCTTGAATACAGGAAGGGACTTCCTTGACGTTGATAACTCCCTAGTATAAATGGGTTATATCATTGACAATGTCGTGCACAAAAAAAAATATTGTTCGTATTTGCGATGTCATACTCGGGCGCATCAGTTTTTTTTAATTGTTGTTAACACCTTATATATTCAATAAATTTATAAATAAGTTAAAAAAATAGCTGTAATAAAATAAAACACATTGCTAGTTTAAGCATATTATTATTTACGAACGAAAGGCAAAAAAAAGGCACAAAAAAATTAGTTCATAAGTTTTTTTTTTCGCAATATAATTTCTCTAGCGAATTTCTAAGTAAACAATGGAATTTACTCGAATAATTCATTTTCAGAAGTTTCTATTGCATTTTTGTCGATTCTAATAAACGTTTCTATAACATTCGAACTCCTTAATTGTCTTGTTACATTTTTAGTTTTTCTTAATAACGACGAGTATAACACAGCCATTCAGTATAAGCTGCACTTTTAAATGTAGCTCTGCTCATTCTAAGGAGTTTTATATTAATCAGCTTATGTGCAGACTGAATATATATGTAGGTAGGTATATTTCGCAAATTAACAGAAAAACATGTTTCGTTTGTTAAGTTAGTTTGTTATAAATGTTTATTAGGTATTTATGTACCAAACCGCTCACACATAAAACAAGCGTGACACTGAAACCAAACTGTATCTTAGTTATTGTTTTTTACATTATCGCTTTCCCGTTTAGTTTATCTATCTTCAATTTGTAAAAACCATAAATAAAACATAAATTATATCCCTAAAATATTTGAATTTGTGTAATTTGTATGACGAGACAACGTCAATAAACTCGTTTGTATTATTTTGATGTAAAAAGTATATTTTGTTTCCAGAGAAAAGAATCTTCTGAGAGTCTACTGGCACCATTGTACGCCATGTACAAGAGTTTCGTTACAACATGTTTTTCAGGTAGAACGGGTTGTTGAAAAGTTTAATATTTTAACTTCCTTTATTATTATTACCTTGATTACTTACATTTTCATTAATTCGCTTTTATACCTTTTTTTAAAGTAAATAAATAAAATATTATTATAATGTAGAAATAAGAGATCAATTATGAATTTTATGGTGTGAACCAGTCCCATTTTGAAAATTGTATAATAATATTTAATTATTTTTTTTCTAAATTACTATAAAATGTGTACTTTTTATTTTTTTAAGCTTATTATATTGTATAAATTTTGTTGTTTTATAGGTGTCGTTAAAGTACCTTTGATAATCAAATGTGCATACATCGATTATCTTAAAGCTCTCGAAAGAAGGCAAGCTGAACTGGATAAAGAACGAAAAATTAGGAAAAAATCGGGTTGAAAATATCAAATGTTTTTTGTAGGATATAAATAACAATAAAATATGAAATGTTTTGAAATATGTCATGTAACAAGTGTAACAATTTTTTAATGATTTTTTTATTATAAATGTCTTAACTTAAATATTGTGTAAGAATAAATTTAAATTGGGCTTTGACAGCATTCTATTAGAATTTTGCTTTTGATAGATAACCTTCTTGCATTTTGTCGATAAGTCTTGAAATATAAACTTTTAAGTTTATTTCAAGTAAAATTGCTAATTTTCGAAATACTTGGATTCGGAGCTTCGATACTTCGTTTATTACCGTCATCTAACTCGATCGGTTAAGCCGGTACAAAAAAGTAAAAAGGCGCTGTCATAAGTTGCGAATTGAATATATTTGTGGATCACTTTGTAATAATTATTTTTCATCGATTTATCAAAATACATATTAAAAAAACAATTTTGGAACCAGTATTTTATTCGAAACGCAAAATAATATATGTCAAAATCTTTGATATCTCTGTCTCTGCTCGGTGACTTGGGGATCGAAAAAAGTTGAATTTTCTTCTGGAGATCCGCCTGCTAGCATGTACTCTAAGTGCCGGATATAACATATTGCTATCCTGAAAATATATGATTTGAATAAATAAACAACTCATTGATTTGCAATGGTAATAAATAAAATGTTATATAAATTACCGAGAAAGATTGTTCACAAAATGTACTCTCAACTATAACCACGACTCTAAATCATTTAAATCATTGTTTTTAACTTTTTTTAAGTTTTATGTTCCTAATTGTGAATAAATAAAACTTGAGAAGTTTTTGATCATGAGTGTAGTACTAGCGAAAGGAATTATTGCATATGTCTCAAGATTCATTTTATCCTATTTAGACCACCTAAATGAAAAAATAAAAATACTCACCGGAGACATTCAATTTTAGAATACTTCTTTTTTGAAGGCTTAGTTATTGGCAACTTTGAACGAAGCAAATCGAATGCGCGATTCATATCTCTCATTCGCGTCCTTTCTCTATCACAAGCTGTCTTCTTGTATTCTGCGAAATTGTTCGAAATCCAAATTAATATTAATATTTCTTTTAGTTTTAGTATAAACGTATTTAACAATTTTGTGGTTACTGTATTCGTAAACAAAAATTGAAGCCATAATTGAAACAAAGTTACGTTCAAGTTAACAATATATTTATATAAAATGATGACGTCATTTAAAACTGATCAAAATTAAACACAAGTTTTAACAGACCTTTCTCTAGTTGCATTGCGCGCTCTTTCCAGTTCAAAATGGCGTCATGCTGGTCATCAGAAAGTCTGCCATTATCGTGCGGTTCGTGTGAGAAGTCAATAGAAGACTTAGAACTAGCTGCATCTATCATGTTTACATCCCTGTACTCTTCGTGCTCTATATATCTAAGACCTATAATTGTAAAAAAATGATTCTTACACAAAAATAAAACATTTATTTTTTAGTTTTAAAAATAATGTTTTTTTTTTTTTTGTGAAAAGCGTAATTCAGAATTACTAAATAGAGATTACAAAAAAAAACATTTAAAAATATTATTTTTTTTGATAAAATCTTGCCTATTAATAACAAACTCATATTTTAATCATATACTATTATACCACCAATTTGTTCAAGTTTTCAGATCTATCGGTTGGATAGAACAACTTTAAAGTTTATTTGAACCGTACAATACTAATAGGCACAGGAAAACATATATTAGTATTATGTACAATAGAAATAACAGAACAGTGAAACTTTTCGACTTTAAAGTTAAAATCGTTCAATTAAGCTGGGAGAGTCATCTAACACGAATCTTACTGGAACTAACTTTGGACTTTACTTACTTTCGTGGGAGGATTGTTCCAATTCATGAGGTCTAAAATACGTAATCCTTCTCGGTTCCGAGTAATCTTCCAAAATATAAGACCTGTGATGCGAAATCGTCTTATCATATTTCTTATGAGAAAAAGTGAGTTCTTCTTTGGGCTTATCATCTTGTCTTCCAATTTCTAGAATAACACGATCTTCTGTCTCTCTCTTATCTTCTATTACCCCCTCCTTTATAACGGTATAATTCGCTATTAACGGCAACGGTGAGTCTTCGTATGCTCGACTGTACATTTCTTAAGTTGTCGTTGAAACTTTAAAATGATACAGTCATTGATAAAAGTTTTAATTAAGCTATTGTACACGATGCCTTCGGTAATGCATGAGGTAAGTAACTTTTAATTTTAAATATACAAAATTATTAGTCTTGATTTTAAATAATATCACAAATTTCGTCCACCAGTTACCTGTCGTGATGTGTAACTGTGTCATCCACTCTGGTGTCCTATTGTCATGCATATTCGATCAAAGTCGGTATTGTGTACACAAGTGTTGTGGTACGCTTCTTAGTGTTCAAAAAGGTTTTGTCTTTTCGTATTGTTATGTTCGCTTCGTTCTCACTTTGATATAAAAATTTCTTAAATTTTATTTTTATACGCAAATGTAATTTTGTATTTGTAAAACGATATAAGTTATTTATGGTGTTTTTTCAGTAATTCCAAAATCATATATACAAATAATTTAATTATTTGATTTATTATTCTAACCATCAATATTATATTTATTATTAATGGTTGGTATGTCTTTGTGTAAGCTCTTTTGTATGGTTACCATGTTATTCTTTAGTATTCTCCTCTTATTCTTTAGTAATTGTAAACTTCATACACAAACAGTTTTTATTTAAATAAAACAAAATGTATACATGTTTGAAATCGTAATTTATTTCTTTGCAAAAAATAAATTCTTTATGCATTTACCACAGCCAAATAAACAAGGCGTTACAGAATTTGACATTTATATTTACAAAGAAAATTTAACATTTAAAAAAATGTAAGGTTTTCAATTATTTTAACGCGTATTGGATTAAATAAACAAGTCCAAATAAAAAAAAAACTTATAATAAAAACGCCACATATACGTTTCTAGAAATTATAGCCTAGACAAAAGAAAATAAGTTATTTTAAACTAAAAATTTTAAATATATAATACAATAAAAATAAATTACTTTTATTAACAATCTGTAATGTAAAATTTTCATTTATTTTCGTTCAGAAAGTTTAAAAACATACAATTAACACATTCATGTTAATCAACAAAAACAAACTGTCAATTTCAGAATAACTATTCAAGTGAAGAACATTTTAAATTTTTAAATAAAGAATATTATAACATACTATACTCGAATAGTATTTTTTTTAAACCCAAAAAAAAAAAAATACACAAAAATGATCAAAGAACAAAATGAAATACTGAGGAATTTAAATGCTTTCTTTACCTTATTAAATTACAACATATCCACAATGTATTTAAGTATTGATACTAAAATGAATATTATAAATAAAAATAAAAAAAACACATAATAATATAAGTCTCAGTTTTTCTTGACACAGCATACTATACAAAAAAAAAAAAAAATATTCAATAAAAAAGTAGTTTTATATTGATTAAACATGTACTAATATTTTTGAAAAAGTTAATTAACAAATCTGATATTAATTTAGCAACACTGTATAACATACATAAGTTTTGAAAATCGTGATACTTTAATATTATACAGGCATACTTTATTATATGTCGATATGAAAAACAAAAGTTCTGCAAAAAATCTTATTGCTAAAGGAACAATCACATACAGACAAGCTTTTAATATGTAATAATTATATAGAAGGTTTAATGTTCTTAATATAAATTTTCATTATCTTGCAAGTACACAGAACTTGGTACCATTAATAGTATTATCTAAATATAATAACTTTATACAATTATAAGATATAAAGACAAGAAAAAAAAACTTTCATAAACTGTGAAAAAGCTATAGAGTTCGCGTCGTGTGCCTCCAGAGGACCGAATCCTGAAATGTTATCCACAGAGCAATATAATAACTTTTTATGAAGGTTATTATAGATTTATTGAATATGCGGGCACAATTTTTTAAAATCTGTACTTCATAATATATAAACATAATTTGTTTCACAATTGGAAATTTAATTTCCGTATAGCAAAGAATTCTTTCATGACCTCGTCCGTGACCTTGGCCCTTCGAGCCTGATAATCTTGTATGATGGGTGTGATGGTGTCTATAGCTATTTTCTTCAATTCTCCAGTTAACATTTGACCTGATTCGTATAATTTTTTAATCTGTAAAATAGAAAGATAACATACTTTTTTTTTATTTCCTTGAATTTACAAAGGGCACAATTTTAATTTTTTAAAATACTAAGAAAAAAATTTATCCCGGAAAGAAATCATTTAATTAAATGACGAAAATTACATGGCAACACAGGCGCGGGCAATAGCGCTCGATAGCTCTTACCTATCGGGTAGCTAAGACACGAGGTCATGACATCAGTAGTCCACGTGTTTACCACCAACAGTGTCAACACATTTATTTAAAAAAATATTACATAAATAGAACCAACACACGATACCTAATAACACTTCTCGGGTCGGACAGGGTTTTTGTTAGCCTATAATCGTGAATCATCTACAAGTTTCTTTTAAAATAATACTGCGTTAAATAGCTTAATTTATTTACATTAATATGTATTAACATAAGTTATATATATTAAAGATTGTTACCTCTGCTAGTCTGTCATCGTCTTCCAGGAAGAAAGTTAAGTATTTGAATGATATGTCTACATCCGAGTTACCACCTTTCTCTCTGTGCTCCTCAACAGTCGGTTGACCCCCCGAGAAAGCATATTTATTTATCTATGGAATGCCATTAAAATTAATAATTAAATTGGGTTTTCATGTTTGTTTCATACTTAAATGAATGTTTTAAATCTTTCATTTTATTTAAAACATAAAAAAAAAAGTTGATAAAAGAAAATAATGATGCAAGAAACACAGGTATTTTATATAAAGGGAAGCAAAAAATACAAATTCTAAAAGTATGCAAAGGAATGAATATCTTTTGTTTTATTCAAGCCTAAATGGCCCCTTGGCTAGAACATACTCAGTGAATCTTAGCCGAAGTACATTTTCGGTGTGACAGTTCCAGTCAAGCACCACTGAAAGATAGCAATATCTGCTGGCAAAAGCAAAACATTTTGCATAGGTCAATAGGAAAAAACTACAAAAAACTGTCACATGTGTATCCAACACAGATTGGAGCAGAATGAAGTAAGCCCTGCCCCAAAAACCGAAGTCTTAGCCTTGCAGAGGGACATTTGTGTCAAATAATTTTTTTATTTGATTTTGTGAATGACAATCTATAATATTCGTAGATAGCTTGCATGTATATACCTTGTTCTTGATTTGCTTGGGCGTGTCGTTGAGGAAGATGGAGGCGTTGGGGTCGCTGGCGGACATCTTGTGCTGCGCGCCCTGCAGCGCTGGCAGGAACGTGGCGTGCAGCAGCGACGGCTTCGGCAGCTTCAGGCGAGCTGCCACGTCACGGGTCATGCGGAAGTACGGGTCCTGGTCGATGGCGCATGGTACTAGACACGGGACCTAGTATTCATAATAATTGATTATTGTAGAGAAAATTTGAGGCTTTGTTTTAATTACTAATGGTAAGGGATCCATCCAAATGAATATTATAATAAGCCATTGTTATAAAAAATGTGTAGAGAAAAGTCGACTATGGCATTTTATATATATATCTTTGGCTACTTCTTCGCTATAACTTATTTTATATTTTTTTATCTTTAAAATAAGTAATTACTAAGTGACCATGTTTAATTTTTTAATAAAATAGGTTAAAATAACTAAACTACAGTCATATTACTTACTACTTTATTGCCAAAAATGAAAGGAAATGTGGTCGAGAACGCCGGAGCAGCCTCAATTGATGGAAAGGTAATTTTTCCAATGATATCCGAGTCTCCAAAACCAAATATACCTTTGACTTGGTTGAAGGTAACACATTTCTGTATTCTGAGCATATTCTGGTAAAATGCTGGACACTGTCTGCAAACAACAATGGCACAGTAGAAATATTTTATTTAACAAGATAAAAAAATGCTATATATTTACTGTTTTCATTTTAAATTAATTTAATATGAATTCTACAAGATTATGTAATTGATACTTTTAAAATAACTTCACCTTTATTTTATACGAACAATAAATTATCTAAGGACTTCAATAGTAATTTCATAGTAGTTAATAATAATAATAATATCAACAAAATGTTATCTGATATTATTGTTCTATATAACAAAGGATATAAAACAATCTATACATACCCTATAAAATCTAGATCATTAAAGATGAAAGTGTTAGAAGGATCAAAACCAACTGCTATAATATCCTTGGCATTGGAGTGAGCCATTTGTCGAGCATCTTCAACCTTAATGTCCCTCCACAGGATTTTCTCATCATCAGTTAGTTGAATAATTAAAGGAACATCAAATACTTCTTGTAACCATCTGTTCAAATATAATTAACATTGAATACAATTTGTTTAGAAAGAATTAGTGCATAAAAATTAACTAAAACTGCTATTTGAACACAATCATATAGTAATTACAGGCACAAGGGACATAACATGTTAGTTCCCAAGGTTGGTGGTGCATCGGCGATGTAAGCAATAGTTTACATCTCTTACAATGCCAATTTCTATGGGCGTTGGTGACCACTTACCATCAGGTGGCCCATATGCTCGTTCACATACCTATGTTATAAAAAAAAAAAGTAATATAGTAGTATAATGAACTAAATCTAACTACAACTTATTTTATAGAAATAATACACCTAGAGTTATTTTTAATGTGAATATTATGATTGTACTTTTTTTAATTTTTTCATTTAGTAATAAAAGTTATTTCACACAGCCAACTGACAAAACAAAATTAATTTACACAATATTATATCACAAATGGGGATAAAAGTGTAAACAAAGTATTAAATCTTTAGCATAAAACAAATTAATACATATAAAAATTAATATTCGTTTTTATATGAAAACTTACTTAGTAAACATAAATGGTATCATATGCCCAATGTGCATACTGTCAGAAGAAGGTCCTCTACCTGTGTAAAGGTAGAACTTCTTGCCAGATTCGAAGAGATTCAAAATACTGTGTATATCTCTGTGGGAGAAGAATATGCCTCGCCTTAAAAAGTGATGCGCTGAAAATTATTATTAAACTATTTATCACACATGCACTCTGCCAAAGCGACCTTAAAAAGATTGCACAATTTTATCATCATATTGACCCTATTATCTACTGTTATTATTAGTTTGTATTTTATTTACCTCTCTTTCCCGTTACTTTCTCAAATCTCGCAATAACTTCATCATCAATTTTTTGGCTGCCAAATCTTTCTGAAAATTAAAAAAATAATTTATTGCACTATTATCTTCACTTTCACAAAATAAAACTTCATTTTGGTGATTGTTTTGCACTTTATACATTAGAAAAATAGTAACGGTGTCATTGCACTATTTATGTATAATTTTACATCCTATAATATGGTGTTTCTCATTAAGTTTACCATCATGTCCTGAACTATATTCTCATATGAGTTAATTATTGAATACTTACTGATCAATTTGTCATAATCAATTCCTGTCTGAGATTTCCCCGCTACATTCCATGGATCCACAATATCATCCTCATTAATAGATAAGTCATTTATCTGCTCCTCTGTCATGGTTTACTACAAATATTAAATTAGAATAATTGGTAACAAATTTAATTTTTCTCAATAAAATAATACACACAGATTTTATTAAAATGTATGAAAATGTATGCTTTAGTTTAATTTTTATATAATTATTTATTAAAATATAATGCTACTTACCTTATTGATAAATTATCCTTAATTTAATTACTTAGTAAATTATTATTAAAAGCAATTTGATGCAATTATATTTCATCAATACTTTCACGAGGTTATTCGGCAATTTCTGACAAAGGTGAAGTTGAAAGTGCCAAATAACCATTTGTCAAAATTAATGTCAAAAAATTACATTAAAAATCGTATCTCGTAATCTATTACCCGTTATAAAGCTTATTAAATCGTATTGAATATTAAAAACATTTAACTGTTACACAATAAATCATTTTCTACGATACCGTCAAATTCATTCACAGCAATCAATAATATATTTTTATAATTTTAAATATAAAAAATAATTGATTTTAAAAAGGTCTTAAATACTATTTGTTAAGTACCTTTACTAACTTTATAAATTATAATATAAGTTGTAAGTTTTTTAATATTCTAATATCTGAAAGCGTTTTTCTGTTAGCATAAATGTTTAATTAATACGTTATTAAATTTACCTAATGAATATTTTGATGCGATTAATATACGAGTTGTAAGGTTACGAGATTGAGATTTAATTATTGTCTCACTAAAATGAGATTTTATGTGTATGTTACTAGTTGAGGTTAGTATAACGATATAAAATTAATTTTATTTCATCTCATAGTTTAAATGAAATAAAATCAATTTAATAGTTTTTTAACAAAATGATTATCTTAAATCTTGTTATAGTTCTTTATTGATCTAGTAACACTTTCTAGTTTTTTTTATCATTGACCAATGTAATTGTCAAAAATGTCAATAACTCTTCAGTCATCACCATGTACTCTTGCTGTTTTTAGATTAATAAGTAGAATAATAAACGTGCGTGTCTTTGTTATAAAGTATATGGCTATTTGGTGTTAAACCGACGGGACTTAAGTGTTCTTGATGGTTTCCGGTGACGATTTCAATGGTGGTCGTTTACCGCGAAAAACTACTAGGTCGCCGAACCGAAAATCTAAGAAGACTGATGCAGACATAGCGAAGGGATCAGCGTTGCGAAATGACTCGCAACCTTCTGTTCATAAAAGGAATCTTTATGTGGTTTCGTTCCCTATCATTATCCTATTTAATTTATTAAGGTCCATTTTGTATCAGTTATTTATTATTTTCAAATATTTGTATTCGGCGTCGCATCGTTTCATTCATAGGCCTCGTAAAAACGGTGAATGTAATTTAGAAGTGGTTGTAAAAGACGGTATAGTGTCGACTGAAATCGCGCACAGTGAAGAGATGTCGTATATAAACAATGTGGGACCGGGAGACCCTCTTCTCGCGAAACAAAAACATCATCATAGGAAAGCTTTCGAGTATATATCGAAAGCACTTAAAATTGATGAAGAGAATGAAGGTAAGATGCTTAGTATTTTAATATAGCAAATGCTTTAGATAATTTATTAGAATATTAGTTCTAATTTATTAGTTATTCTAGTTTTTGTTTGCCTTCGATTAACTTACAATAGTCAGCATTAAAAGGAAGTTAATCATTAGTTAAGTTATTAGCTATTAGGGTATTAGGTTCAGTATGATTTATTTTTTAATACAGGACAAAAAGAATTAGCTATAGAGCTGTACAAGAAGGGTATATATGAGCTCGAGAGAGGCATAGCAGTGGACTGCTGGGGGGGTCGAGGAGATGCATGGCAGCGAGCACAGCGACTCCATGATAAGATGAAAACCAACCTAGGGATGGCCAAGGATCGTTTACATTTCCTAGGTAATAATTATGTTTATATATTTGTTCTATTATGTGTTTATTGTTAACACTGCTGCCTTTTATTTTATGCGATTATTAGTTATTGTACTTTTTAGTTTAATAAATGAACTTGGCTGTTTATTGCATGGTCAGCTTCTTATGTATATTCTGTTGTGATATATATTCATATATCCACACCATACACGTGAAATGTTAACATTTAATAAAGTAAATGTTGTCCCCCAATGTAGCCAACCTAGTCGCTCTCAGTAAGTTGGGAGTAGAGAGTGAGCCCGACCGGAGTGACAAAAAACCTACGGAGTCACCTCTTAAGGGGCGAAGGCAATTAGAGAAGTCCAAGACAACGCTACTAGCACATACAGAAAGTAACAGTGGTCAAACGAAGCCACCAAACGAAGGTAGAATACCACAAATTGTTTTGCTTCGTTTGACGTAACCTACTGCAAAGTTTTGAAAAACTCTCACAAGTTTCACATAACCCCTGACATGATATAACCAGAAACTATTAAATTGAAACAATTGGAATATTTTATGTAAAGCAATGTTTGCATGTGGGTTCACTGTGCTTACAATATGTTTTTTCTGCTTTCCGTGTGACACAATTATTAATTTTATTATTATTAATTGATAAGTTAGTTATAAGTTCATGATTTTATAAGATTTCGCTTTTTAAAAACATGGAATTAATCAAAGTCCATTGTTTTATGGATACGGCATTAGAAAATTTGGTGTTAGAAGCTTAATTTAACTTAACTATAAAACGGATTTCACCCGAAAATTTGTTGCGCACAATTTCTGTTTCTTATTATATACCTGCGTAATAAATTAATTATAATAAAAAAAATGTGAGAAATATTTAAATACGACTAAAGAAATTATTTAATGATGAAAAACGTCTGTGAAATCTGGGTAGCTAGCTTTTGTATCTAAAACAAAAGAGATACTCATAGAAATTGCAGATGCGTCATTTCATAGTCGGTTTGGCACGCAGAGTTTGTTGTTTGTAGCCTTGTTTTATGAATGCTAGATGCGTATTGTACGACAATTAACATGGATGAGGAATTCCTACTAAATACGTAAAGTACGACATTGCACTACACTATCTCTATATATATTTAATATCTCTAAAACATTTAATACAGACCATATAAATACATACTACCTTCCTTGAATTATGCGTCATTAAATTATCTAATAGCATCGAGTGCTTCGGTTAATAAACTTTGCCAATCCGCTAATTGAAAATTATACCGATTTTCAATATACTAATGCTCAGTTGCATTCGCAATTTTTTACTAAATTTTGGCCGTGACGTCATACAACTTTCGATAACTTTTAAGTTTTAACCAATTACAATTTAAGTTTTAAAATGTATAATTTTATGTTACGGTTTACAAAAATCGATTGTTAGATTATTCAAACGAGATTGAAAATAAATTTTAGGTTAGAAAACTTTAGTAGTAAATCATCGAGTGTTGATTCAGAATGTTAATTTTATTGCAATTTGCACCCAAGAACCGTCTAAGTATACAATAAATATTTTGAAAAATATTATATCAGACAAATGTCTTTGTCAAGAAACAAAGATATAAGAATATTCAAACGTTAAAGGTAAATGAATCGTGTTTTCTATTTTATATCGATAATAGAGCACTACCACGTCGTTTCGCGTTGGATTTTTACACTAGAATTATTTAAAGCGTTTATTAACGTATTAATATGATATGTCAAGTTGATAATTTAAAATTGTATCTATACTTCAATGAATTAAAATATACGCATAAATTACGGTTACCAATAATATTCGAACACTAGGACGTTCCTCTACAGCTCGATAAAGCTGATCCAAACAATAACATATGTCATCAGTTTACAGCTAAAATTAGCCATCTTTGTAACAGTCTAGCTTACTCAAGTTTCAGTCATACGTATCAGTTTACGACTCATATTCTAAGTATAGCGACGTCCCATTTCTCTTTTGCAGAATAAAAAGACCTTTCGGCTATGAAAAGATTTTTAGAACATGATTCAACATGGGTTATTCGCGGCTTAAGCTTAAGAGGAATTAAAAAAATGTTTATGCGAAACTCATAATATTTTCCCGCCCATTTTACGTTTTAAGTTTTTAATTACGAGTAGATTTTTACGGGTTGAGTATAATAAACTTTATAGGGCTTTTTTCTTTTATACGTCATGTTTACTATAATTACAGCATAATATTTTTCTTCTTAATAATACTAAGGATTAAACCGATTTTTGAGTAAATAATATACAGAAATTTACTTTGTTTCGTCAATTTAAATACGACTTCATTAATATTGCGTACATTATTTAGTGTAAGGCGCTATAGAAACGACCAAAAAGTTAACTAATCCTTTAACGATAACAAAATATCGATACAAATTAATTTATCGATATACACATAACTATACTCTTTAAAATTATTTTTGAGTCTATCTGACCCAAAAATAACAAACAATTTTTATTTATATTATATAATTAAGTACAGTAAATCAGGTAGTTAAATTTTCGTTTACTTTGCTTCTAAAATCAATCAGCCAGCTAATACCGTCATATAGTCCCCTATAACTGTATATATTCTGTCATTATATTTTCGTCAACAAAAAAAATATCGGTATTAGATCACGGGCTTTCTAGTGCTTTGAAAAAAGTAACCTAGGCCAATAAAGGGTCCGGGGAAAGCGATGAAGCGGATACGCAGTCGGTCGCCCGTTTCCGTTTGACTTGTATTTCCACAATGGGATCACGTTACGGATGGTCAGGCGCCACCCAGCTGGCTCACTTGACGACAACGGTTGCCTGCACATGTATCGACCCTTTCAATAGTGTTGGTATAACAGAGCCGAAACTATGAAATCGTCAATCGATTGATCGATATATTTTTCAGATTTCGAAGAATCTTTAACATTTGTTAAAAATATTTTTTTTGTGTCTTAGCTACCCGATAGGTAAGAGCTATCGAGTGCTATTGCCCGCACCTGTGTAGCCATGTAATCTTCGTCATTTAATAAAAATAAAAAATCGGGATAATTTTTTTGCTTAGTATTTTAAAAATTATTACATAAATAGAAACGACACACGATACCTAATAACCACTTCACGGGTCGGACACGAATTTTTTTACACGCTGTATAATGTATCCTTAAGCATCCAATTACTGTCTGATAATTTTTTAATATTTATTTAATTAGTATATATAGGCATAGAAAACTAAGTTATATTTCCACTCCTGATAAGAATAATTAATAAAAAAAAGTTTTTTTTATATTTTTAACGCACGGCCTAAAAATTCGGTTACATTCTTATATGACATCATCATTAATAGTTAAGACGCGAAAGCGTAACAAACAAACAAACAAACTCACTTTCTTATTTATAATATTAGTTAGGATGCGAAAGTGGGTTTGATACCTTTCATCAGCCGCGCCCTCAAACGCGGCCGGAGACTAGTAATTAGTACGTATTCTTAATATTAGTAAAGTTTGTAAAGCTACGGAAACAATAGCACATGTTAGTACGGAATATATTTTTTTTTTTTTTTTATTGTATAGGTTGGCGGACGAGCATATGGGCCACCTGATGGTAAGTGGTCACCAACGCCCATAGACAATGGCATTGTAAGAAATGTTAACCATCACTTACATTGCCAATGCGCCACCAACCTTGGGAACTAAGATGTTATGTCCCTTGTGCCTGTAATTACACTGGCTCACTCACCCTTCAAACCGGAACACAACAATACAAAGTACTGCTGTTTTGCGGTAGAATATCTGATGAGTGGGTGGTACCTACCCAGACGAGCTTGCACAAAGCTCTACCACCAAGTAAAATATTAGGAAACATTCATATAAAATGTGACACCTTGTGAATGTCCCACTGCTTTTGAGGAGGTTTGGGATTTCAGTGAAATATGACACACGCACGTTTCTTCACGATGTTTTCCTTCACCGAGCACGAGATGAACTATAAACACAAGTTCACAAAAACTACCACCCAATTAATTTAACTTATTCACGTATATATCGTCTTGGTAAATGAATGTGTATCTCGAAATTTATTTCGCTTATGTAATGTTCCAGTCTCACAATATAATAAGCCTCTTCGTAGAAATGTTTTGTTATACAGTGATTCTACCAACGCTACACTGACTTTCCCGTAGTCGGCGCTACGTTGTTCATATTTTTCTCCTTTTTCTTAGCAATATTGTAAAACCGAAAGTGAGTTAGTTTGTTTATTTGTTGTTTTGATAAAGCTTTACGTATTAACTACTTTACCAACTCTAATACTTCTAATACATAGCACATACGGTACTAACACTTGAACGCCTCTCCCCCTTGACACGTGAGTCGGGTGGTAACTTGTTTAAAACTGAGTTATAATATTGGAAAAAAATATTTACTTAGATATTTAGGAATTTTCTACAGTAACACATAGAGCCTAACTTGGTAGTATCATACGATTTCGCGATAATGACCCTTAAAAGATTTATTACGAATAATACTTAAAACTAATAACTATACTAACATTTCTGGAACTAGTCCAATTCGGTTTTAACTTAATTTGGCTCTATTCTGAACCCTTATTGCTCGCCTGTCGCGTCATCTGCTGCTACCGACCAACGACCGGTTGAATTAAATTTATTTATTTGACGCTGACCAGTTTTTCAAAGTCTGGACTTTTTTTTTCAAAGTAGATAGGCTGACGGGCCATTGTGCCATCTGATGCTAAGTGAACACCACCGTCCATTGGTGCTATAAAAAAATCCATTCCTTACATTGCCCTTACGTCCCGTGCTACTGTAATTAACCAAAACACAACAATACTATTATTATACTATTGCACACACAGTCGGACTTGCACAAAGTTCTAACATCAAGAATAAGTGAATAATTGAATCTTTTCATAGAATACATCTATCTATATCTATACTATATAAATCTCTTGGTTCTGTCTGTACATATTTTTTTTCACCTAATTTTGTGATAAATAATCGTTTTATGATGAATTGATTCATATTATACTATTTTTTTCATTTTTGTCTGTCTGTCTGTCTGTCTGTAGGTCTTCTTATAACTCAAGAACGGCTTGATCAATCTTGATGAAAATTGGTACACACAAAGAACATGTGATGGCGCAAATGTTAGGTTTAAATATAAGATCGGTAAACCCTACGGTATCTTATGAAAATTAATTTCAAATCGTTAATTACGTATTTCTTTACCAGTAGCCATATGTGTGTGAGTCTGTGTGTCTGTGTTATTATAGTAATAAAATAATTTATTATATTTTAATTAATTATACGCGGTTGAAGCCGCGGGGCACAGCTAGTATATTTATAAGACAGATGATATGAGTATAAGTTATTCAAACGCGATTTACCAATACCTACTTTGTATTTCTGTGTCCCAATTGAATAGTAAGGATTGAGTAAGTAGAACAAATTATAAGGTTAATTATAAACATTGGATTTATATAATACCACTTACCATCAGGTGGCCCATATGCTCGTCCGCCTACCTATACTATAAAACCTTGATTAACAATTCATTGATAACATATAAAGGATAAACTTCATATATCTCTAGGCAAACGTGAACCTTTTGGTCGCCTCTACAATGGAAAGAAATGCAATCCACTATCTAAGTTCTAAGTTATTAACATTAATTAGAACGAAAAAATAAATAGTTAAGTCAAGAGGCTTAAAGTTAGATAAGGGAATCGTAATATGTACTTTAAAATACCGAGTAACCGCCATATTATGTTTCACATAACTCCATATTGCCTGTAACGTTTGGGTGGATTCTACGAATTCAACGATACCTCATTAAAATCGATTCAGGCGTCTAGACTTTATGTAATGTGTTTGAAGTTTGAACAAAAACGTTTTCCTCTTCATTTTAATATTGCAGCATGAGCTAGGCTTTTAATTTTAAATTTCGAATCAGCTATATCAGCTCCATGGGCTAAAAATATCCGTTTAACCATAGTCATACAGACAGTCGATAACTTTTAGGGTATGGTCTAAGAGACTGACTTAACTTGGCCTTTTTTGAAACTATGGATGATTTCCAAAACAAAAATCACTAAATCATTATCCAAGTAATTTCCATTTCATGACGAAGAATCCTTAAATTGTCTATTAAAATATTTTGTGGTAACCTGAGAAAAAGTCTAAGAATCGTTCCTGTTATCCGCAACAGCGTGGAAACAGGAGACCTACCTTTGTAGAATAACTGGTGCGTTGGTCGTCCCTACGCTAGCTGATTAACTACCGGACCTGCACAAAGTCTTTCCATCGATAAATAATATTTTTCTTGTAAAACTCATATAAATTTCACAAAAATGTTCATCTTACTTAAGATTTTTATTAACGATATAAAGATTGACATATACATCGTATCCCACGACTTAATTAACCTTACGCTATTACAAGGCATATAATAATTTATGATTTTAAATTATGTAAAATTGCGTATGAACAGCTTTGCATAATATTTTGTCCATTGCCATCGTCTTTAATTATAAAAGTGATCAAGTATTACGAGTTTATGGTTTAAAAATGATTTATTATATTTGACATTTTAAATATGTATATGTAATAATATATAGAAACTATGAGAAATATTACTGGCCTTTTTTATTAATATTTTCTCTCTTTCTGTCATTCTTGGTTTGACTTTAGAAAGATGAAGACACAACATAAATATCTTCACATAAGTATAGGTAAAGATGTATACGATTATATCTTTTGTGTTAAAAAAATGTCATTCTGTTCTTATTTACAAAGAGCGTTGTACGGATAAAGGCTCAGAATAAAAATAATGCTGACTGTCTGGATGAACAAAGGATAAAGTTTAAAGACCCGTCTATGGCTTTATTGTTTGATGTCGGGATAGTCTTGTCTATGAATTCACAATTCGTTATATAAATTCGTGCGATTTATATACATGTAGTAATTTTACAACGTTTCTGTAACGTTTTAAAGGGCAGCACCACTGTAACGGCCTAAAAAACCGCTGTTTTTACGAATAATTTTTGGTTGGAAAGAAAGGTGATAAGAAAATACAATTTAAGGATATCATTGAATGTATATTTGGGTATATTACAAAAAAATTAGATCCAAAAATATTCAAAAATGGCGACGCTGGAGCCATTCTCTGGAGCCATGACGAATTCAAGGCGCACCGCGGCACGCAGCGTAACTGATGCAATTTTGACCTGGAACATTAAACAAAATTTCTCCAACATCTATATCGTTAAAGCTAGAGAATGACGTAGGGGATTTTAAAAATATTAATTTTTGTAAATTTGGCGAGCAATCGAACAGAAGTGTCTTTTTTTGCAAAAAAAAAGGATAATAATTTGTTAATAAAAAATGTTTAAATTAACTTATTGAAAATCCCGTTTACCTCTAAATGTTATTTTGCAGATATTGTCAAAATTTCCAATCAAAAGAATGAAAATTGCTCGAGTTATGCTGCGTGCCGTTTTGAAAAGTGACATTTCGAGAAAAACGCGTTTAAAGTTTTACAATGGATTTACATATTCAGAAATGAAAAATTTGATGACTTAATTTTTTTTACCTTTAATCTGCTATCCCAGGGCCATAAAGCTGCCCTTCAATGTTGGAAAATTCCTCCTCACTTGCTTTTCTTTACGATTTCATGGCAGAGCGCGCTTCTTTTGCTGCATCCGTCAAAGTTCGTTCGGCGTGTTCGATTCCCTTTGGGTCGGTTTCGAGGCAAAAATTATAGAATATCCTCCTATATCCATTTGTAGCCTTCATAATTTTCAAAAAGCCTATAAGACCATTGTTAAAACAGCACACTGCAATATCAGTCGCTAATCGATCGCTGTCCGAATCGCACGTTTAAAACTTCACGTGTTGCGAAATAACCGAATAAACAGCAAAAAAGTTTATGATTCTATTGCCGATTTCATAACTCACATCAAAATCTTCATTAGAAGCTTTTAATTTCTTGGCAGAAGCACTGACTCCGGCTGAATCGTTCTCATTCTCGAATCTATTCAACGGTCGTTACATTGATACTGTTCCGACGCCGCGTTGGATAAGATGTTTTTGTGCCTTTTTTACCCTGGATAACCCTTTTACTCCGGGATAACGAATAAATAGTTCAAATTCAATACTACTCACAAAAGCTTTGTTGTACACACTATGCTGACACTTTTCTAGCAACAGCGGTATAACGTTTACTCGGTGGTAGAGCTTTGTGCAAGCTCGTCTGGGTAGGTACCACCCACTCATCAGATATTCTACCGCAAAACAGCAGTACTTTGTATTGTTGCGTTCCGGTTTGATGGGTGAGTGAGCCAGTGTAATTACAGGCACAAGGGACATAACATCTTAGTTCCCAAGGTTGGTGGCGCATTGGCAATGTAAGTGATGGTTAACATTTCTTACAATGCCATTGTCTATGGGCTTTGGTGACCACTTACCATCAGGTGGCCCATAAGCCGTCAGCCAACCTATACAATAAAAAAAAAATCGTACTTTTCGTTGGAAGTGTTTATCTGAACGCAGGCTATCGCGAACGCAGGCAGGATATTCAAGGGTAGCGAGGTATATAGAGCCGGTGGTTAGTTCGGAGCAGCAGCTGCTTCGACGCGCGTCGGGGAAAGGCGCGAAATTTGATGAATTTTTTTTTCTTAAATATTTTATATTTTTAATTTTTTTTAAAGTAATTTACCGGCCCCGTAAGCTCCGGTAATTTTTGGTAAAGTCGAGTTAAATTTTTTTTTAATCTTATAAAAAATGTTTCTTTTTAGGCCATATTTAGTGGTGTTACCCCTTAAAATGAGATGTATCTAAAGCAAAAAGTAATAAGTTTTATTCGCTTTTAATTTACATCAAATAAAATTCACGTAATTAGTCTGTCCGTGCAAGCGATACTAGTGGGTCGATTTTTATGAATCACGGTAAGGTGAAAGTTGAGCGTCATTAAAAAGGTTACATGGGGTATCACCATAAACAAGTCCGCGCCTAAAATGTACTGGCAGAACGAATATTTAATTGTAAATTATCTGTGCCTTTATATATTCCTCTAGAATCTAGATATATACTTCTTTAATTGAAGTCATTATAACAGGAAATAACAATACAAGACGAAAAAATATTATGTTAATATAAATAAATTAACATTAAAATATATTTCTTTTTAAATAAATAATACATAATAATAAACATAATAATGATTCATTTAGAAGATTGCTTAACATATAAGACAAGTCATAGAATTAAATCGTTTTCTAAAATTGAGATCTATTAACAGTTGTTTGATTCTGTTATGATAATGAGTTTGATAAAAGATGTGAAGGTCGCAAAAGCCACTACAATTAACTTTTTCGCCGCTGGTCTTGAATTTGATTCGCGCTCTTGAAAATATTAATTCCGATGTTCTGTGCTAACGAACCTCTAAATGTATCCAAATTGTTTTTATGATAAGTATATAATATCTTCATTTAACAATTATTACTATCCATAATACTATAGAGATATGCTTTCCTTTGTAATATGTTTTTTGTATTTAATTTTCCTATGTTTATTGCTAGTACGTAATAAAATATTTGTTGTATGTTTAATGACTATGTACGTAAGTAATACGAGCTAAATGTATTAACATATAACATTGAAGGCAACAACACTTGCCTTCGCGTCAATTCAATGTAGTTATTTCAATCTGCTATTTACTAATAAAGCGTGAATTCTCGGACGCGTTGAATTAAACAGTACTATAGTTGAAAATTGATCCCGCGAAATCTGTTCTTTGTCCGCTCAGCACAAAGAGTTGGAAATCAAGCGTTTGCGATCGAATTTTCTAATATTTTAATTGAATGACTTGTCCGAATATTGCCGTTTGACATTATTTAAGGCTGTTCAAATGTTTGCCTTTTATTTATTTATTTATTTATTTAATCGATACACCACAGTATTTGAAATATGACACTTAAAACAAGAATACGATAAAATGACAGATACAATTTCAAACACTTAATAGGTATATACAGCATTAATAGTTACGTTAGCCTCCAATAACAATTTTTTTTAACAATACTCTATTTAATAAATACTACAGACTGCAATATAACACGCTTATTAATTATTTGACATTCAAACAATTAGCAAAAAAATAAAAAAATGAAGTAAAAAAAATAAAAATAACTAACAATAATTACAAACAATGATAATATAAGATTTTTAGAGATAATACCATAATTTACAAAGTTGAATATAACAAACTAAATATAACAGTAAAGATATCACAATCACAACAAAGCTCCCAGCGTTAATTTTTTGCGAAAAAGAGGTAGTGAGTCGTGAAAAATGTCAATGCCATCACTGTTGACTTTATTATATAAGTTTATGAGGTGGTTGAGTGGAGAGTATTTACCTATATTTGATTTGGAAGTTCGAGAGGAGAAAATTTTTTTTAGAGGTTGTCTAGGTGCAGTACGTGGCACTGCTATGTTAATATTTTGTAGTAGATCTGTTGCATCCAAGTGGTTATTCAATAATTTATAGAGAGTAATTAGAGAGGCAATTTCGCGGCGTTTTTCTAGAGTGCACAGTCCAAAATATTTTAAACGTGATTCATAGTCGGCCTTATAAGGGCAACTGTTACTTCTACTAGCCAGTAATTTTGTAAATTTGTGTTGTATGCGTTCTAACCTTTCAATGTAAATCTTATAATGCGGATTCCATACTACAACCGCATATTCTAAAGCGCTACGTATAAACGAATTGTACAAAGTTATGATAGTTGCCGGTCTCTTAAAATCATTGCAGTTTCGTCTGACAAAACCGAAGTTTTTCCAGGCCTTCGTGGCAATATGATTTATGTGAGTGTTAAATTTAAGTTTGGCGTCGATCATAACACCTAAATCACGAACAACCGAAACTTCCCCCAGCGGTTTACCCTGTAAGCTATACTGATGTCTTATTATGTTTTTATTTCGCGTAAACTTAATAAACTGGCACTTATCGACATTTAGTTCCATTCCATTCAAATCACACCATTTTTGTATGGAGTTTAGATCGTCTTGGAGCAGTTTGCAATCATTCATGGATGTTATAGAGCGGTAAATCTTTAAATCATCAGCAAAGATAGAACATTTGCTGTTCTTGATACAGTGTGCAATGTCATTGATAAAGATGATAAATAATATTGGGCCTAGGTGTGATCCCTGTGGAACACCAGAGGTCGCAATAAACTCGTGAGATTTGTAACCACCGAGTGTAACTCTCTGTACTCGATCAGATAAGTACGATCGGAACCAAGATAGCAGGGGGTCATGAATGCCGTATAACCTAAGCTTGTAGATTAAGATTTTATGATTAACTTTGTCGAACGCGCTACTGAAGTCGGTATAGATCGAGTCAACCTGTTGTTTATTGTCTATGCACCCAGAAATGTAATGTATGTAAGTTGTGAGATTTGTAGTGGTTGACTTACGCTGGCAAAATCCATGCTGATCACTTGTAATCATGGTCTTGATATATTGGGACAAAATTGGGGTAATTATACTTTCAAAGGTTTTGGATAATACGTTTAACATTGAAATCGGTCGGTAGTTTCTTACATCGCTCTTTGATTTCTTTTTATGAATTGGTAAAATATTAGCTTCCTTCCACTTCGTAGGAAAAGTTGAAGTCTGAAGAGATGTGTTATAAATAATTTTTAATGGGAGTGCGAGAAATTTACACGTTTTTCTGAAAAAAAGAGGAGGAATGCCATCAGGACCAGCTGACTTGCTTGGATTTATAGAACGTAATGCCTTCGATATAGTACGTTCATTTAGTGTGACGTGAGCGAGAGACATTTGAGTATAAAAGTCCGGACTTTCCTCTACGAATTCTACACAAGGCTGCAAAGAAGAATATGAGGACGCAAAGTTCTGTGCGAAAAGATTACAAATCGCTTGGCCAGAATGGGCTGTGGTGTTACCTAGTGACATTTCAGATGGGACCTCGGATTTAGCTCCACGCCGTTTTTTAACAAAACGCCAAAATTTTAAGGGATCGCGAAAGATTGAATCCTCGACTCCGGAAATGTAACGGCTGTAACATAATTCAAGTAGATTCTCGACGCGCCTACGGCTTCTTGCTAACTCTAATATATCTCTAGGATTCTTATAACGTTTGCACAGTTTCCTAACTTTCTCCTTTTCGTTAATTAATTTTATCAGGGAAGATGTGAACCAGACAGGATATTTAAATGCTTTTGGCTTGATTTTTGGAACATGAGAATCAATTATAGCGTACAAGATATTATACAATTTTTCTACCATAGCATCGACATTCCCGCAACTCCCTAATTCGGAGTACCAATCAAACTCTCCTAAACATCTGTTTACCGCGTCGTAGTCTGCCTTTCTAAATAAATATGTAGCAAATATTTTATTGTATAAAAATTTATCGGCATTAATTCGCAAAGATATTTCTAGTGCTGGATGGTGAGGATCAACGTTACTTAATAATTCGCAAGCTTCAATTACTGTTAAATTGTTAAAATTATTCATGACCAAATCTAGTATACGTTGATTGTGATTCTTAATTTTGTTGTATTGTGTTAGTGAATTGAGTGACAAAAAATCGGCAAAAGGGAATCCCAAAATATTATCGGTATGGTCGGGTTTTAACAGATCCTCGATTTCGTCCAGCCGCCAGTTTAAAAAACCCAAATTAAAATCCCCCAAAACTACAACTTTACCAGGGTTAGATTGCATTACAACACTTATATTGTCCAAAATGAGGTTTAAACTTTCCAACGAGACAGGCGGAGGAATATACACTGCACAAAATAAAATGTTCGTAGAAACTCCATTTTCGGATACTTTTACAGAAATCCATAGATCTTCACCGTTACTTTCCAAATGATCAATTCGTCTAGATTCTATAGATTTAGATACTGCAATAAGTACTCCCCCACCAGTCTTGCGTTGAGAGGAGGTTGACTGACGATCTCTTCTGTAGATGGTGTATTTATCCGTGAACAATTCCCCGTCCGCAACAGTGTCATCCAGCCATGTTTCGGTTGCAACAATCATCTCATAGGTAGTTAGTAATGTTGCCATTTGTATTTTATGCAATTTAGTTTTCATTCCACGAAAATTCTGATAGTAAACCTTGAATTTTGTTAACTATCTACGGACTAATAGTAAATAAGACATTCTCATTTTAAAGATTGTTCAAAGAATTGTAGCTTTTGATTTGTTTAGCAGGTGACTGATCATTTTTCCTAACGAATATCCGACCATTGCGAATCCATACGTATCTTATTCCTTTTTCTTTTGCAACGATCCTGGTGCGTGCATGTAATGCTTTGTAAAAGGGGGAAAGATGTTCAGAGACATATATATTCGACTTGTTACCGCCGTACCCCAGATCGCCTGAATTCAATCTTTCGGTTTGTCTCTTCTTATTGAACTTGGATACTGCAGCGATGATACTGTCTCTGACTTTTGTATTACGCAGTTTGACAATTACCGACCGGGGTCTGTTATTGGTTTCATCCATTTTCCGTACCCTTGTGCAAGACAATATATCGGTCTCGGGAATAGGCAGTGAGACGGTATTTCCGAGTTGATTAATAACTGAGTATAAATTTTCAGATCGATTCTCTGGAATACCGCTGATTTCCAGGTTGTTTTCACGCGAATGTTGTTCAATAAGATTTAGTCGAGCAGATAAAGATTCAACAGTTTGATTTAGGGTACTGTTGTCTTTTGCAAGAGACTTAATTTTTTCCTCGGAAACTGCCAAATCGGCCTTAACTCGGTCGTATTCGAAACTCAGATACTCTACAGATTCTTTTAGTTCATTTAGTCTTTTCAGTTCATTTTTTATAAGCTCGAATTCTTTGGAAAAGAAAGTGGAAACAGCTGATTCAACAGACTCTTTTACTGTATTTTGGATGATGCGTTTAATTTGTAACATGTCTGGGTACTCCTTAGTTGGAGAATTCGATTGTAATAAAGTATCTTTACTTTTTTTTCGCATTGTGACGTTATTACTCTGTTCATTGTCTGTTTCCTTGTTGTCTTCGAAGTGAATGTTTAATGATTGTGGTACCGAACCCGTTGGTCGAATAGGTGTATTTGTGTTGTCACTTTTAGGTTGTTTACAACGACATCCGTGGCACATCCAAGAGCTCTTGTTTTCTTTTGACATTGAAGTAAATTTGTGATCGGATACGTTAGCACACAGTAAGTCGAAGTATTGCTTGCACTTTGAGCAAACGAGGTAATCTCGACCTTTGATATTGTTGGGACAAGCTGCGCAGATGATAGTATTTTTATTATTTGACATTTTAGATCCGAAGTTTACTTTCTTAAAAACTTAGTTAAAAATTATTTGAATATTTTATTTCAGTTTTAGCGGGGTTCGAACTCAGAACTACCAGTGATTTTGCATTTGTTTCTTCCAGTGTATCCACTAGACCAAATGTTCAATTAACTATGCAGGTGAAAATAAGGTACCATACTTTAGTGGTAGAAATCGTTGATACAATTTGAATTTGTTGTGGCAGCTTATTGTCACATTAAAGGTTATAAAAATTTAGCACTTAAAACGTGTTGTTTTCCGTGTATATAATAAGTTTCACTTGATTCCTTTGTAAATGTAATATAACACTGTGTTTTTTAATACGATTTTACGTTGTATTTAATGAATTAAAGCGATTATTAACACTGATTATTTTTGTTCCAATAACTGTAAATTCACTTAGTTATTTCAGTGTATAACACTTGTATTTAGTTATTGACTTATAACACACAATTCACCACGGTTTATATACGGGATTAATAACAAATACTTTTTTAAGAAATAAATTGTTACGGAGACTATGTTTACTGTTTGGCTGACATCTGTCAATTTTTGCCTTTGACTATGTAAATAGAAATCCCTAGTAAAAAAAGCAATGAATTTGATTTCATTTTTATTCTTGGTTTCAATACATTAAAGCTATCGTGATCTAATGAACGGATTAATAATCAAGGCAACGGATAGACGGTATGACTAACATATACATATATAGGTATATATAAAATCTCATTTGAATATAGTATTCAAACAATCGATCGATTATCTTTACTAATTACGATTTCGCAATATTTTTTCTGTCTATTATATTATTCGCTTTCGTCGTACGAAAATTTGAATTCCTTTGTTTCGACTTTTATATAATAATTTATAAAAAAATAATCTTAAAAGGAGGTTTCATTATAATCGTGATTTAAGTAATTTCTCAATAATTATGACTCGATATAATGTTGTACGAAAACATAAATCATCGTTGGTGGCTTTTATACTGGTAATTTAGGTCTCGGGCGATTTATTTTTTTAATCTTTAAAAATTGAACCAAGGTGTGTCAATTTGCGTCCCAATTTCACAACACTCACGACCGGTCCGTTTTTGCATTATTTGATCGTGCTGTATAGATAACGCCTACGAGTTGACGGAAAATTGTATCATTAAAAATGCTTGTATTGCTTTAAATTGATACCACGTGGCAAACGTTTTCACAATAAAACATAGAACGCAGATAGACGTCTATACTTTAAAAACGAATCATCTATTTACATAAATATTAATGAATTAATATTTTGGAAAGTATTACATGTTATGTTATGTGATATAAAATAAAAGGTAACTTACAAATTTACTACTAACTACTAATTTATCTGTTCATATGATGTGTATAAATAAAGCAGAAAACAATAGTCATTATAAAAAAGTCCTTAAATCCAGACATATAGTGTTCCCAGGTGATATTAAATACCTTCTCATCTTGTCGTGTCTAAATCCACGATTAGACGAAGACTTGGAAACGATTTATAATTTATATATTAAGAATTTTATTCTGTTAGCCGCTCGCTTCGCTGGGCGCAAATAAAAATATAATTATCTTCATAGCCCACTTCTAAAAGAAGGTTATCATTCTTATTTGTACGTTTGTATGTAGTACGATAGCTTAGGCGATGCTGAATCGATTTTGATAATCTTCTTTTTTTTAAATCGATTATATCACGTTCCATATAAATTTATTCCAAAATAGAAAAAATCTAAAAAATGTTTTTACTGAATACTATATGAGTGGTTAATGAGGAAGTTCACTAAACTTGTGTATGCATACAATATCTTCGAGGATTCTAAATAATATGAAATAATCTATTCTTAATTAATGGTATAATGTACCATGTATTAACGATCGGCTTAAGATGGAAAACTGTTTCTCTAAACGACGCGTCTTTAAATAATAACAGCAATCTCCATTTACTTTAACCCCTCCAATTAGGCGAACAACTTGTATTAGAAATAGAGACGGCAATAGCCATAGGGGTTAGGATCGAACCTGCTACTTTTACACGTTACTCCGGCCCTTAAACCGTTGCGCTATTGACGCTTATACTCACTTTCATTTGGACAGCGAGCTTTGTTTACCGATATTTAATATAGAACTATGTATATTAAATTCTTATTATTCCATGAAAAAAGTATTATAGTATATTAGTAATAAATAGTTTTCATATATGAACTGGTCTGTGTTGCAAATATTTTTTAAAAGTGGTTTTCTTAACTAACTTTTTTTTTATCATGTACTTAAAGGATTGAAATATTGTTTTCGGCTTCGTTAACAGCACAAAAAATGTGTTCATAATTTCAGCTTACCGGCTTAAAATGAAATCGCTTAAAATTGAATTTTTATTTCAATATTTTAACTGAGTTAATTAAATTACCTCAGCTATATTCGAACCTATCTCATATTAACCTATCTTAAAACATAATATAATGCTAGGTGAATTATAATTAAAATTTATGATTATCTAAGAATCAAATCTAAGTAGTTCATCTTGTAAACCAAACGAACCTAAAGTCAAATGAAAAAAAAACCACTATATCAGAAGATTCATGCTAACGTAAATTATAGTAGTGTTGGTAATATTTATTCAATATTTTTTGTTTTGTTTTTTAATATATTTTTTTAAACCTGATAATGGTCGACCATGCGCTGAATTTGACAACCATCTGTACAATTATCAAATAAATTAAACACATAAATTAATTGCGTAACATCCGAATTTAAAATGAGTGAGACTATAATAAAACGATATTTATAAATTTAAATAATTATACTATTATTATAATGTTTTTAAAACATTAACATTTTATAAAAGAATCGAATCAAAGCGTTATCGTTGTCGTTTATCCATTTATAATACAATTACAATATACCATTGATATAAAAGTTTAAAATTAAGTTTAGTTTTAACGTAACGGTATATGATAACGTGATATCGGTTTGCTCCGAATAGATATAGAATAGTCAAGTTTGGACTGGAATCGAACGAGGAACGTATTGCGATTGTTATATATTTGTAGAATTGAGCCACTGATGTCCTTTGGTAATACTTTTGCTGGTAAGTTTTCGCCACGGGTTTAAATTGGACTCGATTGTAGATTGCTTGAAATCATGCAAATAATTAAATTTATTGAAGTAATATTTTATATATTGTACAAATCATGACCATGGTGACAAAAATGCTTTAAAATTATGATATGAAATACGTTTACCTTGCTTAATATTCTTAATTCGTAGGATACTTTAAAAATAAGATGTTCCTTACCTCGGGAAAAAACCTGCAGGCGGAGTCTCGAGTGAACTTAACAACGCCTTCATCTTGAAATGATGGCACTTCAGCACCCCTACATACGTACTTAAACTCGATGCTTAAACCTCTCCTATGGTTCACGAGTATCGAAGAATACGAAGATGAACCAAGTATTTCAATGTATAAATCCTAATTACTCGTCATCTCTACGTTATGTCAGAATGAGGTTGATTTTTAAGTTATAATGGGTCATCGCTGTGCTTACAGTGTAAGCCGCCTAGCGTAATAGCTAACGTAATGGCTATAATCTCCTAATGCTAACCTAGTCTTTTTCTGACATTATTTTCCATTCAAACCCCTCCAAAGTCTCCAATAAGGAACTGAGTGGCAGCAAGAACGTTTTCATATAATGAGTCTCCCCCCCCCCCCCCCCCATTGTCGGTGCTTAGCCAGTTCAAGATCATATCGGCCGCCGTCCCTTTAACACAAGACGCAAGAGTATATTTAATGCCCCGGGTTATGAGTTAATGAGGTCCTAGGAGAGCTAAAATGACGCCGTCTTCGTCTCCGCCGAGTGGTATTGGCATATCCACATCTATTTCAAATTGAAAACTTAATTGAAGGAGCGAAAAGGGGTCGCTTAGGAACAACTTTCGACCATTTCTTTTTAAAAAAAAAAGCAAATAGTGTAATTATTTGTTTGACCTCCTGAAAATTATTTAATTCCAAGTATAAGTCGTGAATCGAATATAACAGTATAAATTATTTGCTTCGAAATATAATTAAAACATATAAAATCAAAAATGACTAACACTCTCGGCAAACAAAGACGCAAGTAACGGCTGGTACTAAGAAATAAAATCGTGACTTCGAAACATTCTTCGGCAATATCTAAGTCACTAAAACTTTTATTGTGAGGATCGTTCGCTTTTCTGAGTCGTGAAAAAAAGTCTCAATAAGGCTTTCACCGTAATGCATGTTTGAGTGCAGATTGAAACGTTGCCTACTCTCGATTGCGAGTCATTGAAAACTATTCGCTACAAAGTTAAAGCGCGTGGGAGAACCGCAAGGTCTCAACATAATTATGTAAACATACGTATATATATACATATGTTCAAAGGATAGAAGAATTATTTTTCTTATCTATTTAGAACACCTTATCCTTAAAAGGTATCCTACCTTAGTCCAGCTGTGGGACAAATATAGGCTTTTACTTTATACAAAAATGTGATTACAAAGAGGGTTTATTAAAACCTTCAAACAATAGATTTAGGTTTGCGCAATTCACAAAAAATAAGTAGATATGTAACTTAATTAATTAAATGCTTGTGTTTTTATGTCATAAAACTTTAAAGCTAAGATATAAAACCATTATTTTTAGAATATCTGAATCTTATATGACAAACAATTTGTAAATCCTAAAAGTGTATGTTAGTATATTTGGTACATAATCATGCTAAATAAAATGTTTTAATAACTAAGAAATTTAGATCAAGATTGGCTAAAAGTCAATGGTATCCACTTAACGAGATGATAAAAATTAACGTGCAACTTGTCAAAAATAATAACATATCGAAATAATGATAACATGATTGATGTTTTATTTAATAGACAATATACAATATTATACAATTTATACAATCAATCTTACATGCATTGTTTCAAATTTTAAAATATTCCCTCCAGATTCTCACTCGACGCAAAGCTGCCCATAACACAGGCATTAAAATTAATTTAACAATAACACCACTCACACTCAATCACCATCACTAGCAAAAAGGGAGCAAAAGCCGTAGGGTCGGCTGGTCAATAAAAATATTCTATTTTACCGTAACCAGTCGGGTAGTTGTAATTTCCAAGCCAAATATTAAGAAAACAAACGAACTATTTTAGGTAGTACTTTTAAACAGTGAGTGGATACGTATAGTCAAATCCAAGCCTTCCAAATGGTCGTAATACCAATTTAATATTTCGACTCGCCCTATTTGTTCTGACTGAAATGTTTATCTCGAACGAATCGTCTGAAACAAATTAAGAAATTGGTAAGAGCACGAATAAACATAAAGTAAAAGCAATTTGATAAGTTTTTTTTTTTTCAACTTCTATTAAGTACATTGAATGTTCCTTTCATTTAAATTGACCCATTAGATTGACCTTCTTGACTCGCATTTGGAGACGATTGGAGCTCGTGCCGTTGCTAAGTTCGACTACTTCTACTAAAAATTCAGTACAACTTGCTACAAGTTTAAGAAAATACATATTACATATGTCATATAATTTGCCTGCCATCACGTGCAGTGGTACCTAGGCAGAAGCTTAGCAAAAGCTGAGTCACACAATATAAATAGACTTTATATAAAAAACTAATAAATATATTAGAATTATATCAGGACTTTTGTCAATAGTGTAATTTGTGACCATATATAAAAAATAAAATTGGTGAAAATAATTTATACAGAGTGTGTGTGTGAGAGTTATTATTATTGTTTTTTTTTTTTTTATAAACTACTATTCGCGTTTTGGTGGTGTGTGTGTATGACATAAGTTATTATTATCAGCCAACCGTTCGCGTTGGCGTGAAAATTACTAAGACTAAAACGATTGAACTTTCATTATATTTTGTTTATTGTGATGCAAAGATTAACTTTTGTTTCACAGTTAATCTTCCTTGTAGCCCGCGAGGCCCGTGAGCTACGATACTGGAACAACTGCAATAAATGTCGGAGTCGAAAATAGAAGTGATCTTGGCTCTGCTAATCTCGCATACATTACTAAAATTATTTAAAGATGACATTTAGGCTCATTAAAATACATTATATGAAAATATATATCCTATTCCAAACCTAGGAAAAGTAAATACAAATAATCAATTTTGACAGTGAATTGAAGCGATATCATTGTTCGAGATGTGTTCATGAATCCGTGAAAAAGTGGCGTTTTGAATGTCGGCGAAGTTCTTATTGGAACTTTGCAAGTAAAATATAGTAATAAGTAATTAAATGGAATAGTTTTGCATTGTAAATAATGATACATTAACCAAGATCTATTTGTAGAACATTTAAAGTAACACGGCATACTACATCTCATCTAAAAAAATCGATGGTTTGTTTATCTTACCTCCTACTTCGATGGGAATCCGTTACACAAAATGAGTAAAGTGCCTTTTACTGTCCGGAAATATCCCACTGCATATTCAAACTTTTTATTGAGAACCTAATCTTATATTACCTTAGCTTACTCTAAGTGGCAACACTAATGTATTATTCAATAGCTGTGATTACGTAATTGTCATGCTGTATAAAATAAATTGCAATATCACACATAATAACACATCACATGATAATTATCAGGTTCGAAATTCAAATAAATTAAAAATTGCACACCTCAATTGAGAGAAAGGAAACTTAAACATTTAACTATCTGCTCCGCCCCCGTGGGTAGAGTGATCTTATATAAATATAATCTTACACAATAAATAGGATCGACTGCAATAATATTTTTTCAAATCGGTCTGGTATCGATCTTTTATTAATTTTCGAACGAACTTTATGATATTAATATCAATAAATTTCGAACTATCGGCATTCGGCATTTTTATAAGTTAGCGTGCTATATATAAATTTATTTGAATTGTCAGTAAAGCACCATCAACTTTGGTACGCTATTGTGTTGTACTGTATGTAGTCATATTAAACCAATATTATGTTCATAACATTATATCTAACGCATGCTTCATGCATGTAGAATATACATTTAAAATCACTAATATAATACATAAAAATAACACTAACGTGGATCATGTGCTTATAATATACTTTCTACTCCATTAATATAATTAAATAGTATTCGTACGAAGACCATTCGCCATTTTTTTAATACCTGTCTAATTATATTGATCGTAAAGTTAATAGGACAGGTGATTCAATAGAAATGGTGTTGAAGCTATGATGCAATATATCCTCTATGAGAGCTCAGAGTCAATTGTGGAATACAAAATTGTTATTGAAAATATTACCGTTTATAGTTGTATAAAGTAATATCAATTACAATATCTATTGAATCATCTGTTTTGTTATATATGTTAAATATTTAAAGAATCTATCGACAGTGTTCTATAAAAATCATCCCACAGTCGCAGGCCGCAAGCTCACTACCGCCGGTCGACGAGTACCCAGCGGCGGTGGACCGCTGATGAAGTCTCAAACACTCCCTCGGTCCATGGGACGATCCTCGTCCCAGCCGAACAGCTCAAACGGAGGCTACAGCAGATATCCAGTGAAGCCGGCTTCAACACCGCCGGCTGTCAAGCGACAGTTATCCGTGAGTGATTAAGTAATCAGAGAAATCTAATATTTATTCAGACAAATTCCTATGACCGTGCGCCGTGTTCGATTTTTAATGTCGTCATAAATATAGAGAACTAAGAAAGTTAATATAAATTATACATATATATTAAAAGTGCTTGTTATCAACATATTACGTTTTTCGAACGTAAGCCTTGATAGTAATTAAATTATTGACATAATTGTATACGTAAATGAGATTGAAAATAGCTTTATCATATTATGACATCCATGCTATCTGTTGGATTGAAAACATTATTAATATAAAGAATAAAACATATCGTTGATTAAAAAATGATATTAAGGCAAGCTTCGCGCTTTATTATAGAAGTAGCCTTATTTTGCCGTGTCAATCTTTAAGCCTGAAGAGAGCTAGCGTTTCAATATGTTTTCTATGGAATTCTTATTCGGTTCCACCTCCCTTTTAGACGGCTAACAAATGGCAGTAATAAATAAATACGACTATCTTAATGTAACGGTAAATTTCACTTTCTAGATATGAATTATGTTGGTCATTGCTTGCTAAGATTCACAAACAAAGGCTTATCAATATTATTTAGTGAAATAAAAGCTAGCTTACGTAATATGTGTAGCGTACGTGCCTTCAAACTAATTTCGAATATTCAAGATATGTAATCGACAAGAACGTTACCGAAATTATTATGTATGCAAATGTGAAAGTTAGAATAGAACAATATAGAATTCATATATCTTATCAGTAAGGCGCGACTGGTGGCGTTTTCTAAACAAATGACAAACGGGAACCGGTTGAAGAATTTCTTTTAATGTTTAAACTTTGGGTCAGGAGTAAATTATTATATATTCGACCACAGCGCAAAATTAATGTGAAAGTCTGGATTCTAGACTCTGAGCTGATATACTCGCATTTTATTATTTTCTTAAGTGTTTTATATCCAGAAAATACCTAACCTGTGACGTATGCAAAGCAGTAACAATTCTGTGAGAACAAACTCGAAACTCATCGTGTTTGTGATGTCAAAAAGTGATATGCGACGTTGACCATAATAATCATTTAAAGAATACACGCATCAAAATTGTATATCCCTAAAGTGAGTTGTCAACATTTCGCGAGTGAGTAATAAAGTGAGTTCGGACAGAACAGCAAGAAGTTGTGACGTTTTTGCGTTGATAATAATTGTGCCTTGTTTATACGATGCAATGTTTACTTGCATATTATTAAATAACAATAGAAAATTCTTCATTTCAAATAGCATTTAACTTAATTGTGCGCTATGTTGATCACTCGCAACGTAATTACAATTCATTAATTATAAAATAAATGTTTCAATATGTGTATACACTCCATGTTAATACATGAATGAGAAATGCAAAAAATAAACAAACTGCCGTAAAAGCCAAAATAGGCTTGTAATAAAGCTGTCATGAAAATATTGAAGCTGCAATTACATTTTTATTCGAATTGGCATGTCATCCATCAATAAATAACATACAAAAAGATTTATTAAAACAAATAAAACGCTTACTAAATCATTAATCATTACAAAATTAATTGTAATAATTATTTATTAATGTATACTTAAGTCGAAATAAAACATAACAGAAACTTAACAAAACTTTAATAAGTTTAGTGTTAGATAATCCGACTCAGCCCTTTTCAGTACAAAATAAAAGTACAGTTATGACTATTAACAAAACTAGAATTAATTTTAATACCTAATCTATCAGCATCACTAACCATCTCATAACCATTAACACCAACTACTTCTCTCACGTATAGAGCGCATATCAGGTGCCAGTGAACGGTTCGCCAGTGAGACGAGCCGTAGGGGGGGGCTCACAACGCGGGACGCCCACTCGGAGCAGGACCCCTCAGCCAACGTTGGCGGTACGAGGTGTCGATCCGAAGTTAGTCCAACTAATACTGGACGAGATTGTTGAAGGTGGCCCGAAGGTTCATTGGGAAGACATTGCTGGTCAAGAGGTGGGGTTATCACTTTTTTTCATATCTTCATATCGTTTTGTTGATATTAAACGATGTTATCTTAATAAGGACTTTCCATAGAACTTTAAAAAATATATACTTAAAACAAAGTTTGTCGTGTCAGCGTTTCAACTTGCAGCGTTTCAAAACAATGCATCTTATTATAAAAAAGTGAAAACGTTAGGTAATCCTGTTTTAAATGTTTCGGTATTTATATGATTATGGATAATTATAGGCAGCAAAACAAGCCCTGCAGGAAATGGTGGTGTTGCCATCCCTTAGGCCCGAACTATTCACAGGACTCAGATCACCGGCTAAAGGGTTGCTACTATTCGGACCACCGGGAAATGGTAATTTTAAATAATGCACATATTTATATACAAATAAGGTATAATAATTAATGACACTGTACGAAGACATTCGAAATTACATTGAAAAGGTCCAATGAATTGTTTTGTCATATAATTTGATTGACTTATTTCTTTTTCCTTTAACCTTTGAAAGATTGGAATTATTTCAGGCGCACTATAGATAAAGTAGCGTGTTTTCAATAACTTGTAACCTTAGTTAATTTAACGTTAAATTTAAACATATTGGGTTAGAATCATAAAAAATATTTTTCTTATTATCTTTATAATTTTATTATATATAAACTCTTTCTCAAATTCGTTTCATTATTATACGACCAAAAGTTGGATTCCAATAACTCGTTTTTTTTTTTCTGTCGACAGGTAAAACGTTGCTAGCTCGATGTGTGGCTGCAGAGTGCTCTGCGACATTCTTCTCGATATCCGCGGCGACGCTCACCAGCAAGTACGTGGGCGACGGGGAGAAGATGGTGCGTGCACTGTTCCAAGTAGCCAGGGAACTACAGGTACGAGACATTTGTACATTATTGAAAAAATCATTATCATATATGTTATATTTAAATATAGAATTTAAACGGCTTACATTACTTAATAGTATCATAAGATCAATCAACTTCCGTATCGGATGATGGGAGCTTAGAGCGAGATAAAATTTAAAAGGGCAAACGTCAAATGTCACAAATGACATTTACTTGACACTGATTGAAAGTATTATTTATCTATAATCTGTATACTAAACGACCTCGTTGATGTAAGTAGTTCATTCATAAAAGTAAACGATAAGAAACGAAATGTCCGATGAATAGTTTACATGAATCCTTGTCTTTGAATGTTTTTGTCAACTATTCGGCAGTCAATGAAAATATCCAGAGGAAATGTGCACGTGTCTAATTAATATTGTCATAGTATGAATATCTGAAAATCCACTTTACGGGTGTGAGCGCCGTCAATACAAAATGGTCCTGTAATGCCCCAGCCGGCGATAATCTTCGTGGACGAGGTGGACTCGCTGCTGTGCGAGCGCTCGTCGGGCGAGCACGAGGCGTCGCGCCGCCTGAAGACGGAGTTCCTGGTGGAGTTCGACGGGCTGCCGGCCGCCGGCGCCGACCGCCTCATCGTCATGGCCGCCACCAACCGCCCGCAGGAGCTCGACGAGGCCGCGCTCAGGTACCCGCCCGCCGGATCTCTACAGCTTATATTATTCAAGTTTGCACTGTTCGATTCTAAAGGAATATCGAAAAATATTTGAAAAGCGATTTTAATAAAAGATAATAAAAACCTGCTTTCCTAGTCCAATAATCGTTAACTATTAAAAAAAAAATGTCCTCAATTTTAGCGCCGACCTATAATCGTGTCGTTAATAAGGACTAAATTCTAAGAAGTAATGTTTAACATAAATAACGAGGTGCTAAGTTTTAACAAATTAATTCATAATTAACTTTTCTACACAATATATCTATATATTTGTAAATTTATATAATTATGCTTGTATATAACATGAAAATCCTACTGGTAAATGCCATCTGGTGGCCTAAATATAAACTAATTTTAGATAGGTACTACAATATTAGTTACTTAAACAAGGATAAATAATAACAATTATACAGTCCTAATTAAAATTAATTGTATAATTTAAAAAAAGCCTTTTATTAATGTTATATTTTTGAAAAGTCATAATATGCTAGCAATAATAAGCTCATTTCTACGTACTCAAGTAAAACATTACCGCTTAGAGAAACAAGTGACGAGTCTTATCTTATTTTCTTTATGACACAAGTGCAACTAATACACACAAGTGACAGATCCATTAGTTTTCTTATCATCATCTGTTCATCTTCTGTCTTATTGTATATACATGGCCAAACTTCAAAAATTATTCGACGCCTTTAAAATGCGCTAGGTTTTGTCTGTCTCGAATTGTACGCAATACATATTGTATGAATTTTCATATATTTTTTGTAATTTTTAAAATTTGTAACTTTATTTTATTCATCTTTATGAGTCCCGCCCGATGGTTATCATTTCTTACAATGCCATTGTCTATGGGCGATGGTGACCACTTACCATCAGGTGGCCCATATGCTCGTCCACATAACTATATAATAAAAAAAAAAAATTGTAAACGTTTTACATTAGTGGAATTGGCTTCCAGTTTGTTTTTCTATTGCAATATCTGGTGATTCCTACATTTGGGTTTTTATTCTTTTATAACATACATCAAATCTTTTCTCCCGATACTTACAATACCAACGAATGGAGTTGATATTATTAAACGTACATAAAATGTTATATATTTTTTTATATTTACGGAGAGAAACGGATTATTTGAATGGAATATCGAAAGTTACATCAATAAAGTTTCGACTCGGGTGGTCACCTCGATAAAAGTTTTATACATAATTGAAAGAATAAAATTGCAATATGCGACAGTAATGCTACAATTATGATAATATTATACTCATATAACATTTAAATCGGTATCGCTCTTATAAACAACTTGATACTTTGTTAAATTGCTTTTTAACGAAAGTTAGTTTTGTAACGACTGCGTATTATATTCGCGTGCAGCTAAACAGCTCTATTACATCTTATTTATTTGTTTATTTGCCAAAAGTCACCGTAATCATTTAGGAAATTATTGCCTACTTTTTTATCGTTGTTCTTAAATTACTCGAAACATAAGTCGACACCGTAAAAACTAATAATTAAAAAAAGCGAATCAGTAAAATGGGACATTTTAAATTAATAAAGGCAAAAGGATAAAAGTTTCAAATAGAGTTATTCGTCAATCGCTCGGCAGGCGGTTCCCGAAGCGCGTGTACGTGTCGCTGCCGGACGCGCGCACGCGCGGCGCGCTGCTGCGCGGCGTGCTGGCGCGCGGCGCCGCCGCGTCCGAGCTCAGCGCCGACGAGCTGGCGCGCCTCGCCGCGCTCACCGACGGCTACTCGGGCAGCGACCTCACCGCACTCTGCCGGGACGCCGCGCTCGGGCCCATCCGAGGTCGGCGAGCCTTATGCGAGGAATCCCTGAAATTGTATATCGCCGGAGGTCGAGGCTTTATGCCCGATTGACGTTTTCCGTTTCGTTACAGAGTTGGACCCCGAGGAGGTGAAGTGTCTAGATCTGTCTCTGGTTCGGAGTATCACGTTCCAGGACTTCATGGACGCGCTGAAGAGGATCCGGCCGTCCGTGTCGCCGCTCAGTATCGTCGCCTACGAGAAGTGGTCGGTGCAATACGGCGAGCAGGGAGTTTGAACTTTATATACAGGTGATTAGGTCTAATAAAGAAATAGAGACGGAATCGAGGATCTTTCTGACGTGCATTTAATTTTTTTTATAATATAACTAAGTGAACGCTCAAATGGATCACTTTTCTCGTTTAAATATTGTATCATTTCATAATTATTTAGTCATGATTCCAACTTAATAAATGAACATTTATAATTTTTAAATTTTCTAATCACGCAGGTACTGGATTACAATAATTCGAGGTGAGTCAAATATTTTTAAGGCAATATTGTTATTGCGACGGACATGCTCCGGAACGATTGAATTTTTAAATTGTAATGAACTTATTCCTGAATTTTATATATCGCTCAAATTTTAAGAATCTCCGAACTTTTCCCTCGTAAAATTCCAATGTATTAACTAACCGAATAACATATTTTAAATTTTACAATATAATTTGTTTCGTTGTAAATTAATGTAGGAATGAAAGTAATTTTAACTCCTCTAGTCAAACAACCAGGATTTGACGTTGCCAAGTTGCCGTTGTAGTTGCCAAGCATATGGCCATATTAAGTCATAGAAAAAAATTTAAAAAATTGATCTCTAAGTCCTGCCTTATTCATGGCAAATGTAATCCGGATCAATGAAGAAGTTGCTTTCAATGTTTCTAGATGTAAAGAACTCGCTTTCAATGTCTACACTTCTTTATTGAGTCGTGTTACATTAAAATGTAAACCCGTCCAGTCAAAAGGAAATTATTCAAAAATAAACCGTATGTCAAATGAAATGCGACATTTATTTAGATCTCGCTTATCCTTTTGGCGCTATCGGACTGATTTTATTCAAACAGCAGGCTATTGATATGCACGCGATTCTAAACCCTCTGGTGTATGCTTTTAGAATGTAAAATTGTAGAATTTCATTTTAAATTTAAATTGTTTTTATAAGAATGTATGTGAAAGAAACAATTAGCCAACAAGGCATAATATGTGTGAAAACAGTAAAGGTGTGTTCACATTAGTCGTAAGACGCTAATTATACAGGAACTGTTTTTGTAAACTTGAATAAAGATACTTTTTACGATAATGTAAGCGCACCTTTATTTAGGATTTTAAAGTATTTAGCGAAACCAGTGAATTGTTGTACAAAATATGTTAACCGTTTATACGTAGTACCTCATCATTTTGTATATTTGGATGTAATGATGTATGAATATGTTGCAATGAATGTAGCTTAAAGTTTTTTTTTAATTTTATTAGTATTTATTTATTTTAAGCACATGTCGACAATCCAATAATTATATAATATTTATACAATAATTTGAACATTACACGAAAAAAATAATTGTAAATTTACAATTTTTATATGGAAACATTGAAGATATTTCCGATATTACTTGCCATTTTCAGTATTAAGTTTTATTAGGAGAAAATGATAACTTTAACCACCATAAAAAAATTTACCCCATTTAAAAACACACTAAAAATGTTATAAAATATATCTTTAATTCTGTTTAACACAATCTCTGAATTAAACTAATTCGATATGAGAAGCTCAGAAAAGGAAGCAAGTCACTTGCTTCCTTTTCTAAGCTTACGGAGAAATAATATTTTATAATTAATATTTTTTTTAGTCTTTTCAAATTAATTTAGTTTAGAGACTGTTTACAATTCATTCTTCATTAAATTGCTTCTACTTGTGCCAATAGGGCACAGATTATGTCGTCAATGTTACGTACGAAAACTGTTATGGCCAGCATATTGTAATGCTGGCCATAACTGTCAAATGAATGGTGACAGAATTAACTGTCAATGTCAAAATAATTTGACATGTTCAAATTGCTTATATAAGTATTGGATCGTCGAATGTTATTTTGTTGGATGTAGTTAAATGAATACTGCTTAATGCAGACGATATCACGTTCTTATAGTAAATTTATTCATAAAAAGTCGTGTCTTTATTATTAAAACTAAAAAAAATATAGGGAAATCATTAAAAAATCAAAGAATACGACAAATAAAAAAAAGTCGATTGTTTTTGTGTTTTAACATTATCTCTTTGAATATCAAAGCGCGACTTTCATTCAATAAAAAAAAAAAACATAAATTTGTTGTTGTTATTGTACTTATTCTAATTCTGTTGATTATTAATTATTATTATTATTATTTTTTGATTTAAATAGAATTCTTGCCCTAATTATGTTAACGTTTTAAAATTATGCTGCAAATCTTATGAATAGATGAGTCATTTAATACGAAAGACATAAATAACGGGTATATAAACGGTAAATAGCTTCCATTCAGCTGAAAACGACAATGATTTGCTCAAAAACGGTAACGTGTACGAAAATTGAGCGAAATTGTAAAGAAAATCATATATTTTCATAGTTTCTTATAAAAAATGACTATATCTTCGTATTTTAATGTATTTATCGGGCTATTATCGAATACAGGACCATGAAATTATTATATCTCGATAAAGTGTACCATTAAACGAACAGGTCAGACACTATTCCTCTTCCCATAGATTAAAGATGATCGATAATACAAGTTAGTACTGTCACGGTTCTTCTTGTCTTTAATCTATGGTCCAGTTTGAGGCCTTGGAGAGAAATAATTGAACATTTGTTTTTATAACATTAAAAATTAAATGCCCACTCTAAGTAATTTACTATATACTTTTGAAACAATTGTCATATTTACTTCATAAATAAAATTTAATAACTACTACTAACGAATGACTAATTTCACCTCCCCAAGGGCTCGCTCTCAACGTAGGACTAAATAGTAAATGGCCGCTGCCCGCTTATAAAGTGACCTTGTAACTTACTATGTTGTCATAATTAATGTAATTTGTAAATTAATTATATTTATCTATCTCTTTAATATAATATTAATTATGTCGAATGTACGTAGTCATGTAACAATAGTTTAATAGCTAATACTATTTAGTCTTACGTAGATTGTTCCGCTAGCCAATAGTAGTCTTCTATTCTCAATTAAAATTATTTATCATCTGTAGCCGTGTTACCTTAAAAGACAGCGACGTAGACATTAGCGCAGTTCTAAGTAGACGTAATATATTTTTACTATAGCTTTCTCAGTCGACCGGTGCTTTACATTCGCACAGGCATTTGTTGATAATAAAGATAAAACGATCGTTGAAAGAAATATGACATATGTGATCGCTGATCTTTTTTGGACTTCGTCGAATGTATAGCACCGGCATTATTAGTAGTATAATACGCCTATCGTATCTGTATAAGCAATAGACATGTGCATTGTTCAGGCAAATGTTAGCTTTACAGCATTCGTTTAGATTCGATTTTTATTTTCACCGCAAACGTATTGACGTCTTGATATATAATTTAAAAATAGCAGCATTTGTAGATGTTTTGGAATGTTTTTTATAAACATCATTATGAAATTAATTTCTTGATTATTTAATAAATATAGCATTCGATCTATTCTCAAATGACTGAAATAGTAAACAAAATTATAATTTGATTATAGTCCTATGATTAATCCACTTACGGAATAGCCGCAGAACAAAGTAAGGAAGTCTCTGAACAAATTTATAGGTAAATTATTTATATTAATCTTACGTTCAATTATAGATGTATAATTGGACAATTCTACATACAAATTGTTCAAATGGCTTTCAAGACAATCGTGCAAGGTAACATATATATTATAATATGTAACGTTGTTAATTGTGATCAAAATCTTCTAAATAATAATTAGGTTGTGCCTCTATCTATTAGATGCCGCTTTCTGAGAGCTGGTTCACATTTTTTTTGGACCGACGATTTGCCAATTATTCTCTAGCCGACTATCAAACTATGCCATACATGACATTCGCACACGTTTGACATGTCAACACTTTAGCATGGTGGCTCATAATAAAACTATAAGCCGAGTTTTCTCCTGTGATTTTGTCCGCATTTTAGAAGTGCAGGTTTTACGTATAAAAGTAATTTTGCAAAAATTTAAATTAAGTTTTAAATGTGTTGTGTCCGGTCATTTCGCTTCCCACTAACGTGAATAGGGCTATTGAAATAAAAACTCCAATATGCATTCGACAGTTATTGTCAAGAAGATAAATACATCGGTCCTATCTAATGTGAACCAGGTCTTACGTTTTGAATTTTCTAAAGATTTGCATAAAAATGTATGGTTGTTAATGGTTTTTGAATGAATTTTCACTTTTCATAAATTATATGTGAATTATTTTTACGAAATAGTTTTTTTTCTTATCGCTATTATTCGCATTTAATATGTTATATAAACGTAAATTTCAATCGAAAATATCGTTTAGAAATTTTAATTGTATGTTAATAGGTTTATTTATTATGTTCGCCAAAACATTTTACAATTTTTTTTACATCGTAATTGTGTGCATTTTAATCATGAAATAATTTGAAAAGTTTTGTTTGTATTATATTATTCTTTCAAATTAATGGCTCTTTTAATCTTAAAAATATACAATGAACTGTACTGAAATCTATATCTCAAAGGCATTATTGCATTGCTGTGATATAGATAATAATAAACCATGCCTTATTATTTACGCATTTTTGCATCAGACAACATTGTTAATTCGAATAAATGACCGCCGTAACACTGTAACTGCTTAAAAATTTTGATACCTTTAATTATGCATTTCGTTTTAATTCTTTCTTAAAACGTTCGGTGTTATGGACGGCCAATATAATTTTATCAGAGCTTCTTAAAAAATAAGTGACGACATGCGACTGATTGTTACCATATTAAAATATTTCAATGAATTTTCGAAAGTATTATTTCTTTAAGGTAAATTTCGCATACATATGTGTAATGGTGTCGGATAAGGTATTTTAGGCGCACTTTAGATTCTTTGATAATGTTACTGACCAAATTAGCTCTTAAACTTGAGATATAGGGACTAAGTTGGCGTAACGTTATATCGAAGACGGGCTCGATTTATCGGTATTGTTAAGTGGTTGTATTCAAATTTTGATAAAACAATATCAGTGCGAATGTTAAGATTGTTTTTAATGTAATCTTGTTTAAGTTCGCTTCGAGACCTTTTTATGCTACAATTAAAATAGCATCTACAAAGTAGTTACATCAAGTGTGGCTGTGAGTAAAAATATATCTGGCTGTGAATTAAATTTTGAATGAAAACTTTCCCTTTAGCTTCGTACTGCGGCTTTGAAAACAGTTTATTTCCCAAAACACCGTTAGTTGTAGCATAAAACTGGTATCATTGTGCGATATGAATGTATATTTGGAAACGTGGTTGTTATTACTTTACACGCTCGCCTTTGTTTAAGTTAAGCGCACGAATTTACTGACTTGACTAAAAAGTTTTTATTAGTTAAGCGTCGTTGAGTGTTAAAAAAAGGTGTATTTTTTCATAATTTTTCATAAAACTAAGCACATTTTTGCCTAAAATGTCGTAAATGTACACAACGCATATGTGATACACGGTTTACCTTTTAATAAAACAATTAATTTGTGATTTTGGATGTTTTATTTGCTTTTACCTCATCATCCGTTATACTACACTACGTGTTTTCTAACGTCAAACTCCTCCACATAGTACTAAGATCCAAACATCTACATTCTACAAAAATTAAGGAAACTTCTTATATGAACCATTAATTTTATGAATTCATTCATTTAAGACTCTTCAAGTTAATTATTATTAGCTTGATTCAAAACCGCGAAATACGAATAAGATGTTCGTAGAATCTGCAAAAAAGAATCATTGTAAATTACTAAACATTACATTATATCATGTTTCTTATTAGTCAAATTCAAAACGTTAAATATTTTGCGTTTTTATAGGTTGTAATTTTTTTGGCAAGGTGAATCTGGGCCTGCCATTGGACAGGAACTACAGGACAACTCGGCGCTTTGGGCCGAAGTCTTTTTCTCTCTGACAATATTAGTACTATAGGGTTTTCCATTAAGGACGCTTGATCTTTGAAATGCAAAAAAAAATACATGTAGGAGAGATATTTGCGAATTTTTTTTTTATTTGGAAGGTCTATCGACCCCATTATGTATGGAATATGACATCATTCAAATGACCGCCACGGCTTCGGTTGGTGGCGCGCACACGAAAGGTCCAATTTTCGATGACTCTGGCGCACAAATCGGGCTGTATTTGATCGATGGCGTGGCGTATGTTGACTTTGAGGGCATCGGTGGTTTGCGGCTTGTTGGCATAGACCTGCGACTTAAGAAAACCCCACAAGAAAAAGTCCAGCGGGGTCAAATCGCACGATCTCGGTGGCCAGTTCACGTCGCCTCCGCGCGAGATGACCATGTCCAGAAATTGCTCGTGCAGAACTTCCATCGTAGCGTGTGCTGTGTGGCACGTAGCGCCGTCCTGTTGAAACCACATGTTGTCCAGATCCATATTCTCGATTTCAGGCCAAAAGAAGTTGGTTATCATCGACCGGTATCGCTCACCATTGACGGTGACGGCCACACCATTATCGTTTTCAAAAAAATACGGACCAATCACGCCTCCGGCCCAAAATCCGCACCAAACAGTCACTTTCTGCGGGTGCATTGCCACTTGGTGAACCTCGTGTGGATTGGTCTCGTCCCAAATACGGCAATTTTGCTTGTTGACATAGCCATTCATCCAAAAATGCGCCTCGTCGCTGAAGATGATTTTTTTGCCAAAATCGGCGTCAACTTCCAACTGCTCTAATGCCCAGTCAGCGAACACACGGCGCTGTCTATGGTCATTAACCTTGAGCTCTTGGGTCAGCTGGATCTTGTACGGGTGCAGGCTCAAGTCACAACGCAAAATTCGCCAAGTTGTCGTCTGCGAAAAGCCGAGTTCCTGTGCGCGACGCGGAATTGACTGCCGCGGGTTTTCGAGGACACTGTCGCGCACAGCGGCGATATTCTCGGCAGATCTCGCGTTACGTTGACGCACGGGAACCGGCTGATTGTTAACTGACCCGGTTGACTCGAATTTGTCCACCAATCGACGGATAGTCGACTCGGCAGGACGATCATCGCGACCGTAAAACGGGCGAAGTGCGCAGAACGTTGCTCGAACTGAAGACCCATTTTCATAAAACAATTTTATGATTTGCACGTGCTGCTCGACACTGTAACCTGCCATGGTGGTTTGGGAGGACGGAATGAATATAACACACTGCATTTGACAGCTGTAACTCAAACAACATGGCCGCAATCAGCTGTCAAAGTTCAAGCGTCCCTATTGGAAAACCCCATACTATGATAATGTTTAATTAATAATAACAATCCACAATTATAATGTCTACTTACAGATACAAAAGTAGGCCGTGAAAGCGGAATGTAATGACCAGCTTTAAAGATAATGGGTCTTTTCATAGTCTCCATCGCAATGAGAAGGGATCTCCTAAACTTTGCATCCTGTTCGTACCATGGGCATTGGTACAAACACTCGCGCAATTGTTCACTCTGAAAATCAATTTAATATGAGTAATATTACAACACAATAATTACTAAATTATTGCACTAAATTAAGAAAAAAAATCAAAGTGTTCATAACATCGTGAAATGATTGTTCATCATAAATACATGGCAAACGAGTTGAGGAAGAGGAATAACATTTTCGTTGCGCTTCATTAGGCATAGGGATAAAAACATTGAAGAACTTCTTAGGCTTGCCTAAGATAAAGAAAAAGTCGATACTCCTTAACGTATGTAGGTGTACTTACGGAGAAGAAACTAATAGGCATAGCTCTAATCAAATGCGAAACTATGACACATTTTTATATAAGTTTTCCTGTTATAAATATCTACATTTATAAATAGGGTCATAAAAACCGTTTACAATAATACTCACGAAACCCACACAATACACCTACGTAGTTATGAAACAAAAGCAGTAACAAAAATGGATTTGTTCTTGTCAGCAGAAATTAATTGTCGACAATTTATTTTATCCAATGTACCTACACATATCGTCGCTTCCGTTGGATTATTATAAATGAGAATAGTCTAACATATATTTTTTTATAAAAGATAATCATTTGCCAAATACTTGATTTAGTTTTACCTTTTATACTTAAACACAAAACCAAAAAACATTTTTTTTTTGAGTTTGCTTTACTAAAGACTTACGAAGCCGAAAATATTCAATCATTGCTATCAATTGTTATTATAAAAAAATACATGCGATTAAACAAAATAACATCACGCAAACACAAGTTTAAGCTCTTGTATTTAATAAATAAAATATACGAATAAATTGAAAGGTATTTTACTGTAGTTGTGAGTTCGCTTCCGCACCAGCAGTAGAGCAATAACTGTGACAGCATTGTCACCATGTAGACCAGCATCGAGTAAAACTGTAAGCTGCTTGTTTTTGCCTATTAATAAGTTTATAATTATATCATTAAAATACCGAAAACATTATCCAAAAGTAAACAAAAGACTACGTTAACAGTTATAGGATTTTTATATTCAGTCAAATTTTAATATAATAATAAATAGCAGTAACATTTGAACCAGCCATAGAATAATAACTCTTAGAAGCTGTGTAGGCCCAAGCGGATTGAAGCCATTCTATTCCACTCAAATAGGTGGAATACATTTGACGGTCACGTCAGTCGTCACAATCAAGTGTCATAGTAAACAGCTCGCGCAGTTTATTAAAAAATGACTTACTGTGTAGTAGTCTTGTGCGTTTTTGGTTTTTAACGCAAACTGATATTTATCCGATTTCAGATTTACAAATCGATTTCAAAATCCGATTTTAGATATTCGATTTCGGTAACGCCTAGCCTCACCAAATCGTCCGATGCCTATTGTGTAGGAAAAAGGTGTCAAAATGCTACTCATAAAAAAATAAGGATAAGAAAATCACATTTCACACGTAAGGACTATTTTGCAACTTATAATTTTAGGTAAACATTCATCAAAACATAAAAATAATTTATAAACAAAATACATTACAATAAAAAAATTGTCAGCTATGGAAACCATATCTACCACGATTGCTTAATATTTTAAATAAGAAAAATCTATAATACTGTTCAAATAATTACAAATATATTTTTTATTTTCTTACGATACATAAAATAAAAGCAACACAAAAAATGAGATAATTATAATAATAACAGCTAAAATTAAGTAAATAATATTGCAATTAAATAAATTAAATGCAAATAAATATATTTCATAATTCAAATTCAAACAGTATCAATTTCCTCGCTTTATGAGGGGACATTTCCCTTGTAACATAATTCGGCCGTATGTGTGCGTGTCGGTGAATGTAATTACGCGACTTTTACGCACGCATTAATTCTAAAGTTGCTTCAATTTTGAGCGAAACTCTATATGACACTATCCTTCTAAGCGTTGTTATTCTATGGAACCAGCAATATTAACAATGTACTGTCATAGTACCCGCAACCATTGGAAAGAAGATGATAAGGACCGAAATACAAAGTACATTGATGTTTGGGGATAGAGTAACCCATGGGTGAGTGGTAACTACACAGCAGGCTTGTACAAAAAACTACTACCACACCTAATTATCTCATAGTGTTAAAGTATATTAATAATAGAATATATAATTCTTACAATAGTGATGCACAGCCCTATGACACAGATAATAATAACTGTACCACTTAATTGGAAAAATATGTTCGTATGATAAGTGTTTTCCAGTAATTCAATGAATCTAAAACAATGTATTTTAATTAGTGAATTGATATTTAAAACAAAATAAATATATAAAAAAACAAACAGTAGAATATTGATATATTAAAAAAATATTAATCCGTAAGTCCCTATAATCACGATAGTTTTAAAACCCTTTTTAAATGTATCTAGTTACTATATCAGATTGGTCAAATAAAGCAAAAATATATGTAAGAATCATTGCAAGATACTACAATATGTGTACTTATGTATGTAATTTTTATAGATATTATTTCATAAATCATGAACTGCGATGTTCTGCATTAGATCTGTACAGCGATACAGTGAATTTTATAAAAAAATATGTAACTATTCTGAAATAAAATAAGGGGCATCAATTAATCCTTTATATTATAAAAATTAAATATATGACCTTATAACAGCTTGGTGCTGGCGAATACACTCAACAAATAACTTATTATTGTCATCGATTATTTCACTATATTCCTCTTTTTTTAATATCGCCGACATTGGTGCACTTTGTATCTGTAATAATAGTTTCAAAGCAGTCATTGTAGAAAAGGATATCGCATAGATTATTGAATTAAATATACTTTTATCTATTTAGCATTCTTGTATTGAGTAATATGTCACATACCTTTTGTATTTTATTTATAATGATTTCTATTTGTGCGCAACCGAACATGATCATTGAGAGAGTGATGCTGTCAACGGAGAAGAATAGCATGGCACTGATGTAGATGCTGATCACTTGATATAAATAGCCTATTACAAACTGCTGGAAAATCAATGGGTCCAGAGGCATCCTGGATATGCATTAAATATATTATACAAATGTATACTACCACAATTAAAACATTATTCTTATACAAATACAATAAACTTTCATTAATAAAGACAGGTTCTATCAGCTATGGCATTTATATTTCAAATAGGTAAGCATATTGACAAATTTTGTATTGTAAGTGGTAGTCACCTCAGCCGAAACACAGCACTGTAAGAAATATTAATTACATCAACCATCCCATAGTGAAAGTAATTAATATTAAGACGTTATGTCCCTTGTGCCTTTAATTACACTGGCTCACTCATCCTCTTACCGGGAATACAACTATACTAAGTATTGCTGTTTGGCGGTAGAATACGTCTACACAATTGTAAGAATTATTTTTAATTAGTCTCAAAGCGATCATTTATATTAACGGCTATGTTTTATTTTCTATTAAAACAAATTATGTCTACACGGAAAAAATGCTAAAAATACACTATTCATAAATGTTTACCAAATCTTAAAAGGGAAATTCCTCATTTCCGGGTTGTCAAGCCAGGGCATGATGGTCCACAAAGTGCAAGATATTAATGCATTCACTAAGAAAATATTGCATAATTTTTTCACTTTGCCAGCTTTTGTTAGTAGCAACCTGTAAAATTAATTCATATAAGTACCTACATGGTTCATCCCAAATCAATTTAATGAATAATAACAAAAGTTTAAAACATACAAATTGGTAAATTAAGTGGAATCCTATAGACATATGTAGGCACTATAATATCGGTGGCCAAAATCAATCAGGTCCTCATCACATATTATTTTAAAGAAACTGCAGCATCGAATACAGTTCCTTAGTTGAATCGACGTTAATAAAAGAAAATCCGCAAAGGAAAAAATATTTTCCCATAAATTTTAATTACACTAATTCATACACTCTACGTTGATTTAAATACGTACATCTTAAAAAGGCATCTTTAGTAATAAATTATAAGAAATTACTTGTCATGTAGAGAAGATTGGGATTCGAAGATATCAACCACCATAAAATCCAACAGCTTTCTTAAATTTCTCTTATTGTTAATGAATACTGCGACTTTATAGCAGACAGCGGCCTGAGTGAAAAGCAAATTTGAAGCCTCTGAAACCTCCTTCAGATCTCCCCAGACTAACAAAATATATACAATTTCGAGTAATAAAAAAGAATACTGCGTTAACAATACGACGAATCTGACCAAATAGAAAGAAGAAGCATTGTTTGTAGGCGGCAACCAAATTGATAAAAACATAAGAACTTTTCTAGATCTTGATAGAAATATGTCCCTATTATTATTGGTCATCTTTCGGGTTATCGAAATACAAAGGCAAAAATAATAATTCGATTTTGAGAAAAGTGGTCTTATATTTATATTCTGCCAATGTGTAGATCTACATACTTATATGTACATATGTACACAAGAAGTTATATAGTCACGTACATTTGGGCTGTTCCTTTTTATTTTATAAATATTTATCAAAGATTGAATTAAGAAAAGATATTTACTCACTTTTGTATTTATATAAAGACACCGATAATCATAACTATAATATAGATTTAAGAAAATAATGTAATTAGTTTTTCGTGTACGTAATTGAACTTTTGTTTTTAATGAGAAAATAAACCTTAACATTTTCTATTATATGTATTACGTGAAAAAATCAGTACAATCAAAAAAAGTATGTCTTAAGTTAAAATGAGATGAGAGAACAGCTAGTTGAATTAAAAAGGCAAATCCACACAAATATCGTTACAGGCGGTAGTTGCTATTTGCCACAGGATATAATTTGCTAAAATACATTAAACATGAACTATTTTTTCATCGTGTATAAAATACTTTTTTTAATTATATAACAAATATCATAATATATGAAACATGCTGTATAAAAGATATACAAACTATGGCTAACAATTAGCACTAAACTGTAATGGTCTTTGTTTACAAACTTATACTACGGTGAAAATTAAAACGGGTGAAATAATTACTAAGTAAAACTTTTAAACTTTAATTCTATGTTACAGTAATAAAGGTATCGTGGTATAATTTTATTTATTTATATGTTAAAAACTAAATACGTGCAGAATTGATCGCGATTATTTTAAATTGTTTGATTTAAAACAGCGAAGTACGAGTAAGACATTCGTAGAATCTGAAACAAAAATTGAAAGATTAATATTTTAAACGTGCGTGAAATGACATTTGAAAATAAAATTAGCAAATTCATAGCTTACAAAAAGTTAATAGATTTAGTGGTCTTTGATTAGATATAGTACGCCAGAATTGTATATAATGTACGGTCTATGCCGGATACAGTGATCAATACATACATACATATATAGAGAGATATTAAGAGATATACGAGACTAAAGACACATTGAAATAAACTATAACAATATACATAGGTACTACATATTACACTAATTTTAAAAATTTAATACAACATGATATTATCAATATCAATAGTGTATTTTTTAAATTGGTGACCACCACTGCTAATCTACCACGTGCCTGTATTTACACTGGCTCACAGAGCTTTCAAGTCATAGCTCAGAAATACAAATTAATAAGGTTGGTGTCGACGCAGACAGGCCTGCACCACCTAAAAATCCTTTAGTCATATCATACGACACCAAAGGATTAGCATTTACAATTTAACCCGTGTTTTAAATCCAAATAACAACAATAAAATAAAACTTACAGCTACAAACGTCTGCCTCGACAAACTGATGTAATGGCCAGCGCGCAAAACTAATGGGCGACTCATGCGCATCATGGCGAAACAAAGCATTCGTTGGAACTTTATTTCCTGCTCATACCAGGTACAGTGGTAAAGTACTGCGTGAAGATTTTCACTCTACAAAAGAATTAATTAATATTGAACATTTCGATGACTCGGCTTATTATTTGACCGATGGTTTACGCTTAGTTTAGGTTAAAGTTGTTACTCAATAAAGTGGGCTCATTTAACAGACGGACAAGCAGGTCCTTTAAGGGTTCGGTCTTCGGATATAAGCTTTCCTTTTTCCTATTACTTAATTTTATAAGTAAAACATTCCCGCGGCGCTACTTTTTCAATTTATAATTTCTAAAAAAAATTTGCCTTATTCTTATTCGTATATCGTATTTAAAGTATTCTATATGAATAAATCCTTAAAAGTATTATCTGCAGTGTCCTTTTTCAATTAAGTTAACTTAGTAAAAGTAGTAAAGTAACAGCCTGTGAATGTCCCATTGCTGGGCTAAGGCCTCTTCTCCTTTTTGTGAGGAGAAGGTTTGGAGCCTATTATTATTATTATTCCACCACGCTGCTCCAATGCGGGTTGGTGGAATACTCATGTGACAGAATTTCAATAAAATTTGACACATGCAGGTTTCCTTCATGATGTTTTCCTTCACCGTCAAGCACGATATGTATTATAATCACAAATTAAGCACATGAAATCAATTGGTGCTTGCCTGGGTTTGAACCCACGATCATCGGTAAGATTCACGCGTTCTTACCACTGGGCCATCTCGGCTTATTTTTTATTTCTTTTCCTTAAGTTAACTTACGCAGAACGAAAAGAAATAAAAACTAAAACGATACAGTGATAGAAACAATATTAAGAATGTAGAAATGCTTACCGATGCAGTCAGTTCGTGTCCACACCAGCAGCAAACAAACAACTGGCTGATCATAACTGACAAATAAGTCAGTATTGAGAAGAATTGCATGCTCCGCCAATCCTCCTTTTTAAGAAAATGAAATAGACATAGATTGATAATACATTTAAATTAATTGATTGAATAGCACTCGTTTCATCCCACTTCCTGTTACAGCAAGACTAACACAAAAAAATAAACCGAAAGATGAAATTTTACTCATAACAAATTGTCATTATCAACTACAGCTACACAAAGATTCTCTAAGTGGCTTTTATCTCTATATCACAAAGACTGACTTGAATACAATAGCACCAGCTTTTATATAAAACATTTTAAAAATAGGTACTTGGCATCGTTTTCATTTTTATAGTTCACGTATTTGACTATATTTGAAATAAAATATTTTACTTATAAAACACTCGCATACTAAGTTGATCGACCTGAAGTTACTTTCTCCGACTTACATATCAACTAAATTCGTTTAACATTTTGATTTTCGAACTAAGTATAACGTACCACTAGAATCCTTAATGCAGACATACAAATAAGTCCAACACTTCCAACGAGTTGAAAAAATAAAAAAGTATGGTAAGTATTTTCCAAAAGTTTTGTAAATCTGTAAAATAAAAAAGTAAGAATTATACGGCTACGACTAATAAATAAATAAATAAGCCTTTTTGCTGTTTTAAATTTACAAACTAAGTATAATAAGCTTAATATCATAGATCGTCTATGATATATATGTTATGTATGTATGAAATGATAGGTTACATCCACAGCTTGTCCTTCGACATAGGCCTCCTCTAGAATTTTCCATATATCTCTTTCTCTAGCCATTCTCATCCACTCTGGGCCAGCCACTTTTTTTAGGTCATCTTCCCAACGTTTAATTTGTCCTCCTCTGCTTCTTTTCCCATCTCTGGGGTACTTTGTTACCATTCTAGTCTATTTCTTGTTTGTCTCCCTTAACATATGTCCTGTCCATTTCCATTTTAAGGTTTTACATATGTTTTTCGCGTTTTTTAATTTAGTTATGTCTTTTATTTTTCCTAATCTTACTTTATCTTTCCTTTTTACACCAATAACACTTATCTCGATCCCATTTTGACATACATTTATTTTACTCATTAGTTTTTCTGTCCATGCACATGTTTGGCAACCTTACTATACTTAATATACTTTCCTTTTCTCTTTGATTGGCATGTGTCTTCATTTTTCATAATTTCGAAGACCTTAGAGACCAATATCTTTTCCTTGTGTTAGCTACCCTTCGTTCGATTTCTTTGTGCATAGTATCTTCTGTGGCTATTAGTTGCTCTAGATATACATACTCTTCAACATATTCTATGATGTTGTAAGCCTGTGAACTGTTACTCATAATTTTTGTCTTAGTCGTGTTCATTGTGAGAACTGCTTTCGCACTTTGATCTGACAATTGCTGTAACATTTGCTCTAGTTTTTTGGGCAATTTGAAAACAGAATTAGGTCGTCTGCGAAACGTAAGTGATTAAGCTTTTCGCCGTTTATGTTCAGTCCTTCTTGTTCCCATTCCGCCGAAAACAGCTTGGGTGAGATGGTGTCACGTTGTCGTACTCCTCTTTCCATTGGAAATGTTTCTCCCGTAGTCTCGAGTTTGACTTGGGCTTTGCTTTTGGAGTATTCGTATGTACATGTATTCAGTGTTTTCCATATATAATCGTGTTCCAAGGAGTCGAAAACTTTATTATAATCAACAAAGCCCAGATAGTATGTTTTGTTATACTCATTGTACTTTTGTAACACTTGCCTTATAACATGAATGTGGTCTATTATTGAATATTTGCTGCGGAAACCTGCTTGTTCTTTTGGTTGATCGTCAAGGGTAATACTGATTCGTGACAAAATTATCTTTGAGAATGCTTTATAGACGTTAGACATCAGACTAATGGGTCTATAATTATCTATATCTCCCCTGTCTCCTTTTTTGTGCAATAATATTATTGTAGAATTAGTCCAATCTTTAGGAATAATTTCTGTCTCTATTATTTTGTTGAAGATATCTGTTAATAAAGAAGGAGCAATCACTGGTGTAGTAGATTTTAATAGCTCATTTGTTATTTGATCCGCACCTGGAGTCCTGTCCTGCTTTTGCGTATTGATAGCTTTAATTGTTTCTTCTGTTAATATTGTGGGAATAGGTTCAGAATCTGTAGTATATATTTTACTTGTTTCTTTTTGATTTTTTCTCTGGTATAGGTTTCGATAGTAGTTTGTAGCTACTTTTAGTATTTCTGTTCTTTTGTTTGTGTAGGTGTTGTCTGTAATTTTCACCTTTAACATCCAATGTTTTTTGTTGTTTAATTCTTTAATTGCTTTTTTATTCCACCAGTTTTTTCAATGTGTTTTGTCTTTTATAGGGTTTTCCAATAGGGACGCTTGAACTTTGACAGCTGATTGCGGCCATGTTGTTTGAGTGACAGCTGTCAAATGCAGTGTGTTATATTCATTCCGTCCTCCCGAACCACCATGGCAGGTTACAGTGTCGAGCAGCACGTGCAAATCATAAAATTGTTTTATGAAAATGGGTCTTCAGTTCGAGCAACGTTCCGCGCACTTCGCCCGTTTTACGGTCGCGATGATCGTCCTGCCGAGTCGACTATCCGTCGATTGGTGGACAAATTCGAGTCAACCGGGTCAGTTAACAATCAGCCGGTTCCCGCGCGTCAACGTAACGCGAGATCTGCCGAGAATATCGCCGCTGTGCGCGACAGTGTCCTCGAAAACCCGCGGCAGTCAATTCCGCGTCGCGCACAGGAACTCGGCCTTTCGCAGACAACAACTTGGCGAATTTTGCGTTGTGACTTGAGCCTGCACCCGTACAAGATCCAGCTGACCCAAGAGCTCAAGGTTAATGACCATAGACAGCGCCGTGTGTTCGCTGACTGGGCATTAGAGCAGTTGGAAGTTGACGCCGATTTTGGCAAAAAAATCATCTTCAGCGACGAGGCGCATTTTTGGATGAATGGCTATGTCAACAAGCAATATTGCCGTATTTGGGACGAGACCAATCCACACGAGGTTCACCAAGTGGCAATGCACCCGCAGAAAGTGACTGTTTGGTGCGGATTTTGGGCCGGAGGCGTGATTGGTCCGTATTTTTTCGAAAACGATAATGGTGTGGCCGTCACCGTCAATGGTGAGCGATACCGGTCGATGATAACCAACTTCTTTTGGCCTGAAATCGAGAATATGGATCTGGACAACATGTGGTTTCAACAGGACGGCGCTACGTGCCACACAGCACACGCTACGATGGAAGTTCTGCACGAGCAATTTCTGGACATGGTCATCTCGCGCGGAGGCGACGTGAACTGGCCACCGAGATCGTGCGATTTGACCCCGCTGGACTTTTTCTTGTGGGGTTTTCTTAAGTCGCAGGTCTATGCCAACAAGCTGCAAACCACCGATGCCCTCAAAGTCAACATACGCCACGCCATCGATCAAATACAGCCCGATTTGTGCGCCAGAGTCATCGAAAATTGGACCTTTCGTGTGCGCGCCACCAACCGAAGCCGTGGCGGTCATTTGAATGATGTCATATTCCATACATAATGGGGTCGATAGACCTTCCAAATAAAAAAAAAATTCGCAAATATCTCTCCTACATGTATTTTTTTTTTCATTTCAAAGATCAAGCGCCCTTAATGGAAAACCCTATAATTTTCTTGTCTTTTCTAATATTTTGGTTAATCTTTCACTTCACAATTCACTTGGTGGTAGGGCTTTGTGCAAGCTCGTCTGGGTAGGTATCACTCACTCATCAGATATTCTACCGCAAAACAGCAGTACTTACTATTGTTGTGTTCCGGTTTGAAGAGTGAGTGAGCCAGTGTACAGGCACAAGGATCATAGTTCCCAAGGTTGGTGGCGCATTGGCGATGTAAGCGATGGTTAACATCTCTTACGATGCCAATGTCTATGGGCGTTGGTGACCACTTACCATCAGGTGGCCCATATGCTCGTGCCTTCCTATTCCATAAAATAAAAAAATAAAAATAAATATAATCTTTTTACTGAGTTCTAATATTTTTGGACGTTTCTTTTCTTTATTTTGTAACAATTCTTTCCTTTCTTGTAGCAACTGGTATGTCTCGTCTGAATTTTTTTTTTTTTGGTTTTTGTATTTATCTTCTTCGTTTCTGTTTTTCAATAGGTTTATAAGTTTCTCGTATTGTTCTTGGATTGGTAATGATTTCTATATTTGTTAGTTTCTGTAGGATATTCATAAGTTGAGTGGTGTTACCAGTGCATAAAACGTTTGAATTGTCTGTATGCAAATGTCCTTTGGTCTTTATTTGTGTTCCTCTTATTTTAGCACGCACCATTTTACGGTCAGAATTGAAATTATATTATGTATGATGGATATGTCTTTGATGATTTTGCTATTATTTGACATGATAAAATCAATTTCGTTTTTGTGAAGTCCGTTCGAAGAGATCCATGTCCATCTTTTTGTTGAAAACTCGTTTATGATTTTTAGTTTGTTTTCCAAAGTAAATGTGACCAGTCTGGATCCATTCTTACTCCTTTTACCTTGTCCATATTTTCCCACAGTATGATCTTCTCCGCTATTATTATAAATTCCTATTTGTGCGTTAAAGTCGCCCATTACTATAATATTTTTGTTGCAGTTTTGTATACGACGTAAATAATCATTACCTTATAGGTAACGATTACTTAAAAAAAACACTTATATAATTAGAACCACTTGGAATAGTGGCAATAGCGCTTGCAACAATATTCCGTCCTGTGGCCAAAATTCAACAACCTTCATGCAATAAAATGTACTTTAGTATAACATGTATGTAAGGACATATTATAAATGTACATAATATAAAGCTATGATAAACTGAAAAAAGACATGATTTTATTTTAAATTATGATTCTAGATATAAACTGCCGTTATTGATAATTTTATTCTTACGAAATTATCGCCTGATGGTGTTTTATACACTCAATTAGTTTTTTATTATTATTTTCTGCCATAATTGCGATTCTTTCGCTATCATATTTCTTGCTTCCAAATTTTATAGGTTTAATCTGCGAAAATAAAAAATCGTTATCGTCGTATTTGTTAGTTATTCTTCTTTGTTCTTACATATGACGGTCTGAAGAAATTATCTGAGCAATGGATAAAACAATTTTAAATTAATAAAAGAAAATTCGTTTCTTAAAAAAATTGTGTCTCTTATTTTTCTTATATTTACTTTATTTATTTTAAAGAAAGCTTACAACTATCACACTTAAGCAAAGGAAGTGATAAGGTGCTACCCTAACGCTAACACCACATAAGAGTAATGTAATTACACTCAAAATCTTATCCTTGATGATATCCAACTGGGCACAGGAAAATATAACCATGGAGAGTGTGATACTGTCTACTCCGAAATACATATATGCGCTCATGCATATTGTAAGCAGCTGAAAGGCGTAGCCCAGCTCGTATTGTGGTGAATATTCTGGTTTGAAAGGCATCCTGGTTAATAAAAATTTGATTAATAAAAGTATGAAAAAGTGAGTAAAAGATTGCGGTAATTTTGCGGTTGTGAAGTTTTTTTGATCATCAGTGCTATTATTTTAAAATCTATATTCTTGTTGCGAGTTATATTTTAAGGTAATAATTTTACCCGTAAAAAGATCGAAAGATTAATTAATCAATAAACAACATTTTTTTTTCTCAATGTGTCTTACCACATATCGAACGGAAACTTGCGACTACCAACATCATCGAAAAGTGGTTTTAAGGCCCAAAGACCGCAAGTTGTTTGCGAACTGATCATAAAGGCCAATAACAACCGCTTAATTCTTTTAGCTTGCATCTTCAGGATTCTGTTGAAGGCTTTTTCGTTAAATAAAATATTTTTTGAAGAGTTTTAAGATTGGAATAACAAACATTTAATAACTATTACAATTTTTTTTTCATTAACATGAAATGCATATTAATGTAACAGTTAGACAGGACTTAGTCTATTCGACCGGCTTGAAGAAAGACGCGCAATGCGCACCTTCTCCCCCCGCCGCAATGGGCGTCGCCGGGATTACGGGGGTACTCAGTACTCTGGGAATCCCCCCTAGAGAATGGAGACCCGCATAGGCGGACCGTCCGTCAGAGCGTCACGGTAGCATGCGCTAGCGATCCCATGGCGCTTCTCGTTAAGATGGAAAGGATAATGCTGGTTTTTTAGATCCGATATTCGGGGCGCACTCAGCACACCGGCGAGTCCCACATATCCCCCCACTGTTCCTGTGGGGGAAACGCGTAATGCGTTTTTTCCAGCGTGAAAAAGAAGGACCTATTAAAACAAAGACGAGCGAACAAAAAGAAATAAATAGTATACAAATTATCAGTTTTCAAATAAAAATTTAAAAGAACCAGAATTCAGAATGACGAATACATTGAAGTTACTATATACTATGCAAAATACGAGTATAATTTGCAAATTTACTTTATCTTTTCATCTTTAATTTACTCTTAAATATGTACCTGTCATGTTCGTTCGACTGTGGCAAGAATATTTCATCATTCATTCTTTTCAGTAAATCTTTGAGTGAATTAATATTTATTTGCAAAACCGTAATTTTAAAACATAAGCAGGCTTGCGTGAACAATAAGTAGGAGGACTGGGATACAGCTTCTAAGTCTCCCCACACTTGTCCTATGAATATAATTTGAAAAATTAAAAAAATGTATTGTATTGACATCATGAATATTCGATATGCTTTATGCATTGCAGTTTCGTCTGGTGGTGGAACCCAAACTCCTAAATATTTCATTACAAATTTCGCTCGGTTCAAATATAAATCTTCGGATTTGATTATTCTCATTATTGAAGAATATTTTCAGTAGGAGTTCTCCGACTGATTATTTCTTGTATAATGAGTGAAAAATAATAAGCTATGAAAACAAAAGACTTGTTATGGTATGATTATGTCATTAGGATAATTTAGTAAATAATACCCTAATTGATGTCGTTTATATGTTCTTGGATGGTAATTTTCACTTTTGTTATCTATGTAAAACGCGTATGATTGGCTACTATTTTGTATTTAATTTTGGATTATTGTCAATTTTATTTATTCAGTATTGCATACAATTTTTGTTTTACAAAATAATAGCGTAGAAACTTTGTTTTTTTCGGAATTTATAGGCAAAGTCAATTTTATGACATCATTTTAAGATAGGTATACTCCACATTGGATACATTTAAGATATAATTGAATAACGATAACAATGCTTTACTATTACTTTGTATTTGTGTCCTCATGCCTTAATTTATAATATTTACTCCTCTTATTATGAATTGATATTTCTTTAATTAAAAAGCTTATTGATTAAATTATAAAAATTTAATCAATATTGTTCTTTCTATATATTTTTTGTCTAATTAATCAGATTATTTAAAGTAATGATTACATCTGAATTCCGAACTATTCTTGACGTGTTAAATGTCAGGCTGACGTCAGTATACGTCAAAATGATTCCCCAGTGTAGGGGCGATTTCAATAGATAAATAATTTGTTAACCCGTTCCTAATAATAATGGTGCCTTAAAAACAATATACACGGACATGGATAACGCTAGTAATGATTTTACATTACCACCGGCCCCGAGGGGCTTATGTTTTGATCGTAATGACTTCGTCAAGGTATCTCCCTTTTATTACTTATTTAGACCTGTATAACAATTATTTACTTCATGTTATTATAATTTATGTGGTATAATAAATTTCAGACGAGCTTTTCGGTGGATAATTTCCTCTCAGACCATCAAGATGTTGCATCCTTGGAAACTATGCGAGACGACCTAGGTGTCTATTTAAAAGTACTTAGGTTAGCAATGATAGAACTTATTAATAAGGACTATGCAAATTTCGTAAACTTGTGTGCTACGCTAATTGGCTTCGATAAAACTATTCTAAAAATACAAGTGCCATTGGGTCAATTGAATGAAGAAGTTATAGTAAGTTATTTTCAAACCTTATATGTTTTTAATAAAACCATATATAATTATTTATAGTAGACATATTATGATCAATAAATATGTATATATATGCAACAGTAACAAAATTATTTGCATTGCAGAATGTAAAACAATGTTTGGAAGATGCTATGAAAGAATTGTCATTGTGGCTCAGCCAGCGCCATGCTTTGATTAAGAAAAAACAGCTACTTAAATATTACAGTCAGACTTTAAATTGCCTTACAATACTAGAAAACATTTTGAATGAAATATCCGATAAAAGAAAATATGAGCAAATTATCATTGCCGATAGGGCTGCAATGCAATACAACCAGCTCAAGTATTCAATATCAAAATGCGATAGTCTTGTTAAGCCAGAGCAAAAGAAACAGTATAATGAAGTGGGAAGAAAACTAATTCAAATTCTAAATGATTTGCTCTTTCAGTTTTGGAATGATAATAATGAAGAATATTTACTTAGAACACTGTTGACTTTAACAACATTAGACAGAGTCACTGAAACAGAAATGTTAATAAGAAAACAAGCAGTGGCTCCACTTTTACAAGACATAATAAATGAACCTGCATTACAAAGAAGTAAAGATGGCTTACAAGGAGTGTATAAAAACATATTGTCATTATTAGACAGCAAATTAAATTTATTTATTGTTGTCACTCAACATTCCAAATTAACATTTCTTGCAAAAAAATATAAATTTTTAGTAAATTGTTTTTGGTGTGAAGTAGAAAACCGCTTAGAGGTTAATTTAGCATCAATTTTTGCACCTGGTAACCCACAGCTATTTTATAGGAGATATAGTGAAAGTATGCATTTCATTACGCAATTAGAAGAATATTGTTCTACAAAAGAAATGGTTCAATTGCTACGTGAAACTCATGAGTTTAAAAGTTTTCTTAAGAGGTGGAATTTGCCAGTATATTTCCAGATTCGATTTCAGGAAATAGCAGGTAGCTATTTAAATTGCAATAGATATATACTTTTAGGATTTTTTTCTAATAAATTTTTGTTACTACAACTAACAAATCCAATTTAAAAGGAATTTTGTCATACTGTTATCATAATTCAAAATTTGTTACAAGTAAATTAAAAAATCATTAAATATCTTCTAACAGGCGGTTTTGAAGCATCACTTAAATCAAGTCCAACATTACAAAACAATGATGACTTCATTTTACTTGAAACATATAAGTGTTGGAAAGCTCTTCAAGACTGCTGGTCAGATGGTATCTACATTGAGGCATTAGCTCACAAGTTCTGGAAGCTATCACTTCAATTGTTGTGCAGATATGCTACATGGATAACTAGCATTTGTTCTGAAGTAAGTTAAACTTAGACAGTACTATATGTGAATAGTATTATTTTTAGTTATTAACTAGTTGCAGGTTACAGAGAGGGTTATAGAAGGATATACCCATTCTCTTTTGATTCCCTACGACTATTCTCAATAAAAGGGCTACATAAAAATATTTTAAAATTAGTAATATAAGTATAGATAAATGATGTTTAATTTTTTCAGCAAACTGTTTCTCCTAAACTGGAATCGACAGGTATTAACAAAAATTTAATTGACAACTGTATATTCTTATATCTTGATTGTTCAACATTGGCACAACAATTAGCTAAATTGCTAGTAATTGTTGAAAGCAAAATGCCAAATAGAAGTATAGAATTAGTAAGAGAAAGCTTAAAGCCAACTAAAGAATTGTTACAAGGAACAAAAGCTAAAATAAGCGAGTGTATAGTTAATGAATTATATGAATATTTTAATGTACAGTTAAAACAAGTTAGCGACATACCAAGATTATATAGAAAAACGAACCGCTGCATACCGACAAAGCCTTGTAATTATATAGATGTTATAGCGAGATCAATGCAAGAATTCAATGTGGATGCTACTAAGAGACTTGATAACTCGTTTTTAGTTGAACTATATAATATGTTATTCAATGTTATGACTATTTCGTAAGTATCTTATCATAATTTCTTTTAATTTTTTTTTATCAACTCAGTAACAGCCTGTGAATGTCCCACTGCGGGGTACGGCCTCTTCTCCTCTTTTGAGGAGAAGGTTTAGAGCTTATTCCACCACTCTGCTCACATGTGAAATTTGACACATGCAGCTTTCCTCACGATGTTTTCCTTCACTATCAAGCCTGAGATGAATTATAATCACAAATTAAGCACATGAAATTCAGTGGTGCTTGCTTGGGTTTGAATCCAATGATCATCGGTTAAGATTCACGATTTCTTAGCACTGGGCCATCTTAGCTCGGCTATCAACTCATTGTGTTAAATTAATCTATTAAATATTTTTTCTAGATATTATAAATATGTTGAAGATGTGTTAGTGTCTGTGCAAAGAACTGAAGAATCTTTAAGAAGACTAAAGCAAATTCGAGATATGGCCTCCCCTCAGAGTAATGACAGCTCAGGCATCACAGATGGGGACAAAATTCGATTACAACTTAATGTGGATGTTGTTTCATATACTAAGTTGGCCGAGACCCTTCTGGTAGATGTAAATAGAGTGCACAAATTAGCAGATTTATCTTCTATGGTTACAGATGCTGTAAAAAATATAAATATTAAATGATATGCCCAGTTGTGTACTCATGCTTTTAACTTAATATCCTATAAGGTATAAATAAAAATATTTTTATAACATAAACATGTATTTGATCAGTGTAATAAAAATTGTATGATTTGAAAAAATAGAAACCATTCACTTATCACTTAAAATAATTAACAAGATAAAATCTTACTAATACTATTTGTGTGGAACAAAATATTTCAAGAGTGTGTTAGGTTTCGCTTTATTTAAGTTTCTGGGACTACTTCTGGGCATCTCTGAGCTTGAGGGATTTTTCCACATGGCTTTAAGTTCCTGTTGCATCTCATCAGGAAGAGCACTGAATACTTCTTTATCAACATAACTTGGACAGTCATCACAATTAGTTCCTTCTGTCACATCCTTCATAGTGTCTGAGGTGTCTGAGAGATTATCTTTTGCAGGACTTGCTCGAGGTGTGAGAGACCTGTCCCTTGAACTTAACCGGAGTTCTGACACCTTTTCCAGTTCCTTTGAATTAAGCCTGAGCTCTCCAACTTTCAACTTACTGGGTGATGCAACCTCTTCTTTTGACAAACATCTTCTCTTTGCTATCCAATTGACTTTTTTGGGCTTTTTAGGTGATGGTTCAACTTCACCATCTGAAAGATCAGTTGCTGTACTACTGCTGGGAGATGCAGCTGAGTAATCCATTGCGGAGGCTGATGTGTCACAATCATTCTGTATATTGAGAACTGACTGGACAGATATGTCATTCATTAAATAGTTGACAATTGAACTTCTACCAGTCATACGCTCTTGGAATTTCGTAAACGCCAGTCCTACTAAAGTTAAATGGAATGGTTTAGATAAATCAATGAGTTTATTGAACAGTCTCATTATTATGCTCATCAGTTTTTGTTGGCCGGCTTCAGTTACGGTCAGTGTACCGCTGGTTATTGTAAAAATTGATGGAGACACTTGACTTTGTCTGGACTCTCTGTGACTACTCAATCTTTTTACATCTTTCTTTCTTAATGTCACTCTAAGTGAAACTGGAATGCGTCCGTCTTCCCTTACTAATATTAGCAATCTTTGTAAGAGAGCCCCAAATTTCTCTTCAACTTCACTTTTTACACTGACAGTCTTAAAGCTATCTTCTAAACCTATGCTCTGTGGTCTTCCTGATTGCTTCACTGGAGTATTATCTTCACCTACACTTAAACTTTTCAATCTAACTGCCATGTCACCACTAAAATGCTTCTTCAGAATGTCTAAGGATACATCTTGCAGGTCACTCACTGTAATTATCTTTTGAGAAATGAGAGCTTCAGTAGTCTTTGAGCCAATACTTGGTATTGAACGAACACTTTGTAATGTAGTCATAAAAGTGGACCCATGTTCAGGAAACACAGTTGTTTGGTCATTTGGCTTTTTGAATGGACAAACTAGTTTAGCCAAAAGTTTATTATGAGCTATTCCAGCACAAGTTGTAAAACCTAACTCATCATAAATTTTGTGTCTCATCTCACTGGCTATTTGTGATGCTACTTTTAATCTCGTATGGCAGCCACAGATACACTCTGTGCTTGGTTCAGTGTATACATGACCAGATAGTGTGATGCTTGTTACATTTATACTTTTTAATTTTTCCTGTACTAAGTTTGTGACATCAATAAAATTTTCATCCATGCCTAGTTTTTCAACCGGACATTTCCAACTTTGAAGTAAAGTGAATATTTTATTCGAGGCGGCCCTGTAGTCGTGCAAGTCTTCACCACTGACTAACTTTAAGTTTGGACATACTTTCAATGCGTCTGAAACGAGCATGCATTTTCGTATACCGAACTTCCTAGCTTCATAATTACTGGTCACTACGATGTTTTTCTGTTGAATTCCTAGTGGTAGGGATCGCAGTTCTGGTTTCCGCACCATCTCTACTTGAGCGTAAAAACAATCGACGTCTATGTGTATAATACTCTTGGAATGGTCGCTTGAGACTTCAGTAAAAGTGGAGCTGCTCGTTTCCATGTTCCTGTGGATTATTCACACAGTTTCATCATAATTTACTTTGTTCCGACTTAAGTTTTACCTGTTGCGATAGAATATTCTACTGTGAGTCAGAACCTTACCTGTCGTCCATGCTTTGACATAAATTTATAAAATAAGTTAAATAGTAAATAAGTACAGAATATAGCTAGGTAATTATTATTTTTCTTTCATAAATTCCAAAATATTGATATTTTAGATCGGACAATCACGACACATCAACAGAGACAATGTTGCCAGGTAATCATATTTAGCAGTGCTGCCAATGATAATGCTAAACAATCCCACTGCTGTTACACTCATGTTGAATTTACAAAATTCCCCGTTTAATACAGTAAAAGTTGGCCTTTTCCTGATATTACCAAAGTATTGTTTATCAAAATATGTAAATATATATATTTAAAAAATTCAAAAATAATTGTATCTGAGTATTAAAAATAAATTCAAATTAAATAATAGTAAATGTATTACAGACACTTGTTTTTTTTCATCATGGAAATGTCAATCTTAATTTATGTTTAGTTGATCATGAACTGTTCATGATTATAATATAGTGATACTTGATACATTAAAAATATAAATATTTTTCTGTTTCATATTTTTAATAAACCTAAATTTATCATAAAAATATTATCTTTATTATAATTTGAACTATGACATATCCAGGAAGCAAATGTCACAATATAGTATTATCACGGTCGTATACACAGGTCTTGCAACTAAGTCTAATTTCAGTGGTGAGAGATGAGTTGCGAGTGTGCTACAACTGCTAATTCGCAATACCATTCGCTTGAGGTACTACGTCGCTGCTATCGATGTTGATATTTCTCTCTCTTCTATAGTTATTTAGTCATTGTTATATCGTTTTGTTGAGTTATGTGGATTTTTTGTTATTTTTGTTTTGTTATTTAACTGTTTTGTTTGCATTGGAGAAAGTGTTCGGGATAATTATTACGCGAATTGTCATACCTCTGGCGACTGTAAATTGAACTTAACAGCGTCATTATGTCAACGTACCCCATATTGAAGTTGCAAGACCTGTGTATACGACCATGATTATTATCTTAAACTGATTTTTAACTAATTCGTTACGAGTATCCAAGCGTACATTGTTTTTTTTTTATGAACGTCAGTTATTTGTCAAATTCGACTGTCATTTTCACACGAAAGTGGGTGTTCGATACGGTACTGAATTTAACAAATAAACAATTAAAGTAAAACGAGAAAGAGTTATGACCTCTTGAAACCTAGTCATGGAGGGGCTGCCTTCTGGTGATATTCAGGCCAAATATCAAAAATTAGCAGCAGAGTATTCTAAGGTATTTACTTATTTAAACAGTAGAGTACTGGTATCGGCAATTGGTGTAAATTTACTGTTTCCGTTCACAGTTGAGGGTTCACGTGAAAGTATTAAAGAAGGGTGTCCTAGACGAACAAGCAAAGTCAAATGAATTACGGGAAGTATTAAAAGATAAAGAGAAGTCGCTAAGGAAAGGAGAATTAGAGATAGATTCATTAACGTTTAGAAACCAGCAGTTGACGCGGCGCGTTTCCGTCCTTCAAGATGAACTTGATCTTCTTCAGGTATATTAAAAAGCTGTGAATAATATAGTAATGAAAAATTATAAACAAGTACAATCAATTTATAAAATTTATCATCTGATCAGATTAATTAACAAGTGTTTTAAAAAATCATACATACTATGTGTGCTTTGTGTTGTTCCATTTATTTAAATCAATGAAGAGAACAAATCTATATGTATACAATGGGGTTCTAACAATAGATGTGAATTAAAATATGAAAATTATTTACATCTTGTGGCCTATTCCTCTGATTGTAAAATGTCACAAGTCCAATACAATATTTATTGTATAAGATTTTAAAGAATCCATAACAACAGTAATTTACCTGTCAAATATGTATATACCTATCCTAATGTAATGGCTCCATACACAAAGCTGTAGGTAGCAGTAGACTAGATTAAGTTATAAAATATGTATTTAATTAAACATACATTTTTATAGAATAAGTTAACAAAGAAATCTAAAAGTAAAGGAGACGAGAAGCTAGCAACAACAAGCCAAGCATCCCCACTCGACTCAGGACTCCTGCAAGAAGAGCTTCAGAAAAAGATAATTGAAAATGCTCAGTATGCATCACAGGTACACCGATTTTATATAAACTAGAACCAGAATTAAATTAAAACAATATTCGTAATAGATTTTCTCAAATAGAGTTTACAAACTGTGTACATTTTTCAGATTAAGCTTTTTACAATGCTTATTTAGTCATATTTCTTGAATTGATTAAAATTACTATCTATCAAAAATTATTATGAAAGTAATTCAATAAAATTTTCTTAAACATGAAACAACTACAGGTTTAACTGTGAATGTTCTATTGGTTGTCGGTATTGGGGATTGTTTAAACAATTAAATGTCTTTTTCTTTCAAATGACAAATGAATAAAGACAAAATGAGAGAAATAAATGTTTAACTACCCTTCAAACAACAACTTATACACACAATTATAAACACAATATGTTAATAGCTTTCAGATAAGACTTTTGAAGTGTCTCAACTCCAAGCTTCAATCGATGACTACCAGAAGCACATTAGTGAGAGTGAAAGCAAGTATAAATGTGAGATTGCTAAATTGAAGAATAAAAATCAGGAACTCCAGTTTGCACTGGAAGAGGCTCAAAAGGACCGGCTAGGTGTGACGACGAAGCCACAAACTAGCAGCCAAGCAGCAAGTTGTAATGGTGATTTTCTGTCGGAAGGTGGAAGCTTGGTTGGTTCAACAGTTTATTTATTTATTTTAAAGTCAAAATATACTATATCTGAGTGTACACTTTGCTTCAAAAACGGAACGAAGAGATCACATTTGGAAAGTGAATTCTATATGAAGAAGCAGTATGAAACACAGTAGTTACTTACTTGTTCCAAAAATATACATATAATAATTATTTTAAAGTTTCCTGACCCATCTGGACTGTTAGAGTGAGGGAATCCTTATTCCCTTAATCTCAGAGTCGTGCACCAACGCTTGCACACTCTTCACTTGTATAGTTGCTAGATAGCTAGTCACCGTATGTCCTTAGTGATACAACACCATAACCATTGTGTTTAGGTTGAAGACACTATGTATAGATGCATTTTCGTCTATCATAAGACGCCATTCGTTTATTACGTAAGACGATTTTGACTAGTTTTTGACACTCTCCCCCTCCTAAATAAGGATAGGCCTACTCCTCCCTGTTTAATATTTAGTACGTAAGAATCTAAAGGACAAAATGAATATACGCTTGGTTGGTTTTGCTGTTACGAGTGTCGTTTTTCTCGTAGACATTTCTACCATATTCCTAAACCTCGACAAAAAATTTGAATGCTTTTTTTTTAATCTCCGGCAAACGAGCAGGAGGCTATGCGTATATTTGTGATCTTACGTAAGAACTATCAAGACTCCCACCCCCTTGTAAGAAAAAATAAGACATGGTCGACCCCCTTCCCACCCTAAATCGTCTTACGTAATAAATGAATGGCATCTAATGATCTTACTTATGTATGTAAATAAAAATGTATGTAATATCTACAAGTTATAGTTATTAACTACGGAGTTAAGTTGGTATGTTATGAGAACTCATTGCGAATATTGAATATTAAAGTGTTTTTGTGATATTTTCAGGTGGGCAGTGAAGATGCCCTTAGTTCTGTAGATGATTTAAATATTAACGAGCAACTTAGTACAAAAGCTCATACTTTAGAACAGGTAATAAACATATTTAATATAATTCAAATTTAAATATTGTATAAAGAAATATAACTTAAAGTACCTTTTAAGCCTTCCATCATATATCATGATATTGAAATGACAGAGCAAAATGTCATTTATATTTATTACATGAATTGGTTTTGTCACTTATTATTTATTTTAAATAATTTTTTATCTGTTTCTCAATTTATAAAAGTATTTCTAATATTTTTATCATTAGACTTGAATGTTAGGTATTTTATATTTATTGGGCTTTTCAATTGTATTTTTTTCATTTATATTTTATGTTTGTAGGAAAATCAAAAACTTCGTATGGAATACGAGTTGCTCGAAATGGAGAACGAAAGCCTTAAACTGGAGATAAGTAAACACGTGTCCGCCGCCCAGAAGAGGAGGGGGGAGACGCACGACTCGGGTGACTTTAATAGCTTCAGTGAGACCTCAGTCGGTGAGTTTCATAAACTGTTATAATCACGTGATCGGAATCGGATCCGACCTTTTGGAACTGACACACTTGAGGTCCGTTGCTAGCAATGCGTTTGGCAAACTAGCGTCGATGCTCGCGAGGTCTCGTTACTCGTTTATTGGTTATTGTGGATTTGTGCACGAGATTTACTGTAGCGTCATAAAAGAGATTTATGGTTGGGAATTTATTAAAATTATAAGATTATTATAATTATAATAATTGTTCAATATAATAATAAGTACAAAGATAGATAAAATTTTGAAAGAGGCTACTGCCCAGGAGGTCCGGTTCGAACCTGAGTTATTTACATCGCCAGTCGGTCCGTAAACCATTGCGCGACCGACGCTTTAAATTGATTGTTTTCATCATAAGCAATATTTCGTTCGAGGATTATATATGACATACAGTGTGTAACTAAAACCCTGTCCGACCCATGAAGTGGTTATTAGGTATCGTGAGTTGGTTCTATTTGTGTAATTATTTCTAAAATACTAAGCAAAAAAATTGCCCATAAAAAATATTAATTGTCATTTTCAATTGTAAATGATTAAAAATTTCATGGACAACTGAGGTCTTGACCTCGTGTCCTAGCTACCCGATAGGTAAGTGCTATCGAGCGCTGTCGCCCGCACCCGTGTTGCCGTGTAATTTTCGTCATTTAATTAAATTAAATTTTATTCGGGGTAAATTTTTGCTCAGAATTTTAAAAACGAGTACATCAATAGAACCGACTCACGATACCTAATAACCAGTTCACGGGTCGGACAGGGTTTTAGTAACACAGTGGACGTACTCGTGTGCCGGCAGACGCGGGCGGCGTGGTGTCGGGGCTGCTGGGCGCGCTGGCGTGCCCGCTGCTGCTGGCGCGCGAGCTGCAGGCGCGCGAGGAGCGCGTGGCGACGCACTTCCGGCGCCGCCTCGCCGCCGCCGCCGCGCGCGCCGACCTGCTGCAGGGGAAGACCGACCACTACCTGCAGGAGGTACCGCGCCCCCCCTTCGTATAGAAGCACGACCATTTGCTGCTGTACACGACGAAATTCAGTTGCATAACTTAAAAAAAAAATCTCGTCATGATGACCTAGTGGTTAGACCGCGTGAATCGTAACCCGGGCCAGCACCACTGAATCTTCATGTTCATAATTCACTTGTGTATTCCACCGATCTCCATTGAAGCAGCAGGTGGAAACCTTCCTCAAAAGAGGAGATCTAAGCAGTATGACATTCATAGGCTGTTTCTTTTACATTATTTTAATTACTATTTTTAAAATAACATTATGGCTATGTTGCTAGCTTTCATAAATTATTATATTCATATAACTCCAAAGCGGCTCACGTATATGGGTGTATAATGTGTATTATTTATGACATAGTGCGAAATGCTTCGATTACGGTTCGATGTGATGGAGCGTGAAAAGGAAGAAAATGCGCATACATTACAAGAGAAACACAACACGATCAGCAGGCTGGTGAGTCGTTATCTATGTACAAACTAACACGTAACATAAGATACACATGAGTGTACGTCAAATAGTTATGTTTATACACCGTCCCTTAGCAAGTAATATATTTGTATAATAGCGATAAACGAACTATTTAAATAAAGTTCAAATAAATGCGTTTAATTATTCTTTTTACAATAATAAAGAATACAATTTTCATCTCATCCATATGATTTACTATTGACTGATTTATCTCGTAGCACGTAACGCCGCCTGTCTTATGTCTGGCCTCTCTTAGAATAGAATTAGAATAGGCTTAAATTGAAATAGTGCTTATTTTTGCACACACACACACACTCGTGCACTATAATACCTCCCGTTCAGTTGGCTAATCGCCTAATTAAAATCGGTCAAAACTTCATCAAAATGTATTTATTTATTTATACTTTATTGTACACCACAACAAATTTTTCTTTACAAAAACTTAGACAGCCTATATAAAAGTAGCATACAATTTTGGCGACCTTATCGCTACATAGCGATTAATTTACTATATAATAAAGGCAGTTTCGTTTCCTCGCAGGAAGAGGAGCTCCAGTCGACGTCTCGCAACTACGAGCAGCAGCTGGGCGTGCTCACCGAGCACGTGGCCGCGCTCAACGAGCACATCGCGCGCCAGCACGACCGCCTGCAGCAGCTGCAGCGCTCCAAGGAAAGGCGCAAGTAGCGGCGCACGGGCCTCTGCAGCGCCACAGCGCTCGCGGACATTAAGCACCCTATAATGCGTTCACGTACGCCGTCACCATTCATTCAATCACATCTCAATTCTTTTCTTTTATTTAAGCAAAGAGTACGGCCAGTATGCGCGCACCGATAATATTCCCTGCTAGATGACTCTAGTTTGAAATTGTAACTGTAAACCACGATTGGTGTATTGGTAGTCATTATACTTCGAATGGAGTTTTTTGTCAGCACTACACTTTGTAAATTTGAATCTCCATCGAAGATGACATCGCCATGTCGTGGTTTATCGTCGCAACTTTTTAATTTTAAACGAATTATAATGTTGCTATGTCTATTACTATAGTCAAAAATAATCTTTTATTTTTCACACATACAACACGTGTACCTGTCTTTGCCCCTTCTTTTATTGTGTTGTGGAATTATATATTAATGTCCTCACTATTAGCACCGACATTTTTAAATGTTCATATAACACACACATAGACCGCATCAATTAATTAATTAGTTAAATATTGGTAAGAGAAAAAATATTCAGAATTCATTAAAAAAAAATACAGTTTTTTTTTTAAATAGAATCAAACATGAAGGCAAAGATGTTATATATATATATAAAAGAAATATTTTACAATAAAAAAAAAAAATTAAAAAAAAATGATGTCCAGTCATAGATAAGATATAATAATTCAATTGTTCATGAATGTACATAAAGTGATACGACTATATTATTAATATAAAAAAATATAGGTTAATTGGCACTTTTATACTTGAGAACATAATAGTTATATAAGATTATTGTCAAAGAAATGAAATGATGAACTTTATCATAAAAAATCGCTGAATATTTACTTTGTTTTGTTTTACTTGTACATTTATTGAATTTGAATTAAATCCAGCTATGTATTAAGAATATATATAAATTAATTGTTAATAAATGTCGTGTAAACATAAAATATGTGAAGTTTTAAATTAATTTTTAATACAATACGATGTGGAATGAGAAACTTGTGAGACTTATTAAATGTAATAAAATATGTATTTCTTAATAATATATCGCAAGGAACGCGTTTCAAATAATTATTTTATCTTAATTTATTTAAAAATAATTAAGCCGTGAATAATCATTTTATCATTATTTATTAGCATTCCTATCGAATATTCGAGGCCTAATTACGTATTGTTTATTTCAGTTGAATTTGTACGAAACAGAATCGTAAAAAAATAATAATTAAAAATATAGTTTTCGGACGTTGTTGACATATTATAATATTTTTTACGAATAGTTTCTGAAATGAAATTTTCATTGGTTGCATATTGCGTCATCGGTAGCTGTCGACCAATTACAATTCAGTCGAAAGTCCAATTACAATTCAGCGTTTTGGAAATTTAAGGTATTGAATTAAAAAATACGTGCAAAGTTTCAGCTAAACGGCTAACGGTCTTGACAAGGTTTAACCCACATAAAAGCTGACAATTGAAATTGAATATATTTTTTTAATAGGAAAACATTTAATTTCTCACAAGAGAAGTATTATTTTTAAAAAGAGATACACATATTTCTTTAGAATTATATTGATATGATTTTAAAGTATTGTGTACGTTTTAAACAAATTCAATTGAAGTACGAGTATATCGCTACCGTTAGTGCCAAATGGTCGTAAATTTTTTTTTCCAATTAAATACTTACTGCATAAAGGAATTATGTTACTATTAACTATTATTATATTGTATTCTTTTTTTAGTTAAAAGAGCAGAGAGAAAATAAATACAAAAAATTAAATTTAATTACGGTATACATTCGCTATAACGCCACCTAACTCCGATACCTAGTTGAAATTTGAGTACCAAATTGATAAATGTTTCGGTCATTCGGGGAACATAGGCTGTGACAGATGGACAGACACGACGTGCGAGTGATCCTATAAGTTACGGTTTCTCATCGGATGTAATTACAGGCACAAGGGACATAACATCTTAGTTCCCAAGGTTGGTGGCGCATTGGCGATGTAAGCGATGGTTAACCTCTCTCACAATGCCAATGTCTATGGGCGTCGGTGACCACTTACCATCAGGTGGCCCATATGCTCGTCCGCCTACCTATGCTATAAAAAACAAAGCAAGCAAGTATTTTTAGCTGATTGTGTGTGGTTTTTATATTCTCAATAACATAATATTTACATACGACCTTTTGTCATCGCAATAACAGTAGCGATGCCATTTGTATCGGCTAGTGATTGGTTTCCTCTAGTTGTAAGGTATTAAATGCAATATAGGATTCATAAATTACTCACGATATATTTTTAGTTTTATAGTTTTGTCCAAAAATAACTTAGGTATATTATTAAAAGTACCGTCTTCTGATCTGACAAGTATTAATATTTATTCAGAGGTTCTATCGAAAAATATTGTTAATTCTATATAAAAGAACCTTATGTAATATTGGAACGACTTCAAACGATACGATGCGAGGGATATACATACATACATACTGATTTTTTATCATTTTATCATAATTAACAACTTTTTGTAATAAATTCCCGCGAAAAATTAAAGTTTTATTAAAACTATGAAAATAACCCACGAAAGTTTAAACTGTACTTTTCCTCTAACAAATGGACTTAAATTAAATAAATTATTATTTGTTATAATATATTTATTGTGATGAAATTGGCTTGTATGTTTGTATATTAATACGCGTTCAAATTTAAACCTTATTGTATATCTTTTACAGCTGTTTTCACAATTAGAAATGTTTTAAAAGCTATGCTATGTACTAAGAGAAGAAAATACTAATCGCATCGATGATCTCCGTCAAAAGTATACCAGAAGACGTGGTCTGTAATACGAATAGGTATGAATAGTTATGAAACTCCTTTATATACCATGTATGAAAACGATATAATTGAATTATGAACAAAATTACAGATCATTCTAAAAAAAAAAAATTAAAAAAAAAAAAATTGATTTTTTTTTTGTCATAAATTATTTTTGTTATTTTAAATATGTGGTGCTTATTAAATTATTTAGATTAATTTACTTTTCGTTTCTACTTAAGTGAAAAATTAAATTTAAAAATGGACACTAAAACTTTCTTATTAGAATGAGGTCAACGTTCCATCGTTAAGATTTGTAACGATATTCATAATCATTTCTAAATAAAGGTTGCGATTGTTATCACTGAGAGCATTCGCGTGCAATTTAACAAAGATTGGAGTTATACACACACGAATGTTGGTGACCACTTACCATCAGGTGGCCGATATGTCGTCCGGTTACCTATACAATAAAATTAAAAAAACTGATTTATTTATTCTGGAAATGACTTAAGCAAGTTACTAAATGTCTATTAATTGTATTGTCAATCGAGTGATTCAGACGTTCAAAATCCATGGAGCCTAGTATCTTGCTTTAAAGATATCTAAGTAAGCGAAAATGTTGCATGAGTATGTTCTTGTGGAATGATGTATTAAAGTTGTTAAAATGGGTAATGAGTATAGATTGTACCGAGAAGAACCGGCAAGAAACTCTTTAGATACTCTTAAATAAAACTGATTGTTAATTTTATTACTGAGACTGTATCATGTTATTAGTAGTGATGTTCGGAGTTGTAACATGATACAATTTTATTAAAGTATTCACAGATGTAATGCTCGTTTCTGAACGTTGACGCGAATAATCGCAGTGAGGAGTATTCTTCATAACTATTGCACTCTACGTACATATATAATTATAATATGAAACTTTATTTTTCCCTTGTCAACATGCGACAGATAAACAATCTCCCCTGGAGAACTCAATAGCAGACGATTCAGATCATCTAATAAATTATGTATGAAATGTGGTATACAATGTGTATTTATATATTAATAAATAGTTTTATCAAGCAAGACTTTTTTTCTTTTTTAAATGACGCCTAAAACCATTTCTACAGCTAATCTTTTGTCTGAACTCTATACTTGAACGTTGCTTAAAAGCCGCGATGACCCAGTGGTAAGAACACGTGAATCTTAACCGATGATCGTGGGCTCAAACCACTGAATTTCATGTGCTTAATTTGTGATTAAAATTAATCTCTTGCTTGACGGTGAAGGAAAACATCGGGAAACCTGCATGTGTCAAATTACACTGAAATTCTGTCACATGTGTATTCCACCAACCCGCATTGGAGCAGCGTGGTGGAATAAGCTCCAAACCTTCTTCTCAAAAGAGGAGATGAGGCCTTAGCCCAGCAGTGGAACATTCTCAGGCTGTTACTGTATGTACTGTATGGTAACGGCTGTTTAGTTAATTACAGCTTTCTCCCGTTCTGTCCTTACTGATTTGACATTTGAAAGAAGATAGCACAGCATTAAGTAATCACCCGCTACACAATTTTTATAAGTAAGGCCGGAAATGATTGAAAATACATATTTTAGTATATGTAATATAAGATATGACAGCCTCAATGTAGCAGTTCTTACTGTTTTTAATCTCCAAGCCAAGTTTGTAGTCATCAGCGAAGTTTGATTTAAAACATTTTATCGATATATAACACCAGAAAGAAGAAAACCATAAAAAAAACAAACAAAAGGTTCGTTATCTCAACAACGATCAACGGTATGTGAAATACTCATATAACCTTAATTGTAGAGCGTAAAAAAGCAACAAAAAGTATATAAGCATAATTCTCATATCGTGACGGAGAGCCGAGCTATCGAGAAAAAAACCGGATTTAACCCGTTTTTCAAGATGGCGGCGAGAGCCCGGGGAAGTCGAATTGGCGGCATGGGCGGTGATAGTTACGTTCCATTAGGTGAGCCACCAGCTCGTTAGCCCAGTGTTACAAAAAAAAAAAAAATGAATAGGTCGTTGAAGGTCAAGGTCATCGCCGCAGTTAAGATGAAGGACCACACAGCAAATTTTGATACAGGGCCCATCAAGGGCAAGCTAAGCTACTAGTTACATTCCAGATTACTAATTCCGAAATAAATAGATGCGCAGAAAAAATAAACATACGTTCCCCAACAAATTCACAACTATTCCAAGACCAAAATATCCTTCAACTGCTCAATAATATTAATTACAATTAGAACTTTTACAGATAATAATTAAAGGTACGCTTCGTTTTAATCATCAACTTCATTTGTATTCGCCCCAATCAATTCTCGATAGAATCGATAACTTACTGTCGATTTCGCCTCACTATTAGAGGTGTAGTGTGACCGCTTGATCTTGAGAACGTTATAACATACTGCTGCGACGGTACTTGCTCACTTTTAATAATGTAAACGTAAGCAATGTAACATTGCGAAGGGAAATAAAACACCGACACATATGCACAACTTTGTATTATAACGATAATCATAAGCACCTTACAATATGTCATCTGTTACAATATTTTATTTCAACAGTTACATTATCGTTATAAATATTTATACAAAATTTATCATTATATATTGAACAGCTTTGCAAATTATCGCTAAAGTGGTCAGTCCAGTCACTCGCCACACGCAGAGATCTACACCTACCCGCTACACACCGAGTGACCGTGTCAATCGCTTAAGACGAATAATTTCTTATAAAATTGCACATATTCGCTTACCGGAAGCAAAATATACCGTTTCATATACACTTGCTTAGTCATAACTTACATATAAATTTCATATAGACGCTACTCGACGGCTCCAGTCACTCGATGCTTCATTAATAATACCGTAACAATAGACAAACGTCCGCGTAGCCAGGCGGGCTGACCTGGGCCCGGCGCCCTGGCAGACGCACGGGAACAGTACCGAAGTCTTACTACTTGTTACATAACTTTCATAGGTGTAAACATTAATATTTAATATTGTTAACAGTTATTAATGATTTTTATAAACTAACTTTCGTATCAACAATTGATGTGAACGAGGTCTGATTCCCGGCGGCTCCCTGAGTGCGCTGGCTGCACCGACGTCGACGAAGGTGTTTGCAAGAGCTTGCTGAGGTGACTATAATAGTTATTGCATTTATAAATTTCTTCTTTTCCATTAAGTTGTAAGATAGTTATAACTGTATTCTTCAAAATTCAGTCAATGTATTCATTTAAAGTTTAAAAAAAAAACCTGACACCGTATAAACGACTGATGCGGTACAAAAAGAAATTAATAATAATAAAAATAAATTTGATTTCTAATAAATACAGAATATAGGTGTTTTCAACCACGCGCACGCATTCTTACCCTTAATATAACGCATACATACAATTACAATTTTACACATAAAACATTAAAGTTTTGGGAGTGCTTAGAATTTTATCTGACAAAAAATGGCTTCAACATAATCACTTTGGCACGCTGCATTTAACGAAAAAAAAAAACATTAAAAAATAAAAATAAATGCAGAATACGTGCCATACCAATTAATATTTTTTTAAATAGGCTATGTGTGGATATTTATAAATTAACTATGGCTAACTAAGCGCCTATACCTTTTTATCTAGTGTAATCTATTTAGTCTGTCCCTGGCGTCGTCACGTGATTTAGTAACCGAAATATTATAATATATTACTTTCTAAGTTATTTTCTGCGTATAAAATAATAGGTTCCACAAAAGGCACCATCAGTATTTTTATGGTGATTCAATGAATTTTTTTTATACGCCAATATTAAAGCATTAATTTATAATCTATCACTACCAGTGATATCATAGCTAAAAATAATTTTAAATTTAGAATGTTTATGCTCTTTAAGAATAACGTTTAAATAATTAAACGATATATTTATATTTCATTAAGTTACGACAGAATTTTTTATTTGTCGAACATTTTTAAATATTTATATTTAAAAACAATTTTAATTGAATTAGTTTATAATGCGTATCATATATTAATAGAGAAAGTACAAAGGCAACAATGTAATTTATAAAAGTATAAGAATCGAAAACAAAAACACAAGCAAAAAAACTTCAAAGATTTCAGGCAGATGGTTCAGATATTTGGAATTATTATATTTATGAGAATAAGAAAAATAATTATAAAAATAAATAGTATTTGAAGAAAGAAGATCATTGTATACATTTGATAAGAGAAAAAAATAACCTGGAATGATTTTTGGAGTTGTACATTTTTTTAAACATTCTAATTAGGTACTAACATTTAATTGATATACTTTTATGTTTTAATGTTTAGAAAGCGTTTATTTGAAAAATTTTGAAGCTGTCTTTTTATAAGGTTCCTAATTTCCTGTTTCAGATGAAAACGTCTCCTTTAGTATACTTGTAATAATTTAACAATCTATCTATGTTAAGGAGATAAGGGACAGACAATGAACAATATAATAATGAATACCGTCATATAAAAAGTGTCCTTGAACGATTCGAATCAAATAAATTATTAACAAAAAAAAAAAAGCTTTATCTTCTATTTTGTATTATAAGACGCTTTCTGTGTGACGGTTAAGTCATTTTTAAAACTAACTATAATATATAAACAATGCATCACATCACTTCACTGTAGCGTCCTTTTGTCATCGCTATCGACTTCCTTCTAACGAAGAATTCTATCAAAAATGGCGGTTTCAACTGTCACTTTGACATTTGTGATGACTATCGTATCAACAATTACTAAACACATAAAACACCGAAAAGGTAATCCCAACATTATTATTTAATTAATTATGTTTAAAAATGTTCGTGTATATTGCTGGTTGATGGCTTATTAATAACTAATATATAATCTGTGTTTGTTTTAACATGTAACTATTGTTGAGAGTTTTAGTAAATACTTTTTGATGTGTACTTTATGTTAAGTCTAAAGCGGTGCGATGACTACTACATTAAGATATATTAAATGGAATTCTCAGTAGATTGCATTCATTGAACTGACCGTATGATTACATAATAACTTTTTCTTGAGTGACTGGAATTAAAATAGAATTAAGTCAATTACTTTTTACGATTAAAAATAAATAACGTTAATCGATTTAGTTCAAGACTGTTTATTTGGTGCTAATTTCCAAATTGGTCTAGACATTTTATTTGCCAAAGAATTAATAATAAAAATATTAAAATTGCCGGGAATTTCGTTTGAATGCAGTCTAATAAGATATATAATTTAAATGTTATGTATACAACTTAATACAATTGTGTTATTAATATATTTATTTTTTGTTTATACTCATTTATTGTTGGAAATTCAATCAAAGTGTAGCACCTAACTGTCTCAACACCTTACTATCTGTAAACATGAACCAGCCACTGAAGGGATTTAGATGTACAAGGAAGAATTTTGGGTATATTTAACAATCGTATCAAAATCTAATAGCACTTTAGTTTTCCAACAATATATAAGTCAACGCTCTTGTAAACGATGAGCGAAATATTCAACAGTCAACTCCGGGTAAAGTATCACAATTTGGCAACTATTTCCATGAAATATAAGTCACATATTCACGTCACCCAGGCTCGCCACACCCAGCGACGCAGATAGGTGACGTCACGAAGTTTACACGTCACATGCACGTGAACTTCAGAATTTTCAGTTTGGAAATTCTTAGCACTAATCGGCTCCGGGCGGTTTTCACACATTTGAACTAGATTACTTTTCGACACAGTCGATAATGAACGGCGACGTCGATGTCGTCAGGTGAAATTAGCTCGTATCGAGACGCGACAGGGGTGGACATCGCTAGCACCGGTCGGCGTCCGGCGGCGTCGCGAGGTAGGCGTCTGCCCGCTTGTGCTCGATCAGCGCCTTCACCGTCGACGTGTCCGCGGGCAGCTCGGACTTCTTCCTGAGGAGGGGCTTGCTGGCGTTGTAGTTCTGTTTCCGGGCCTGGAACGAGGTTCGGATACAGTGATCGGTGTCGATCGACTTGCAACGGCAGCCAGTGAGTAAAATATGAGTCACAGTACGCACGTCGAGCGCGTCGGGCTCGAGGGCGGGCGCGGGGTGCGCGGGCGGCGGGTGCGCGGGGGCGGCGGGCGGCGGGCGGGGCGGCGCGCGCGCGGCCGGGTTGGCGGCGGCGCGCGCCTCCAGCTTGTGCCACAACTCCTCGCGCTGCAGCATCCTCTCGCGCTCCCTGAGGGGGATAAATAATAAATGAGCCATTTATTCCATATTTCTGTAATAATAATAATAATAAGAGGGAGAGGCCTCCTCCGACTTCTTCCATAACTCCCTATACCTTATTCTGCGTTTGTGTTGAGGTATAGCAATTTAGAAAATTTTAGGCCACATGTCGTTTTTATTACGAGCATATTTATATATCTAAGTTGATATTTGAAGGTAAATTTAAAAGTTACATATTCGTTTATAATGGAGTTCTTCTAGGTTAATAGAATATTTGTAATTTTTACTTGTGATACTGTAAGCACGTCCACAGATAATGAAGAAATGACGGAAGCGACTCACTTCTGTTTCTCCTGCTTGTACTGTTGCGTGCATTCATCGAACAGCTTCTGGTTCATCTCCATGAACAGTTTGAGTGCGTTGTACACCAGGCCGTGTATGGTCTTGTTCCAGTGACTCTTCGTGTTCCGGTAGAGGGACGGGAACATGATCGGCAGAATGTGCGTCGCGTTGTCCGATATCAGCGACATTATGTACTCGTTGTTCCAGTAGTACAGAGCACGTTCTGCGACCTACGGAGATTTAGAGAATAATTGTAAAATAACTTTACTACTATTTGTTGTAAATACATTTATTTTTATGATTTATTTGTAATCAAAAACTAGTTATTAAGAGCTAATTAAGCTCTACGTATAATTAATCTTATACAATGACAAATCACCACTGCCTTTTTTGTGTCTTATTGAATAAATATAATTTTGACTTGAATAGACATTGTATAATGTTTTATCTGTATAGTGAAACAATTAATTTATAATATGAAAATTACAGTTATTTATTAACCCTTACTTGCCACACCTCTGTAGAATTAGGTACCACCATAGGGTAGATTTGTACCCCAGTGACAAAAATTGTTATAAAAAATGAAAAATATTGTAAAACATATTGAAAGCTTTTTTAAAAGATTGTTTACATTATATAGCAAAAAATAAAATTTAAGAACACTAAAAAAATGCTAAGGCCAACAAAAGTGGAAAAATGACTATTTTCCTCAATAGGCCTGGGGTAGTTTTGTACCCCAAGGTGGCAAGTAAGGGTTAATATCGTACAATTATAGTATTTATAGATAATATAAATAAAAACCTGAAAGTGTGGACTGGAAACACATTTGGCGAGCTGCCTGAACAGCGGATCCATGATCTTCTGAAACTCCGCCGGCTCTATCACGTCCAGAATCTCCTCCATTTCGTTGAGAAACATCACCTCCTTGGGTGAATGTGTCTTCGGCCAATATTTTAATAACGCTCTGAAAATTAAGAACAAAACTTCATTATTGATTTGTAATATTGACTTGAATATGTTAGTAGAATAAGAAGACTATTCCTCTAATCTTTAGTTGCAAAACAATTACTACTGACAAACTATTGTCCTACCGATCTACGCAATTGAGAGAGAGAGAGAGAGATAGTTTGTGTGCGTACACAATTTATATTATTTATATATTATATTTGAGTTATTTTATAGCTTTTCTTTTATGTATAAAAAATATAATTAAGATATTTTTTGGCTTGTGATTAATAGTTAAATGAATATATACATAGCATCAGCTATATAAGTATATATGTTACCTAACGACAGGTTGCGTTAACGACGGATCCTTCTCCAGGAACTGTACGACGCAGTAGGCCAGCTGCGGATGGTACACCGATAGCGATTTCACTTTGTGCAGTGGTAACAGCACCTGGCAACACATTACGAAAATGTTAAAGTATGTATATGTAGTAAATAAAAATATGAGAAAAAACTTTTTTTAATGATAAATTATGACAAATTATAACAGTATTAAATTCTATATCGAATAGTGTGGGGAATTCATAAGTATTGTTTATCAATAATGTTGTCTTAGGATAGTTAGAGAGACATAGAGTTTTCCTCGCATTATTATTACTAAATTAAATAATAATTTGAAGATAAACGAATAAATAAAACCAGAATAAAATAGAAAAAAAGAATAATAGAACGTTTAAATAATGTATAAGATTGAATACAATAACGTTGTTGAATAATAAATTCATATTTCATGACAATCTCTTAATTTTCGTAAGAGATTCTTTTACTTAATTAACAGTATTGTTTAACTTAACAATTTTACATTTGTTCTGAATAATAAAGAAAAGAAAATAATGTTTAAAGCCATCCACGTTAATAATAAAATAAAATATTCACCCTCAGTAGGAAAAGTTTGTGTTCCTCCTTGAGCGGCAACGCGAAGCCGTTGATGATGGAGCCGAGTATCTCTAGTAATTCTGCGATGCCGTTATGATGCTCAGTTTCGTATATAAACCTAAGAAAACACAAACGATCAACAAAAACGAATCGAATACACGTCAGACTGACGGTGGAAAAATGCCAGTCATTGTTCTGCGAATCAATTGCGGATAAACAAATCGTAATTTTAGAATACCAGCGGTGTATTAGATATTCTAACTTCAAACAACATTACTTTGTATTGTTGTATTCTAGTTTTAAAGGTCAGTGAGCCAGTTTAATTACAGCCACAACAAACGAGAAACATAACATCTTAGTTACTATGTGAGGAATGGATAATTTTTATATGTGCTGTGGTGACCACTCACATCAGTTGGGCTATTTGACGGGTAGTCTATATATTTTATATTAAAAACAAAAAGTTGATTAACACATTTTACGTATACCTTTTACATACTAGACGTAAAGTAATATGATAAACAAAGGAATGCTAGAAATGACCTTTCGCACGTCGATTTTACTATTAATAAAAAAAAAATAAAACTATTTTGACTACTTCGTCAGCAAGTGGCTTGCTTACTGCAGATGCAGTGGCTTAGTCGGGTCAATTCGAGTTCCGGGTTGGGTCAAATACATATTGTTTCATTCAAAAATCCCTTAGTAACGGCTCGAAGTTTCGAATTACATAAGGCACTAATTAATAACTTTACTTTATAAATATTGTTAAGCCGGTGACTGGTTAAACAATGCTGTCTTTTTTTTTTTTTTTATAGTATAGGTTAGTGGACGAGCATGTGGGCCACCTGATGGTAAGTGGTCACCAACGCCCATAGACAGTGGTTTGTATATTTCTTAAAAAAAACAACATCACCACTGCGCCACCAACCTTGGGAACTAAGATGTTATGTCCCTTGTGCCTGTAATTACACTGGCTCACTCACCCTTCAAACCGGAACACAACAACACAAAGTACTGCTGTTTTGCGGTAGAATATCTGATGAGTGGGTGGTACCTACCCAGACGAGCTTGCACAAAGCTCTACCACCGAGTGTCTTTTTCTTTCGAATGTCAAATCAATAATGTTAGAAAGAGAGTTTAACTAGACAGCTGCAATTTTATAAGTAAGGCCGTTAGAAATTTTGGACATTAAATAATTTATATTATAATTGAACAGACGTTAGAAAACAAATCAAATAAAAAAAAAATAAAGAGCGTTTTTTTTTTTTAAATTAAAATAAAAGCTTTGTAAATGCACACATCTATGTGATCCGTTTGCATATTTTTAAGTGGTGGTGGTCACGAAATACTGCCATTACGATTATAATAGAAGCGATTGGTAAATAACAGTTAACGATGTGTATCATTTTATAAATTATATGACATTATACGATTAAAAAAAGTCATGGTCCTTCGGATCGTTTCGTTACATACATGGTCACATCACATCATGAATTATTTTAGAGCGAGCAGTGTCTCAATGTTCCGGGTTCGAATCGCGGGTTAAAGTTATTGTCCCTAAAGTTCTCAACAGGGAATGGCTGCAGCTCATCTCACTTCCTCTTTGCGTATCGCCCCACCTAAGAAATGTTACGTGGAAATAGGTACGCAATCACCCCTGTGTTTGCGCATACACTTTTTCATTAAAATTTATTCTTCAGTTGGCTATCCGTTGAGAATATTAATTACACAAAGGTTAAAGGCAATATAACCTGTATTGCTTAAGACCTTAAAGGAGATGTGGGTAAATTGTAGAAATATTTGTCGAACGAGCCGAGCGAAATGGCGCATCGTGCAGACACGCCTTATCCATTTCCCCATTTGTACATTTACATATAAATTGAAGACTTTTTCATTCTTTTCACTATTGTTTATACAATATCCCGAATTATTATTACGATACCTTTTTGAAATAAGGCAGATGTAATGCATTACTTATTACAGAATATTATAGAATTACACTGAACTGAACGTCTGGGTTTTAAGTGCAGACACACACGCGAAATGTTCCCAAAAATGCTTTTATAGTGCGTATTAACATTACGTACGGTCTATTTCATATTCGAAGTTACAATGTGTTTTTAAATATATGTACATGTTTGTACATTTTCATGTTTAAGAACAATTACTACTTCATTGTAATTTTGGATAATGACGTTTTTGTTATGTGCAAAATAAAATTCGAGAAAATTCCATAGTTATCGGTGCGGTCATTTAGTATGTATTATAACTTGTTACAATTCGTATCTTCCAAACTTAGTTGTTTGTCTAAATAATATTGAATCACAGCTTTGATCAATTCGATCACCATACAGTGTTTTGTATCTCAATCACACGAAACAAATCGTTAAATTTAGTCAAAACAGTCTTGTTTTATTTCTGACATAATTCGATTTTAAAAGATATTAACGATATCTTCTTACAATAAGATTGGATGATAAATTACATAATTATCAAGTAAACATGTCAGAGAAGCGATAAAAGTATACATATACTGGTATCAATAATATTATTATTTAAATAAACAAGCCCTTTTTTGACTTTATTCTACCATTTGTTTCGTGTACATTGATGACCCAATACAATTCGAATAATAGAAGCTAAACTACCGATCCTTTTATTATAAATATTTCATAATATTATATAAAAATATAATAAACTCGTCGTGAGAATATAACCACGTAGCATAGCAGCTCACAAGTAGCTGACGGATATATTTCCTGAAGCAGGACGTCGAGTAGTCGATATATATATATACCACTTACCTATAGAATACGTTATTGATTTGTTTCCGTATGTAAGCGCGTAGAACTAAGAACTTTCCGTATATCCTGTGCAGAGTTGTCTTGAGGAAGTCACGCTCTCGCGGATCCTCCGTGTCGAACAGTTCTAGTAACTGAAAAAAAGAATCACAATCTCAATACTGACAGGTAAACTTATATAACTTTTTCGACGTCAAATCATCAAATACTTCCTGTTTGGTTGGAGAAATATAGACCTTTAGAAATATAGACTTTATGGTATAGTAATGATTGGCCGACATAATAAAGCCTTAGCAGCTTGGGTTGCGTGTGTTCCCGATCGAGGTCTGTGTTATTGATCTCGAGCGTATGTCACGTGGGGTCGTGCTAACAGATAATTGGATGATCAGACCCAGGCGATGGTCCGAATAAGACGGATATAATATTGAGCTAAGTCAGAACATAGTGAATACGACATAGTACATTGGTATATAATATAGATTCCACATTAAAAAAAAAGAAGATCTTAAATCAGGTATATTTATGCATAGTGAAACTATTATAGCGCACTAAATTTAATTTGTTGTAGAACATGGAATGAAAAAAGTGTTTTTTAATGTCATCTACAAAGTCACGCTAATTATTTTTTTATGTATATTACCCGGATTTACACCAGTCTGGTTAATGTATATAAGGCCACTATGAAACTAAATATTATTGCTCATATCTATACTAATAAAAAGCTGAAGAGTTTGTTTGTTTGATCCGGCTAATCTCAGGAGCTATTGGTTCGAATTTAAAAATTATTTTTGTGTTGGATAGTCCTTTTATCGAGGAAGGATCTAGGCTTTTTGTATTTATTATATTTTTATTAATTATACGCGGGGGACCTGTATTATTATTTCGAGGTATTTTTTAATTAGTATATTTTCATGGTAAGTTAAAGTAAAGGGAAGATTAAGCGACTTAATTCAATGTTTCTCTTTCAGACATTGTTAATTTGACATTCGAAAGAAAGAGACATCGCTTAACTAATTACCAGCTAAACTACTTCTATAAGTGTATATAATATACGGAATGTATTTTATCAAAATACTAACACATATATATTAGTTACTAAATATAAAGCTCAAACGGAATAAACAAACGCTAAAACAATTTCAATATTAATATTGAAAATTTCGTCGTCATATTTTAAATGTCACCATCCAATAAAAAATGAACTATTTCGGGAACACACACGAAATAAATGAGCATAATAGTTATTTTCAAGTAAAACAGGCACTCACGAACACATACATAATATATACAACAATATTATGAAACATAAAATAAATCAATATGGCTATAATATTATTGCAAATATTGTATGTAAATTAGATAATGAAAACGAATACAAATTACTGAACATATTGCTGCGAACAAACACAATACAAAACCTATGTACATGTGTGTAGAAGTATGTTTAAAAACATTGTCATTAACGATTTATACGCATAACTATTAAAGCCATTGTTAGCTAAGTCTGAAAAGCGCTTTATTAGAAAATGTCAACAGTTGTATGTGAAAACAGCTTTCATCAAATTAATAAAATCATATATGAGCAAAAAGAACTCAATACTAGACTAATGTATATAAAACGTTTCCGAGAAGTTTTTAGTATATAATATCATTATATAAATAATTGCACTTTTAAGTTTCACCTGCTTTAAATATAAACAATTCACGTGACAAGCATGTTTTTTGTGTAATTAAATACATAGACAGCCCTCAAATTTTTACATTGGAATTTTTTCACAATTATAATGTGAATAAAAATTGCTCTAGTAAATTACACCGTTGTCCTGCTCATAATACATATATTATTATTATGTATTAAGACGTTTTGTTTCTTACGTCTTTATAAATAAATATTCGACGTAGTATAAGGGTTGCCAACAGACGAGTATATTACAACACTACAATCGGAGCTGTTTTCTAATTAATGACGCACGAGCGCTCCAAACAGTTCAATGACTTGTAGGTTAATGTAAAGAAAAACAAAATTATTTAAAGATTTCAAACCGAACATAAATGCAGCTTTAAAGGACAAGCGGATTAATATTGACACTGTGTAAACATTTTGTTACATACAATATTATGTCGCTGTAATAACAATGACAGAACACTTCTTCAATGTCTTATAAATATTTTCATGAATATAAAAACGAGATAAAGAAAAAAAAAAGATTTATTTATCTTCTTACGGCCTTATTCATAAACGTTGCTTTGTTACTGTTTAGCTAAACACTGATTTGTCTCTTTCTGTCATTATTGATTTGACATACGAAAGAAGAAGGCAAAATATTGTTTAACTAATCACCAGTTAAATAAAGTTTATGAATAAGGCGGTTTATCTATACTAATATAATAAATTCGCAAGTAACTCTGTCTGTATGTTACGCTTTCAGGGACATACCAGTGACATAGACACTGGTACTGAAAAAAATATTAACCATCCCTCACATCGCCAATACGGCAGCAACCTTGGGAACTAAGATGTTATGTCCCTTGTGCCTGTAATTACACTGTATATCGTAATGAGAGCAATATTGTTAAAATGAAACTTTAGTAGTTCATCGTTAAAACGAGACTTGATTTTGTATTAATTACTTTGGTCGTTTATAATTCACGACTTATTTTTAAGCCTAACATGCGCCCCTCACACGAAGTCGCAGGCGGAAACTATACCATAAACATTTGCGTAAATACCGACAGCACAATAACTGGACGAAATTTCTCGATCGAACGAACGAATCTTGAACGCATACCGTACGAAAAATAATAAGCGTTTTTATGATTTTTATATACAAGACATTGTGATAATTTTAGCACGTTATTATATAAATAGCAAAGATTCCAATATGAACTGGTGACAAGGACGAAAAGACGTTCCTTCATTAATGAATGACGCACGGCAGGCGTGTCACACGATTTTCCATTAGCTTATTAGGGACCGTCTGTTTGTCGGTACTTGTAACTAGATAAGGGTAGACAAGATTTTTAATCTATTACTATTTGGCTGTTTCACATAGAAACGTTGTGAAGTTACGACCTTTTTAAAATTATTGGAAAATATTTTCGAGAAGCTTTTAACACTTCATTTCACTGTCTAGACAAAGTATACTTATGTGATAAAGTATCCTTATTATGTATAATGTTATGGTCTGCGATGTATGTATACTCTATCCTAAATTTAATTAAAATATGTCCGGTCATTCGACGTAATTTGTGTCAAACACAAAATTTTTCATTTACAGAATTAGAACGATAAGAAAGTCATGTGTATATTTAAAAGACTATATCGAACTCTAAATGCTATTTAATTTTTATAATCTGTAGAAAATTTTAACATGTTAAAAAATAATCATGTATAACCTTGTAAGAACTCGAACAAAAATATTTACATTACAAAAAAAAAAGAACTAGCAACTAAACCGGAGACGAGAATAACGCGAAACACGGTAGCGATGTTCTCAAATAAATATACATATTTTATTACGGCCATAATGAACACCGTCGAAGCATACAAATGAAAAAGACATAAAGAGGCGAGTTTGCCTTCAATCATTCACTCCGCGGTCAAGGGCGGTCCGACGTGCTAACACATGTACAACACATCCTAGCTCGTTACAGTACTTACGACTATACAGATATCGATTTCATCGATCGTACGTGCGGCAAAAGTTAGCGTCGAAATGTTTATGTACCTAAATACGCACTTGCTACTTTTCTAACAGTCTTAATACAAGAGAAATTACGTGGAACGGAATTTTAGATTGAATGTGTGATTAAAATAGTGCGAAGAAAATATTTTATAAGCTATTTCCAAAATTGACTATTTTATCGTTTCATTTTGTATGGTCGCTTGATTTACACAAAATTATATATACTAAAATATGGATCATAAATAGTCGTATTAGTCACAAAAGCTTACAATGTTTTTGGCAAATATGATTTTATTGAATGCTAACGAAATTGGTCTGTAAACATACAAGCCATTCACATTTATTATGGATTTTTTCTAGAAAAATAATAGACACACACTTTGAAACTATATTAAAATTGTATTACCTGCAATACAAATTTCTGGTCGATGTACTTTTTGGCAATGTTGGGCTGAAAGTCAGGCGATTCTAGAAGACGAAGGAACAACTCGTAGACGAGCTGAAGGTGGGGCCATGCTGCTTCTAGCGTTGGTTCGTCCTCTTCCGGATCAAATTCAGCACCGTTCGGATTTGACGACGGCGGTAATGTTCGGAATAAATTTGTTGCAAACTGTGGAAGAAGAGAGATTATCGGTAAATACGCAAAAACTTGTTATGCTAATAATGCCACGACGATCTACGATTATTCTACGTTATTCGTAGTGAAATACAAGGTTATTTCATAATAGCACTTTGAACGTTAAATAAATAGAAATGTTTAAAATAATTTAAATGCAATGTATAACTAATTGCCCTTGGACTAAATACATTTCAACAGTGATCAAGAAAAATATTGACATAGAAATAGGTAAACTTTAATGGTTCATATACATAATACTATAAACTCAATCGAACTTGTTGATTTTTCTTCTTGTAAGACACGAGGGTTTTCCTTATGTTGGTTATATATAAGAAACATGACTATAAGAGCGATTGTAATGGTTAAAAAATTAATAATATAAAGTTTATATTTTAAAAAGAAAATCTAGTAGTTCAACAGCGTAATAAACTCATCAGAGTCAAACCTTAAGTTTGTAAAAAACGGTAAAATGGAACGAAACCCTCTAGAGTTGCAGTACACTTCAAACTTAATAGTAAAATTATTGCTCTAGTAATATAAATAAAAGCAACGCTATAAAATATTGAAATTCAAAAGTTTTTAAGACGTTTTACAATAGCGACAGTATAATTTTCTATACAAAATCGCAAAGTAAAGGACATCCTAGACAGAAATGAGCACAAAGAATTTCATTCAGATTCAAAAGTTAAGCAAGCAGGTTGAATGAGTCGGCCTTTTATTTTTAGTCTCAATGTTAGGCAAACACTTTGCTTTAGCTGTTATGGAGATTTAGGTCACAGTCAATGTCATTTGAGAGTGCAAACCGTCAAAGTGCTGTTCCAATAATCTCTTTTTTAATGCGTTTTATAAATTAGGTCAGAATGCAGCTGGTACGAAGAACAATCATTAAAGTTATATAAAAAGCAGGAGCACATTTATATAAATGGATAACACCTGAGACTTTATCGGGTAATAAGATATAATTGACCTACTTTGTAAGTATGTTTTTTAACAAAAACGTATGTATGGTTAACAAAACAATATTAACTAATGAAAAACAATTTATTTCATATGTTCTGAAACGCTTTGGTTCCGACATGTTTCCTTTTCATTTGTCACGTGTAGCCACTTAATTAACCCTTACCATGTTAACCGCCTCCGGGTAAATAGCTTCTGTGATGACGCCCCGCTGCGAGGTGACGTACTCGACCATCTCGAGCAGGGCGGCTCGTTTCACTTCCTTCCATTTTAAGTCCGACAGCGGTTCATCCGCAAAGTCGAATAGTAGACAACACTGTCGCAGTTTCTGCACGAATAGCTGCTCCTGCTCAACTGTCGGTGCATCTGTTAAAAGTATAATTTAATCAGAAAAGAAAGAGAAGAAAAAACTTAAACATTAACAAAATGGTATTAATGAGTTTCAAAGAGTCTTGTTAGGCAATGTTAGGAAGTTACATGACTGAGTCTAAGTTTTTTAATTTAAAAAGTTTTTACTCCAATTATGTTTCAATAGAAATAACGATATAAATTCGTACCTACGCAATTATTGTTTTTTTTTTTTATGAACAAATCTAACATTGTCAATGTTAGATGTAAGTGTTACTAGAGTTGGAACATAATGGGATCATTACTACGATACTATCGTGTCCGACTGTAGGTGTCGCAATAGTTTCATATTGAAGTGTGTACCGTCGACTGACCCATCAACTGAGCTTGTCTAATGTAATTGAATTCCTGCATTGGTGTAATGGAAACAATGTCAGTCATGTAATTGTGTTCATTTTATATTTTGTCACGCCTTTGAAACTATTTCTCAACCTTGAAATCTCATATCGAACATTATAGCTTACTGTTATCATATTTTTAGACTTACCAAATGAATAAAATAAACAATATCGTAAAACGCCAAATCGGTAAATACGTAACATATTTTAGTTGAATTTATCTAAACAAATAAAAAAAACTCGTAAAAGATATTTGTACCCAGATGCTATTTTGGAAAATAAACATTTATCTAAGCAATTTATTTTAAATATAAGTCTCAAACTCTTATGTTTTGCGTTAAAACATGGTGATAAGTACATACGATAATCCGGGTTCATAAGCGAATATGATCTAAACTTAAACATTTCACGTTAAATCAGGCACATGATCTCAATTTAAGTGATTAAAATGTTGCAGGTGAACAAGTCGGATAAGAATGAAGTACATATTTATATTAATGCGTCAAATCCGACAGTCTTGTATTAAGGGATAAAGTCATAATATACGAAGTGTAGGGCGAAGGACGTCACATTCCATTACCCGTGCCTATACTTATAATTTTATTGTAGCCGTCAACTGCCGGCCAACGATCGGTCGATATATTTCTGCGGCGGTCTCGCCATTTGCTGAACTAAATTGCTTCAGCAAAAGAAATATAATTCGTCACAAGTATTCGCAGTTTGTTTTCTTCGCTACGCAACTCGTATTTGATTATGGAACATGCATGGTCGATAAAGTCATTGACACGTCAGAAGCACCCGCAAACTATTCCGTTTCACCAGAACATTTTTTGGTCTGATAACACGCTAGTTAGTCGGCCACCGATATTTTTAAGAATATATAAAACTGTGCTGATGTAATTTTATAAGATGTAGTGGATAAATAAAATAACAATTTGTTATTCGACGAACCTTTGAGCAACGGCAGCTGTACCATCAAGCTCTCTTTGTCATTATTAGGAGCTGGTGGGCGCTCGGGCGAAACGGCGACAGTGGCGACAGCATTTACGGGTGGTGGCGGAGAGCGCGCATCCGGAGGCGACGGCGCCTTCTGAGGCCCTTGGCCTTCCATACCGAATAGTGCGAATCGGAACGCGCGCGCTACGTCAGATACGCTCTCGGAGCGCTTGGTGCCCTGGTTGGCGACAAGATCGAGACCGGAATGGAACGACGGCGACTTAGGTATCCCAAGTGGCGAGACAGCGCGGCGCGGCTTGGTCTCAGCGGCGGCGAACATAGCGCGAGAGGGCGCGCGCGCGGCCGGCCCGGCGTGGACCATCGCAGGCGGCGGCCGGCAGCGGCATCCGAGCGGGAGCCGGCGGCGCCGGGACCGGAGCGAGCTGCGGGGGCGGCCGGACTGGAACGCGTCTCTGCCCGCACCCGCGCCGCCGCGATGGGTGCGCGCGCACTCGCTCGCCCCGCACCGCCTCACCCGCAAGCATCATGCAACCTCCGTTACCACTGCCTCCGACCCTTTTACACAACATATCACTATGCTTACGGAAGTGAGTTATTATTTTCACATTATGTTTAGCCGTTCAGGTGCTTTTTTGTATATCTGCAATAATGAATATCGTCGTCGATTTTTAATCGATTTTAATTTAACATTATTTTATTGATATGTGTATAGTATGTAAAAGTTTAAAGATCACAAAAATTGTCTTTTCTATACATTTTTTTATCTTCTCAGTTGACCAAGTAATCATTTTACCATAGCACATCTTTATAAATCATTCTTATCTAGTAATTATTAGAAATGGCCTATAATCAATATGCTAAGTAAAACAAAATCACGTGATCTTATAATCGGACAATAAGACCATAACGTGGCAATGTCAAACAAATCGCAGGTTTCTAGCAACATTATTTAAAACTTTTCGACATCATAAATATATAACCAACCCCTTGGAAGAATTTTTCCAGGAATCACTGAGGGACTAAGTTTGTTTGGTTGTCTGAGGGTCGAACCAGTAGACAAGGGGAGCATTCTTGTGGCAGACAAGTTCCCCCTTGATTAAACCATCGATCGGCTATGGGCTTTAAATATCCTGACTCATGCTTAAAAGGGACTTTATGTAAATCACCCAACTATGTAATGTTTTATGTTTACATACGATGTCAACAACCAGATGGGTTTTTTATTCAAAGATTGTCATTCAACATCCTTCAACGTCCTTTACTTATATGCAATCATTGACAATTGAATATATATTATAAACATGTAAAAATTGGACTGGTGTCGCTTTTTTAATATCAATATATAACTGTGAAAAAGATGATTAGATATATATTACACTAGTTTCCGCTCGCGACTATGTTTGAGGGAAGGGTGTATGTTAGATAAACTATGTGGTAAGTCTGGGTATAAGCTATCTCTATTTCACATTTCATTCAAAACCCTTCAGTAGTTTTTACGCGAAAGAGTTACAAAGATCCGTCCATCTTCATACTTTCACGTTTATAATATTAAAAGTACGATTATGCGTTTTTAATCAAGTAATATGTTCCTATTATGTTTACAAATTTGGGAAATAATATGTCGAATTCATAGCAAACTCGCATGGAATCAATCGCATTTAAGAGTTTAACTATTATTATATAAAATCGTGTTGTATTCATTTGTAGTAGATATAAAATAATAACAGACTTGGATAGATACGATACTATCGCAAATGTGATCATTATCTTATCGCATTTCCAGTTTAATAACAATCAAATAAACGTTTATTAAACAAAACAATATACAAACGATCGGCTTGCATTCGGATGGATAAAGCTTTTTGGTCACGTGTCACGTAATCACGAGGAAATGTATTTTTTTTTTAAAAATTTTTTAGATAAAATTTTGCAACCTTGTAAGTCAATAAATTTGACTTAGGCATAAATATGATAATGGTGATAGTCCTCGGGATCGATATCGGCCATGGCATTCTCTCGTCCATAATCCGATGGGACGGGAAAACGACACGACCGGGGAGAGTTCAGGCGCAGAATTAACGGCTTTATGGGCTTTCCGAGAAAACTTATTCATCTTCCTTTTATTTAATTCGTTTTTCTTCTTAGAAAAATTTGACTTTAAAATACATTTGTTTATAAAAACAATAGAATTGCTGATCTGTATTCAGTTGATTTGGTTTGATTAACTATATTTCATTCATGAAATATATAAATAAATAATAAACATATAATATACTATTAAAAACACTAAAATAAGATATAACTTCTTGGTGGTAGGGCTTTATGCAAGCCCGTCTAGGAAGGTACCATTAACACATAATATATACTACCACCAAGCAGCAATGCTTATTTATTGTTGTGTTCTAGTTTGAAAGATTAGTGAGCCAGTGTAACTACAGGGGGAACATGGGACGTAATATCTTGGTTCCCAATTCAATGGTGCATTGATGTAAGCGATGAGCAACATTTTTACGATGCTATATAACATGACCACTTACCATGAGTTGGTTATTTGCTAGTTAAAATAGGTAGTTTTTAAATAAAAAATGAAAGAAACAAAAACGTTCAATGTTATTATTAGGTCCTTAGATATGAAATTGGCGTTTTGTACAGGAGGAATATAAAGTCAATTTTTTTTTTGTAAAATGTATTTAATTAATCAATGTTGTTGTTATCTATGCACTTTTGCCATCTCATAGATAGTTCATTGGTCCCTTTACTAAAAAAACATGGGCGCTAGAATCAATAAACTCTTTGAAGGCGGTTTGGACTGCCGCATCGGAGTTGAATTTTTTTCCTTGTAAGAATTTGTCCAAATTCCGGGATAAATAGTAATCTGTTGAAGCAAGGTCCGGGGAGTACGGTGGATGTCGCAGACATTCCAATTGTAGCTCATCTAACTTAGTGGTTGTTGGTTGTGCAGTGTGTGGTCTTGCGTTGTCGTGAAGGAGCAGTGGCTTAGAGCGACTGACCAATCTCGGTTGTTTAGCAGCTAGTTCTTCCTTCATGGTTTGCATTTGCTGACAATAGATATCTGCCGTAATCGTTTGGCTAGATTTTAGAAAGCTGTAGTGAACGACACCGGCGCTAGTCCATCAAACACTCACAAGTATCTTTTTCTGAGTCAATCTTCGTTTAGGGCAGGATTTGGCTGGGTCTCCAAGGTTCAGCCATTGCGACGAGCGCTTCCGATTATCGCACAGTATCCACTTTTCATCACAAGTAATGATTCGATTTAAAATCCCTTCATTATTGTGTCGGTTGAGCAAAGTAACACAGCAGTCGACGTGTGTTTGCAAGTTCGATTCAGTCAATTCATGAGGTACCGATCGTTCAACTATTTTTACTTTCCCGATTTGCTTCAAGTGGATGAATTCAGTTTTATCACTTACCCCGAAACCTGCAGCTATCTCTGAAGTGCTTTGTGATGGATCCGCTTCCACAATAGCCTTCATTTTCATTATCATTTTTCTTCATTTTCCACTTTGGTCTCCGGCCGTCCACAGGGTTGGTTCTGAAGGTCGAAATTTCCAGAACGAAAACGTTGAAACCAAAAACGTACCGTGCTTTCTTTTGCGACACCAGCGCCGTACACATAATTAATCCTTCGAGCTGTTTCTGCAGCACTGGTGCCACGGTAGAACTCGTACTCGTAATATACCGATATTTCATGTTTTCCATTGACCGGTAATAAGCGACGTCAAAGAAAAAAATAATGAGGAAAAAACAAATGAATGACTGTTTTCAAAACTCAAATGTACCAGCTAAATGAATTTATAAATACGAATTTGGAATTCTTAACCAAAGAGGAGATATTTCAGATCAAAGTGGTCAGTACGACAAAACGCTAATTTCATATGAAAGGACTTAATATTATAATTTAACAAATATTTTTAGGTATTTGGTATGAATACGACATAGCAGAAAAATACCACACAGAGGTTTAAAATTATGTTAAATCTGCATGTATCATATCAAAACAGTGTTTCAAACAAATATTTTTCAGTTAAATTTATTGAAAGAACAATTAGTAATATTTTCATATGTGACTAATGTTATTCATTTATAGTTTCTTTATTCTCTGATTATATTAAGTAAACACAAAAAAAAAGATAGTGCACGATTGAATTAAAGATTTAACTTCTTGAAGAACATACTTTTCTTCTACTTGAAGAAAAGTATGTTCTTTAATAAATAAAATCCCAAAATCTTAATAACCGTCTTTCTACTCGAACCTACCTACATTAAAATAGTTTGGTCATTAGAAATTTGACCACAAAACGTGAATTCGTTTTTGGGTTTTATCTGCTCGTTAATTGCTTCCGAGGGCAGAGACATGGGATGAGAAATGTAAAGAAAATGTCAACGTAATGTTTAACGGCATAACTGGGTCACGCGAAAACTGAAAAGAGGAAATAAACTTTCTAGATTCTTTTGAAGATCGTCCAAAGAGCGAATGTAGTTCAAATCTTTTTGCATCTACTCTCATCTACTTATGCATCAATGGTTTTGTATTCGAAAGAATGACACCATTGTCGGTTTGTTAAAGTTTATTATTATGGAAGCACCGTATTATAATTAGCAAGTTTTCAAAGTATGAACAACATACGTACCCGTCAAACATCGAGCCTAGTTTGATGTTACGTGCATAATGCATGTACAGCTAAAAGGTTATTACAGTGAACATTCGTGCGTGCAATTCGAATAAAGGTCGAATTCGGATGCAACATTTCTATGTAATGTAATGTTTTAATATGAAACGTTTCTGATACAAAAAATACTTCAGAACAGGTTTCACATCTGTTACGTCTGCATAGTTTACATGCAGTCCCTTATTTTTAGTCGTAAAACAGTTTTCATTCCGAACCTTTTAAACGAAACACGCAATTTATTTCAGAGCTTATATACTTACAGTAAACATGCATACATAATATGTATATATATTAAACATTATATATAACGTTAACAGTTAACAGTATTTAAAACCGACATAATAACCATAGCTTTATTAATTAATCAGTTTAATAACCATAATCTAGATTAATTTAAGTAAAAATAAAAATAATAAAAATAGACGTCGTAACTGATTCTAATATATTATATATAAGAATGATTATATTCAATACTGCCCAATCATAATTAAAAATCTATACAAGAATAATTATATAAAACGAAATGGACAAATTAAAAAATACTTTGCTTTATAATAGCGACACTTTAAATATTTTCACTAGATATTGCCGCAGGAGGTTTCCTTTAGCGATATTATCAAGACATAAGGCGATGTCAAACAGTGGATAAGGTCAGACCGCAATTAAGATAAGAGGTCTAATTAGCCTTCTGTCGACGAATTAGCTTTTGTTAAATGACACAATTTATGGGCCACTAAAGGGCTTACACTATTTTAATGGTTAAATACTGTTCTCTTGCTCGATAAAATTAATTAAAAATACTCTGCCCACGAGGCAATTGTAATTGAACTGCACACCTCGAACGCTAAGCCACGCGGTAGATAGTGCTTTATTGTCGTCAGAAAATAAAAATCTAAAATCCATCGATTTTTATTTTAATGAATTTTATCAATTAGTGTAAACGTTATAACTATGATTTCTGATGCCAGGAAAAAAATAACACAATAGGATAGTAGGCCGTTGACCAACAAATTTCTGTATAACTCTACATTTTGTTAAGCCAGGGTATTTTTTTTATTTTTGATCTTATAAAAAAAATAGCATTATGTAACTTTTAAAGATTCACAAGAATCTTAAAACAATTGAATCAAAATCAATGAAAACAAAGTTTGTAAGACTTACATTAAACTATGATCAGCATCGATCATATCATTTTAATTTCTGTAATGTTTTAAATATTGTAATGTAACTGTACTTGGTTCTAATCGAGTGAAACTCGTCTATGATAAAAGTATAGTTTTCGCCCCCATGTTAGGGAGGGGGCCCTATGTCCTTTTATGTACCCCTAGCCACGTGTGTGCAAAATGTCATGACCATGGATTGAGTATGTATGTAAAAGTAAAAGCGTAACAAACATAAACAAATAAACAAAACTCACTTTCGCAATTATTATAGATTAGGATATTTTTAAGTTTAAAAACAGTTACGACTCAATTTCTTGTTAATAACTAGTGGAAGGATTGAAGTATTAGCTCTTTAAATTTCTAAAGTTTTAATTAAACGTTCTTGCAAGATTTTAATTTTGAATAAGGGGAACCTTTTCTGTTTCTGACAAGAAAAAGCTAGCTCAAGACAAATGTTCGCAGCAAAACTTAGATTAGAGACCGGGATATTTATTGCTAAGTAAACAAATAAATGTTAGGGCGAGCGTAGTTTACTCTTTTAGATTTAAATTGAATTAATGCTTTATTTAAAAAAAAAAATCCGCGACGATTCCTTTTGACTTTCAACCACATAATGAGTTATAATACACATTTACATTATTAACATTCATTAATCAATTTTGGTTAATATTATTTTATAACTAATACTAAAATTTTAAGCAACTGAAGTATCGTCATTCAGTGCAATATCATAAAAAAAAAATGTAAATAAATATATCTGATGACCGAGCCAGACATCTAGAAGTTAAAATGCGTCACAATTCGAAAGGCAAAAGTAGACATCGAAGAAATAAAGCGAATTGAATATGATTAATTGGTTTCTTCTTTCTATACTAGGCACTTTTCATTTCATTCTTTGTCTAGTGAAGTATACTGAATTAATAACAAGTTCAAGGTTGGACGGTGAAGGAGAAAGGCGACCGGATGCGTCACTTGATTGCGAGCGACTTTTGTTTTTTCGTCCTATTTCCCTTGGGACATTTTCAAGATTCACTTATTTGTGTTCTAATTCACATTCTAATTCAGCTTGGTGAAGCCATTAACACCTGATCTGTCTTTGTCAATTATCGCTAGCAGTCAGTCGTCATCATCGGCACTGTGCATCGTTGGACTTAAATTGTTCATATTTATTTATGTTTACCTTTCTAGGCAGACGAGCAAATCGGTCACCTGATTCTAAAACACTACCGCTCAGACATACATACGTATATAAACGCACACATAGACAGATACTATAAGAATATTACTTATCCCTTTAATGTTCCAGTAATCGTGGGAAACTAAGAGGTTCATGTACACTGCCTCGCTTATCTGACAAACCGAAAAACAGAGTGATGAAGATATTGATGTTTATCGGAAGAAAAACTGATATTGATGGTATGTTATACTGATGGTAGTGACTAGCGACTAATACGAGTTCGCACAAGTCCCAACCACTAACAGATACCCGAAGATTCATACTCATTGGTTAGGTAATACTCATGCATACGTGTCACAGGGGATATATAAAAGAATCTTCTCACAATCTGCTCTTGTCCGTAAGTCGACCGAGTTTATTTACAAACGTATTACGGTCTAGTTTCAGCGACATCATTTCTATGTAAATCAATACTGACGAGTGTCGCAGTCAGACGTCTTATACGATCCACTTGATATGAATTTCCAATAATATTCATTCGCAATTATTATTTGAATGAAAGATAAACGCCCGTATATATAAATTTCTATAGACAGGATAATGTTTCTTATTCGGGTTATTGATAATTATAAAGTCATTGATATGTTTTGTTATTGTAATTCGCCAAAAAAAAAAAAAAATTGTATTTATTAAAATATGGTTTCGGGGAGTGGAAACGAATTATCCGTGTAACGCGTAGGTGTAAATGGTATTAATGATTGCGTTACTATTAATTACCTACTCGCCAGGTGAACCGATAATCCAAAAAGGCGGCATTGCAATAACTGATTGATACCATTAATGCCCTCAACACTGGTTTAAAAAAAAAACCACATGCTGGTGAGCAACCAGCCCATTAGCAAAATCATTTCCTAGGAGAATTGGCGTCATGCAAGCGGCAGGCTTTACGTCTGCCAAATCCTTTATCTTTCAGTGTTTAAAACATTGCACCAATCCAAAATACATAGTTAATTTTAATTAACATTTGTGTCAATTTACGAGACGATTGTTCAAAATATATGCCTATAATTATACACTGAAAATGATTAACATATTCTGTCATTACATAAATATAGTATTTAATAATAAATAATAAAAGGTAAAAACCGTTTTTGATGTCAAAAGTTTAATATAACATTTATTACACGTGACATTTTATAATTTTTGAAGTAGCATAAAGTATTGGTAAAATATAATCTTCCAGAAGAAACGGCTTTTTAACATTAACCGAGATAGACAGTGACGGGGTCAAGTGATTTAGATAAGGTTATCAGCCCGCAATACAAAAAATCCTAATATTATAAAGACATAGTTTATTTCGTTATTTTTTCTTGAATATATAATAACAAGCAAATTTAACGCCTCATGGTAAGTGATCACCACATTTTATAATAACTACTCCAAACACCGTCAATGACAGGTAACATTAATGATAAAACGATGTGGTACATAATCGTACCAGTTTGCACAAATCCTTACCCACTGGTGAAATAAATGTAATAATATAATAATAATAATAATATCCTGTGACATTATTCACACAAGGCCACCTGATCCCAAACTAAGCAGAGCTCGTACTATGGAAACCAGGGAACTGATTACTACATATACTACTTTTCTTTTGTAAATACATACATACTTATATAGATAATTACACCCAGACTCAGGGCAAACAGACATGTTCATACACACAAATGACTGTCCTGGATGAGAGTCGAACCCACGACCTGCAGCGCGAAAGACAAGTACCTACCAACCACGCCAACCGGTTCGTCGAAATAAACGTTTTTTTATGAATATATTGTGTATAACCTTTTTAAGTATTCACGCAAAAATTGACAATTAGTCGACCTATAAGTCAGATTTATGAGAGTGAGTGAGAGACTGGAAAATTTGTTGTAATATTTCTCTACATATATAATAATCATGCCGGGATAAAATGTTAGTTCAGTCACGTTGGTATATAAATAAACTAGCTGTTAACCGCGACTTGGAATTTACTCGGTGGTAGAGCTTTGTGCAGGCTCGTCTTGGTAGGTACCACTCACTCATCAGGTATTCTACCGCAAAACAGCCGTACTTTGTATTGTTGTGTACCGGTTTGGAGGGTGAGTCAGCCAGTGTAATTACAGGCACAAGGGAAATAACATCTTAGTTCCTAAGGTTGGTGGCACATTGGCGATGTAAGTGATGGTTAACATTTCTTACAATGCCACTGTCTATGGGCTTTGGTGATCACTTACCATCAGGTGGCCCAAATGATCGTCCGCCTACCTATACAATAAAAAAAAAGTTAATCTCATAAGGATTACGTTCGTTTCCCACCTTCTTATATTACTCTTCTGATGATTAGTTATTTATCTTATTCTCTGCACTGCAGATTATTAAAGATGTACATACATATATGTATAATTTATATAAAAAAAATTAATTGGACACATGCAGCTTTGCTCACGATGTTTTCCTTCAGTGCCGATAACGACATGAATTATAAACACAAATTAAAAACGTCATACTTACGAACCTACTTAAATCTGCGTGGTTTATTCAATATCTATAATAGCATGTTTTAAGCGTGTCTATATAATGTTAATTAAAAGCTGAGACAAAAAGAATAATCAATCTAAAAAAATAATCAATCAAAAAGCCAACGATAATCAATCTTCAGTATTAAACAATATGTTGTCGATGACGATAATTGAGTTGTCATCGAAAATAAATTATGCACCGATAATAGGTATAGACAACGTAGTTATAAATACACATGTTCGTTAGCGCTGCAGAATAATCATTGGAAGTGTCTCGTGGAGCCGAGTTTCCTCATGCGCACCACACTCACATTGATTGGAATTGAAAACATTTTATATTCAATTAATTAAATTCGTATTGATTGAATATAGTTTTTATAAATCGGCTTGTTGATATTAAAACATACGTAGAGTAATAATTAAAATATAAGAATTTATCTACCGATAGTGTAAATAAAATATGTCATTTTGTAAATAATTTCTGAACTAATAATTCCACGTTAATGGTTATTTCATAAACTGTATAATATAAACATTTATGTAAACAATGCAGATGCTTAAAATGTAAGAAGCGCGATGTATGACACATCGTACAATTTATATGTTTGTGTGACTACATCTAAGCATTTAACAAAATAATAATAATTACTATTATTTACGTTACAACATTATTATTCATGACGTTCATTAAGTATATTTTCAGCGAAATCACGGTTTTGTTTTTATTTACCATTTGAACAAACAGTAACACTGCTAAAGATCCAAAAACGAAATTTTATATTTAAAAAAAAAAATTAATTTCCTTTTGAATGGGTGTTAAACAGTACCAGTTAATGAGAAGAGCCCTTGGCCCGTTTCGCTAAGTGGCATACGTTCGTCCCGGCTTTTCGCCCGGCATCCTCTGCTTTGTGCTTAGTTCCGCTTCCTCTCCTAGTCAACGAGGTGTTTGCTCCTCATGCCCACGTTTCCACATGCACGAGTACTATTCTTGCACGCAGCTCTCGTGTAGTCTATGTCACGTGTGACTGTATGTGTGTGTGTGTGTACTTCACCACTCTGATGTTAAGCCGTTCGTGTAGATAATGTATTTAATAATGCTTGGCGTTGAAGTACAATAAGTATTAAGCATGCAAAACTGAATATTGAAATAATTTGAAACTGTTTAATGTTCACATTGAAGTTACCGAAGCAAGGTTAAAAAAATGATTCAATCGTATAAAAGTACTTGAGACTCGCCCAATAAGTAACTCTTACCTTTTAAAGGGGGTAGTTTGACAAGTTCTTGATTGTGATTGTGCACGTTGAAACGGCTGGAGCCGTGCCGCCGCGGTTGGCCGTTCCACCCGGGAGGGCGCGGACCATCTGCGGATTTTGGCACAATGGCCGCGGGCGGTGGCGGCCTTGTTCCCAGGGCAGGTTTCTCTGGACGACTCTAAAACGAGTAGAAATAAAAATATTATTTAAAAGTTTTGTTAAGATCGCATACAAATCAACTGTAATATTTTTGTAAGCAAGGAAATATATAGTGATAAGCATATAATCGCTGTTAGGCCGATAATGAACAATTTTGTTTAAAAAAAATCTGTTAGGTTAGGTTAGTTAGGTTTGTGTTTCTAAAGGATATGCGCTTGTAATATACTCAATAAATGCTTATATACATTAAATTAATAATTAAAATAGCGTAGAGGCTAGTAACAGACTACATAATCATAAATGCATATAAGTAATGGATTAACGTAATGCTTGATAATCTGGACGAATATATATCCCTCGGGATTTAAAACAGGCGCCATATGGATAACATGTAGGTCAAGTGACGTCACGTGCCGTGGGCGGATCAAAACCAATTCAATGTCAATAGAACACCGTAGCGGGAACCATTGGAATGACATTAACGGTTTGTTATTTTTAGCTCCGCCAGCGGTGGCCTCATCACGGAACACTTTGAAACCTATCATGGCACAAACATAGAGTTGCTTCTTCTGTTTTGCTTAACAGCTATATGATACTTATTTGCTGATACTACATCTTAGTGGTGTTTTTTTTTTGGTTACTCTTTCATGATTAGGATACCGTGACCGAAATCGACCAGGAGGGCATAATATTTATCTTCTATCTATACTTATAAATGAGGATCTTTTTTTAATGCGTAATCGAAAAAAGAAATACTAAGCCAATAGACATAAAAATTATACCAGAAGATGCAACGCGTATCGGAGAAGAATTTACTGTATAATATCAGTAACAGAAGCTACGCTTCGCAGTTACACCCGCTTTAAATTTAGACAATGACATGATCGTGACAATTTCATATTCTTGTACTGTTTATAAGAGAATTTAAAAATGTATATATATACATTTTAACTACAATTTTGAATGAAAATCTAATATAAATCTAGCTAATATAGTATAAATTGTTTTTTCTAAACATCACGCTCATAGAAATAATCATAATAATAGTCCTCCAGACCGATTTCGGCCTCGGCGGCCAACATCAAGAGAGATTAACCAACTGCGCAGGACATATTATAGTGCACAAGTGTGTGCGCAGACACAGGTGCACTCTCTATTCCCTAACTTTTATAATCCGGGACGGCAATCTAACACGCCCGGTAAAAGTTCAGGAGCAGGACCAACGGCTTTACGTGATTTCCGAGACACGGGAGAGAACACACTCTGAATTTCCAGATTCCGGGCTGCTACTGAGAATTTTCGACAGAAAATCTCGATAACATATTATTTGCACGACCTGGGATTTGAATCCAGGACCACCAGGTCTCCGGCCTTAGATGTAGCCACTAGACCAACGAGGCAGTCTCAGAAATATACAGGAGAAATAGAGATAATTTTTGGCAAATTTTGTTAAAAATTGCATGCGACTCTTTTTTTTTTAACTTAGGTATAATATTTAAATGGGATTTTTTTTGTCGTTAAAATTTCAATTATTTTAAGATATCTTATGTGAGTCGATGCAAGTAGCAATTGAAAATGCAGTCGGTTATGTACATCTCTATTTTCAAATACCCTTATTGCTATTATATACACGTTTATATGTAACAACTGTTCAGTCCAAGGTTAACACCTCAAACCATTGTCAATATGTAGCTAATGCGTAACTAATTATACGTATAACTTATACTATTTACGTAATAAATAACATGTGACCTTTATAAGTTCTTATTAAATATTTGATTATATTTAATTTGATGAAACTTTAGATCATTGAATAGTATCTATCATATAGCATATAATATAATATTCTCAATAGGTAATAAAAGTATAGACCGATATTTAACTACTTTTTTATTAAATTATTAAACTAATTCGTTAGTCTAGTCGCTAGATAGTTAGTATATCTCCTTAGGATATATAGGTGATGGGTTCAAGTCCCACGATTTGCCGTCTAGAGTTTTGATGTTGATAGTATTAACACTTCCTTCGGAAAGCACGTGAAGATATTGGTCCTGCGCTTGAACACTGTCGGTGTCGAGTGGCCGTCTGACGATGTGAGTGAGGGAACAGAGAAATGACCTGTGTTTATTCATTATAATATCGTCTACGCAACTTGTTAGTCCTTCTTTCTTAAGATAACCTTGATTCCCTAAAATCTAAGTTATTCTTAAAGTTAAAAGAACAAAAGTATGGCTCAAAATAGAAAAATACTATTACTATCTCCAGTTACCGCACGCGCTCCTCGCACTCCTCGTGATTTATTAGTTATTTCTTATAGGCCAACCAGATCGCGCGTTTCACTAAATTATTTTTTCAACGATTAAAAAATATATTTGGTGTCGTTCTCAAAGAAAAACATTTAAGGGACCTGGATAAAATGACATCGAATAAAAAAATTCTAAGAAGTACATCAAACCTTCACAGTTGGGCTTAGTACTAGGACTGGCTATTCGGGCAATCGATAAATCTTATTTCTGTGTATTATAAAAAAAAACATACCAACTAGGCATTAACGATATATAATACTTCTCTACTGTTAATTATTAACAACGTATTATTTAAAATAAATAATAATTAACTTTTTAAATTTGTTTTAAATGTCATGTATTACCTATTATTTCGTAACTATTCATAGTCAAGTAGTTATTAACGCTACCATTCTATAGGGTTGTGAAGGTTCCAAATAGCTGTCATACCATCGCTACGAAGCGGATTTATTGTATAATCTAAACGATGTGGAAAACCCCAAATTTTTGTTTTCCAGTTATTTGTATTATTAAATCTGATTATTTTATGCTCTTCGGATAAATCAAATACATACAATATAATTACAAAATTGTTACATTTCATATCAGTTTTCCGTGTATATATAAACATATTTTACTGAACTCAATAAAATGCTGGGTCGAGAGGTAAAGATCAATGTTAATCAGAGTTATTATTTTTTTTATTCTATTTCGATTTATTTCTTTGTCAGTAAAGTTTTAATCTTATGAGCGGTACTACCATACTAGGTACTTATATTATACTTTCATATCTTGAAATATTAAATTTTATAACCACATATTATATAAAAAAGCCTCCCCGCCGCGTCTGTCTGTCTGTACGCGATAAACTCACAAACTACCCAACGGATTCTCATACGGTTCACACTAACGGCCGGAGTGATTCCTGAGGAGTTTTAATTTGTAATCCATTAAGATTTTGGTGGAAACCGCCTGAAAAAATCATACCAACTACTTCATGGAGCTTTACTGGGGCACTCCTCGTAAAGTTAGTTACATGTATAATATCATAATCGTTTTATGTAGACCTTTATTCTACCCGTGCGAAGCCGTGACGGGTAGCTAGTATATATTATGATTATGCTAACGGAAATATAATATTCACAACAACATGAAATGTTTCAAACGTAATAACTTTTAAGAACAAATACATCTTAAAATATAATCTGTAGAGCTTCAGTTTTCAGTTTATGACAGTTGGACATTGCTTTTATTGAAAACTCGGATGAAATCATGATCGAAGATATTAAAACTCTATGAAAATACTTGTTTTCCAAACGAACTCATGATTAAAACTCAGATGAATGGAGCCACTAATTGTTTGTGCTCGCCAAGGTTACCTTTATTTATATCTCTGTTCTTATTATTTATATTTTCTCATCTTCTATTGCAGGAGTATATTTTGTACTTCTTGCTTACTTTAAACCGTATGGTACCTTTAATAAAATGCATATTTTGTTTTAGATAAGACAACAAAATGTGAAATTCACGCTTGTCACGTCAATATTCTAAATTTTAAGCGGGTGAGACTGCGTAACTAATTAACTATGTTAACAATAATATTATATAAGTACTAAAACCTTTTCCGAAACGCGATACATCTTCTGGTATAAGTTTATTTATATTGATTTAGTTTTTTTTTCAGTCAGGCATTACAAAAAAATCTCCAAATTTTTTAGTATACCTAGATGTAAGTATTACTCAAATATATTGATTTTTGTTTGTTGTGTGTCTGTGTGTGTCTTTTTTATAAGTCATACTTATCAAAAACAAATCTGCCTAGCGTCATATAAGAAACTATTAATTTCATCTGCGAAGTTCTATAGAATGCCGTTAGACTTACTCCGGTAACGGCTGCATCACGCCGCTGCATAGTTTTCGCATATGACATGTATGTATGAATCGTTAAAAAAACAAACACCCGATGCGTTGCTTGAAAAAGTTTCACATTCGAATTAACTTTTCAATATCATAAATAATGTCCACTAACATTTGGATGTTATTGTACTACGTGTTACAGATGAATGTCTGAATCTCTGTGTAAGTAAGTATGTATGTATGTATGGAAATTTAAAAATTAACAGCCAATAAATGTTCCACTACTGAGGTCTCCTCTCCTCTTAAGAAGATTTGTTGGATCTTATTCCACCATGCTACTCTAATGTGAGAATACACATGTGACATAATTTAATCGGACACGTATTTTCTCATTACGTTTTCCTACATCGTCGAACATAAAACCAAATCATTCACAAAAAACTTAGCGGCTTTTGTCTAGGTTCGTACCTGCGATCTTCGATTAAGAATCTCGTGTTCTAGACGATGAGCTCCAATCTTGAGAAAAATAATTATATCCATATTGAATGATAAAGTTTTCATCAAATTCGTTTCAAATTGAATTTTAGATGCATAACATTGAGGCCGTGAAACGTGAGGTTAATAAGTACGAGTATGATCAAACCAAAATTACAGCGAGATTTTTTTTGTCGTCTATAACATTATTTCAAAGGCAGAAATTTTGACAGAAAATAGCTTTGTACAAAGGTCTTTCGTAATTCGAGAATACGTGATAATAACTTCGGGCTAGGTCGAGTTTGTAGTAAAGGTATATTTAATCGAAACTACAGTGTAGCTGAGCAAAGCTATCACGTGCCGTCTTAACGAGGGTGTTGTGTGGAGCTAAAATATATACCTGCGGCTTTATTTCTAAGAGTTTTTATACATACCCAGGTATTATTCGGTTTGTATGAAATATGTAAGCGGACAGGCAAATGGGCCACCTGATGGTAAGTGGTCACCACCGCTCATAGACATTGGCGATGTAAGAAATATTAAACATCGCTTACATCGCCAATGCGCTATCAACCTTGGGAACCTTGCAGTCACCCTTCAAACCGGAACACAACAATAACAAGTACTGCTGTTTTAAGGTAGAATATCTAATGAGTGGGTGGTACCTACCCAGACGAGCTTGCACAAAGCTTAAATGATGCATAAACTTCAGGAATACAGAAAATGACATAGGGTACATAGCACCGTAGACGCAAACTAGTATACCATAATAAAACTACTCACTACGACTCACCCCTATGCGGCGCTGAGCTCATAGACCTACATTGCCGAAAAGTTTAATCTGCGTCTAGTTCTCCATTCTGTCACGATCTTAAATAATTGACTAATTTCTTTATTACATATTTTAAAATAAAATTATCTTACGTGATTATTTTTGAAAAATAAAATCGATTGTGTGCAATTCCTATAGTGCTAATAGAAACTGATTTAAGAATTCAACTTTGCAAATAAGAACTAAACTAGTATTTGTTCAGTTTGTTCCATCAATTAGCGTCGTTTCTTACATTAGCTGTAATGTGAGACAAGGTTACGACGCGATTCCCTACAAAAGACATTGTATCTTTCATGTATAGAAATGTATGTGCCATTAGACATACATACGTATAAGTGTTATAACGTTAGCCACGTTAGTATTGAATATTCTATTATTAATATAAAAAAAAAACGAAATGATTGATATACTGATCTTTGGCCTTACTTATTAACGTTGTTTAGTGGATATTCACTTAAACACTGATTTCCCTCTCTATCATCATTGATTTGACATATGAACGAAAGAGACAGCATTGTTTAACGAATCACCCGTTAAAAAAACATTTAAAGGTAAAGTCGTTAGTCATTTTCATGTTGACAAGAAAACATTTAAATTGTTACAATAGTACATATTATAAAACAAAACCGCCGCATCTGTATGTCTGTCTTAAAGCGATAAACTCATAAATTACAGAACAGATTTTCATACGATTTTCATCAATGGACTGAGTGATTCACGACGTTCAGGTGTTAGCTATGGTTTTGTGTAAAGTGGCTAAAATATGACTACGATCGTTGATGTCGCAAAAATCATGTCAACTCGGAGCTTTAGTGACGTAAGCCGAGTTATTACGATATAAACGCTTTATATGGACCCTTATTCTAGCTTGTATTTTAAAACATAAACGTATAATTATCATTTCAAAATATTTGTTTATATAAATTAACAATGCTTTATTTAACTTTTCATCGCATCGACATTTGTTTACCAGCGGTCACGATTACGTAACAATATAAAGCTATTTTTATATGCGTTTATTTATAGCTTCATCTGCTAATACGTGTAAGACCCTTGGTCTTCCGACAATGTTGTACGCCAATACCAGTCAATCAATCGAGCTGAATTTTTGCACATAATTTTAGTACTGGTTACTATAAATATACTATTTAGGTTTGTAAGTTACCATATTAAACGTGAGTATTTCTAAAATACCATAAATAACAGGTGGTTTTTAAAGATTAAAAATCAAAATAAGAAACATTATTTTATCAAATTAACTATACTATCAACTATAACTTGGTGGTAGAGCTTAGTGTGCAAGCTCATCTGAGCAGGTACCATCGACACATAAAATTGTTTATGGTATTGTTGTTTCGATTTGACTAACGATGAGCCAGTGAAAGTACAGGCGCAAGCGACATATCATCTTAGCTCTCAAAGTTGATGGCGTATTGGCGATTTAACCGTTGGAGTCTAGATCTAGCGAGAATAACTAATGTATGCAATATCAATGCATGCACTATTTAATAATATATTGAAAAAAATCGCCTGAAAAGTTATAAAACCGTTTCGTGTCACATCGTTTATGGAGTCATCTAGAAGACGATCCGATTGTGTTTTGATCGAGTGTAAATATTCGATTCCGTAAGTGTAATATAATACTTAGCAGTTCATATATAAGGTAGCAATAAATATGACACGATACATTTACACTTATATACTGCTTCATATTTAGTGTAAACGTATCGATATTTTACTCGTGCAACGCTTAACTAATTGTTTCACAACAGGCAGACGTACGCCTTCTTTTTTTTTTTTAACGGGCAAACAGTCCACCAGATAGTCGTGACCACCGGCAATAGATATTGGTATCATATTTATCGTTATGGTATTTGCTTGATTTAAGTTTCGCCGAATTGCGGGTGGGACGGGATATTCTGACTGACCGAATTGCGGCCACGACGGCCAAACTCAAGGCTAGCTACCTGCGCAGAAGATAATGCACAAGTGTGCGCGAACACAGGTGGAGCGATTCTTACCCCACTGGACCGCAGAGATCAGAAACAGAACATAACTTTATATGCTTTCAAAAGCACGAGAGAATTAAACAACTTTTATATAGCTAGCTACTTGAAGTTGCAAATTGATTTTAAAAAAATCAGATGAGCATATGGGCTGTTCCATGTTGGAGACTAATTTTGCCCAGATGCTGGCACACTAAGAACCCAGCAGCACGCCAACCATAAAATTAAAGATGATATATCCCACGTGCCTGTTCTTACACGAGCTTAATCGCCAGTCAGACGGAAACAGCAATACAGTATGTTTGTATGAATGTTTGGTGAGATTTAGATTAAGACTAATGGATTCAAACTCAGGACCTCGGAATCAAGAGCCGTATAAATTAACCACTAGACAGTTGAAGCAGTTTCGTGGTTTATATAGTATTGTTAAAACAAATAATTTCTTTACTTAAATTGTTAGGTATTTCCGGAATAACAGATACATAAGGTCACGGTCACGGTCGACTAAGTAGTCGTTAACATTAATCAATAACATATGTAAAATTGTTAGGATGTCAACTAATAACTGCGATGGCTGCGACGCTTGTGAAGGACGTTTGCGGTACGAACACGTAACACTATATCATAGTTATTTATATTCGTTATTATTTCAAATACATACATACACACACACACACACACATGTACACATCATATTAAATTAACAGTTCGTTTTTGTTACTTGTAATGTTCGTTTAAACATATTGGACATACGACGAATATCTTGTCATTAATATGATAGCTTTAAATGATTTCGCTTTGTGCAATAGAAAATTATAAGAACCACACTATAGTTAACTAATTGAATGTAATTAGCTTAAACGATCGAAATACTATTCATACAATAATTACAAGTTACATAATTGTCCGCGCTGAATTAAAGAAAACTGTTACAGAGAACTGTTTGTTTTTTTTTTTTTGTTTTCCATATCATGCATTTTCTTTCTTTCTATCCGAACACGCGTCACGCGGGTGACTGGCGGGATTTTAATTAAATTCGATATGGTGATAGCTTCACGTTCGACATGCTTATAAGAATACTAGTTTTTGTTCGCGGGTTCGCTCCCGGGGATTTCCCCGGAACAAAATTAAATAAAATGAAAGTAACATTTTATTTATTTATATAACATTCGATTTGAACTAATCATACAAATAAACACAGTACATCACAACAAGAATGTATATAGCTTGAATGTTGTAACCGTGGATATCAAACTAGAAGTCCCTCTGCATTATTCGGCTACCAAACCATACGAAATGACATTTGGTGGCACATAAGCTACCTATATACTATTGCATTTTTTACATACATTTATAAAATTTGTATGATAAATGTATTACATATCGGCCTGCACAGCATGTAGTGTAAGGGCCGTTTAAATCTGATCCGTTATTAATATGGATATACTTGAAACGGGAGCTCACTTTATAATATTTGGATATGGTTGGAAAAATCTTATTTTATTGTTATACCTCCGGCCTCTACCATCGAAGCGACATTAAAACACATATAATTTTAAAGCTTTAAATAATCTTTGAATTCAGATTATTTTCATCAAAATCAGTCCGTCAATTTTTACGCGGTACTCTAACAAACAGACACACACTTTGTTAAGTTATGTATTATTATTTAAAGTATATATATTTGTTCACCTATACCTTAAATACAGTGCATGGAGAGGTTAAAACAAATCAAATTTCAGCCACGTCCATTGACTTTAAACTACACAAAAACGGTCAGTTCTCGGCATTAGCAACCAGTTTTTTATTGAGAATAGTTTGCCGATGTTTCAGATTAAATAATTGACTGCGACCTTTTTTAATACATTTCCGTGTTAACGAGTTTCTAAATATTTCTTAAACAAAATTTAGGACTAATATCATATGAGCGAACAACGAAGACCGAAGACTCACTCTCAAACGTTAAAAAATAGTTCATACTTAAAATTGTTCTAGAAAGTTCGAAGGAAAGAGTTACCTTGCATTAAAACAGGTTCATTAATTTCAAAACTATGCAAATATATCGAAGATCTGTTAATTCCGTAAGAGCATTTCGCGTTCGCTATAACTACGAGACATCGACCTAGATAAGCTAAACTTTACGTAGAAAATCATAACAAAATTCACGTATCCAAATTTATTTGGCGTCCAAAAATTTAGGTCACAACGCGCAATGAAGACGTTCGCGGATTAAAAATTATTATTAGCATTTTCATATGTATGTATATATAAAACATCGAATTCCTTAGTAACGATGTTTTTGGGATAATTATTTTAGAACAAACTATCCATTAAATCGTACCTTCGTTACTATCATACAATTAAAATATTTTATATTGTTAAAAATAATTATTAAAGTGCCATTTAAAAAAAAAAATTGATGTTTAAAAACAGAATACATATTTCAATTGTGAAATAATACAGACAGTATTAACATGATTTATTAATAATTTTCATAAACATAAATCCTTACTTTGAGTAAACGAGTAGTTATTGCTTACAAAGCAAATTTGATAAAGACTCCAAATCAGTAAACCAAAATCCATCTAACTCACCATAATAAGAGGCCTATCGACCGAACGTCGCTTCTGGAACATGGCGGAGAGCGAATGCCGACTCAGGTTGGCGGAAGCCGCTGACGCCAACATTTTTGCCACTAAACACACTCTGAGAACCAACACTGTATCTTCAACTGCCTTACACTTATCCATCAACACTTTATTATCACAAACGCATCACCTAAATCATATTACATATTCTTGGCAAACTTAAGCAAACTGGCAAAGTTTTAGAAAAACCATATGCCGTTCATGTAAATACTAGTTAGGTTGTTCAATTCGCACTTCGATACCAACTTTCTCTACAAATGATTCACATAAACTGAACAGAAGCTCGACGAACAGGATATTTAGACAGTAAAAGAATTATCGAGATCGCTTCATACAAAATTAGATGGTGGATAAATACGTCAACTAGTTTATTAACTAACAAACGCATGCAGTAACGTCCACGTAATAGTTGTAAATTTGAAATCAGGCAATACTATTTTAACCTTAGTTATTTCATATTTGTATAATGTAGCAATGGTTTATAAGGTAGACTATAATTAATGAAATCTGGACGAATTGAACAGTACATAAGCCTAACCAAAGACATTTAATTGCTAATGAAACACGTATATAACTCGACACGTAAAATGTAACTAATGTAGATATCCAATTTCGTTGCGTTTCAGTTTTATAAATCAGCATTATCTCGATTATTTACAACGTATAAAAACTAACACTGACATCATTGCTGTAAAAATTATCGAGAATTATGTTATTCATTAAGTCTCGCTTTGTGTACGAGCTGTTAGTTGTGTTTGTACAGTCACAAAAGAACGTACACTAGATCTGAAACTATTTAGACAGTACAGTAGAACCTCGATTATCCGAACCCTCAATTATCCGAACGATGACTAAGTTTATCCGAATGCTCAATTATCCGAACATTGGTGCAAAGAACATTGTTTGTTGAGACTTGGCCGCTCAAATCCGCGTTACAGCCGATCGTCAATTAAAAATTGACGATTTAAAAAAAAAAAATATAACAAAAAATATTCGACATTTTTCAGGTGTTGAAAATACATGTACATACAACATTAATATGCATGTCAAATTTTAATATATTTATGTATGTACTGTTTTTATGTAAAAAGGTGTTGATTATGATCTCGTCCCCATAAACCCACGTTTCGATTATCCGAACTAGTCTCAGTCCCAACTGGTTCGGATAATCGAGATTCTACTGTAGTTAGAAAACGTGTATAGTGAATAGTGGGTTCAAACTTCAAGCCCGGGAAGACCAAAGACTGACTACTCACATCACGTGTTCATAAAAAAGTATAATGAGCTGCATGTGCCGGATGAAAATGTGACTCATTTGTATCCGTGGCCGTCTCCTCAACAGGAGACCTTAGCCCAGAAGTAGGATATTAACAAAGTATTACTTTATATCAATACAACTTGTATTACATTCAATTCACTCGTCACGTCCATAGCCTGAATTTAAAGCGGGTGAAACTGCAAACCGTGGCTATTTACATGTGTACATATATGATAACATAATATGTTATTATACAGCGTGTAACAAAATTCGTGTTCTGTATATTTTAAAAATTATTACATAAATAACGACAAACAACAAACGACACACGATACCTAATAACCACTTTACGGGTCGGACACGAATTTTGTTACATCTGTATACGCTAAAACCTTCTCCGAAACCTGCTGCTTCTTCTGGTTTAAGTTTAATGTATATTGTAGATTAATAGACTTTTTCAAAGTCGTTACAAAAAAAAACACATCTCGTTTATTACTATTGATTGACAAATACGTTGTTTGTGATTTAGACAGATCGGTTGAGGTGGCTCTTTCTCTTTGATAAATGAAATGAAATGAAAATCATACCATTCTCGCGGCAAAACTCGCTTTCTGAGCCACAAAATGTTTTAAAAATACGGTAAAGAAGTGTATGCTTTCCACGTCAATATAATGTGATAAGATAAAATAAAGTGCATACAATCAAATATATATGATTATTTTCTTATAAAATGTATTGTATATATATGTGTTTTTATTTTATGTTACATAATTTAATATATGTCTAAAGTATTACGTTTTTATTGATATTGTACGTAAATCACATTTAATTTTGTAAGAGATTAAAGTTATTATTTGTATTTTTTTCTTTTTCTTTTATATAAAGTAGATAGGCGGACGGGTAAACGGGCCCACCTGATGGTTAGTGGTAACCACCGCCTATAGACATCATTGACGCTACAACAAATATTAAACCATCCAACATCTCTTACATCGCCAATGTGTCATTCTTATATTCTCACCGACAGTACTGCAATTCGCAAAGGAAATTCATTTAATGAATTAGATACGGAGCGGTATACAACAAATGCGCATTCAACAGTGATAAGAACAAAACAAGAAAACCGATGCTATTGTAAACATGTTTAGAGAGTAAAGCGTAGCGTAACTGTTATAATAATAAAGGCGTATAAAAATTATAATCACCTACGATACAATTAAATCGTTTATCAACTATAATTAATCTAATAGGCTACAGCTTCTTTAATAATAATAAAAAAATTATGTAGTAGACAATTTCAGGAAATCAAAGACGTAAATAAGGAATTTCTTTTCTTTTATTAGAAAATAAATAAATACGGTGTTTGATTATTTTAATATTTTGAAAATTGATACATTTGCTTATAAATAAAATGTTGCGTATATTTAAATAAAAACATTACAACGCTCTAAGTTGCAATGTCTAAAAATTATAATATCAAAATAAAGCAGATGACCTGCTCTGCTGCGCACACGCAGTCAACGTCAGCGGGAGACGCCCACGTGTCACAGAGAAAGCAAATAATGACGCGCCAATGCCAAGAATATCCGCAGACATTTTTTTTAATTCGCGGAGATCTTTTACTGTATATGGCAAATTAATACATAATTCAAGACATCGCCGAACAAGATCAGTGAAAGCGGCAACTTTACCTTGGAAATATATTAAGACGTGTTTTATTCAAATCGAGTCTGTATCAATCGATCCACAAGACGTAACATGAAGATCTTATAAATATATTTATATATGTATGTAGAAATGGATTTTCGTATATCCGTTTTTCGTATAGGTTTGAATGCTCTGTTGTAAATTGCTGGTAAATGGCGCTGCAGCTTATAAACTTCTATACCATTCAAGGGATTGCTATGAGAATAAGTGTATATATAAACAGACGGACGGACAACGTCTGCCGGTTCTTTCCTAGTAATCTATGTTATCGTGTAAGCATTTAAGAATCTATTCATCGGTAAACCGTTTTCAATCAGAAACAACGATGCCAAACAAAACGACGAGATAGATAAGGAACAGAAGCTGTTTCTCGCTTCCACGGTGCAAAATCTGTAATCGAATAGGAACAATATTTATAACATGAAACAAACATTTAAATTGTAATAATTAGACACAAGACTATCAATACATCTAACATTAAAACCAGCGAAAGTAGCGGAGCACCATTTAAAAGCACTTCGTCATAATTATGTAATCCGTTATATCACTCTTGAATTCCTTAACATTTTTTTTTAATTTCTGAGACTTGCACAGTACATATTAACATTAAATTATTCAACAGTTACCAATCCAGTTTCCAAATTACTTCCAGACTGAACACGCTCACATGTGGTTCTTACATTCGCAAATATTTTAAAAATAATTTTCTACAATGTCATTGTATATAACGAAAAATATTTATATTAATCGCAAAATCAATACAACCTCGTGGGGCGAAGTTTTCGTTTCTCTTATAAGATTCCGTAGTTTTTTTTGTCTTGGCCTAACAAAAACTTTAAACTTAATTTAAAAAAAGATACATTAAAAATAAGTTTTATAACTCGTTAAGACTATATAGATGATAAAATAGAGCGAGCGAGTGTTAGTAATCGATTTTCATGAAGGGTAAATTACAATTGAACTGTATTTAATTAACACACATAATATATTAATTGATGAAAATGAGTCTTGCTGGTAATTTTCGATAGAATCTACATTCCAGGACAAGTATTAATTAAATATCAATAAAACGATTGATACCTTTATTGATTTTTAATAGGCATATTTCAAAGTAGTTAAAATATTTTCAAAGTTACATGTAGCTTCCATAGCGTAAGACCAGTATTTTTAGACAAATAATAATTATAGACAGTAATTTTTTTTTTAATAATATATGTAAAAACAAAATATTCTGCATATATATTATAATATGTTCAATGTTATTAAACACAAAAGATAATACCTTCAACATAAAATTGTATTATCTTCTGATTACAATCTAGCCTCTGATACGAAGTAAGCCCGTGTCTATTTTGAACGTAACTAATCTAAATAAACTGCTAGACAAACATTAACATGTGATAGTTTAAAATAGTTTAGATCACACGAAGTTAAACATTACTCGTTGGAAACGTTTACAAAACAAGATTTTCCCAGATTCATTGCGTTTGTTGTCTATTTGGTAAAGTAAAATCATTCATTTTTAAATACTTCATACCAATAGCAATAGCGCGTTTGTGTGTGTGTGTGTGTGTGTGTGTGTGTGTGTGTGTGTGTGTGTGTGTGTGTGTGTGTGTGTGTGCGTGCGTGTGTGTGTGTGCTTGTGTTGTGTGGAGACGATACGTTGACAGTAATAATACGTAATAATCTTTTCTTATGAAAAGAAAATAAAATACTATCTTGTTATCAGATCTTTCGCTCATATCATAATCTGCACTCACATCTCTCTTATTATCATGAATAGACTACACAAAAATTTCGTATTAATTATAAGAGTGGCCACATGATATGAATAATCTTTTGAATACATAAAAAATTACGTGGAACATGTACCTAGCATTATTTTAGTGATAACGTGCTATCGTTATAAATTCACAAAAAAAAAAAGAACAAAGTATACAAACAAACAACACCGAAGAACCTAAAAACCAAACTTGGCTAACATTTAACCATATATTGTAGAACATTTTTTTACTGACATTTCTTTCAGCGATAATAGTTGTACAAATTTACATTGACCTTTAACGTACTCTCATCTCATTGTGTCATCTCATTGTGTTCAAAGTTCTGGAAACAAATAGAACAACTACTCTTGTTTTCGAGTTTCATTGATCCAATCCAATTGATTGGCATATTGGAAAGGCCCTATAAATAGAAGAGCAAATTCGTCGGTTTATTCGGCCGGGGGTTGTTTGGGGTTGGACGTGTGTAAATGTCGAACAGCACGATATCGGGTTACGGCCAATAGCCAATTAACACGCGGCGTTCTTAATTTGGAGTTCGTTAGTGGAATTGGTCGAGCATTAGCTTCAATAATAGTATTTATAGTACAATTTGACAATCTTTGGTATGTATATATATGTATATATATGTGTATATATATATATATATATATATATATATATAAGAAAAAGAAAAACAATATATAATCTATACATATAAATAAAATTGAAGTGTCTTTCTGGGATTTCAAATAACTGCCGCTTTTAAAGTTTATATGGTTATTGGCACTTTACCAAACCAAAACAAGCATTTTTTAATTTTTTGTCTGTCTGTCTGTTTATTTGTCCAGACTAATATTTGAAACGACAAAAAAAGTAGTTCAAGGCTCCGTTTAGTATAAAATATATATGTGTAAGAATAAAATATATTGACTGATTTTGATTGCTATCTCGTTCTTACAAATTGGATTTTAAATGATAGCAATACGATGATTACTATTAACTAATTCAGTTTAAGAATACTAGCAAATATAATCAGTAATATTTTGTAATCAAACCAAAACATACATTTTGTAAAAAGTCTGGTATCAGGCAGCAATTTAAAATTATTATATTTAAGAAAGATGTAGTTAATTATCTGCTAGCTTGTTTATAACTTTATATTATATTAAAACTTGTTCCGCATCCATATTAAACTTTGTTTTTAATACAAATTAAATGTTCTTGTTATTTTATTCATCGATTTCAAATCTACAAGATTTCTAATAAAGCAAAAAAAAAAAAACAAATTAGATTCTATTTAATATCGCTTAAAAGTAATTTGCAAATGGTTTCAACATCAAGGAATGTTGATAGCCCATTCATAAAAACAAAGTAGCTGTAAATATGTAACAGTAGGTATATTATTCGTAATAGCAATAATTGGTACTATTGAAATACAAGTTAATAAATAATAATTAGTATAAAAATATTACACTTGGAATAACGGTATTTATAACTGTATACTCAACTTATAGATTAATTTTAGAATTTATATCTCCCTAATCTATTTATTAATTAAAATGTCTTACTGACATACCACTCACAGTGTAAACACGCTGCATCTAACAGGATGAAAATTTCCACAGAAATCTCTTATGCAACGTAGGTGAGCACTATAACAGAAGGATATTTTTTTTTAAATTGTTCTTCCAAAAGAGGTAAGTTTTTATGGAAATTCGCCTTCTTTGATGTTAGAAATATGGAAATAAGTATTTAGCCTTGTATTAATGAGTTAATGGCAGTTAATAAGGCATATTTGAAAACTTAAGATGACTTTTGTATAGAATTCGTCATTTGGGAAAGTTAAAAATACGAGACATTAGTGTTTAAGTTTATGAGTAAAAGAAGGATGGGAGGAAAATAGGATAGCGTTTTTGAAATATTGTATAGATGTTCGCTTTCTTCATAAAATTCGGTCCGTTTCTGAATATTGTTTCCGATGAGGATATCCCATCGGGTACACGGCTAGTAGCTGAATATAATATTTATGCCAAACGAACGCATTCTTTCAACAATTACCAATTTTGATATTATAAAACAAACAAAACATATTATATGTATTATATACTTACATATATAACCGAAGAATAAAAGATTATTTCAATGTAATTAACCCATCCAGGAAAACAAATGCAAAGTTATAAACCGCAATGAAATCTATCTGTTCAGCGGTTTTATAGTCATAAATATACAGACAGATATGACATATAGAAGAAGTTCTAATGGCGTCGTTACTTTATCTTTATAAAATTATGCTTTATTTTAAATCAATCGGAACTTATTACGTTCAAATAATATATATGTGTCACCTTGTGTGCACCACCACCCTTAGAATCGTATAAAGTGGCAAGTATGAGTGGTTACTCGTCACACCGTCAATGCTCCACCGACCGTGAACCAAGATGTTGTCTTTAATATCTCTTGTCTTTAATTACACTAGGGATTGGCTCAATCACCCTTCCAACCATAACAATACGGAGGATTGGTGTATCGTGGTAGAACACACTTAATGCCCACCCAGAGTTGATCGTAACCCCTACCACTGGCTAAAAGTATGATATAATAACTAATTAATTTGATGACTAAATCGTTTACTGAATACGCTTTTTATAAGTAACTAATTATTGCGTTCTATTATTTTCAAATAAATTTCAACTTACATACATTGTAACCGACTAATAGTGATATAAATGTTTGATGCCTGTTCTTGAAATGTTAATAGTCAATATCGCTTTCGGACATTTCTCGGCCGTTTTCTGCTGTAAGTTTCGACTTTGTTCTCACAGAATAGCCCCACAGGTGTTTTAATCACTCGATATCAAATCGTAAGACAAGTGACAAATTAACTTATTACATCATTCATATAAGTTATGTAATATTTAATTTACCGTAACATTTATTTATCGACTTGCATAATGATCAATTACTTTTCTTTTACCATCTACCGTTTTCCGAAATGTTATCGATTCATACATGAATTAAATAGGGAAAGGCCACTCTGTGCACATTACTTTAGAAGCAAGTAAATTTGAACAATTATTTTGTTGCTTTTACGCATGAGTTCTACGTAAATTCAAACAAGGGCAACAACTAAATTTTAAATATAATGTTTGATATCATAAAATTAGTTTTTTTTTTATATTCAAATGCTGCCAGCACTTAAATATGATTTTACAATCTTCATAGGTATGGATCGAATCCAATTAATATACAATATTCAAATCTATACAAGTATACACGTCAGACTATTTCTAATATGTAGTTCGATAGTTTGCTAGTAAATCTTGAGTACCACCCATTACTCAGTTTCTACAGCGAAACTTCGATACTATGACAAGTTATTCATGGATATTATACTAAAAGTAAAATTAATATGTCGAATCAAATCTCCAGCTCCAATCTTCAATTTTTTTTTCTATCAGTCTCCAACAGTAGCAACCAATGCAATCTCCACTAGCGTAGGAGAAGGTTTGTGTGTATATTTCATGTCATGTCATGATATCCGCTCCCTAATTGTAATATCGGTATTAAGTCAAATGCGAATTATCCTTTGTCACATATTGCTTACGTTCAATATTATGATTTTTCTCCCATTTCTTTGATCTCCGATCTGACTTTGTCGTTTGGACACGATTCTAATTTTCAACGAATACTTTTGCTATAAGTACAAATACTGTATTTATTGTTTCATGTAATAGCGTTACTAACAATAACTTGAGAACGATAATACTATACACAGAGTATATTAACTCTTTATTCGACGGAAATTCAAATTAATATTTAATGTATTGAAATTTTAGTCATATGTATGATGGAAATACAGACAATGTGTCTCCCTGGTTAACATAATCGTTTTTTTTAAAATATATATAATGATATTTTTCAGATATCTTTTACTTCACTTTCACTCATGTTTTACGTAAGTCATATGTTCAAAAGGTCGTATGTACAATTATGTGTACTTTACAGCAGCATAAATACTGATTATTTATTACCTTATGTAAGAAAAATACATACGACCGACTTTTTCAAACATATTTAAAATCAATTTTAATTCTATAAACTCGTCCGACCAATGTCCTCATGTTAACTTCATCAAACGGGACAAAGGCGAGGCAGAGCTAAACGCCATTAACGAAAAAAAAAAAAAACACTTTTATGCTATACATAATTAAAGACTTTAACTACATATTCCGTTGAAACTATCACTGAGATTATAGATGTAATATTGTTATAACTGTACTTGAGATAGGCGAACAATTATTTAGCACGCGGTTTAAAGTCGCTGCGACATCATGACTACCACATTTCGAAGAAATTTATACAGACGCGATGGCCCAATGGTTAGATCACGTGAATCATAATCGAAAATTGCAGGTTCAAACCCAGACGTCAGAATTTTCATGTTCTAAATTTTGTGTTTATAAATCATCTCATATGCGAAACACGTCGTGAGGAAACTTGCATGTTTCGGATGAAAATTTGCCACACATATGTATTTAGCAATCCGCATTGGAACGGCGCGATGAAATAACCTCGAAACATCTTTAAACGAGAGCAGGCCTTCAAGCCTATTATTATACCAACCTAACAAAATGACTGGTATGAATTAAACAATGTACCAAAGAAATCGGGCTTATGGACTACCTGATATTGAGTTGATAAGATAGAATGCCTAGAAGAAGAAATAAATGTAAACCATCACAGACTACCCTAAAGCAAAAACAAAAATTTATAGTATAGAAAATTAGCGATAAAATAAATGATTACTGGGTGGTACTTAAGCTGGTGGTGGTTCTGTTATAATCCTTTATTATAACATTTTGCTTGAACATTCTGAGCGCAATATGAAAAGTTCATTTAAATTCTATTGCGTCGCATTTTTTCTATTAATATAAAGTTCACTAGATGAATTTATCTTTTTATATCGTTCCCTTCCCTTCCGGTCATACAATACAGATATATATGTGAAGACACTTGACACTTATTTCGTTGCTATGAGTATATAACAGGTAATCCTAAGCTAAAAGAGATATAGGTCAAGCTTTAGTGAGCTTATCAAAAGCGAGCAACGCCGGGAGCGTTCGCTATTCAATGAGAAGTGAAATTCGAAGAAACGTGGTTCCCCGTTCACCTATACATGTGTACGAAGCTATGTTATCGCCTTAATTCGCTCTGTAAATAATGTCTAGAAGGTAGAAGTCATTATGTCGCTAAATAAATAAATGGAAGTCTTGATAAGGAAAAATATAACTGTTTTCAAGCGCAAAATTAACATCCGGCATTTATTTAATACGAATAAATTTACAACATAATATAATGACACATAAAATTATAAATTGCACCTATTGCATTTAAATAGAGATAAAAATAATTATACTTAAAATAGAGTTATGCCCTTTTCATACTGTTCAATATAAACACCAAACCTAAAAACTTAAATCCTATGATTAACAGTACATTAGCAACTAATATGTAGCTCTATGAGGCAGTGATTACCTCGTACCATGAGACAGTAAATATGACAACTACTCTTCCCAATATTCTTAAAAAAAAAATATACGTGCAATAAAAAATAAATAAACACTACGTAACATAACCTGATATACGTTTCCGATTCATTTGCTTTATAAATAAAAGAAATGCGTTTTATGTAAGGCGATGTGCATATTGCATTATGCTGTCGAGTTTAAAAGGTATTCGGAGTAATACGCAGTTAAATTGTATTATAAATGTCGCTGCATTTACATCACTCGTGAGCATCGAAATAATTGTTATAAAATGTATCCCAATTTCTTAATTAGCTTTATTTACAATATTGCATTTTCTATGGTTTAGCAAATACAAAATACGTATACATATTTTCTGTAACCTCGATTCTTACTACAGTTAAACTTATTTCAATTGTTAATTGACAAATTAAATTACAATTACCAATTCTATGTGATGTTCTACAATAAAAAATGATAAAAAATCCAATACCAATGCTCCGTATATCTAAAATTTTCTATTTACGTAAAACATAACGCAAAGGAATTCCAGAACTTTGCCAAGTTACTAAAAAAAAGTTAACATTTGCAAATATTACACAAAACAGTGCACTTTTCACACGTAAACAAACTTGACACGCGACACGACTTGCGTACAAACTAAAAATACAAAAATTCACGATTCGAATACTGCCGGCGTTTGGAACACACGCATACAAACTGTGTAAAGAATAGAGAGTGCTGCCAAATCGTTGCAATAAACAACACCTATCACAACATGTCAGTTATTCATACGATAATAGCCTATATTACTTGCACAGAGGTCATAGAATTCAATGCTCGCGATCATTGCGATCTACTGAAATGTAAGCTTCATTACAATATTGACATTTCAATGATAATGTAGCCTTTCATTTCAATGAAATAAGGTTCAAAATAGCGAAAATAAAACGTAATTCAGGTAAACATGTGATGCTGAAATCTGATAGCATGATGTTTGATAAAAAATACATGTAACAAAAAGAATAACACATTATTTTTATTTATGTAAACAAAAACAAAAGTTTCCTCAACAAAAGTTTAATTTTTAATCTGCTTTAACAAAAAAAAAAAACCCATATATAATATCATATTATACTCATTCAAGTAGGCTCTTATAAGCTCTACTGAATCATCATTTCAAAAGCATTTTAATATAAAGATACCACTGGTTCAGTATATACATAGATTCTATCAAGAAACTTTAACTAGTACATTTCACATCAACATCTATTGATGGACCAACAGATAAAAAACTATCCCTGGGACATCAATATTATTTAAGGATTAATATTTCAGGTCTCAATAATACAGACAGCATAGAAAAAGTTATGACGAAGTAATAAAGAGAGAACATAATTTATATTGATCATTTTATAAAGACAGTATTTCATTATCAAAAATAACTAAAACATATTTAGATTTTACACTTTTGGACATTACATCATACATCTACCGTACCCATGGGCCTCTTTGTTTATTCATAAGCCAGCTAATATAGGCTTATATTAAAAATATAATATTTAAAATATGATCATAAAATTGATTTTTCCAATAAATCATTCATATAAGGACACTGCACCATAACAAGTTATAAGGTGGATATGAATAGATAAAATGTTGTCTACTCCTCGTAAATTATATAATATTAATCTTGAATTTGAACTAATACTATATTTAAAAACATTTAATACATATGTTGAAGTTTACAGGAAATAGGTTGAAATATTAATATATATTATAATAAGATTAATCTGGTCTACTTAACCACATAAATCATTTTGCTCATTTATTCATACCACCTTGCATTTCTGGTTGGTATGTGTAAGCTGCATGAAAAAACCTCAGGCTAGTCGCCCCATAAAAACCCCTTTGTGAATGTTTTTACAGCTGGGTTAATTCCTCATTTACTGAGTGGCTGAAGATCTCTCATGCTCTATTGATATTAATCAAAATGAATTATAAGCATAAATAAAAGAGTATTCATCTACATATTTTGTTAAGATAGTAATCATACTATAATCACACACAACAACAAAAAATATATTGAAAGTTCTTGTATATGATATTTAATAGTAGGAAAAGGGTATAAAGTTTATGCATTAGCAGTAATAAAAAAAAAATACATTGACCTCGATACTTTGATCTCACTTTTAGATGGACCGGCAATTTACATTACACATTGAGATACAAGACATATTAATTATCTCTAATGATGTTGATTAATGCTGATAATGTTCTCCTTATTGATTTCGGCCACGGCGGCCAATCTAAAGGGAGTCTAGCCAAGAAATCTATGGCGGTATATCCAAAATTAGCCACTAGACCAATGGAGCAGTCAATGATGGATTGAAGCTATCACTTGTATTTTGACACCATTCTATGACAATAAGTAAATAAAGAGATTTGTATTTTCATGTACCGGGAAGGTTACATGCCATTCGACATTGAAATTACTCTTGTTGAGTGTAGAGCATGAATTAAACTTGTTTATCAAAAATCCAAATTACCCAGCAAATCCACATAATTGAAGGTATAAGAGAAGATGATAGTCAAAAAAGTTATTAAGTTATGCAGTCATATAATCTTCAGTAGAATAACAAAAATTTTGGAGTTACTCTCCCATGTCTTAAGAAACAAATAGATGCTTGAGTTGCACCTTATCACTCTACAGTGGTCTACAACAATCTCATTGGACTATGAGAGTGAGGGTAATAGGGTTCACCCGAGTTTGCACAGTACATAATTTTATTGCACTGTATTTCTTTGGCTGAATTTCTTTAAGAATTTTTATTGTTGTTGAAATCAGTCACATTGAGCTATTTTAGTATGATGAATTATAGAATTTTAATTTAAGTAAATAAATAAAATGATCACATAGAAGTTGACACAACATTCCTCTATTTTATCAAAAATATTACTCAGCAGTTTATTTCAAAATTAGTTTATTATTATTTTTTAAGATTAAGCATTTCTTATTTAATTTCTTACTTAATTACATATGCTAAAACATACTAAAGATGTTATCCAATACTTACAGAAACTTAATTGTTTTCTACTGTTATGTCATTACAATTCATGCCTTTATAACGATTCTTGTTTAAGTTATTTGAAATTATTATAATTATGTTCTTAATTTTTTTAAATAGAAGTGTTTTTTTTATTTGTTTCGAGATTAAACCATCAATAAATGAATGAAACCTAAAAATACCGTAGAATGCGGACTAACTGTCAAAACTATGTCAAAAATCAGGCGGTAATTTCAATACAAAGTTTTTAAATAAGTCGTCTATACGTAATTATATATACATACAAGCCTTATAACTTAAAAAATAAATAAACAATTTGTAATATTAATATACCAATAAGAAGTTAGATTCTCATACAAATTTCAAACTTACCTCAGTGTCACTGTCGCCGTTTTTATTTTTATCACTTTTAGTCTTCATCGCCTCCAGTAAACAACAGTCTTCACTAAAACTTTCACAACACCGATATTAAATAAGTTCACAAATAATCTACGGTATTAAACACTTAAATTATGCAGAACCGCATACCATAAACGAACTGACATGGCATGGCATAGCTTACAACTCGCGAGTGAAGCGTATTGTAAACGCCGACAGCCCGACAACACTAAAGTACCGTTTTTTAGTTTTTAGCACGACGCCGATGTAGCTACGAATTGTTTTTTTATACAAATTAGTTTTTTCTTAGCTCACCTTTTCTTTCTTCGGCATCATTTAGAGAATAAATAATCATAGCTTGTAATAGTTGCTTTAATATATGTATTTACAAATCTTACAATACGTACCGATTACTAAATTACTGACCATACGGATGTCAAATGTCAATGTAAAGCTGTACTGTGATTGGTTAGGAAAGTCACGTGATCATTAATTTGATATTGTTGGCGAATAATAGGGATGTAGTTATAATATCGACAATCGATAAAATTGTAACTTTAAAATATACATAATTATGAAGGTATGAATTTATTTATAAAATATTTAGCATATTTCGGGGCTAATTAAATGACTCAATAGTAATTTTTAAAAAAATCCTAAAATTAAGGATTATATCGACAACTAATACGCGTAATATTTAGACGAGTAGTAAGTACTAAGTTTGAGTTGAAATGAAAAGATTTTTAAGTAAAATAATATTTCATATTATAGAATATGATATAAATAATATAATTTTATTATATTAAATTCAATAATATGTTACAACTATTTATTTCTTCTTTTCACCGCCCTTCTTTTTAGCAACTTTATAGGGACCAAGTTGACGGCGAACTAATAATCCTCGCCACCAAGCTTGAACGATTATTGCAGACTTAGTCATCTTTTCTCTGTAAAGACGTACTTTTTCACGTTCTTCTTTAAACTGTATCCACTCCTTTATCATGGTCTTATGTTTTTCAATCTAAAAAAATAATACATATATGCTTACACTTATAGTTTATACTAGTTACATAATTAAACTCAATCTAATATCACAATGTATACAAAAGAAAAACTCTTATAGAGTTGTTTATAAAAACGTCGAATATAACTGTATTACCGTCCCCTCCAAATTAATCCTTTTATCTAACTTGTTTTGGTAATCATTTTTCTTAAGCTGTATTTTTAGGTCTATATTTTCCATATCCTTGTCATATTTATTCATCCAATCATCTACTTTCTCTAGAGTTTCCTAAGATAAAAAAAATTAATAACAGACTACAAAATGTACTACATAGAATAAAGAAATACATTACGTTAATAGAAATGGTAACTAAAAATTCCACTTCAGAGTGAACTCTTTGTTCACTGTCGGCTCTACGCTTATAATATTCAATAACACTTGTTGGTAAAGCTTCTTTGTCGTATATTGTTTGATTATGTTGCTCAGTACGAGCTACTTGCCAACGATCAACGTAACGACTACGAATTTCGGCTTTAAGATTTGCATCCTATAAAAACATTTATATTATAAATAGGAATAAATATGTTCAGTATTGTCAAGACCGCAAACAGTATTTTGATACAAAATTTTATAATTGTTCTATATTATTTATCACTGCACAGAAGCAAATAGATATTTGATAAATAAACACGAACTTCAACTTCATTCCTAAGTGTATCAATGGTAGCATCAGTATCATAAATAACTGATTTAATATGATTATGTTGCTGCCTTATTTGCTTGTTAAGTTCACGACGCAGGCTGCAAAATAATTTAAGTCATTTTTCGAGATATAGTTAATTATGAGAAAAAAATGGATTTAATTATAGTTTTCCTTACACTTTATTTTTTCCTTCTTCATTACACAATTCTATGCGGTAATTGTCTAGGTTTACTATAGTATTAACACTATTTTCTAAAGTTTTAAAAGTTTTTGTTTGTATTAAGTCTACGTATGTCGCCGTGATAGCAGTGATTATCAATTTCCTGTAAATATTATTCTTGTTATATGACATATGTGATCACCATCATCTAGCAATAAATTATAAACTAAAGACTTACCTATCACTATCGAGTTTGTTTAGCTTATATTCATTGCAGTTTATTTTTTCGTATTCAATACCATCTAATTCATCTTTTATTTCAGGTTGAGATATTCCAAATTTTAATGCAACCAGTAGTCCCATATCTGACATAGTCTTGGTCAGACGCAATTCATTGTTACATTCAACTATAACATAGGTGATATATTAAATCAGTATATGATTTTATATTTAATTATATAAATAATAAAAATAAAAATACCCAGGATGCGCATTTCAGTAATAGTATCTTCTAAAGTATTAGCGAATAACGCAGCTTGTAAATATGGTAAGCTAAAATTGAGATAGATTAGTTAATGATAATTGTTTAATTAAAGGTATATATATGTAATTTTTTTAAAGCAAATAATAACCATTTATTACGTTCATAATTCTTTTCTTTCTGCTCAATATTAAACTGTAAAAGAAACGCGATGAAAATAATATCGATATAATATATAAACATACGCCGGACACAACACTAAAACTATCACTCCTGACTCCATCCAAGTGAATCCAAATTGCAAAATGTTGTTGATGTTTTTTATATTATGTTTTTGCATAGAAATTATTTATGTGCATAACTATTATAAAAAAGACCGAAATCACATAAATGCTACTTTTGTTTAGAACATATTACTTAAAAACTAAATCTAAAAATATTATGAGGTCTTAGATAAGTCTATTTTAAATTGAAGACAGATAAGCAATAGTGTTTATTTTGAAATTAGCCCGTCTTGGCTTCGCACGAGTTGAATAAGGGATATACCCTTAAGATGTTTATAATGAAGGGCATGTAGAGAACATTTTTATCCTTTTAATTTTTATTAATACTTATAGATAAATTATAAAATAACTACTTCCAGTTCACTTTGATCATCTTCACATACAGCACCGGTTACAGTATTATCTAATTCACATACGCCTAACAACGACATATTATTTAATCACGCTGGGGACATAATAAATCATTAGGCAATCAGTCTTTTTTTTATTAGTGGCCAGTAAGCTTTCATGATTGTATATGGTTACCTATTTAGCTATGTACTAATTCCCTATTCCAACCATAACAGGAATAAACCCAAATAAACAACTTTGACACCGAATTAATGCGATATCATTGGTCATGGATATCAATTGACGCGATATTATTGGTCGAGATCTTGAATAATCTATGATATTCACTATGGACTCGCGAAAAAATGGCGTTTTCAATGTCCGTGAAGTTGTAATCGGAACTTCGAAAGTTAAATTAATGTGCTTATAACTATTTAATTTAAATAGTGTTGTATTATAAATAAGGGTAAATTTATCAAACTGTTTATAATATAGCATACTAGAAAATCGCATGCAATTTGTAAATCTATAGTGTGTTTACGTTTATTCATACTTTTTTGTCTGTCTTGTTTTTATTACAACGACAAGGCTATTTTGGCCAAAATCGGAACCACGGTCGTATACACAGGTCTTGCAACTGATTACAATTTCAGTGGTGAGAGATGAGGTGCAAATGTGTTACAATTGCTAATTCGCAATACCATCCGCTTGAGGTACTACGTCGCTACTATCGAAGCTGATATTTTTCTCTCCCAAGTATTGTGTTATTTAATCATTGTTATATCGTTTTGTTGAGTTTTGCGGATTTTTTGTTATTTAACTGTTTTGTTTGGATTTGAAAAAAATATTCGGGATAATTCTTACGCGAATTGTCATACCTCTGGCGGCCGAAAATTGAACTTAACAGCGTCAGTATGTCAACGTACCCCATACTGAAGTTGCATGACCATGACAATTGACATGACAATTCGCGTAATAATTATCCCGAACATTTTTTCAAATCCATAGAATTTAGTAGAAGATATTCAATATTAAGAAGGATAATAAGTTATAATGCCTCATAAATTTTATTTACTGGTAGCCCTTAAACTACAACTAGACCCCCCCCGGGGGGGGGGAGTGTATTCAATATCATTGGATTAGATTGACACGAGATTGTTGTCATACTATATTTAAAACGTATGTTTAAATGTTTGTATCGTATTGTTTTAATGTAATTTTATATTATATCTTTTTGCTTTAGTTCCACATAGCTTGTACAGCTTAAAAATATTGTATGTAATATGTATCTTAATTTCTGATTAATTTCTCAAGTATTGATAAATCATTTATTACACACATTATTATTATTTATTTATTATTATTATTAATTATTTATTTGCATAAATGTAATCGATTTAATAATAAAATTATAAATCGGAAAGTAACTTTGTCTGTTAGGCTTCCACGGCTAAGGTACTAAACTGATTTTGATGAAATTTGGTATGAAGCAAGCTTGGACCCGGGATAAAGACACTAACGCAATCAAGTTTACAATATTTTTCGGTAGGCTATTTCTATCATTATAGCCGGCCAAACCTATAACCGCCCGACACTTAGAGCGCTCTCACCAGCCGCAGATCTTTTGTTTTGGTAGGATTACTGGATGAAATACTAGGTAGACATAACAGCTTCTCATTGCTATACATATATGCTCAGTTACTTCAATGGAAGTGAAGCGACAATACCTGATTGAATATAAACATATTCAATTCATTCAACACGACTATAATAATAATATAACATAATAATGCAAAATAATTATAATAAGTAGATAAGTATATCTAGCAAACAATAAATAATTCTATAAAACAATAATTCATAATTATATAAACAATAATTCTATAAAAAATATTCATCGGGCTATTGATATTATCATTTCTTTTTTTTGCCTGACTTTTCTTCTGGTTTGGGTGCTGGCCCTTTCTTTTTAACGACTTTGTAGGGTCCTAGTTGTTGTCGTACAAGTAAGCCGCGCCACCACGCCTGTACTGTAGTTGCGGCATTGAAAATATTCTGGCGGTATTGCCGATCTGCTTCTCTGTCATCCTTGAATTTCTTCCAGCTATTAATTGATTCTTCGTGTTTTACACGCTAAAAAGTTTTGAAATTGTTATACAAGATATTAATTTGTATCATGATATTTTATGATAAATATAGATAATTAAATATTTATGTTGGTAATTTTTTATGTAAGTTTAATTGATGTATTTTATGACGCAAGATTTATTATTTAATCGATAAAGCAAAGCTGGACGTGACGGCCTATACATATCGCAAAAATGTCATAAAAAACGTGCTTATGTTATTTGTATAAAGTTAATTATTCAAGATTAAGACAATAATAATATATTTATATTATGACTTACAGAGTTACGGCCATGTAACTCTGAAATTATGTGTCATGATGTCTAATTTTCTATTTCTTAGCAGCGCAAAAAATTTCTTCAAACCAAAAAATTAAGTTAAAAAGAATTTGTAATAGTGCAAGAACAATCAATATCGTAAATGAAAATGCACCCTCCTTTGAGGGGTTCAAATATGACTCGTCTGTTACCAATATGTCTAACTAATTCCAAAGTATTTACTGTCTATGAGAAAATGTTAATGTCTTTCTGTCTGTAAAACGCTATGTATTAGTAGGGTCAGTATCGGATAGCCTACCAGTATTAAATATGTACCTATATAGTGTATTAAGATATATACAGAAGACTACAGATTAATAGTGGTAATAAAACACTGTCTATACATGCAGTGTAGACGACTAAGACGCTCAAAGCAAGGCCTAACATGCACACCGGGAACTATTATAATTATTGGATATTATTCTAACCGTTTCTTCGAGTTCAACTCTCTTGTCACAAGTAGCTTCGTAGTCATTTTTCTTCAATTGTACCTTCAAATCCATGCGTTCGATATCTTTGTCGTATTTACCCATCCAGTGTTCGACTTCAACAAGAACTTCCTGACGAAAATGAAAATTTGAGTAATATTCTAATAGAAAAATAGAGCTTTCGAATGCCTACTACTGCGCTAAGGTCTCATCTCCTTTTGATGTAATTTTTTTATTCTACCACGTTGACGCGGGTGGACGGATACACAAGTGGCGGAATATCCACCAGGGCTCCGGAGCTCAGAGGACCCTCTAACATAACCCTCTCTAATTTTGAAGGCAAATATAAGTTCAAACTACGTGGAAAGAGAAAGTGAGGGCCCGATTCTTTCTCTATGCACCTGGGTCCTTGTGCACCTAGCTACGCCTACATAATATGTAACAAGAGTTAGACTAACATTGATTCTAATATTAGTCAAAAGTTCGATTTCGGTATGGACGCGTTGTTCCTGGTCAGCTTTCATCTTAAAATATTCAATTGTCTGATTTGGCTCTAACTCTTTATCGTAGATCATCTGGATGTGTTGTTCTGTCCGAGCTCGTTGCCAGCTGAGAACGTAGCGGCTTCGAATTTCAGAATTTAACTCGGTGTCCTGTTGTATTTGACAGTAAGAGAAAGCTTATTAAGCTCACGGTGGAAGAGCTTAGCGATAGTAAATATATTGCTAGCTGGGAAAATATCTATTGATATAATGAGAATGTATATGTGTTGGCAGTTGAGACACGTAGGAAATATCACAGAACTATTGTAAATCGTAAAAGGCCTATTTTTTTTCATCTTTACTGCGCTCAAGAGTATTTTGTACTAATTCACGGTTTTGCACCTTAGCGCTAAGAATCTAATCTTGTATCGTCTCCTCCAGCGTAAATAATGTGTATATATTAAACTTTTTAAATCTATGAAATAAACGTATAACAGTGGATAACATATTATTAATAAAGTTACTTACTTCTAGATTAGATTTGAGGAGTTCGATGTCAATGTTGGTGTCGTAAGTTATAGATTTCATATGGTTCCTTTGCTGGCGGAGCTGCCGATTAAGCTCTCGACGAAGGCTAATGAAATATAATTAATAAAGTTACATATATATAATAGTAGGTGATAAAAATCTCATAGAAATAGTGTTTGTTAATTTACTCGCAGCATAAACAACATAAGCCGAGATGGCCCAGTGGTAAGAGTGCGTGAATCTTAACAAATGATCATGGGTTCAAACCCTGGCAAGCACCAATGAATTTGTTGCTTAATTTGTGATTGCAATTCATCTCATTTCATGTGTCTAATTTCATTGAAATTCTGCCCCATGTGTAGTCCACCAACCCGCATTGGAGCAGCGTGCTGGAATAAGCTCCAAACTTTCTCCTCAAAAAAGGAGAGGAGGCCTTAGCCCAGCAGTGGCACATTCACAGGCTACTGTACTATATAAACAACATTTAATTATAATCGTATTAAAACAGCGTGTTGGATAAAGAAGATGCTATTTCACTGCAAGAAGAGTGGAAGCCCAACACTTAGTTACTTCAGTTCAATCTAAGCCGGTGTTTAATAAATGACGATTCAAAATGGTTATAAGCATCAATTTACTTTACTTTTGGAGATTTATTTGTTTTATATCAAAATTAATTCTATTACATTCTATTATTGGATTCCACTTCAATAAGTTTCTTTAGATTACATTGGCGATCAGATATCCCGTTAACGTTTTCATATAATGCGTTGTATTGACATTTTAGTGAGAGATCCATGTACGTGTCTTGGAGAACCTTTAGAACTAAATGCCTAAAAAGAATAAGTATGTGGTTATTTATTAAATTAAAATATTTTAACTGATCTTAGGACTTCGCACAAGTTGATACCCATTCACCAGTCATTATACCTACCTCCAAACAGTAATAATGTATACCTATCTATGTGTTCCGGTTTGCAGAGTGAGTGAGCCAGTGTAATTATCGCGCGACAAGGCAACTTACAGAATAACAAAAAATAATGATACCGGTGTCTATGGACATTACCATTACGTGATTGATTTACTTGTCTGCCTACGTTTATTTTTACACTAATACCAACTGCAAGAAATACAAGCCACATCTTTTTTTTATAGCATAGGTAAGCGGACGACCATATGTGCCGCTTGATGGTAAGTGGTCACCAACGTCCATAGACATTGGCATTGTAATAGACGATTACCATCGCTTACATCGCCAATGCGCCACCAACCTTGGGAACTAAGATGTTGTCCCTTGTGCCTGTAATTACACTGGCTCACTCACCCTTCAAACCGGAACACAACAATACCAAGTACTGCTGTTTTGCGGTAGAATATCTGATGAATGGGTAGTACGTACCCAGACGAGCTTGCACAAAGCTCTACCACCAAGTTTCAATGCACCTTCATTCACAGGGTCTAAGATCTTATGTATCTATTCCTTCATATCTGTAGTGTAACTACTACCTTAGAATATTGCGATACAAAATTGTCGGTAGAATAAATTATGATCGTATTATCTATTTAGTAGGTATATTACTAGATACTAAATTTATTTTTTAAATGTTAAGCTAGCCTATAATTGTTTATATATTTATGTACAATATTTTTTTATACAAGTAATTAGACAAATGTTTTTTTTTATATATATAACGTTGGCTTCCTATTACATAAATAAATAAATAAATAAATACTTACTCAATCCTTTCTAACATTATGAACGCGAAAGTGAAATTTTTTGTTACGTAATCAACCGATCATCAAAGGACATATGGTAACACCTTGTTAAAACAACTACTACTTGGTATTGTTGTGTTCCGGTTTGAAGGGGGAGTGAGTCGGGGCAATTACAGGCACAAGGGAGATAACATCTTAGTTCCCAAGGTTGGTGGCGCATTGGCGATATAAGCGAGGGTGAACATGGCGTTTGTGACCACTTACCATCGGGGGGCCCAAATGCTCGTCCGCCTACTTATATTATAAAAAAAAAACATGTTCAACCTTACACGAGTGCAAAGCCGCAGGCATAAGATAGTTTAAAATAAAATAAAAACAATTATGACAATCCTAACCGGTCCGATTGCAGCTTTTTCAGCTTGTATTCGAGACAGCCAAGTTTTTTAGGATCGATATCATCAAGCTCGTCTATCACTGTTTTCTGTTTGACTCCGTATTTGCGAGCGAGGTGTTCGATTATTTCCGTTCTCATTTGAAGTATACGTAGCTCTGTGTTTATTTCAACTGTGAAGTTGTAAAGATAGTAAATAAATTATGCGTATAATGTTATAAACAGATGAATATATGGATACTTCGTTAACTGAACATTATATTATGTTACGGAGGCTTGGTGCTAAAATCTCATATCAATAAAGCTTACTTTTGTTAATCCGAATTGAATCATAAACACAAATATGTTAAAACTCACTGATCTTACAAGGATCGATACTTGCGATCTTTGATTAAGATCTTGAGTAATGTTTACGAGATTTCACTAACTATGAAACCAAAATATAATAACATCTTATGTACATAGTACGTAGAGCTGAGCCATGATGTCCTCCAGTGTGGTGGCGAACAAGCTCGCTTTAAAGAAAGGTAACCTGGAATAAATGATCGTAATTTCAAAACAAAACAAAAATGTAATTTCATTTTTACTCTTATTTTAATTTTTTATATTTATTTTATTACCTGTGAACATCCTTTGTATTTTCGTCGCGTTCTAGATCCTGTTAACAGAAATAAAATAAAGTGTCGTATATAATACGATTATCTGAAAAAGCATAAAATCTGTTTTTTATGAAATAAGCGGACAGGCAGTGATGAGCGAAGGGTACCTGATGTGAAGTGATCACCAACGCCCAGACATGGCGAAAATATTAACCATTCCGTATTTCGCCAATGCGTAAACAATCTTGGGCACTAAGATGTTATGTTCCTTGTGCCTGTAGTTTTTTTTAATTGAATAAGTAGGCGGACGAGCATGTGGGCAACCTGATGGTAAGTGGTCACCTACGTTCATTAACATTGGTATTGTAAGAAATGTTAATCATCGCTTACATCACCAATGCGCCACCAACCTTGGGAACTTAGACCTTATGCCTGTAATTAAACTGGGTCACTCACCCTTCAAACCGAAACACAACAATAACAAGTACTGCTGTTTTGCGGTAGAATATCTGATGAGTGGGCGGTACCTACCCAGACGAGCTTGCACAAAGCTCTACCAATAGTAAAAGTTACACTGACTTACTCACCCTTCATACTGGCACACAAGAATACTAAATATTGCTTTTGGCGGTAGGATACCATGTGTGGGTGGTACCTTGCCTAGAATCCCACCACAAATATGATGCATACAAGAACTCAGTGCGAGATGATCTGATTTTTGCATTATTATCTTTGCTTGCCGAGTTTTGAATCATACTTAAAATAACTTAATGCGTGTAGGGTTTCATAATTACTTGGGAATTCGAGTCTCGCTCAAAAGAGCTTAAATCGCTAGCACGTCCCCAGGATGCTGTCACCTCACTGATCCTCCTAGTTTGTGGATAGGATGTCATTAAAAACAAAATATAATATTTATTAAAAGTAAATCAAAAAAATTACAAAAATACATGTACAAAGGAAACTTCAAAAATGATAGGCAACAATAGTTGCCATGGTTTTAAAACTAAAAAAATTTGTTATGGTTTTTGAGGTTTGTTGAATACCGCAGATACTTTTCGATCTATGTTATCAAGCTTACTGGTTAATACGGCTTTATACAAGTGGACCTGCGTATGTTCTACATACTTATTACAAAGAAAAAGAAAAGTGTAATTTCAGATGATAATACACATTTGGAATGAAACGACAGTCGGTTTCAAATCGAAGTATGAATTGTTGCATTAGTTCAAAAATACAATTGATAAAAAAAGAAAAATCCAGTCGAGTTTATTTCACCTGTTCTTCTGAACTTTAAGGTGTTTATTTCCGAACGTGTTGTAGACTTTTTGACGCTTCATTAGTAAGTTTTATAATTATATTGTTAGGATACAGACAACAAAACTGGCAACACTGGTGCCGTCAGTCTATAAAAAGACACCTGCCGCCTTATTGTGCCTCTCTCTGCTCCCGAAGTACCGAAGATTGAAATTCGAATTCAAACGTCTAACGCCGCGTTGGAGTAGTATATTTATTTATTTATTGTTAATTTCCGTTATTAGAATCATTATTGTTGGTTTAAATCGTCATTTCCGTTAGTTATCTATTGAAATCCACTTCTGGTTCCTAAAACTTGCTTGTTACGGCTCCGCATAGTTAGAGGGTTAAGTGAGGAATTGATGACACAGATAGTTATAAGGGGTATAACGGACGCCCAGGTACGAGCCGCAGCAGAAAATGCTAACCTCACTACTGATAGTTTAGTTTCCTTTCTATCAATTTACACCAAGTCTAGCCGTGGCAAACAAGATATTCGTACGTTTTCTAATAAACGTCAAATGAAGCCTGACCAGAATTATAAACTGAACCCTTATCGTTCAGTTTATAATTCTGGTCAGGCTTCATTTCATTCTAGTAAGATTAAATGCTTTAACTGCGGTTGAACTGGGCACAAAAGTTATCGTTGTACCAATAAACCACATCAGGTTAAACTGGAGGGAAAGTCGGAAGGCAACCATAAAGATTCGAATTCAAATACTCCTATCGTATGTACCTTCTGTAAAAAGCCGTAGTTCTGTAATACAGAAAGTAGTTGTTTTGCAAAAGACAGTTCACAAAACCGAAATACGCGTAACGTAAATCTTTGCACCAACCTTAACGACTCGTTAGTTACCTATAAAAGTAATGACATTACAACTGCAGTAGTTCAAGGAATACCAGTCGATGTTCTCATCGATAGTGGTGCTATGAACACTTCATTAATTTCTGAAGATGCTTTGAAACATTTTTCTTATCATCGTCAGTTTAGGCGTTTCGTTCTAAAAGGGCTTAGCGAAAAGGAGATAGTTTCGACTACTTACGTAACTATGACCATTGAATTCCCTGATATTTCTATTGAAGCCGATTTTGTGGTAGTTCCTTCTTTTTGTATGGTAGTTCCAATGATAATAGGGACCGATATACTTAATCGTGATGGTGTGACCTACGTACGCACAAAGGATAAGCAGTATGTCATACAATCTGACTCGAAAAAGCCTCCAGTGTGTTTGATTAATGTTATTGGCACTGATTTCACCGTTGATACACCTCTTACGGGCAATCATAAAGATTCTCTTTTATCAATAATCAACGAATTCTCAAATTGTTTGATATCCGGCACGGCAAGTTCCACTGTCACACCACAGGGGAAATGCATATCAGTTTGACTAGTGAAACACCAGTAGTTCATCGTCCTTATAAACTGTCGTATCAAGATAAATTAAAGGTACGCGATATTATTAAAGACTTGCTGGACAAGGGAATAATAAAGGAGTCCCAGTCTGAATATTCTAGTCCCATAATTTTAGTAAATAAGAAAGACGGCATTGACAGAATGTGCGTTGACTTTCGTGCTTTAAATCAAATCACGATCAAGGATCGTTACCCTATGCCGTTGATTGACGATCACATAGATAGGTTAGGTACTTTTAAATACTTCAGCTCTTTAGACATGGCCATGAGGTTTCATCAAATACGAATTAATGAATCCTCAATACATAAGACCGGTTTTGTTACTCCAGAAGGCCATTACGAGTTCATCAAAATGCCGTACGGTCTAACAAACTTCCCTATCGTATATCAGCGAATTATCAACAAAACCCTGAATAGTTTTATAGAATAGGGCAATGTCTTGGTATATGTAGACAATGTACTCCTCTTGAGTCATACACTTGAGGAGGGTCTTGATCTTCTTAGGAAGGTACTTCGTACACTAACGACATGAGGGTTTTCTATTAATCTACGTAAGTGTTCGTTTGTCACAACAGAGGTCAAGTATTTGGGTCGAGTAGTTAGTCAGGGTCAGGTGAAGCCGAGTCCACGCAAAGTGGAGGCCCTAGTGAATAGCCGCGTACCGCAAAACGTCAAGCAAGTTCGACAATTCTTAGGCCTTGCCAGTTATTTTAGATGCTATATAAAGGGTTTTGCTGTTAAGACAGCCTGTATAGCTAAACTCACTAGAAAGGATGTCAAGTTCGCGTGGGGAACTGAACAAGAACAGGACCGACAGGAGATAGTTCATTGCTTAACGAGTGAACCCATATTGGTAATATTTGATCCCAATCTAGCCACAGAAGTACACACTGACGCGAGCAGTGCAGGTTACGGCGCTATACTAATGCAGACTTCTACAGAAGGCAAGAAATTTGTTGTAGAGTACTTTAGCAGAGTGACACTACCCGCTGAGTCCAGGTACCACTCGTATGAATTAGAGACGCTGGCGGTGGTCAAGGCCCTTCAAAACTTTTCGACACCATTTGATTGGACTGCAATTCAAAATATTCACCGACTGCAATGCTCTGAAAGCTACCGAGCGCAAAAAGGACCTTTTACCTCGTGTGGCTCGTTGGTGGGTCTATTTGCAAGACTTCACCTTCTCTATAGAGTACAGAAAAGGCGTCAATATGTCTCACGCTGATTATTTAAGCCGCAACCCAATTGAAACTCGTGTGTCATGAAGTGAATTCAGTCATGACGCCTCGCAACTGGGCCCAAATTGCCCAAGCTGCTGACAGCGAGACCCGTGGGCTGATTCAACACCTAGAAAGTGGAGACTTGGATCCTAAACGGTTCGTATACCAAAATGATCTACTGTACTACCGCTACAATCCACTTGGTGAAACATCTCGTTTGCTGTGCTACATACCGACAGGACACAGATTGAGCCTGTTGAGGGTTTGTCATGATGAGCATGAACACGTAAGTGCAGAAAAGACGATGGATCTGATACTCAAACATTTTTGGTTCCCTGGACTGCGTAAATTCGTCAGTAAGTACATTTCGCGCTGTCTGATATGCATGTCAAAGAAGAGAGTACCCCGTGCGCCGCATCAAAACATCACCTCGTGGGAATAACCTGACGTACCATTTGACATCATACACATGGACACGCTTGGCCCACCAGAGTCAAGAAGCTACAAGTTCATTCTTATCATGGTAGAGAGCTTCACCAAGTACTCCCTTCTGTACCCGATTTATCGCCAAGAACCGAACTCAAAGGAACCGTATCCAATGCAGTATCCCTTTTTGGTGTACCAAGACTTATTGTAACAGACCGTGGACGCATGTTCGAGTCTGGTGAGTTTGTTAACTGGATTAAAGAGTTGGAGTCAGATTTGTCACAGCAGAAATGCATCAATCCAATGGACAGGTCGAACGCTATATGCGAACTGATGCAACTGGTGCTGAACATCACAAAACAAAAAAACCACACAGTCCTCAGCTCTGAACCTTCTTGTTGGCACTAACGCAACCACGCCTGTAATTCGGTCGCTTATTCGCGATATAGCGAACTTAGTCGAGGGAACGCCGCCAAACCGCGATGCGTGGCGAGAGATTTGTAGAACCAGGGCCAGCGAACTTCTGAAACAGAACCAGAAGGAGCGAGACCGGCGGGTCAACCAGCACCGACATCCACCTCGTGTTTTTAAGGTCGGCGACCTTGACTTTGTAATAAAGTATTCTCAGTCAACAGGGAAACTGGACCCAGGCATGCGCGGGCCTTATCGTGTTCTCAAGGCTCTACCGAGTGGACGTTATGAACTCAAGTTGTTAAGTGGTGCATATGGAAAAACGACCCTAGCAGCAGCACAGTATATGGTACCCTGGCGTGTAGAATGGTGTCCTGAGACGTGTGCAGCATTCTTTGAAAGTGAGTAGTTATCACTTTGGTTGCTTTGACTGTGTCAGTCAGACTGAAATACCGTGTGTTTAATTAATCATTTTTGTGTGACCCGATGTAGACGGTACTGGGTCTTTAACGACACTCCGAAGACACCAGAAAAATAAAAAATGGTACCCAAACGGTAGCACATTGAAGATATTAATGGACTGGATTTTATTTCTTACAGAGCCTATATAATGACGTTAATGCTTATGTTTTTAATACTGTTATTTTTGATTAACCAGGTACTTTCACATCAACTTTTCGTATCTGTGGTGGATAACAGACTAAGAAAAAAAAAACAAATATAAAATTTAAAATTTAATACCAGATGTGTCCACAACTTAATTTATGACTTCAAATAACTTTTAATTCGTTTCAAAAGCTAATAAATAAAACAGTTTGTTTGGACAACACTGAATCTTAAAATATTTATAACAAGCTATAAAATCACAAAATAATAAAAACGCTTTCATGTCAAAGCAGTATTACTTACATACAAAATTACAATTTAAAGTAGGAATATAACCTTAACAAATGTATCTATATAATATATCTGTATAAAATTCAATACTATATTTTTACACACTGTTCGTAAACAACACATTTTATTATAATGAAACTTTACAATAGCGCTGTCCTGATGTACATGATTTACCGCTGGTGTAGCCGAGGCTTTATTCTCGTGTATTTTCATTAACTTAAATGAGAATTATTATTTATATATTTTTTTATATTACCTGGCTACACTCAATGCTCATGACAATCTTTTAACTAAAATGATTCACTATCCTTTTTCAAAAACACACGTCAGAAAGAAAAGCCATAACAGTCCTGCCAATAATTGAGATTGTATGGAAAGATAAGTTGTTTTGTCTCATATTGGTTACGTTTTTCTAAATAAAATCCTGTAATACATTATTTACATAAATGTAAAAGAGACGGTACAGAAGTACATCTTTTCGCTAATAATACAAAAACGACACAAGTTTTTATAGTTGTTTTTTTTACAAAGACAAATTGGAACAAAATAAAAAAATACAATTATGTTGGCAGTTTTCACGAAGCTAACAAATTTGACATAATTCTCATTATATTCTAAATAATTAAAGTTTGTGACAATTATTACAAAATTGTTTTACTTAAAATAGATTTTAATTAAATTAAACACACAAGTAATTTCGTCAAAACAATACATTTTTCAACATAAAAATCTGATCGTCATTATTAGCTGTTAATATTCAAAATAATTATTAACTACACGAATACTGGCTTCGAGCCAGTACAAATTAAATCTCTACATAAGTTGTTATATACAATAAAAATTAATACAACAATAAATATAGCTTTATAACATAGAAATTCTCTAGATATATTGAATTGAAATTTTATTCAGTCTTAAGTTACAAACATTATACTGATCTACAAAGTATAAAACGAAATCTAAAGTGCCGTGAATGTTTTAATTTGAACTAAATTAAATTCTTAGCTTAATGACAAGTTGTGTCAACCGGGCACAGATTATAATAAATTGACAAGTAATTTTTGATATTTGCCCGTTTCATTTGGATAAACAAAAAAAACTTTTGAACATTGATCAATTGAATGAAAATATTGATACTATTCCAAAAGTGTCAATCAACTGCACAATTCAATCGGATAAAGGATATGCGTGAACGCATACAATATGAACAAAAACTAGTTTTTTTTTTTAAATAACATGAAAATTATAACTAACATCTGTGTAGTTGAGCCAACTAAGAATTGCAATTAATAAAACATAATACTTAAGAATCAACTTAAATTAATTTAAGCTACTGTTAGAAAATATATTACAATAGTTGAAATAAACACAATTAATTTCAAACGTAATTCAAAATGAATTGTAGGCCTCTGTCAATGGCCGTAAACTGTTTTAATATTTAAAAAAAAAAGCAGTGTACATAAGTACATCGTTATATTGTTTAGTAAATTTAAATTTGTATTTAAACACAAAAGTCATTGCAAAATTATTTAACAATGAAATATTTCTTATATCATATATAATTTTGACAGTCCTCATCGTATACTGGAGGGATTTTACTAATGTATACGTGTTTATATAATCATTTTTTTTCTTTTACTTATAACATTCCATTAAATTTAGCTTATTCAGAAGTTTTATAATAAAAATACATTAACTTTTTACAACGGCGTCCGATTAACTGATCACATTCTCCAATTGCCATATCAACGACCAAAAGACTATAAGTTGCGATCTCAATCGTTCGATCGAGTCGACCACGATTCGGGTCGTGTGTAGCACCCTTATATTTATAATCTGTAACTAGGCAGTTCACTACGAGCACGCGACGCGCCTGCTCCCGCGCACCCAACATCACTTGCTCGATGATGGCTGCCCGCGTTCTGGAACAGATTATATATATACATTACTATTGTTGTAATTTTAGAAATAAAATATAGAGTGCAAATATGCAACATTAAAAAAAAAAAATTTTAGGATTTACTTTTTTTTTACTTGTACTATGTCTTAAGATAAAAAGTGAATTTGATAAATTAAAACAAATCAATTTTTACTACTCTGAGAATATAATCAAAAAATAATTAATCATATATTAATTGAAAGTTTAAATAATAGTAACTTACTGTATTTTCTCACTGCATCTTCTCGTTCCTGAGCATCGAAATACCACAATGTAATTGCATATCTGTAATTAAAGTAATGGAATTTTATAATGGTAGAATTTTAATATTTGCCAAATTTTCTTACGTATCAAGTGACATTGGTTATAAGTAATTATTGATTTTACTGAATTCTCACCTAGTTGCGTACGCAGGTTGTACCTCGTGAGGGTTTCTTCTATCTGACCAGAAGAACAGCATCCTGTCGAAGATCGGCGCGATGTCTGCCACCTGATTCGTACCTTCCGGGAACACCCTGTAAAAAAACAATAAGATTACATTTTAACAGATTTAAAATTACTTTATGTGTTGTTATTTGACAGAACATCTTTTACACAAACTTATAATATTAATTAATATTAATTTTCTTCGCAATTTGCAATACTCCATATCATTAAAAAAAATATATATATATACATGTATATTTAAAAACTAGCTGTACCCGCGGTTTCACCCGCGTTTAATTAATTAAAATATAATGAATACAAATCAGCCTAGATAAAGGACTATACAACATAAAAATATTTTTTAAATTCGAACCAGTAGTTCCTGTGATTAGCTGGATCAAACAAACAAACTCTTCAGCTTTATATGTTAGTATAGATTATAATACTTTTTATCCGAGTTACGGCTACTAATATATTTTAATATTAAAATCATTATTGAATTCATTACAAAGAAAGTATTTAATTTAGAGGCGCTAGCTGCTCTGCGTGGATTCATCCGTTTTAAACAATGCGATTCAACCCCTCGAGACTTAGCGAAATGTTATATAACCTATGTCAATAAATAGGCTTATCTAATGCAAATAATTTTTTTACCGACTATATCACGGATTTCCAAATATAATAATAATAATAGTCCTCCAGACCGATTTCGGCCACGGCGGACAATCTCAAGAGAGATTGTCCAACTGCGTAGATGCGCAATCTGAAGCCGAATGTATTCGAGCTATGTGGTCCTCGGCTCCATTCGCGATATCAAGGTCACTAAACGGCTATGGACAGAGCAATGCTTGGAATTTTGCTACACAACTGAATTTATAATGGTGAAATCCGTTGACGAACAAACATTAAGATCGAATTAGCGCGAAAGTTAGCAAACGTGGCAATAGGCAGGCCTCGTCATTCGATGGGGTGGAAGCCGAATTCGGAAGACAAGTCCTCCAATAGAGAAGACAAAAAAGAGCACATGTTACCCCTGGACCAGGTGGACTAGTTCTAAAGAAGACATTGGGAAACTGCTGGAGAACCGGTCGAAATAACACTAATTAGGGTTAGGCCTTAACAAAACAGAACGTTAGTAAGTAATATGAAAACTATTTGGAATCCATTTTACATTTTGATCCAATTTATTAAATTTTTTATGCTTATTTGCAGTCAAATTATGGTTAGATTTTAGTACCGGCAGTACAGGGACTGAGGCATCAAGGACGCGGAGGCCTAAAATAGTAAAAAAACCTTGCATGAAATAAAATAGGACTTAGTAAATATGGGAGCGTTATTCTCTTTAATATCACTGATGTTATTTTTTTAAAATATATCGTCGACCACGGAATAAAATCCCTGTTGCCCTCTGCTTAATCCTGATAGATATTTTTACATTAGAAAAATGTTTGCAATAAGTATAGCTCAACTGCGTCTATTTATTTATATAGTTACCTAAGTAAGCCGCCATATCGCTTGACGTCCCAGTCAAGGTTTAGGTAGTATATAGCCGTTATACATCGGCCATCTTTATTTGGATTATCTACGTGTTTCACGTAATGGCTGCCAGATCCTGGGTAGCAGGCCACCATCGCCTGCGAATTAAATATTATAGATATAACTCATGTTTTAACACAAAACTCTTCCTCCTATCATCATAATGTAACATCTTGTAAATTTCCCAATGCTGGGCAAAGGGTTCTCCCCTTGAGGAGGATTTGTAGTATATTCCACCAATAATCTCTAATAAACATAACAGATTTTCATCCGACACATTCAAGATTCCCCCCAATGTTTACCTTCTCTGCCAAGCACGAGATGAATTACGAGTAAAAACACAAATTAATTACACGAAAACTCCATGGTTTGCGCTTGCAATCTTTGGTTATGATTCCCTGTGGCTAGAACACTTTATGACCCTCGGATACTTCGGCTCACGCACCTGGTGAATATCCAGACGAACTTAAAGTAAAAATCTTTATTTCATATAGTTAGTCACTTGCTTATTGATCGTCAAAAGTCTACCAATCAATTCGGAAGGAAATACTTCAGACCTGAAACCCGATGACACAAAATCAGCGATATTTTTTAATTAACATGAATACAATTAAATTTTTATTTTGTTCCCGGTATATAATTAAATAAATAACGTCACACCATTAAAAAAAATAGTATATATAAAAAAAAGTAGTAATACGAGTAGAGTAACATTGTATTGGAAAAGTCATAACATGATGGATTTGTGTGTCGTTTTAAAGGTATGTGACGAAAGCGATTTGATTAGGTGGAAATTCCAACCAATGATAACGAGCGGTGGCTTAAGCTATACACATGGTTAACTGTACACTTACACTGTAACTACTCTGTTTGTCTCGTTAATGTATATATAAAAATATATAAAATATTTTTATTTTTTTTATAAAGTTCCTTCCCGTAACTGCTTTGTACGGGTTGAATATATTACGTTATTAGTTATACATTCATACTTAATATACTATTGGTTTACGCGGCGCTCGCTAGTAAAGCTCTCGGTTAGCAGCATTTTTTCCAACATCGTCATATATCAGCCAATTAACGCAACCCCTTGATGAATAATATTCCACAACCTTCCTCATGAATCACTCCGTCCACTAGTGAAAAACGTATTAAAATCAGCTAGGTAGTTTCTGAGTTTATCGCGATCAAACAGACAAATAGACAGGCGTGGCTGTCTTTGTTTTATAATATATACTGATAACACACACATATAAAGATAAAATTTATAATATTTGAATGTCATTGTATTCAAGTTTTATTATCTGAAGTAAAATAGCAGAGCTCTGGCTATCAATTACTCACTGTATTTTATATAATGCCGCCCCCGTGTTATTGGGGGGCAAGTGTTAGGTATAACGTCTTCCTTGGGATTCAGCTTGCTTCATACCAAATTGCATCAAACTCGGTTTAGTAAGCTTATCGGTGAAAGCGTAAAAGATAGACAACTACTTTCGCATTGATAACGTTAGTATGGATTTGAGTAATCATAATCATTTTTTTAAACAAATGATATTCCAAAATCAAAAGCCCATAAACTTCTATTGATATACGAAAACTTTTTAATGTTTTCATTGAATTATCTAAAAACTATAATAATTCGAGAAAGTTTTAAACTCAGCTATAAATATTAAAATGCGAATAAGTAAAAGCACACATTTATTTAAGACATTCAAACGCAACAGTTTTCCTCTTAGCGAGCAATGTTAGTTTAGCCAATGTACGTAAAATAAATATATTTCGTAATGTAGGAGTGTGATGTGCGTTAGGGAATTCCCTTGAGAAAATGAAACTAGATTCATTGACTTGTGTTGTACTTGTAATGTATTTTGTGTTGTAATTGTGTTGTATGTGTTAAGAGTACGAAAGTCTCGTTTTCCTTGTAAATAATTCTAAAAATAATTCATTTAAAAATAATCGTCTTATGAGTTTTAAATGATTTATCTGAGATATGTATTTAATGTATCTTTTTAAATAAATACAGTATGAAGCTAAAGTTTTACATCAATAATTTTGCATTTTAAACGCCAATTATATACGCCAATAGACTTATTTTGAGTATTAACTATAATTAGCCTACCACATTTCATGTACCTAGTTTTTATATCATAATTGTGTCTTTATTTATTTAATTATTTTTGTTGTTTTAATTTTATTATTAATATTTCTATTGTTTTTTCTTTTATTTAGTATTATAAAAACTGTATTTTTATCTGTAAGGCTATGCTTTTTTCTCAATAAATTATTATTATTATTTATTATTATTATTATATTTATATAAAACGTTGCTATCACGTTATAAATTTTTGATAGGTTATACATATTTACCAAAAATGAAGCAGCAATATTTAATTATGTGAACATTAACGTATTTTTGAAAGACGTTGTGTTACAACAACGGTGTTTGTTATGGTATTACTACAAGTACATTATTTTTCATGGGAAACAATGACATTTTTGTTAAACTGTTTGAAAGTTGAGTGATTACTGCATACAAGATTTCGCGTCAAACGTCTCTATGTCTGTAAATATTCCACTGCTGGGCTTAGGTCTTCCGGCCTTCTTTTTTTAGAAGAAAATTTGGGACTTTCTACTTAAATATCGAACTAATATTTACCTCAATTACTTGTGACTATTGTATTCTAGACACAATATTGTACAATATTCTACATACAATAATAATGCCGGTGACAATATACAATCATAATAATAAATTCATATATAATACACAAGTTTAATAAATACATTATTCATATATTCAATATTGTGACGAACATTGAACATTTACGTTATGTATCGTCTTGTATATTTTATAATTATGTAAACGAACAAGTAAACACCTATGGCTAAGTGCACCTAATTATAATAATAAAACTGTAAAATACAAGATCAGATACCAAAATGATACTCCTTTATAAGCGTTTAATACAAACTCGTATTCGGATTTTCCGTATTACGAATGTATTTGTCAATATTTATTGACATAAACATACATAATATTATGAGTAATTTTTATCTATTGCAAAATAAAAACGTATATTTTTTATCTTAATTCATTTCAACCGTATAAATAAAATAAATAAATATAACGCAAACAATCCCTCAGAAATCTACGTGTATTTTGGACAAAGATGAAAAATATTTTGTCAGGCACTAAATAGCTAACTGACATTATACAAATAAAATGACGCATCTCGTTGTCCTATGTAACTAATAAATAGAAAGGTAAACAAACCACAGCATAATAACATTGCAATATAATATATAGTCAGTGTAAAAACGTTCTTATTACTCTTAAAATAAACTACAGATTAGTTTAAACGATATATTTCAGAGTCGTCAAACGCTCGCAAGATGCACTCGATATTGTAGTGATGTTATTATTTCCGTATACTGTAGCACGTGCGCGTATTTACGTATATAACATAGTAAACAGGGCCGTATTTATCAAAAAAGGGGCCTTGAGAATATAGAATTTGAGGTTATTGAACGCACGATTTGACGTATTTTTGAAAGGCTCATTATGGATATTGTAAGTTTTTGCATTTAAAAGTTCTATGAAAATCGACGTCGGCTAATTGAGTTAGGACGATACCATATTTATCTACATGGATTTACATACATAAGACGGAGAAGCAGAATATATATATATTTTTAAAATAAATATGATTCTATTTCTAACATTATGTTTTTTGTAATCGTAACTGGATTTATATTTAAAATAGAGTACATTAATTTGTTCTTAATCAAATATACAAAAATAATCTAATCACAAGAGGAGACAAAGACAATTAACAAATCTGACATTGAATACGTCATATCATTGGTCGAAATCGAAAATAATCTATGGTATTAATTGTGGAAAAAAATGGCGGCAAAGTTGATATTAGAACATTGGAAGTAAAATTAAAGTGAATATAAGTGGAAAAGTGTTGTATTATAATTAAATGTATATTAATCAAGAACTGTTTGTTGTGTATAAAATAGCAAAGGTAATAATTGCATGGATTATGTAAATTTACGGATTAGGAAGATTTTAAAGGAATAGTAAGACATATTATACATAATATTACTTACAAAAGTGTAAGAAACAGCACTTAGATTCCGTTAACGTAAATAAAGTAATAATTATAATTAAAGTAATAAGGCAACGAGAATACAATTTAATACTACGAATAAAAGTAAATAAAGTAGTGTAAGCGTTGTACTTATCTCATGGATCTAGCAAAATTTGCACAATAAAACCCCTGACTTATCTAAGACACTGACCTAAATTTTTTTGGGACATTATTCAGAGTTCATATTGTTTTATTAGTGGACATTTGGTTACGTATGCAAAAAATAGCCCGAATTTAACACATCCCTCAGCTTATTTATGGCCGCCTGTATAAGGTTACGTAAAAAGTCTTCGAAATCCAAATATCTTTCATGTTACCGCTATGACTCGGTTTCGTAACGCAGTCGTTATTAATGAATACGAATGAAAGAATTGAAATAGTTATTACAGTTAAATAAATAACGGGGGCGTTTTGTAGATATATATATCATCTGCTTAAGAAATATGTCACGGTCAATAGACATTCGTCACGTATACTACGTTCCATTTTTTAATTTCTTCTTTAGTATATATATTTTTTTAATATTTTTATGAACATAATTTGAATACGAGTGCGTATAAAGTTAAGGCACCGTCTATTAACATTTTTAGAAAAAAAAACAACATTTTTGTTATGAGTTGACTTGGCAGATTAAAAATATATATTAATGTCTGGCATGAAATGTCAGAGGGTTTGTGTTTACGGTTGCATTTTTTGTTTAAGTAACGGCAACTGTTTTATTTCATGACACAGATCTCAAGATACTAGATGAGATGTTCAAGACATTGAATGTTGCAAGAAAATTACAATGTTGTTTCTAAACAGGGGTAACTCACTGTGCACTGTGTATAAAATATAATAAAGATTTTTTTTTTAATTCTCAAACTCGTATTAATGCAGTATAGTTTTAGTTTAGTTGTGTTTACAAGATAGTCGTTTAAAGGCTAATGAGTGTGCAAATTGGCGTACGTTCAAGCAGATAATAGAATCAGCGAACCCGTGTAAATATCTCAATGTTTGGATAATACGTTGGCAATGTTAGAGCAATATTAACATAATTATTAAGAAATTTCCTTAGTTTATTTATATTTGAAATATAATTAACTACGTGACTCAAATAAGTTTTTTATATCTAACGCAGTTTTCAAAAAACACACAATATAACTAATACTTCACATATTAAGAAATTATATGAAATTTAAATGTTTGTAAAAATCAATAATCGATGTCGAACAATATGTACGCGTAGTGACATTTAGGTAATGCTACAGTGTGTTACAACAAGGAGGGTACTTTACAGCGCGCATGTCGTCACCGTTTGTAAACATACGGGGGAAGCGCGGACGGCGTGTTCATACGGCAATGTTTACAGCGCACCTCCCCCGCCGCCCGTCCGCCCGCGGACGCCATGCCGTTGATCACGTACGCCGTACGGCCGTACCAGCGCCGCGCATGCGCCGCACCGCCCGCCGCCCGCTAACACTTATCAGCGCGATCCTAAACGATACACATTCACATTTGCCACTGATAACAGCGCAAATAGAAATAGATTGGCAACGGTCTACGGTTGTGCGAATCCGTTAGCTAAGCGCACGGCGCCAAACTATGATTAATTGATGCGTGGGCTTTAGCGTAATCTGTTCCAAATTACTATTTTTAATCTGGATTTTAGTCATAATGTGTTTCTTTAAATCCATCCCTCTTTTATTATTTTATTTTAATATTGTACCTACGAGTGTTTTTCCACAGGCGTGTTTACATATAAACAATAATAATGGACGAGCGACATTCCATCGTAGGAAAAAAAGAAAGTATAGTGCCCTTGCAACCTAACCTTAATTAATTGTCAACTTAATTGCCGTACCATCAAAGGTCATAACGACTCTTGAACAGAGCTATTTTTACATGTTAAAATTTATTTACTAAATTATACTTTCAATTTACAAATACAAATTATTGATCCCAATCCTAATATTGAACTGTAGTTTATGTAAAAGTTTATTATCACTATATTATAAAGATGCTTTAAAATATTAAGTCTTTTAAAAAAAAAGACTTAATAAATATGGCTAGTAATTTAACTTCTATATGTACAATTCACAGTATGGTCGTTTTTATATATACATATATATGTAATAGACGACAAATAGGAAAATGTTCCATAAATCAGGATTAATATTAATCATTTCTGTGTATATGATGGAAGGAATATCGGACAACCGCTAAGTCAAGGGTAAATAATAAGTTAATTATTAATTAAATTATTATTGTCACGATAACAATTGAGAAATGTTCTATATAATTTTGTTTTTCCGCTTGACATTTTAAGCTTTTGTCAAATGATTCAGAATTTCTGTTAAAATTTATGTCTGTGAAAAAGACGAGTTATGAAATTACTTGGATATGGAACTCCTTATATGATTTTGTTGACTGAAATAATTATTAGTTCTAAATTTTGATATAAAATCTTTATATTTGAAAATATTTATTCCTATTTCAAAATTCTATATTGATAGGCAAATATTAATGTTTCTGGCAACACTTTTTCGGCAAAAAGTCTTTATTCCATTGCAGTATTTGTAGCTTGCTACTGTCTGTTTAATACAATTGTGATGTTTTCATTCAATATTAGATCAAAAATTACAATTGTTAGTTATAGATTTATTATACATTACTGTGCACATCACTTTTACACTAGTAAAACTATGAATGTAGATATTTCATCCCGTTCGAACTATGATAACCTTTCTATTCATTATTATTAATGAATAATGATGACTCTTATGTACTTTTTAGAATATTTTTACCCATATGTTAATGTTTCCAATGACTTCGACTATATAGTTGAGTACTTTAAGAAATTGTGGCACATTGGTTAAAACAAAATTTTTAGACATTAATTTTTCGTTCGAAAATTGTAATTTAAATATATTATCGGTACATATTTGTCTTAATAATTGAAGAAAGTAATTAAGACAAATATGTATTAAGTGATTAGGTATAAGTGATTTCAACAAACCATTTAAACAAAGTTATATCATCATAATTAATAAATAAAATAATTAGTCAACCATTTAGAGAAGAAGGCTTTATTGTGTTATTAATTGATTCTGTGAGGTGATTATTACTGTTTCTTACAATGAGCTGTCTATTTACTGTACTTTATACGGAGGCCGAAAAGAGTGGAAACGAATCTTGAGGTAATTTGGATTAAAACTAAACTGTATCATTAGATTTTTGAAAATCGCTGCATCTTATATTAATGCACTAGCCGACATTGCCGCCAATAAACATCCACATAAATTTTAAAACGTTAAATTATATTCCATGATTTGATCAATTCCTCATATTCATAATCAACGTGTACAGTCAACCGTGCACAACGACGCATGGTGTGACATCTTCAGAACTGTAAGAACGAACTCATATTCCAACGCAGAACACGATCTTGAGATATCATAAAGTGATATGCGAAATTGAGTATAATATAAATAACATCAGTTTAAGTTGATTTTCAAAAATTCTCGTATCAGCTAGCGAAGTCAGTCTTACTGTTAATAGCTCTACACTGTTATATATTATGTACATATAATAATGCAATATTTGTCGCGTGTAGGAATCAAAACAGGAACTTTAGACTCAGGTTCATTGATCAGATCGTAGTGTCAGAGTTGTTTTGTTTACAATGAGTTAAAAATAGTACATACCTGTCGCTCGTCTAGTCCTTAAACTTAACGTATTTTTTATATAGAATTCAACGTATCTTACCTTAGTCCTACCATTAATCATGTAGTTCCCCATTTTTCCATTGTTGACCATTTTATTCGCCGTCAGTATTATGTTATCGACCTGTAAAATATTCAATAATTTATTAAATAAAGAATTTATCAAGCCGCGGAGAGCCTAATTTTATTCACACAAATAATACAATTATATTATCAAATCAAATGTTTCATTTCATTTTAATATTAATTAACAGTTTATTCTTCTTCTTAATAATAAAAATTAATGTTTGTCCTCTGTTGCTTCCTAAACTATTTATTCAATTAAGGCAAAAAAAAAAGAAGAATGTTCAATTTATGGCTGTCTTTCAACTTAGTTTTAAGTACACCTTTCTACCTGCGCGAAGCCGGGCCAGGTAGCTAATACTCTATACAATATAGTTATATTCCAGACTAACGGACTAAATTCATACTATATCTACAATCCGTGATTTAAATCCATTTTAGATATTATGAAGTAATTGAATAATCAATCAAATCAAAACTGACACGCCGTTACAAAACTGCAGATAATTCATCATAACATTACTTTTTTCTTCAAGCATTTCTTCGATCTCATGTGATCCTAGTACCAATGAAAATATTTCAATGTTTTTTTTTATTAATTAAAATTATTAATAACTAGTTTCGGAACGCGTGCGAGGGTGAGGGGCTGATGTTAGATAACCTGTCCTTTTCTGTATCCCTGATAACGTGTATTGCAAAATTTCATGATTGGTTGATTAGTTAACGTAGCAAGCGAAACAAAAAAAACTAACTTTCGCATTTACAATCTTAGGATTGTTACATTCGTTTAAAGTTTTTAGCATAATAAAAACAAACAAAACCGTGGACCAAATAGTTCTTTTCGCTGTCACATTCGACCGATAAAGATCAAAGATATATTGCTAAAACAATTGATTTTTTATTATCTCACTACTACATATCTGAATGCATTTCTCGATCTTAAATCTAGATATAATAGATAAGATTATTCATTTCGGCTGTATGCACATAGTTTTATAGATATGTCCGAGACATACATAGTGTGATATGTACTACAGGAACAAAATATTGAAGCTCTATATATATATATATTAAAATTGCCACAAACATATTTTGTCGTATGGTGCCAAATATACGAATCATTGTTAACTTTTATTAAACGAAGCTATCATTAAAACTCTTATATTTATTTGTATATCACTAAGCCCTTTCCCTTATTGATTATAAGTATCATAAAAGGCAATATTACTCATGCCCTTACAATTATCACGATGTTAATGATTTCCCTACATTTTTCTATGTTTAGTTAACGCTAACGAAAGTGTGATGCTGGTCACGTTTGCCTCTCGTGAAAGGGAATGGGCACCGTGTATTCGTTTCGAATGAATTATAGTCTAATGCTAACATATAAAGCAACGACATCGTTTTTTAACAACGATTATTTCATAACATGCGATGGAGAGTTAGATGCTTGAATGTTCAATAATAATTCATTCCATCCATCTTATTACAAAACACTTACATATGTCATTGTTTACGGATATCTTATGACCTACTATATTTAGATTGCTAGGTCATAAAAACAATTATTCGAATATTCATTTATTTATATTGGGAAAGCTGTTAAGTTTTTTTTTTATCAACATAATAATTTTATCAATACTAATATCATAAACGCGAAATTAACTTAAAACCCAAATATACAATACATATATCATCGATGTAGAGAACTCGATTAGAGTTTGTCTTACGAATAACGCACGCTTATTAATCAAGATAGTTTTAACGTTACCCTCGGACTTACGAATGCTGATATAAAATTCAATTTTAGATGTAAATTGTTGATACGACTGGACACAACAGGAAATTTAATTTAAATAATTAAGAAAAAACATATATGAATGAGACGAGTTGTCCCAGAAGATTTTAACTTAAGATCACGACATTCTGGATATATATATATATAACGTGGTAGATTAACTTAAAAAACCAAACATTTTTTGATAAGAGCCTTTGCCTGGCTGTAGTAGCATTTATTATACGTATAAATAGAATATTATTATATTGTACCAGCTGAAAGACAATGCAATCGGTGGCGCCGTTAAATCGAATTCTTATCAGTTCTTATCAGTTATAGAATTTCATGAAGATATTAAATCACTAGTCTGGTATTTTATCGTATGTAAATGTAATGCGAATTTAAGTAGCGCATAAACAATAATAATGTCGACTTCATTAAAGCGTTTATTGCTAATCCTTCGAGTTCCTAAGCAGTGAGTCATAACACCATGATTAATATTTCAATAGACCAAAAGCATAGGAAACGGTTTATTGAATTCGTACGCGCTTGGTCGAATTAATGAGGTGTTCGCGAAATGAACAGTTATATTGAAGATCCTGTTATTTCGCCTAAGCTATGATATTTGTGTTCTATGATAAGATATGGTCGTATATTCATTATTATTTATAATTACTACAGGATCTCGAAAGTACGAACGAATCGTTGACAGAAGGTTTATAAAGTTTTAAGACAATTTACATTTATGTCAAAGATTTAACGATTTCCATTGAAATTTCTTCGTCTTTAGAAAATGATTTATCTCTTTCTGACATTCGATAGAGAAGACGCAGCATCGTTTAACTAATCACTCCCTAAAAAATATCTATCGTTACAGCTACGAAGAAACTTTTGGTTCTCCATCGATAATTACACATTATTTGGGGGGTATTTTATATATATGTATATATAAGTATCTTAACTTGAATACATACTTGGTTGATGAGCTGCCCTATGTGAAAGCAGTGAGGTTCCTTGCCATCGATCCACGTGATGCGATCGCTTCGTATCGTCTGAGCTTCTGTACTGCCTGGATTCGACACTAGTTGACCTGCCTGGAGAACAGATATTGCTATACATGTGAGCCAGTACAGTCGAAAACTATTCAAACTGGAACACAACAATATTAAGCTGGCTGTTTTGAGCACGTAAACCTGTTGATCCTTCGTATGTGAGTAGAGGATTAGACGTGCATCTGTGTTTGCGCACACACTTGTGCACTATAATATGTCCTGCGCAGTTGGCTAATCTTCCTAGAGTTTGAATGCCGTGGCGGAAATCGGTCAGGAGGACATTAAGCTGTGCTGTTTGGCGATAAAATGAGTAATGAGTGGGAGGTACCTACCCAGACGGGCTTGCACAACACCCTACCCCCAGGTACACTTAATATCAAGCTAAGTTTCTTTCCGAAGTTTATATTTATGGTTAATGTGTTTTGAATAAGAATAAATAATGATACAAGTTGTAGTCCAGCGTGGTGGGAGTTAGGTAACTCTGATGATGTAAGTTTATTGCAAGCATGCAATATTGCTTCACACTAACTTCCTGAGTAGTGCCAGACATGTTATTGTCTGCATGCCAATACATACATATATCTTAATTACACATTTTAATATTAAATTGTCATTAGAATCCCAATTAATTTCTTATATGCTTAGTTTTAATGGTGTTTAGTAAAACTACTTTCTATAACTTCTACTATTTTTATCATCTATATTGTAGAAATATTATTTAATATATAGTTTGTTATTTTAAATAATAAATAGTTAGTTAAAATAGAACATTCAAAGATATGCTTATGACCTAGAAAAGAGAAAAGTGTAGCATATTTTTTTATTAGTTAATTATTTTTTATTCTTTACAAGTGTAACAAAAACCCTATCCGACCCGTGAAGTGGTTATTTTTTTTGTGTTATGTTATACACTGTATAAAATAAATTACTTTACTACATATCAACAAGAACACACAAACATTGCATTATATAATATAAACAACAGATCATTGAAATCATATATTTATATAGTTTCATTAAAAAAAACAAAGAAAAATCTATAGAATAGAAACTCGTGCAGTTGGATATTTATTGTAAACTAGTTTTACCTGCACCTTCGCCCACATGTTTCTATAGCTATGATAATTTAAAATTTTGCATGCATATTGTATTCGAAATTTCATGATGATGAAACAAACAAATGAACAAACTCACTTTCGCATTATAAAAATAGAAAGAATATTATTTACTGTTATTATAGCTTGAATGAAAGATTAACTATAGAGCTGCTTTATTGTAAACATTGAAATAGATCTGTAGAAGTCATGTTCAAGTTGCATTATATACTGAATAATTTTTAATTTGTTTCTTTTATGTGGTCGGTATTAATATTTTTAATCTTAGATTGATTAAACTAGCAACACTAAGTTTAAATCATTATAAAATTAATATGATTGTCAATATATAAAATAATAATAAATATTGAATCTGAGCTGACTGTTTATAATTATGATTTTTAAACTAATCACATTAATTTCTATACACAGACTTATTGAAAAGTCTTATTGTAAAAACAATATGCTTATTATAGAAATGTCATTCATCTATTTCTATATTGATTTAAGCATGACAACATAAATTAGTCATGGTAGTCAGTGACAAAGTTAAAAATTCTTTACTTCGATTATTTCTATGATAAGACTTTATAATCATTTCAATATGACATCCATATATTTGTATCTAGCTGAATTGGGTACATTAGTGATAGTATTATAGTTTAAATACTTACTGTGAATATTCCCGATCTGTACATTTCTAGAACTTCATTTAATACTAAGAGTCCACGTTCCTTGCCTAGGAAGTTATTTAACACACACACACCATATTGAGTCATGTCCCTGATTACTCTTTGACAGATTTCATAGTTTGGATCACTTGGGTCCATGTAGTAACTGTTCATTATGTTGTTGAAGGGTGCTCCGCTACCTCTGAGTGAAGCTTCTGGATATTCTCTCATCCTAGGAGGCTGCTCACTAGGTATAACTGGCATTTTTACATCAGTTTTGTTTACCTCTTTCAAAACATTAGATGAATTTTCAGTAGAAAAATCCACTGTACCTAACTGTTGAGCTTTTTCACTCAATATTTCTTGTTCCGAAGATCCCTCGTGAGTTATGGCACTTACTTTAACAATGTTTTTATTACTATACACGACACTTGAAATTACACTATTGTCTTTTAAGTTTGCTTTATTTTGAGTTATAATCTCTACAGATTGAGAGGTATTTTTATTATCACTAATAATGTCACTACCCTCTTTTTTAACGGTTTTCTTTTTCGATTTTTTTAAACGTCTCACTTCCTTACCTACACGTATCGTTTCTTCTTTATTATTATTATCCACTGAATTGTTGACATTTGAACTTTTTTTTTCTTCTACCTTTAATTCTTTATCTTTTTGAGAAGATGGTTTAATAGCTTTGTCGTTTTGTATGCTCTGCTTTTGTAACTTTGGTGCACATTCACTTTTGTGTCTTTTCCAATCCTGTCTTTGATGTTCTGTGTTACAATAATAAATATTAAGACACCGACCACATCTCCGATGTGTCTGCTGATTACAAACGGCGCAACACGCAAGTACGCCTTCTTGATTCATTCTGATTCTGAAATATTTCGTGCTAGGCCGGCCATTACGACTGTCATTTCCAAACGTCATTTAATTTTTTTTATGCCGCTGACATGGACTCTGCTACTTTCATTCATAATCATATTTGTTCGGATACAAGTTTGAATTTGGTTTTGGTTTGGATAATAATAATTATGGATAATTATAATAAATGATTATGTTATATTATGCCTGTTATGAGATTAATTTGTAATTGTGTGTTTTGTACAAGTAAATAAAACTCATATTAAATTAAAAGAAAACCACGATAAAAAAAAAAAAAACGCGTGCGTCTCGGGACGCTCGACAGAAGTGATAATATTTATTATTAATTACAATATATTAAATATAATTTAAATTAGTACTTGAGAGTTGCTAAATTATTATAAATACTATCTGTATGCGCTAGATGGCGTTAGGTTGGTAACGCTCAGGTAAAGCAGTCCGCGTCGGTAATAAAATGGTATAATTATATAATAAAGTGAGAGAGGAGGAGTCTGCCTACTGCTGCCGTATGCGTGACAGAAAGGGAAGCCAGATAGAATGGCGCCGTAAAGTGTGACGTTACGAAGCGGTCTCATAAGAAGATATCACTTCAAAAATTAAATTGCATGTTTTTTTCATTGGCGACGACTAACTGACGTTCGCACGTTGACGTTAGCCCGTAGCCGCTTTATTCAGTTAGTAGTTACGTGTCAACTCGACAATCGACGTAAGTTGTATAATGTATTGCACATGAGTTTATAATTATGTTTTGAGCTACGATGGTTATTTGCAATTCTGGAAAAAGGTTACAAAGTATATTTACTAAAATAACCCAATACTATATAAAATGAAACCATTTAATAATCACACTCAAAAATATTTCATATTAAAAATAGTATATAATAGTTTATAATAAGTTTCATAAAACTTTTATATCGTAATGCGGCATCATCACGGTCGTATACACAGGTCTTGCAACTTCAATATGGGGTACGTTGACATAATGACGCTGTTAAGTTCAATTTACGGCCGCCAGAGGTATGACAATTCACGTAATAATTATCCCGAACACTTTTTCAAATCCAAACAAAACAGTTAAATAACAAAACAAAAATAACAAAAAATCCGTAAAACTCAACAAAACGACATAAAAATGATTAAATAACACAATACCTGGGAGAGAAAAATATCAGCTTTGATAGCAGCGACGTAGTACCTCAAGCGGATGGTATTGCGAATTAGTAGCTGTAACACATTCGCACCTCATCTCTCACCACTGAAATCGGACTCAGTTGCAAGACCTGTGTATACGACCGTGGGCATCATTTTTTCTGACATCTTCAACAATCATTGCCATATTTCAGCTTATTTACATAAAACCTTTATGAATTATAATACACCTATCGGCCGAACACTGAAACGTCCCCCTCAAATCAATCAAATTCTTAAATATTTTTAAAAAGTAAAGTTTGCGAATCTATGTCACGTAATATAAATATATTTCGGCAGCTGCAATAAGTAGTTTTTACATCTATCATTCTCGAACGCCCTATTCCGAGAGAACTATTCTTCAACATTTAAACGGTAGATATTCTCATTGTGACTAGATTGGACCAACGTCGCTCAATCATACTAGCAAAAAAAATGTTTAATTAGGTAAATGAAATAGGAAAATGAAAAGAAAAATAGGTCTTTATTTTTATTTGACATAGTAATAATACATACATAACATTTATCTATAAAATTAAATATTAACTTAAGATTAATTTAAAATAATACAGCTAGACAGATAATTAAAATAAAATACAGAATGAAAACGTTTAAAGTGATAGGTACTTTGATTATTATTATAAGTATATGTAGTTATTTACAATAAAGTAATTATGTTTTAATTGATAATGAGGAAGAGAAAACTGAATATAAAAAAGACTAGATTAGTTCTACGTCGAATCACGATCTATTTTGGGTAGTTAAAATTGTCTTTACATATTACCTACGTTTTTAGAGCGAGACTCGACAAAAGATGCTAAAGGTGCGTATAGGCGTTCGTCGATTAGTTCGACGCACGCCACTTCGCTTTCTTAGTACTTATAAGCTAAAAATACTTACTAAATGGGGTTTTGTAAAATTAATAATGTAAAAAAAATTGGTTTATTGATAGGCATTTGTTCTAGTCAAAGATATGAAGTTGGAATTGGATAATGTGTCGTTTACAGTCTATTATCAGTGTAAAACTTGTCTATTATTGTGCGCCCGGATTTGTTTACATACAATTGAATGTACTCAGAAATTAGTCGAAACAATTTACTAAAATCATTAAGGCAAAATTGTTACCTATGTAAGTATATTTTTTATTATCTATTATATTTTAATAAAATAGAATGGTTAAGTGCTTAACATCACGAGTTTCTAGCCAATTGGACCCTATAATTATTTATTATAATTATTAAAATAAATGTTATTAAACATTTCATGAGCGTGTATCCGAACGCTGCTACACGCAATTGTCGCACCAACTCAAAAACCGTTAGTCGACGTACCAACATATTAATTTAAGTAACATCAGTTTCAGCGCAAACTTTTAAATTTTTATTTTGTGGTCGATACACGTAAAAAAGAAAACAGTCTAAACTTATAATCACAAAACTCCTGACGCTTATATTATAGCCCTGAATTATAATCTTACATTTTAAGAAAGCGATAGCGTCAGTGGTTTTTGCGATACTATCCATAGTTAGATATCTATTACGCGACAGTATTAGCAAGTTTTTAGATTGTAAGCATTTTGTTCATGAATTATTTTATATTATTAGCTTATTTCAATTCAAATAAGACAAAAGCCTCCTTTAAATTTTCATATTAAACTACCACTAACGTATGCAGATTAAAACTGATATTGGTCATTTGAGATTTGATTGATTTGTTATACATATTCATGCATTTAAAACATTAATTAAAACATTTTTGTGACAGTAAAAAGCTATACATAATTCATTTTTAATTTTATTTTGAGTTTTCAGACTTGTATTGTATAGTGCTGTGCAAGAAGTTTATAGACACTATGCATAAAATTTAATTATATATCTACAAGTATAAAGTTCCAGAACAATATTTTAACAATTAAATGTAAGACATTATACTATAATTATATTCTGTATAGATTTTTTTTTCGTCTTTGGATATTCTCGATTAACTTTTTTGACATCACATTCGTAAGTCTTTTTCGTTGCGTTGTTAAATCGAGAACTAAAAATCCATGAACATTAAATACATTACAAACTAATTTACAGTAATATTATCACTGACTATTAAATTCACAATGAGACACGTATTGTTTCATTTATTTTGAAATTTGACCAACTTATTAATATAATTAATTTCATTATGATTCACATCGAATGAACCTTATTCGAAATTTAAAAGACCACCCTACACTCTCGAGTGATCGTCGTTAGAGGGTGGGACTGGTGCTGGGGGAGCGTGAAGAACCCTTGCAAGTTCCGCCTTCTCATCAGCAGAGAGGACGTATACAGGGGGTGCTGCAGGTAGAAACCTTTCGGCTTTGTGAGGTTCTCTCTGTAATCTAGCCCTATAGAGCATGACGAGAACGCACAGTACACTGATGATGAAGGCTGAAGTCGCTGCTAAGACAATTAAAGCTGTGTGATATGATGTTGCAGCGGAGACCTGGAATTAAAAATTCAATATTCGTTTTATTTTCATGAATGACATCCAATATTCGCGTTATTCATTTTTATATTTATATTTTCCAGATATTTTATATTAGAAAATATTAACTTACCGTTGACTCGCTCAGTATTTCTCTTTGCATAGCTGGTGATGGTGTCACTAGTCTGTACTCGCTACGAATGACGTCAGCGCCCAAGAAACCTTCTGAATCTTTATTGGCTCTGGACATCTTCTCCTTTTTAACCTGTTAAATATCGAGATTTGTTTTACTTATCATTCTTTATCATTGAAGATACATGTAGTTCATATCCAGAAAGCAAAGCGATGGTAACCATTAAAACAGATCGCTGCTTAGTTTAACACTGATTTCGCTCTTTCTGTAATTCTTGATATGATATATGAAAGAAAGAGCCACAGCATAAGTAAGGACGTATAATATATATTAAGCTGGTATTCGTTATCCAGTTGGCTTAAATTTGCTTTCGATGAGAATAATTCTTCCCGAAAGCCTTTCGTTGTTTTTGTAACTTCGACAACTTTAACCAGATTCCATTTATAATTTAAATTATTTATTTAAAAACTTTATTGACCACTACAGATCACATGGGACAAAAGGCGGACGTAATGCCTGGAGGCATTCTCTGCCAGTCAACCTTTAGGTCAACCAGAAATCAACGAAGGCGGTAATTAATAAATAACACTACACAACAATACACGTACTTATATATAAAACTATAGAATAAATAAAAATATACATACATACGCACAGTATCTACAAAATAAATATCAATCTATGATCACTATAGTAAAAACATATAAATAATAGTGCATTATAATTGTCATGAGAACAAGGGGCTTAGGAACCTTCTGACAATATGTGCTCACGTAGACGAGTCTTAAAGGTAAATTTAGAGACAGCCTTTCTAATATGTTCGGGTACTTTGTTCCGTAATCCAACAGCTTGAACGGAGTAAGAATTAGAAACGAAACCAGAAGTATGAATAGGGACAGAAAGAAGGTAAGAATCCTGAGAACGTAGCTGACGATTGTGATTATCACACAGAAATTTGAATTTCCTTTTCAAATAATCAGGAGAGAGAGGATCAAAGAGAATAGAGAAAAGAGAAGATAGTAATCGGAAGTCTCTACGTTGTTGAATTGTAAACCATTTTAATTTATCACGATACTGAGATATATGTACTTACAAAGAGTGAAGATGAAGCGCAAAGACTTATTTAAGAGACGATCAAGTTTTTTCAGATTAAATTACCTGTAATTCTAGATGATAGACCAAGTCAGCAGCTCTAGGTCCTGAGAGCAAAGCGCGTAGTTTCACCACCCCTCTGTCCTTGGTAACTGACACCGGCACTTGGGCTCCTAGAGCAGATAATCTTGACGCCAGTAGTGCTTGTGCCTTGTTTGCTGTTTCTTCTTCAGCGCCTATTATTTCCAACTCCAAAAGCGCTGATTCGATTTGAGTGACCTCTGTTTGAAATTATAGTCAAAAAAATTACTAACCAATTAATTTATAAAATAAATTTTTAGAGAAGTCAATTCAATGGCTATTTTGTTTTGATGAAAAAGCTAAATAGATGCGATGATCTTCGAAAGAAAATCCTCTCTCACTCACCACAGGGATCATTCTGTAGAGCAGCTGCACCAGCTCTTGCCTGACCCGCTGCGTCTACGCACCAACAGCGAGCTCGTCCGCATTGACGTGGTGAGAAGGAACCATCTGGGAGACATCTGGGTCGCCAGCCCTCAGCACCTTGGATAGCAAATAATATTGAATACCAATGTCCACTGTATTTTCTTTATTAATTGTGTTTGTTTCTATCACTTAAAATGGTCATGGTTAAAATGGTGGAATATGTTCTGGTCAACAACTGATTATTTTATAACTCAAATCTGACAACTTCTAAATAACTATGAAATTGAAAATTAATTACATTTAAATCAATTTTGTTGATTGTATACGTTTTTGGATCAATACATAAAATAGTAAAAATAGTAACATACCATTGTCAATTTCTTCTTGCATCAATTGGCATTTAGTTTTGAAGTTAACTCTTTCCGTCACTACTTCAACAGGTATCAATTTCCTCCTTGTAGTCTCCGCTAGTTTCGGTTCAATAACTTCTGATAGCAGAGAACTATCTTCATTGGATGATACCTCTGCCGACAAAGTCTCACTGCCTCCACGATGCTCTCGTTCAAGTTCGATACTGTCGAAATCTTCTTCTTCTTCGAAATCGTCTACCCTATACGCTGTCATCTGCCTGATTAACTCTTCTAGCACTAAAAAAATAATAACCAATAATTTTTTTGCCTTAAGAGTTTTTAGTTAGTAGAAAACAGGTATAATTTAGTTTTGGATGACAATAAAACATTGATTGGATTAATTGTATCTTTTGATTTATTATACATTTATTAATTTATCTTTTTTTTAATTAAATTATTTTAATGGAAATCTATACCTTCATCAGCTCTCGCTTTTTCATCAAGCGGGTCTCGTCGTACCCATTTGCGAGCTTGTCTGAAGTTACAGGTCGGTTTCGCTCCACGTACCAGTGAGCCCTTTTGAGGTTCTCCCCGAGCACTCACACACCAACACACATCTATGTAACGAGAAAAGACAATGGCTTAGAAACAACTTTAGATATAATGACTAAATAATCTTTTATAAAAAAGTTATAAAAGTTTGTTGAGTGTTATTTATTTTGAGAAAGTTTGTTAAAAACTAAAGTTTATACCACCACGCTGCTCCAAAGCTAAACATGTGTGTATCCGATTATTTTTCTCTGCGGCCTTGAACCCAATCTTCAATTAAAATTCACAAGTTCTAAGCAATGAACCATCTCGTCTCTCATGTTTTAAATAATTGCAATGAATTATACATTTATTGAAAATATACCTTTAAAATTAACTATGTATGTGCCACAGACTACATTTTTAAGTACCTATTTTATTAGTCAATATTACCATTTAACACTTATAAATAAAGTTAAAATAAAGTGTAGCTAACCGATATGTGACATGCACTGCACGGACTCCCAAGCGCCGCTTGCGTCGCACTTCGGCACGAAAGTACCTTTACCGTACTTCTGTACTGCTGCTTCATTCTTCTCACGTAATCTCTCACAAGGACTCAAGACTGGAAACGATATAATTAAGATATATATTTTTTATAGCATAGGTATTTATTTATAGCATAGATAGGCGGACGTGCAAATGGGCCACCTGATAGTAAGTGGTCACAAACGCCCATAGACATTGGCAGTGTAAGAAATGTTAACCATCGCTTACATTGCCAATGCGCCACCAACCTTGGGAACTAACATGTTATGTCCCTTGTGCCTGTAATTACACTGGCTCACTCACCCTTCAAACCGAAAAACAACATTACCAAGTACTGCTGTTTTGCGTATCTAATGAGTGGGTGGTACCTACCCAGACGAGCTTGCACAAAGCTCTACCACTAAATACCCAAAACTCAAAGAAGTATAGCTACTCGTATTATATAGCCTATTCCAATCGAAGAAGAAGTAGTAGCAAATAAACCTTAGATTTATGTATTCCATGGGCATTTGCTAATCAGCAATCCATAGAGAAAATCATAGATTATTCAAGCTCTCGACCAATGATATATCTTCAATTCAATGTCAATTTTTTTATTTGTGTTTAATACTCTTGTGGTTGAAATAGGCTACACTTTAGTTAATTTAAATATAATGAAGACAATAAAGGTTTATTAAATAAACTGCAAACAACACAAAATGAACTAAAATACACAATCGTGCGGTTATCACAAGTTAAAAATATAACGTGCAATTACAATAATGAAACAAATGCGTGAAAGCATAATTATATACTGTTTTTGCCTGATTATGATATACCATTCGTTAACCAATGACTTTTACAATATATGGAACAAATCCATGAATCTGAAAACCGAATCTGTATAAGATTAGCCACATGGTGCACCCAGTCCTACTCTTGTATTGTTATCAATCGTTCCAAGCATTTATAAAATATCGAAAACATGCCTTCCGAAATTTTCACTTTTTGTTCCGGCTTCTTCAATATCGCCGTTGCGTTTACTGTTAAACATATTATATTAATTTTTAAGAACAATAGAGATATTAAATTTAAGAGCTTTAAGTCAGTATCGTGTTGAGTCATGTAATTTTTATCCAATTCACTTCTTGGAGCACCATTTTTTATTATTATTGCTATGCAAATTAAGAATTTTACTTTTAGTTTATGCTGTTTATTCAATGTGTTACCAACACGTAAACATTTGTAATGACATAATAAAGATTTATTTATTTATTAAATCAATCATCAATTTAGCATTTGAATACCCGGCTACTTGTAATATAATATTTAGAGCTGGCAAAATTCCTCAGATCCGACCTTGCCTTGCCTTAAATAATAAAAAACAATTTTATTTGGTACAAAGCGGTTTGCTGATGACCTTATTTATAAGTAATTTAGATGAAATATATATATAGTCTTTATAAAATAAGACTGCTTGGTCTCTGTAATATATGTATATAATCAAAAGATTTTACTAAGAAAACTTTAGTACAAATATTATACAAACTGCAGGTAACACAGTGGTTCTTACCAGGGCATACGGAGTTACATTCTTCTTTGGTGCGGAAGTTGTTATGGTTGCCAGAACAGCCGTAGTAGCGGAACCGTTCGCAACGATTACGTTCGTTGTTGAAGTGCCAGCGTGTTGTGTTGAGACCTTCGCCGTTAGCGCACTCACCTTCGTCTTTGCTTTCCGAGCAGACAGTTCCTGTAACAAGCGTTATTTTGTCATTAAATAGATTAATAGAATTATGTTATACATAAGTTACCAGTTTCATCAGGATTACCTTTTAAATAATAAAGGCCTAATAGAAAAAATCCAATGCTGGTTTTGGTGGAATGTAAACATTGTGAAGAAACTTGCATATTGTATCGAATGGAGGCCCAAAACTATATTGGTTTAAATTTTACTTAAGCTCTTTTATGATTTTATATACAAAATCATTATAACTTACGTGGCTTAGGACAGCAGAGCGAAGGTCTAGAGTCATGTGGTGCGAAGCGACATGCATGTGTGGAGGGACAGGCGGCAGCGTTTGGGCCACAAAGGAGGGCGCCGGAACCATCTGGAGCTTGGAGAGGTTCTCCTTCAGGGCATTGAGGAGATGGCGAACAACGAGCTAGAGGAGGGCAAGATTCACCCTGAAATAAAATAATGTGTTTCATTTATTTAGGGGAAGTATTCAATATTTAAATAGTTGGAAATAATCTTTACCGAAAAAAATATTTTGCTCCTTTACATTACGACTGCTATTGCTCCGATTCTTTAATACACGTAACAAATATCACCAAATTAGCAGATATATTTTAACTGTTTATTAATTTTTCATAAATTAGATAAGTTATTTACCTCGCAATCTAACGGAACAAGTTCACATGTCTCATCGCCCTTACACTTCGCTTCAGCACACGGGTCTTTGCAGGAACAAGTAGGACAGCCTTTATTGTCCAGCTCTGGTCCATGAGTACAGATTTCTTCTTCATCACAACCTGGGTCTGGACATTGATTGGGACTATCGCAAGATGGTGTGGAGTTTGTTGATCGTGTGCCTGGAATCTATTAAATGGGATGACCATAAATATTTACAAATTGGACATTATGTATTAGTAAAGTGTAATTTAATTTTGAATTATGATATTGCGTTTTTTAGTATGAATGTTTACGTATTTTTCTTAAATACATATTTCCAAATTGTTTTTACCTATCGAATTAAACTCTTACCTCATTACCAGCTGAGTCCACACACCAGCACATGTTGTTCGAACCACGACACTGAATACTTTCGTAAGTTCCATCTTCCTTACATTCCGGCACCCAAGTCCATGACGGAGGATTGCCGTTCTCTGCTGCAGTGTGTAGAGCAAGAGCTCTGAAATTTGAATAATTGCATTCTATAAAATTGTTAGCAAATTTTCGCAGGTCTCTCAGTGACTCATCAACGCAGGTCTATTGAACTCAGAAACCAGACCAGATATCATTATGATAAAATCAAAATTACTTCTACACGACGACAATATGTATCAATAGTTTATTTTTTTTAGCGGGTCATATTGCGCGTTTCGACTTCGACTAAACCACAAACAACCAAGTTAATATTCCCACTTATTTTATATAACCTGTGTAAGTGAAGGACATCTTTATTATAATATGAGTGTACCTGCGCTGCTGGCAGGCAGTTTGGTGCACGGCGGCGGTGCAGGCGGTGCCGCAGCCGGTCGCGCAGCAGCGCTGCCCCGCGCCGCACTCCGCGTCCCCGTGACACGCCCACTCGCACGCGCCCGTCCACGGGACCAGGTACGGACACTGACCGCTCTTGCGTGGTAGGCCTGTGTCATATAAGTATTCACTGGTAAGAAACTACATAACCAAGTGTATCGACAGGCTTTGTCTGACTGTGAGATATATATACCGCCATTAAACTACTATTTACGATTGCGTTACAAAATATATAAAGAATATTTCGATTTGTTATAGATTAAAGAAATCCGTACAGGCAGGTACAGGCGGGCAGTAGTCGGCATCGCAAGCGACGTCCACAAGCGCGCACGCGCGTCCCGTCGGACACGACACTCCGGCGCACGGGTCGCGACACTTGCAGGTCGGACAACGCTCCGATCCCAGCTCGAAGCCGTAGTCGCAACCCATGCGACACGTCAGCTCTAGGCACGTCAGTTCTGAACGTAGTCTGAAAATAATTATGTGTATACAATTACTTGTATTTTATATAGGAAAATATGAGGGATGAAGGAAGAGTGGAATATCTGATGATGTCGTAAATTCAAAAATTTGAAACGACAAATTGCAATACTGTTTTTATTAGAAAACAATAAAATAAATAGTACCAATAAAAATTTTATGATATTAGGTAGTATATTAGGTTTTTGATCCCCTTAATTCTTTTGATAAGATTCAACGAGGTCTATCTATGACGTAAATATTTAAAATTAATAATATGTTTAAGCCCATACTTATCACAGTCCACGGCTGATGCGTTTCTTGTACTGGCATCAGGTATCTCCGTGCCGAAGGAATCGACACACCAACACCGTCCGTTAGAGCATTGCTGAGTGGTGAAAGAACCATCGGGTTGGCAGGTTGGTGCTGGAAGAGCTAGCTTCATACCGTCCACAGTGCCTTCCATTTTCTCGTCAAAATCACGAAGGTATTCGCACACTGCGGGAAAACCGTAAAGTTTACTAACATGTTACTTATCCTAAATTAATTATAAACGAATTATTACATTAATAGATAATCCCGTTAATGATTTTTATAAGGAGTTAGGGGAACAGCTTGTTAGACTATTTCCATAAAATTAAAACACTATGAATACAATAGTATATTTGATATTATAAATAGTAAAGTTCCAATTAATGCCGTTGGAATTTGGATTCCATCAAAACATACCAACAAGAAACCAAGTGTTTACGTTATATCTTCATTTCAATATAATATATTTACATTTAAATACATAATACAATTACATTTACTGCTAAAATGATGTCATATGTAGACCTTAAAATTAGCGGCTATTATTTGCTTACTAGTAGGAATATCATCAACTCTATCCGTCTGTAATCGCATCTTTGCAGAGTCCACACATACAGGTCCGCAGCTCGCAGTGGAACAGCAGACAAGACCCTCTTCACACACACCGTCAGTGCAACTGCTTGTATTGTTCATGGTGCAAATGGCTTCTGCTTCAGGACCGCACGATTCAAAATTGATCTGTGGACAACATTTGTAATTGTAAAAATGTCTACAAAACTGTTTGGCGTTTCAAATTGTAACAACACTTTTTTTCCATTAGTTTTTGAGCAATGAAGTAACTATTGTTGTATGTTATATATTTGGATGTACGAGACTCGCCTCCAATAGCTCGGCATCGGTGTTGTTATCGGCGCTGGGGTCGGGGCAGCACACGGCGGCGCTGGAGCGGCGTGCGCGCGCACACACATGCGCCGCCGGGCAGTCGTGCGCGTCGCCGCACGACACCACTGACCCGTCCTCGTCGGTGGCCGGTACGCCTACTTCGCATGGGTTGTCATACGAGATTTTCGGGCGACCTGTCAAAGACATGGTATATGGAGATTCATTATTCTATGTCTATTATTAATTTTAAATATTGATTGTAACATTTTCTATTTTTCCAGAAATTACGTCAAAGTTGCACATATACTCGTGAGTTGACTAAGAGCTCGGCGCCCTATTCGACGTCAACTGCATGAATTTTCTGAGACTGATATCAAAAACTTACATAATCGGCGACTCTCGCAGTCAGCTCATGAGCACGCAAGTGCTAGTATTTAGTTTAAAGTTATTACATTATATTACACTATTGTTCGCATTTTTTAAATAGGCGTTTTGTGTTTTAAGATTAAATGCGAAGGCCAGATGATTGCGATCAAACTAACGACTTTCACAACGCTAAGGTGACGCTAAAGTGACGAATGAAGTTATAAATATTATATAAAATAATATATTGTTTTCTTGACTTTAAAACTGACGACGTATTTTAGTCGTAATTTCTCCAACGCAAAGTTGTTATAGCTTGTTTGTCAAATTTCGGCTCAAAATCATTCTTAATTATGATAACTGCATTAAGTAATATACTTAATGCAGTTATCATAATTAAACATCACTAAACCGTAGTTTATCGAAGTTTTTTCCTAGTCATAGTATTTACGAACATTGTATAACCTGAGAAAATAAATCATACAAGTTATACTCACATACGGGATATCCAGTACATAGTTCTCCTGAACAATCCGAATCTCGTACTCTTACACACTCCTCCCCATCTGCACATGGATATCCAGCACAGGGGTCGTCACATTCACAAGTCGGACACCCATCACTACCAGTCTTGTACCCATACTCGCAAACTCCTGCGCAGAGGGCTCTAGCACAGGAACTTAAGCTCCTAGCACCAGATCTAGCAGGACGAGGTGTTGGAGAGCATTGGACTGAGTCTGACGGACCCATTGAACCGCGGAGTTTATTTCCATCAGTATCGACACACCTAGAAATTTTATTTATTTGTAAGAAATCATCTCAATATAATTTTTCAAGTCTTTACTACATTTCTATTCTAAGGAAGTAACTTCCAAACATACTAAAATAAATATATCAGTGGAAATAGGATAACTGTTATATGAGTAGCTTACAGAAGATTCTTACCAACAAACCAGTCCATTTCTTGAGCACTGTTTCGAGAGGAAAGACCCTTCAGGATTGCATTGTGGCACATAGCCCCGACCTTCCTTTTCGCTCACAACGAGCAACTCCGCCAACATCTTCTGTTGTGTGCACATTGTCACATTATGTGGTAAAGTACAATGCCGGCCACATTCACCACCGTCGCAGCATTTCTGCATAGACGGACATTCCAGATCGTGGGCACAAGGTGTTCCGCAGTCCAAGTCAGAAGCAGAAGTTGGTTCAGGACAGGTACCGGCTTTCTGCAGCTCTAAAGAAGCGGGGCAGCAAACGCCGTAGTCGTTTCCTGTTAAATTAAGTTTGTAAAGCTGTTAAGTTTCAAGTATGAATGTGGCATTGATATTTTTAGATGTAGTATGTAGACGAATGGTGACAAAATTTGGCGTACTTATATTGATACAATTATTGCTTAAAATGTAATTAATTGGATATTCAATAAAACTTATTTATTACTTAAGAACATGAAATTCACGCTTGGTTCGTCAATAGTCAAATTTTAAAGCGGGTGATACTGCGAAACGCATCTACTTAATACAATAATATTATATATTAACCGAAAGTGTGATACGCTGTATCTTCTCGTATACATTTTATGTACATATAATTTTATATTTAGTAGTTTTCAGTTAGGCTTTACAAAAGACAAGTTTCCTTATTTATTAGTACAAGATACGATAACTACTTGTGTGGGTTATTTTTTAATTTGATTTGAGAAAGATAAAACACTTAAAAAGCAACATACCATTCAAAAGTACATTATGAGTATATTAAAAAAACAAACATTTTGAGAATGAAACTTACAAAATGAAATATGAAACATTTAAAAGTGACAACATCACTAATGGACGTCGCTTAAAGAAACCTACGTGAGTATATATTTGCATGAATGTCATTGTCTCTCTATTATGCGTATAGGTCGAGTATTTTAAGACAACAATGGGCAGTTGATAAATAATAAATTCAACATGTCATCACGTACCTGACTCGACTAGACATCTGTAAAGTGGGGGACAGTTCGGTTTTCCTGGATCTGTACCGCATAAGAATGGCCGACTTGTCTCTGATATCAGGAGAGGTTCACCAACAGGACAAATGTTTTGCAGACTACGTCCTCTTTTACCTAGAATTTAAATACTAATAAAAAAAACCACTTGTAATCGATATAAACTCATTTACTTTGAATGTGATCATTTTCATAGCAATAGTTTCTCAATATTCAATTTAAGGGGATGTTAACCCTTAAGATAAAAAAAGAACGGAGCTTATATCGCTCATACTTACATGTAGGCACAGGAGGACACGGTGGTCTTAAACAAGGAGCTTCCTCCAACTGGCAAGACAACTGACCAGGACAAGTGACTGTCGAACATGGATCCCTACACTTGCAGAGAGGACAGCCACGGTTGTCCAAGTCAAATCCCAAGGGACAAAGCATACGGCACGTATGGGCAGCGCAAGGAGCCGTTCGTGTACAGTTGACTAATCCAGCAGCTGGTGCACGAGTACCTGGCACCTGAAGATTATAATGACCTGCTTTTAAAAATTGTTATCTTATTTTTTTAAAAGCAATAAGCAAAACAATGTTAACTTATACGAGTAACTTTTAAACTTCTAACTAACACTATAATAATTAAGTCTTGTTTGCATTTAAATAAAGAAAATCTTGTAGTAGTTCATGATCAAGAATATCTAACGCGTCTAAATCACTCAAGTACACGGCTTACACTCTTGGGTTGGAGTTGCTTTGCTACCCGCTGAGATGTAATTTATTGTGGTTGTTTTAATTAGTACTAAAAATGTTTATGATCATATTTATGTTTAATAGCATATTCGGAATAATAATATAAAGATCCAATATGGATGCAGTGTAAGATTTTGGGGCAGTGTACCTCTGTGTAATATAAATATCAGTAAATATATTAGTTTGAATGGAATTCTTTAAAATTTAAAGTTTCTACAGTTTAAGGTGTGGGTTAGGAGTCAGTCAGGACATTGCCTTTTATATTTATTGAGATTTATGTAACTTTATTTAAGTAATCACGATATCTCTATTTAAATTAAAAACTAAGGAGTCTGTATGGTCGAACGAGCTAATAATAATAGAGTATATATCTCTCTTTATTATTTAGTAACTTTATTAAGGAAGGTAGGCTATATAGCTTCACGTTATGTTCTGAAAAGCGGGGTTGTTACAATAAAAGGATAATATGAATCAATATGGAAACCCACTTTGTACCGACTTACAGAGATACCTTCGCTATTTAGATGCGTGCGTGCCTTATATATGTATGTAATAATTACAGTTGTTAATATAGTATTAACCTTATATTATATATTTCACGAGACGAATTTCAAGCCTATTTCTATAGAATAACTTTCCAGTACTCTATGTGTAATCCAAATTTAAATAGGGTGAAACAGGTCGGGGCACAGTTAGATATAGTACATACTTTCCTGGTCTAAGCTGAGCAGTTACGATTGTACAATTATAAATGTATTTTAATAACATAATTTTAAAGAACGCACCTCAAATCCAGCTGTATCCACACACCAACACGTGCTGACGATCTCATTATCACACTGGATCTCTTCAAACTCTCCGTCAGAAATTCTACATCGCGGTGACCTCAGGGAGCGAACAACACCTCGTCCACTTCGACTGTTCTCTGCAGCGAGAGCTCGTGATATCCGCTCCGATGATAACTTTATATTTTCACAACCTGGTATACACATAATTAAATTGTTATATTTAGAGATATAACTCTTAAATGCTTGGGGAAAGGGGAAATCTTCGTAATAAGGATTAGGTGAAGATATTCCACCTGTTAAAATATTTTAGTATTTTGTCTGTTAGATAGTAACAGTAGTGTAGTGTAAGTGGTAAAGTGTAAACCCCCTTAAGATGTGTCCTAATGATAGACTAGTGTGGTGCCCATGAAACCCCCATCCTATTAACCGCTTATTCTGTTATCCATGCCAAACAGTCAATCATGCTATAAGAGAGTTTTAATTTAAATAAAAAAATGTACATTATCAACGTTTACCAGTGCTTTTAAATGACCTGTTAGTTGATAGTTATTTATCTTTTTATTTCCTCTTCTTAATTACATGAATTATGACTATAATAAACATTTTGCCAGAAAGTTTATTTTCAGCCGTAAAAATCCACTCTTATTTACCTAAAGATAATTATTTAATCTGTGGCAGCATCTAAATGTCAACAATAAAGCAGTTGAAATATCTATTTTTTTTATTTTATTTGGTTCTTCAACAATGTGTACACTGATTAAAATAATATAATATAACAATATTTACCTGTGTATAATGGTTCTACACATGACCGTCCACAGGAAGTATTGCAGCAGATTTGTTCCCCACAGTCATCATCCTCATTACAGGGTTTTGTTCGTGGTGGACAGGCTGCATCTTCGGCCGGACATCGACCTCTCAGCTCGGCGCTTGCTGAATTATAATAATTTTATTTTAAATAAAATATCTATTTAATACGTATGATTAATTCAAAACTCGAAATATTATTTGAATATAATCCAACTAATAATGTATAATAAATACAAACAAAGTTTTCATTATTTTGTTATTACTTTTTTTTACAACTAAATATTGCAAAACAAAGTCTGAAGGCGATTAACTCAAAAACTAGTAATACTACCGAATGGATTTTCGTTCGGATTTCAATAGATTTTCACCAATAAACGGAGTGAGGTAGTAAGTGCTAAGTGACAATAAGGTTTTGAGAAAATTGGTTGAAATATGACGATTTTAGAACAGGGCATTCCGCGTGGAAACGTCGTTTGCATCAGAAAGATATTGATGGAAAAGCTATAATATTCTTTCTCCATTCTTTATTAATTTGTATATACTATGTTTAACAACAATACCTTGTTGTAAAAGTAACAGGCATGCGCAGAGCAGCACTGCCCTCACCGCTCGCGTCGCCATCGTTGCATTACACAGGCGACCCCTGCAAGGAAAATAACAAGATTAGTTTTGTGTGATAACGATTTTGACGCATATATCTTACATATCACTTATGTTATTTTTAATTGTGTGTAAATGATATTTTATTTTTATAATACTAATATTTCAGCTTCACTACAATTTGTTCAAAGGATTAGTCAATATAAAGTACACTATTTATACTGGTCAATGAAATATAGGAACTATTTCATTATATTACATACTAATATTTGAAAATATTTGACTCGAAGCGATCTTTTTTTTTATAAATGTATCTAAAGATCGCACATCTATGTTACAGAGCAACTACCTACGTGGAAGCTATATCTTTTTGGTAGATCTTGTACCCTTGCACAACTTTGCGAATGTATCCGTCAAGCGGAACCATTTATAAGCCTAGAGAGTAATCTGTGCCATTAAATGACTGTTGACTTTTTTGCAGTCTTGTTCAACACATACCTATGTAGCACTAGCTTTTTAATTTATACTCGTCTCAGTCACTTTCGCCTCGCTAAAACAATATCGATGTTTCAATTTAAAAAATCCTTAAAAGTATTAATCGAGAACTATTTGACAAAAAAGGTTTTATTAAGATATTTAGATGCTCTTATAGTATAAATTTAGTTTTTTGTTAATTTATTGTATTAATCCTCCCGAAGGATCTTCCATAACACGGACCGTAATAAATTACCGTCAAGATCTCTCATGAATAATGTACGGGTGTGTGTATGAAAGCGCCATTTTTAACAATGTAACTTTCCTAACAAGGATCACATTGTTAATATTCACTAGGAGTAAAATGTTAGTCATTACAAATTAAAAGCGAGTAACTCCAGCCGAATGCAGAGCTGGCCTTGTAGATGATTGTAAAACGATGTACTTAACTGCATCGCGGTTGGGCAATCGTATGATATTTTATAATTACACAATCTAATACGAATGCTACGTTATTATGAAATCGGAATGTTTTGTTTAATTTTCAAACGTAACTATTTTATAATAGCAATTAGTTCGTACATGGGTGTGGATGTTGGCTACACACAAAGGATTTTAGAAGTGATCAAGTATAGTTTTAAGCTGACATAAGTTTGAGAATTTTTTATACATTTTATTCTATGAGCTATCCCCAAACTTCAGCGGCCTTGTTTGACTTAATTGATATCTTTATTAATTGCTTACAAAATTCTAAAAAATCCTTATAATTTTTAATCTTAATTTAAAAGACGGTACTTTTTAACGATGAAACTCTAGACATTTTTAGTAAGGTTAATGCCACTTCCCATTTTAAAATCTGCCAAAAATGTTAAAATCATTTTATAACATTAAAATGACCGAAGTTTATTAAGTATTATTATTTCTTTAGATATTGTATAATCAAGTTTACTTTGTTTTTTATTTATTCTATCATAACCTGTTTTGTGAGAACAAAGAACGAACTAATGAAAGAGCCCGCATAAACAATACTGACGCAGAATTGATCAATTTCAATCTCAGGAACATATCGATCTCTAAAACAAAAACTAAAAACACATAATAGCTCTAGTGTACGTGCTATGATGTGATGCAGTTTATTCAATCTTTACTATATTATCATATACAATATCACGCTCTGAGAGCAGCCATTGTTTGCTTATCATTACACCGAAGAGCGCTTACGTAATTTTAAGTAGAGCATTGTCATGCTAATTCTGCTTTCTCCTGTTTGCACTCAATTTTCTTATGTAGGTTACTGAACCCAAATCAAAAATAAAAAAAATAAGGCACAGTATTAAGTATCAAAAATTATATATGAGTGGCTAAATTATAATATGTTTCGATATCTTTATTGCCGTAACAAGATAACTATATATAATTGTGGAGTAATTATTTTTACCCAGCAGTGCTATTCTGTAAGAACTTACTTCATTACTCAACCGTGTTTTGACAGCCGACTTATGGTGTGTCATAATTGTTATGGGCATGTCTTATGTCATTTTCTGATATTTCGTGCCGTTTGTCTGCGATGAGTTTCAAGCTTGAATCGAAATTAAAAGTCGAAATGATACAGCTACACACAAACACACACACACATATATACACCTGATGTCAAAACTTTTAGAATAAAATGCTTATTATATGAGGCTCGAAGCCATAATTTTTGTTGCTTCGTAAAAGTATCTGCTACTAACGTCATTTTTAAATTTGTGTTCCTGAGACATAATGAGTTTTATATTACTTGAAATATTTTATGGTTTCATTTGCTTATGAACGGCATCTGCTTAATTATTAAAACATTAATTACTCATAAATTATGTTTAGACGGTATTTATTGTTATAGATGTTATAATTTTTATTGCGCACAAACGACCGTACAAGAAATAACAACAAGAACAAAAGGTACAAAACACGGACTTATTCCAGTAAAGGATTTCTTCCATTCAACATTTGAGATACTGAGAGGAGAATAAATCAAATAAGTGGATAGGAAGTGTATAGCTTAAAGCAAACTAGAAATGAATAAAAAAAAAAAATCGTATGTTCGCTAAAATTTACGAGCTAATATTTTGTATAGGAACATTACAAGTGACGAGTCATTGTTTTTGGTTTTATTTGAGACCTTTATTTGAGAATAAATGAATAAATATAATATATATTTATAATAAATGTAGAAAATTATATGAATGTGTGACGGCTAGTTATAACTTGGACTATTTAAATATGCATACAATAATTGATTATGAAACTAATTCTAAAGATTAAAAACAGAGAAAGAATTGAAAAGTTTTGCTTTATTCCTGGTAATTTCTATATAAACGAAACTTTAACGTATTTTTAAACACACTCGTAATTGATGATGTGTAGTTTTATGTTCACATAATAGTGTTATATGAAATTATGTCATAAATCTTTATAGACTTAGAGCTCATAAAATGAAAACAGAATGATATTCCGCACAGTTTTCCGACCATGTCAGTAAAACCAAACAACCGAGCGGACCCGAAACTTGAACGAAAATAAAACGTAAAAGTTGTTTGTGTCCGCTATTGGGCTGAACTTCCACGTGGAAATGAATTTTGTGCGATCTATCGCTTATCGTAATGTCAGAGGCGGTGATTTAAAAACGATATGGACAGTTTTAGCTGACAATATCATGAATTGATCTTAGGTTTCCCGGATCTCATATATGTCGGGTCTAACATAGCAGATATTTTTTTTGGCAATTGTGGGGTTATTTTACAAAAGAATTGAAATTATATATAAATTTATACACAGTTACAGTCTTAATAATTTTTTTCTTATTTTAAAAATAGCATTACAAAAAGTATCATATCAGGTACTAACTATTTAACAGAAGTTAAACAAAAAAAAAAACAAACATACAATTTTAAAATTATTTCAATCATAAGAAAATTGTGAAGTGATATGTTTTTGATGGAGAAATGGCTTTTTATATAAATTTCAATGTTGATAAATACTAGCTTACCTCTTATTGAGATTACAAAGTGTGAAACACGAAAATTATTATTAAAAAATATGTAAAATTGCCAACTATATTCAGTGGTCGATGAGGCTTACGGGTAAGTTTTAAAGTGAGTGAACTCTAGCGTTGTGACGTCGTACTTGAATGACGCAAGACCCGGTGTTTTGAGTGAAAGGCAACGAGATGCGTTTTCGTGCCATGTGCAACTTTCTTCCATATTTTATAAAAAAAAACTTGAAATATACCAAAAATATATATAAATGCTTTGTTTCTTCTTAACAATGAGCCAGTTGTAACTATTTAAGATAATCTGATCATTGTCTGGATATGTATGTGTATGTGTATGTTACAACAATTATTAATAACTATTATTCTTTTGAATTATACATATGAACTTCTTTAGGCACGTTGAGAGTAAAATTTTTCATTGCAATGTAAAAGACGTCATAAATAGACACTACGAAGAAATATATACAAATGTTCACTAATCAAAGACTGATAGTATATGTATGGGAGAAACCCAAAAGTACGAGTAAATAAAAATATTTAAGGTCAAATTTATTGACAAGCAATTGAAACTTACAACTCACATTTATCAACTTAACAAATATAATTTCGAATTGATCTGACGATAGTTCTACTTCGTCAAATATCTTAGTTAAATTGTTTTAAGTAATCTCTTATGTAATTATTTAGGGTAATGCTTTTACATTGTTCAAAACTTCGTTCGTTATCATTCAAGTTAACTATTCAAGTTCGTGGAATTGTTATTAATCTTTACGATCAGATCTCCTGCCGGTCTATTTTTCGGTTATATTTCTGTAACATTGAGATTTGTTTTAGTAACAACAGTTTGTAAAGAATTGTAAATTAATAAAGTACGTTGCGTTTGATTGATTATAATAGTTTTTATTACTAGAAATATTTAATGGAATTAATTTCAATTCTATTATCTTTTGTGTGGTAGATATCAATTGGTGCAATATCCTATTCGATTAAGCGTAAGCATTTTCTATTTAATTATTTCAAAGGTGCCAAGAAATATTACAATGCGTCGTATGTAATAAAATTCAGAAATATTTTGAATTTACAATAAGAAATTCTATGAAGCTAAATCCATCAGTTCTTATTTAGCTTTAAATCAGCTGTATAAATAAACATTTAGTCTGAATTAGAAAGTGAATCGTTACATTTATGGAATACAAACGATGACGAATCAGGCTAGACACGACTTCGAAATGACTCGTGAGCGGTTTCACTTCAGTTCGCGTAAAAATGGCCTAAGGATCACTGAACTTCGTAAAAAAAAAAAAACTTTTTTTATAATTTAAATGGCAATGATAAAGCATTATTCAGCTCACAAATTACAAATAAAACTAAATATGTCTATTGTATATAAAAAAAAGATTTAATGCATTTATTGTTAAATATTTGTCAACGTAGTATAGGTACTATATTTAACTACTGAGCTTAATATTTTATTTAAGCATTTCTATACAACTTTCACGCATAAAGAAAGTTATACCGTTCGCTACTATTATGACGTATGTATATTAATAGACGCATTCGTTTTTATTTTATTGTCAAATAAGAATTTGTTCTAAATTGACGAACGCAAATCTGAAGAGAAAAAAAACTGGTAAAGTGACGTTACGTTATAACAATAAAATATATATGAAAATACCTCACTCTCGACACGAAAAAGCTCTCATTTATATCAAATACTAAAAACATATTAGAATGTGTTATGACCAATAGCATAAGTGTTTTAAAATTTCAGCTTAATCGGTTGATTGGAACTGAGTTAAAATGTAATTACAAATGTGTGTAGTTAAAGTTTAGGTAGGTAATAACGGTTAGTGAAAAAAAAGCATTGATATGGAATAAAGAAAAAATTAGAATGTAACAGAAGAATTTGTTTAAATTCGTTGTTAATTGTGATCGGGTCACCGAATTCTGTAACAAATATTATAGTATTGCATCCATTACATTCTGAGAAAATAGACTAAAACATATAAACAGACAGACAGATACTGGAGTGATTATATTATAAGGGTTTTGTATTTTCATCGGATGTACGAAACCCTAAGCACATCACCGAACGTGTTTACTATGGAGATGACTTATTGTATGTAAATTTTAATTGTAATTGAAAATCATAATAGATATATTATAGTTATAGTGCTCGTAAAACTTTCGAATATGAAAATAAATCTGGGTATATAACGTGTCTCCCATGGTATAAGTATATAACAAAATATAATACTTACAAAGGACATAGTTATTAGTCTTTAAATACATTGCAATATTCATGAATCACTTGTCTCAAAGAATCAAATTGTACGCTAATTTAAAATCGTACAATTTTAAATCAATAAGACAAAGCGTAAAAGAATAAAATTGAATCTAATAAATCTTTAGAGATCCCTAAAGATTTATTAGATTCAATTATAAAGATTGGTCTTTACTTTTTTGAATTCTTAAAATTCTATTATTATTATTTTTTTTTTTTTAGTTTTTTTATAACCTATCGACACAAACATTTAATAACAGATTATATAGGGTTTTCCATTAAGGGCGCTTGATCTTCGAAATGCAAAAAAAAATACATGGAGAGATATTTGCGAATTTTTTTTTTATTTGGAAGGTCTATCGACCCCATTATGTATGGAATATGACATCATTCAAATGACCGCCACGGCTTCGGTTGGTTGCGCGCACACGAAAGGTCCAATTTTCGATGACTCTGGCGCACAAATCGGGCTGTATTTGATCGATGGCGTGGCGTATGTTGACTTTGAGGGCATCGGTGGTTTGCGGCTTGTTGGCATAGACCTGCGACTTAAGAAAACCCCACAAGAAAAAGTCCAGCGGGGTCAAATCGCACGATCTCGGTGGCCAGTTCACGTCGCCTCCGCGCGAGATGACCATGTCCAGAAATTGCTCGTGCAGAACTTCCATCGTAGCGTGTGCTGTGTGGCACGTAGCGCCGTCCTGTTGAAACCACATGTTGTCCAGATCCATATTCTCGATTTCAGGCCAAAAGAAGTTGGTTATCATCGACCGGTATCGCTCACCATTGACGGTGACGGCCACACCATTATCGTTTTCGAAAAAATACGGACCAATCACGCCTCCGGCCCAAAATCCGCACCAAACAGTCACTTTCTGCGGGTGCATTGCCACTTGGTGAACCTCGTGTGGATTGGTCTCGTCCCAAATACGGCAATTTTGCTTGTTGACATAGCCATTCATCCAAAAATGCGCCTCGTCGCTGAAGATGATTTTTTTGCCAAAATCGGCGTCAACTTCCAACTGCTCTAATGCCCAGTCAGCGAACACACGGCACTGTCTATGGTCATTAACCTTGAGCTCTTGGGTCAGCTGGATCTTGTACGGGTGCAGGCTCAAGTCACAACGCAAAATTCGCCAAGTTGTCGTCTGCGAAAGGCCGAGTTCCTGTGCGCGACGCGGAATTGACTGCCGCGGGTTTTCGAGGACACTGTCGCGCACAGCGGCGATATTCTCGGCAGATCTCGCGTTACGTTGACGCACGGGAACCGGCTGATTGTTAACTGACCCGGTTGACTCGAATTTGTCCACCAATCGACGGATAGTCGACTCGGCAGGACGATCATCGCGACCGTAAAACGGGCGAAGTGCGCGGAACGTTGCTCGAACTGAAGACCCATTTTCATAAAACAACTTTATGATTTGCACGTGCTGCTCGACACTGTAACCTGCCATGGTGGTTTGGGAGGACGGAATGAATATAACACACTGCATTTGACAGCTGTCACTCAAACAACATGGCCGCAATCAGCTGTCAAAGTTCAAGCGTCCCTATTGGAAAACCCTTAATGTACAAATAATAATCTAGGGCTGCCATTTTTGGCACTTACCACATATTCTTACCGCGAAACACCACATCTCCTATCACATGTCAAAGAATAGGAAGAGAAATATTTGTGTCTTAAATCAGATACTGCGGCGCTGTTAAGACAAGAGAGCTACGGAATAAAAAATGACAGCGCTTTGAATTAGTTATATTTTGCTGGCTTTAGGCGCTTAATGTTACAGAACAAATTGATAAGTATAAAAAAATCGATGACTATTACACTAAGCAACGAACTGAACACAATAACAATACTTTCTCCTCGATCCTATCGCCCTGAGTGCAAACCAGCAATTCCGCAAAGCTAATAAGCTCCATTTTATAGAAGAGTAAGGGTAAGGCTAACAAAAAAAAAACGTTAAAAATTATATTTTAACTGTTTAATTTACTGTGTCAAGATAAATAAAAACAACGAGTTTCGTTAATAAAATAAATAGATTTTTCTCCAACACATCTAAAGTATATAATAACAATAACAAAGAAACAGATAATTAATATAATATAATTATTACCTGATAGCAAACAACGTAATATATCTTACCGAATCAATCATTTCAAAATTATTATAATTTCGATAAATCATGAAGGATATTTTATAGAGCAAAAATATTATTCAAAATGTGCACGTATGGCATATGACGCGGAGATCACAGAATTTACTGGATTTTAACAACTCCAGCTACGTTTCCAGGAGGTAGATAACTCATCCCCATGTCCGAAGTTCCCGCGAATAAAATCGTTTGTACTCTTCGTTTATAAATAAAATATGATAGTATGTCACTTCCGTTTTTTTTTTGTTCTTAGAAATAATCCATAACTGGCCGGTTCAAGTTTCACTGGTCCGTTTTGGCTTTCGTTTTTATTTACAATGCGACAATGCGTCGTCGACACATGTGACCTTTGGTGAAATCCAGTTTCGCAGTGTGCTGAGTACGTATGTATGTGTATTTATACGATGAAATAAAAACGGCGTGGTGTCTGCTTAGGAATTGCTTTAGGAGGTATAATAAGTTTATTTAACTATTATTTTTTTGACTTTTGTACGTTCCGTTCTCATCGTGATTTAAATCAATGGACAAAGATCATTCGTAGATAAAGGAGCAAAAGAGCAAATTATTAACGGGAATCAAAACAAAGTAAACTCTGTATGTAATGTATATACAAAGATTTTATGTAATGTTTTGATTGATGATTGATATATTCAAATAGGCTTAGATTCACAAGGTTTCGACTTCCAAAACATACAAACAAACAAACGAATAAAATCTGTACTAATCTGTAAAAACAAATTCTTAAGTTCTATAGAACTTAAGAATTTGTTTCTTCGTTTGAACGCGCTAATCTCAGGATCAGTGACAATGATTTGAAGAAACGTTTTATCTTTAGATAGGTTATTAATTTAGAAAGATTAGATACACATCACGCAACAAGTTGCGACTCACGGGGGTCGAGCAGGAACGTTTAACTCTGGTGAAATCGCGCTGGGTAACTAGTATTACATACCCCAATTATTGAATAAATCAATTAGCGTCAATAGTCTTATGTCTGTAAAGTGTATGTAAAGTCGCAGGTCTGACCTCTTGGGTCATTGTCGTCCCCACACACTGTGTCATATTTATATGTCATAATTAATTTATGTCATTTTATATGTCATACTTAATTGGTAGGAATACTTAAAGAAAACTTTAAAACGGATATTGCAATTATTCTTTTTTTTTTAGTCAGTCAGTCAGAGAAGCTTACAATAACGTCTGAATCGGTAATGTTAATGTAGCGGCTATATACTTAGCAAATAACGGCTTAGTTAACAAAACTAAACGTGGATATGTTAAGTGTATCCATATATCAACTTACAAGGGCTTAAGGTCAACGTGGGTCAAACTATACGCACTTCGGAATTCCTCGAATTCTCTAAAGGGATAAAGGTCTTGTTGCCTAAACTTCATAGCTTTGGGAAATACACGTCAATATAATTATTTTGTAGTTTACCATATTATACTCGTACATATATATATATATATATATATATATATATATATATATATATATATATATATATATATATATATATGAAAAATAAGCCTGTTTGATGTATTATCACATATATATTATTGCTAGTTTCCGCCGGGGCGGCTTCGCCTACATAAAAGGAGGGGAGTTGTAAGGTCCTTTTCCTGGTGATCAGTTCAGTAGTTAAGAGGTAAACGCGTAACAAATAAACTCACTTCCGCTTCTTTAATATTAGTAAAGAAACTGTTGAAATTAATAGTTTCTCTTGATAGATTTATTGTTTATCACCACTGTCGTTAATTATTTCGATTTTAAATATATATATTTTTTTTTTATGCTAATATTTCAATTTCAAACAACGCTCTGTCATTCATTGCATCTGTTGTGACCTGTCTGGGTTGGAGAAAGTATTGAGCCGTTCATGTCTGGTTTTCACCTATGTACGTATAGGTTGACTCCTAAATAATATTTTAATATGTGCCTTCATAGGTTATCTTATTGACGTATTATATATATATACATTGAATATATGTACTACTCAAATTGAGTTGACTACTGTTACTTGTTGGTAAGGCTTTGGACAAGCCTGTCTGGGTAGGTACTACTACTCCCCACTCATTGCGTATTCTACCACCAAACACTAATAGCTAGTATTGATGTGTTCGGAGCGTTAGTGAGCCCGTGGCGAATTGACGATGGATGGAATCGTTAACATTTCTTACAGCGTCAATGTGTATGGTCGATGGTGATTAACCATCAGGTGACCCATTGGCACGTCCGCTTACCTATTTTAAATTAAAAAAAAAACCTCGAAGCTTTACTTTAATTAACTTGTTTCCATTACATACAAATAAATACATTTAGTCCCCTAAGTCCCCTTTCAAACGCTCCTTTTATATAAAATTCGAACAGGCTAGCTGAAAGAAAAACCGCGAGGTATTTTCGTGCGCCGCTCCTTTGGCAGTACGATATATATTCATATGAATATATGACACGAGACACACACATCCATACATATTTTAGTGTGTGTATTTTATATTGATATTGACATGTATTTATTAGTTTGTTTTTGGTATAGATTATAATTATAATGTTATTTTAGTTTGTTATTACTGCACCACCTACCTCATATCCTAATGTTCCAACTTGTACCCCGGGTAGGAGAGGAATGAGGTGTCCGCTGGAGATGATAACTGGGTCTCGGTTAGAAAGAGCAAGGCCGGCTTCGCCGTCTCAAGATGGTAGCGGACGGCGTTTAAGTTGGAATTCAGTCCCCTGATGTTGCAAAAGTCCACAGCGAGGGTGGAAGGGGTTGCCTTAAGATGCCTGCTCCGTTTGCCTCGTCCATTTTTGAGCACAAAATCCCCCCCCCTCCCAGAATTCGGAGGGCAGCCTGGGCATCCCTGCTCAGGTGGTGTATGTCCTGAGCATGGATGTCCAGAGAGAGATTGTCCACCGCGGTCGAAGATGGTACCCTCCTGGGGTAGTTTTGTTGGATTCTGCGCACTCATTTTGTTGGGGGGGGGGGGATTGGGCCTCCGGGACTCTCACATGCCGAACGAAACGCGGTAGCACTTTACGCCGATTTTAAGTGAGAGAGTGGTACTTCCCCGGGCGTGCCAGCTCATTCGGCTACAACCTGAAGGTATGCAGCGTGGCACTACCACTATGTGTGTGTGTCTATTTGTATCTATGTTATGTATATGTATATGTATATGTATATGTGTGTACACGGTATATAAAGTAGCTAATTTTATACACAACACTATTAAAATCTCAATACTAAAATTAATTAAAGTGTCGTAAACTGTAACGAGCGGCGAGAAGCAAGTCTTAGTTGTTAATGTTTGATATAAAGCTGTCAACTGGAGACAAGACACCGCTACGGGCGAAAGGCTAGTGGCTAGTTATTATTAAAAGGAAAGCTAGTCGTGACAAACAAACCGACACACATATGGGTCATTGAGTTTGCGCATACACTTTCACCATTTCTCTACTACTCAGCCTTCCCAGAATTAATCGTTCAATATTTTAAACTTACGATTAATAAGGCGTTATGTTTAAAATTGTTTTATATTTTATTAAATGTATGAATATTTCAGAAGTTATTTGCGGGAAATTGATGTTCAACATCAATAGTGTATAATGTTAAATGAAAAAGTTTTTTTTTTAATACGTATATGAAGTCGTCGTTGTGTCTCTTAGTGATCAGATAACTTATAAACGACTTGACCAATTTAAACACAATATATTTATTTTGCCGAGACGATAGTCCATATAAATATAAAACAAAATACACTCTATCCTTTTCAAACCTATACTGAAGAAAGAGATGACTGTACTTGAATTATATCAAATCGAGTGTACAAAAGAATCGGGACTGATATTTTTAAAATGATATTTCCATAAATTGATTTGAATGTTTCAATATCGCTCCGGAGGGATTTAAGTACCCTAGTTGTGTGCTATTTATATTAAAGCGATTTTGTAAAATATGATGCAAGCAACGAAATGAATCTATTGAAGTATTTATATAATCAATGTTAATTCTTTCAACATATTTCATAATTATGCACAATTCGTAAATGTTCTACAGTCGGGGAAAGGCATCACAATAGTATTGCATTGTATCTTGGTGGCAATCCATGTGGAAGAATATCTAGCACATGCGCGTGTTAAATACAGATTAACACATATATATTTAGGAGACGCCTTGATACCACAACATCGTAGTCAAAAAAAAAAGACACGAGTTAATTTAAAAACCGCCATTTTGTCGGTGGGCAGAAAGGTAAAGTAATTAATTCATTATAGGTACATTGAACGTGTGATTTGTTGAATTATGTTCAGCTACATTATTTGGTTTTTTAAGAGTAATTGAGTTAGTAGTTAACATCGATTTGTATGATTTGGTGTTCTATTTTTAATAAAGACAAATTCGCGATTTTTATAAAACTAGTTTTACTTTTTGATATTCAATACATACGAGTATATATATAATCTGTGGCGCTTTTCCGGATCCAAGTATTCTGTCCAATATGCTGTCTCGACTCTAACTTTACCTATTACAAAGTATGTGACGTAATCATAAAATTTTGAATATTTTAAATCTTTGTATAATATACTAATTAATTTCGCCGCTCGCCGAAGTTCCGACTTCCGATTCTCTTCGATGAAATTTTGAGTCGCATCTAAATTTTAATTACATTTATGTAAATTTCGGCTCAGCTCGAAATGTAACATAAGGTTTGACAATGAAAATATAATTAAACTTTTAAATTAAGTGAATCATTTACTCGCTGGTACAACTTTGTGAAAGCTTGTTTGGTTAGATACCACCATTCATCAGATATTCTACAGCAAAACAGCAGTACTTGGTATTGTTGTCTTTGAAAGGCGAGTGAGCCAGTGTAATTACAGGCACAAGGGACATAACATCTTAGTTCCCAAGGTTGGTGGCGCATTGGTGATGCTTTTTTTTGGAAATGTACAATGCCACTGTCTATGGGGGTTGATAACCACTTACCATGGTGGCCCAAATGCTCGTCCGCCTACCTATACTATAAAAAAATAGCAATAAAGCATAAAATATAGAAAGGATCAAATGTAAATACGAACGACAAACTGGCAGTGCAGTTAACATAATGTGAGTTGTTTATAAAATGAAATATAGTTTTCATGTCGTGCGCATCTCGCTTCAATTTTCGAGAAACAGTAAAATACATTAAACACAAATACTATGTCTTATAATATTAAATGACCAATTCTTATACATAAATTTAGTTCGTTTATCTCCGAAACGAGTCTAACGTTTTGACTGTATGTAAATAAAGTTTTGCTATTTAAGTTCATTTACATATTTATTATTTATTTAACACTTTATTGCACAACAACAAATAAATAACACAAGAGTAAAAGGAAACAGATAGATCACAAAAAAAAAAAATGGTGCGCAAAGGCGGTCTTATCGCTTATAGCGATCTCTCATAGACAACCTTTGTTGAAAGGAGCTTTGTAAGAGAACAGGTAAGTGCAAATTTGATAAGGAGATATTCATTTATACATGTGTATTTTCTAAAAAAAAATATTTTTTCTCAAAAGATTAACTATTTTATTGATTATTGTTATATAAACTCGGTTAGGTAAAACTAATGATAGAACTAATAATAGTTCTTTTTGCTGTTAGAAACGTTGTCTCTGTTTGTTGTTTTCCTAAGACTTATGTATACTTTCACCCATCATCATTAACTTCATTTCATTTCAGGGTCAATTTAGCCTGGTACGATTGGCACATAACATTCGGAGTGTGTTCATGTATTTCTTGAAACTTATTTCACCACGCTGCTCCAATGTGAGTTGGATACTCATGTTGCACAATTTCATGTGACTCATGTAGATTTCCTACGTCGCTAAACACGATATGAATTATATATACGAATTAAGCACATGGAAATTCAATGATGCTTCGGGTTTAATCCTGCAACATTCGGCTGGGATTTACATATTCTAGCCAACGAGCGATCTCTGTAGTTTGTTAAAAAAAAAAGGTATAATCCATACAAAAGATTCTTAAAATTGAAATTGTATTTTATGCATTTTGGTTTCTCCATAATTTGACAAAACATGACGTTTTCATGTAGCCCGCGGCGTGACACGGGCGAAGGGTATGATCGAAAGGTCGTACGATATACTTGTACCCTTAACTGTGTAACGTTTACATCAATAAATGACATTTACCACTATAATAAAATTTACGAGGTACGTGTGTTTCGTGATGTGAATATTTACGAAACAAATGCTGCCACGTATGCTCTTAATTTCCATCTGGCAAACAGTATACAATTTAAAAAACAACGTGTCTGAACAAATTAAAGTCCTAAATGAAAAATATAATTAAAAAAAGTATTAAATTATTATTCATATTAAATATCTTTACGATTTTTACGAAAAAATGTAATTAAATAAATAATGTATATTTTTATTTCTATACTCACATTATTTCTGATTACTATTTTCTACTCACTCACTTCATCATCATCTTCATCAGTTGGTGATTGCTTTGTGCAAGCCCGTCTGTACCACCATAGTAGGTATCACTTATCACATTTTACATTACATCTTAGTTCCCAAGATTGGTGATTCATTGACGATGTAATGAATGGTAAATTTTTCTTACAGCGCTAATATCTATTGGGGATGCTGACCTTTTATCATCAGGCCTATCTGCACATCCGCTTTCATATTTTATAAAAAAAATATATGTGTGTAAAAATAATTGTATAGACTATGTCCAGCAGTGGACTACGGCGGGTTCATGGTGAAGATGACTCGTATTTATTCCTAGAACGAGATCAAATTCGAAGATCGAAGATTACTTCGATCACTGAGCTTACAGTAGTAATAATTTTATATTAACGACCTCAATTTTAAGTGACACAAAAATTGTTGCTCATTAAAGTCATACAAGTAATAATTATAATTAATTACCTCTTAAGCACATAATACTGTTATAAAGAGATAAAATATAATTCACAATCATCGTTCTGTTCCACCGATTACTTTCACCTGACTCATGCGACGCGCGCATGAAATTTTAACATTTTAGAGAGTTTGCGATTAAGGTTGTTCTTGGTTGATTTTTGTTGCTAATGTACTGTAAGAGATAAGGCGTTCATTCTTGCTGCTTTAGCTTAAAGTTTGTTGGCCTACAAAAGCAAATTTGATTTATAACATCTTTATTACGTGTCTCGTGGATCTAGTGGCCGCTCATGCAGGTCATGAAGTCCCGAATTTGAATTTCTTGTGTTTGTGTGGAAATCTCAATAACAACCAGGAAAATTCTGGTAAGCAGTGTTACGCTCGAGTATCTTGACATATATAGATATTGATTGTGAGCCTGAATTTTCTTCGGTCGTATTGGAATATTTTGTCTAAATAATTCCGGATGAAGCTACTTATAAACTATTATATTAATTGACTGATAGTTTCCATTGAATACTCAATCATGCAACCTTGGCCAAAACATAATACATAATTATATTTCGTATTCAATAAATGACTACGTTTTGCAAAGTTTTAACAGAAGTAAATAACAAGAATTATAGCTTTATATATTTGAAACAGCTATTTGAAAAAGGAATTTATTTAGTAAGTACAACTGAAAGTGCTGATAATTTAAACGCAATGGAGAATTTGCTATACGTTTTACGTCAGCCACTTCTGAAATCACCCGCTTCGTGAAAAGCAAATCGCATCTCGATAAACCAACGGAGCTTTTACTGCTCTCTACTTCAGAGTTTTATGATACCATTTTGTTTTTTATTGTAAAAACTATCACAGCAAATTTATTTAAATATTTTTGCCTCGTTGGTCTATTGGCTAGGTATAAGGCTGCAGACCCTGAGGTTCTGGGCTCAAATACCAGGTCGGGAAAATAAGCTATGCGAAAATTCTCAGTAGCAGCCCCGAGTATAGAAGTTGGAAGTGTGTAACTGTGTACTCGGAAAACTCGTAAAGTTGTTGGTAATATACCTGAACTCTGAAAGCCGGAACATAGCAATGCGAAGTATTGATGTTTGACGTAAGAATAACTCATGCGCAGGTAATACTCATATCGTTCCACTAAAATTAGACACAAGTAGATTTCCTCACAATGTTTTCCTGCACTTGATGAATTATAAACACAAATTAGGCACACTATTTTAGTGGTGCTTTCCTGGGTTTGAACCCGCGATCATCGGTTAATATTCATGCGTTCACCACCACCACTGGGCTATCCCGGCTCTAAGGTGGAAAAAAATTTAAAACGGTAAAATATTATGATGGATGGAGGAGTAAAATTTGTGTTTTTATTATTAAATTATTTTTTTTTTTTTTTTTATTGTATAGGTTGGCGGACGAGCATATGGGCCACCTGATGGTAAGTGGTCACCAACGCCCATAGACAATGGCATTGTAAGAAATGTTAACCATCACTTACATTGCCAATGCGCCGCCAACCTTGGGAACTAAGATGTTATGTCCCTTGTGCCTGTAATTACACTGGCTCACTCACCCTTCAAACCGGAACACAACAATACAAAGTACTGCTGTTTTGCGGTAGAATATCTGATGAGTGGGTGGTACCTACCCAGACGAGCTTGCACAAAGCTCTACCACCAAGTTAATTATTATCATGGAAAACAGTTACATTTATTTTAGGCCAATGAGTTTTGAAAACTTTAAATTTGTTTTACATTTTTACCGAAATTTTGAATGAATGTAGCTCTCACAATTTCACTGACGAAATATGTGTATTTAAATTTTAACCCGAATTGAATTAACAACTGCAGGCATAGCTAAGTTATGAAAAATTCTTATGTTAAAAATGTTCTATTCAAATATATAATATTAAATAGGTAATACACATATAATAAATGTAATTAAATATTCACATCTGTTTTCAATCGCAGTTTTGAAATTTGTTTTACATTACGAAATTTTGAGTGAACGCAGCCTCTCACAATTTCACTGACGTACATATTTCGTTTGTGTATTTAAATTTTAACCCGAATTGAATTAACAACTTCAGGCAATCAACAACTAAGTTATGAAAAATTCTTATATTAAAAATGCTCTATTCAAATATATAATATTAAATAACACACATATAATAAACGTAATTAAATATTCACATCTGCAATCATCTAATCTGAACTGACCAAATCATGGACAATTCAAACAAGATTATAAGATTATTTATTTAATTGTTTATCTTAGAACAATGAGCGTACTCGGCTTACGAATTCCTACTGTTGTTTGTGTAAACAATATAATATCTCCATGACGTTGGACTTGGATCACTATTGCGTTATAAACAAAACTCGTCGAACATCGCTCCTGTAGCCTCGAGGCTGTCTGTTGTAAAAAGAATTTAATTACTCAGAATATATTCCAGATGACATTTGCACTATCAAATAGTCAGTACCTGGGCGACCGAGCTTATTCGACTATAATAATTAGTTAAATATATATATATATATATTGTTGTATATACAGTAGCAGTAACAGCCTATGAATGTCTCACTGCTGGGCTAAGGCTTCTTCTTCTCTATTGAGGAGAAGGTTTGTATCTTATACCTCCACGCTGCTCCAATGTGGATTGGTGGAATACACATGTGACAGAATTTCAGTGTAATTTGACATATGCAGGCTTCCTCACGATGTTTTCCTTCACCGTCAAGGACGAGATGAACTATAATCATGAATTAAGCACATGAAATTCAGTAATGCTTGCCAGGGTTTGAACCCACGAAAGCTTAAGATTCACGCGTTCTTACCACTGGACCATCTCGGCTTTTTTTTGCGTTCTAAATACATAATTTAAGCCAAATCCTTGAAGCCATTTCCAAGATACACGAAATAAAGTTAAATGTATACAAGAATTGCTCACTTCATATCATAAGATTATACAAATCAGTCAGGTAAATTGTATTTAGCTTCGTTGATCTAGTTATCAGATCGTTAGGCTGCAGATCTCGATTTTCTGGATTCAAGGGCCAATAATAAGTTGTTCTGTCAAGAAATTCTCAGAACAGTTTGCCGTGCTTCGAAAAGTACGTGAAGCCGTTGGTTAGCCTTGCGCTTGAACGTTCTGCGGACGTGTGGACTTTCAATAGTACACCGATTTAGGCTCAATATTTGCACAATAATATGTCGCAGTAAGCTAGTCAATAGGAATAGCTGCAGTTGCTATGGCACTCGAGAACGCAAGCACAGGTACTATTGTTACTGTAGTTAGATCCTCATAACTTAGAACTAAATCTAACGTGCGATTGATAACAGATATCATATCATAAAAATCATATTTGATTAATCTTTTAGAATAGTCAATTATATACCTAGGCATTTTTTATTGTGACAATAATGATATCAGGCATTCTTCGAGAGAAGACGACTCATTATAAAAAACTTGAAGAGTCTAAACTTCGCAGTGATATGCTCCTTCAGTGGAGGCCCTCGAGGTAACAATCCACCTTCTTTAGCTGCAGCGCTTGACCTGATTTCTCTGGTATCTTGCACTAAGCTAAGATTTTAACCCCTTTTCAAACCCTTCTTCTCTATTTTTATAACGATTTCATTGTTTTGCTTAAAACGTACGTAAGACCATGACCGTATGAGATATACGGTCGTGAAAACTTTTACATATTCGTATAAATATTTAATATTAAATATATTAATTTATTGTTACTTGTGAAATACACGTGGAAGACATTAAATATTATTTTACCTTTATGTAATACTAGCTATACTTAGGACTTTGCTTGCATTATTATTCAGAATACCACAATCCTATTAAATACTAACTTTTTTCTATAGATCTCTTCAAAAATGTAGATTTTCATGCAAACTTTCATTTCCTTCATCAATTTTCAAAAACTCTTCCTTAATGCTAAACTACTATATGAAAGAAACTTGTATGCAAATTTTGCTGTGTGCTAATATGTGTGTTATTATTTTATATACATATATAGATTGATGCAAGTTAGAACATGAAACTCGGAGCGTATTCAGGAATATTCGCTTCTAACGGTATTAATCGCGTAAGATTAGCTCCGCTCGGCACCCTATTAGTACTACGTAGATAGCCCAGTAGGCAAAACTTAAAAGCAATGCAATGTTAAGGTTACATTAAACATTCTAGAAGTTTCGAAATAATGTGGTAAAGAGACAAAAAATATTAGTTTTCACTGTTTTTCAACTATTTTCCTCAATTCACCCGTTGAATGTGATAACCAAAACTTTACCTTTAAAGTTAATAAAAATACTTGAAGACGATTAATATAAGTTTCTATTTAAAACATATTTGACGTCAACAATATTGCAATCGTTTCGATTAGCGGAATAAAAATATTGTATGCACAAATTAGGCATAGGCTTAACTATGATTTCATTCGCTGCACATCCGTTACGAGCGATGCGTTCACTGACCTACACGCGGATGCGCGCGCGCTGGGAACATTGCTCGTTATAGCGGGTAACACCGATACCAGTTCAGCTATTGAAATGCTTCTCTTTTTCTAGCCAATCGAATGTCTTCGACGAGAAAGTTAAGAATCGTCGGATTTTTAACTATTTATGGTAGACGATAAACCTAGTGTAGGTTTTGGTTATTTTCTAATCAATTAAAAAAAAATACGGTGTCTGTTACTTCGATTCCATTTTCAACTTTAATTGCATAATATATAAGATAATAATAAAAGTACATAGATACATTTTCATTACATGGAATTTTAGTTTCAATCGATACTCAATCTCAAGAAAGTTTTAAGCCAAGCCGAGCGAAAGCGGAATATTTGCTTAAGTAATTGCCATTATTTGACAATACTTATAAGATAACATTGAGAGAAAATTTAGGTTACCTTTGTTGAGATACTTTATAGCGTCGTAATAAAATAAATAATCCGATATTAAGCCGATAATGCGATTAAAATTGATAAAGGAGTATTAGTTAAAGACTTTTGATGAAGGCAGACGAGCAAATGGGCCATCTTTTTTTACTTATATACATATAGGTAGGCAGGCTGGCAATTGAGCCATAAATGGTAAGTGGTCACCATCGCCTATATGAATTGATATTGTTAGGTATATTTACCTTATCTAACATCGTCTATTTGCCACTAACCTTGGTGCCTGTAGTTACATTGGCACTCAACCTTTCAAACCAGAACACAAAATTAGTAAGTATTGGTTTACAGTAGTGATACCTACCTAGGCGGGATTGCACAAAGCACTATCACCAAGTGACGGTAAGTGGTCACCTTCACCCGTAGGACAGAGACTCTAAAATTAATCTTACAATATCCTCAGTCCATCGCCAGATTAGGCCCAGAGCCTGGGTTCAGTCAAATCGCTCCGATAAAAAGTTATAAGGCTTGTTGCTTTCGGAAAATTCTCAGTAGCAGCCCGGAGCCTGCCTCAGAAGCACGTAAAGCCGTTGATCATGCGCCTGAACTCCGGCCGGCCGGCACATCGGACCGTCACAATAAGGGAACCTGTGTTTGCACATACACTTGTGCAATATGCCATAGCAATAACGATAAATTAAACGGTATAGAAGTCAATTGATGTAGCAGCATAGAGTAGTGAATTAAAAACAAAGGAAAAATATAAAAATCTCCATGAAAACATAAATATACCTATCTTCTATGCTATAATAACTTTCGAAGTGATCAGTCAACGTGTTGAGGTCAATTATTCTCAAACACACAAACCAGGGTATAATGGATACACATTGATTAAACCATTCGGAGAAAATTCTAGGTAAAAAGCAATGCGTAAATATTTTAAATTAGCGATTTCGAGTTTTATAATATAAATAAATATAAAAAATTCAGTTTTAAGTGTTTGCTTGAAAATTTTTATAGAACTCGCATATGTCGTGGAATAGGTGGTGGTGGAATGTTATTATTTTTTAATTAAATACAAATTGATAGATAAAACCGGCCGTGTAAAGCTAGTTTAATTATTACTACGTTGATCAACATGATGAGGAAAGATGATTGCAAAATTAAGGCAAACTTAACAGCCCAGATTACTTATATTTAATAGCCGTATATAGCTATGGTAATTTAAATTGGAACTTAAGCAAGGCTAAGACAATTAATATTTGACGAATTAAGCATACATCTTCGTACAAAGATAACCTAAATTAGACAAGGCCGTTTTTTTATAATTGATGTAAACATTTAATGAACACCAAGATCTGAAAAAAACGTATTGCTGTATATTTTAAACAGCTACAGCACTACAAATATTTATTTTAGTCGCTTGCCAAACGTTTTACTCGTGAACAAATCACGTATAATTTATTAAATAATCGAAAAGACAAAAGTAAAAACGTATAGATCTCTTATTGTCTATTACTACTGTCATTATAAATATAGCGCAACTAGCGAAATTAACATAGAGCAACGCTAATACTCTATTAACGCTAATGCGTTGCTCTATCTATTTATAATGCATACATAAATTAATGTTGCCAAACTTTTGTTAACACCAAGAACTATACAATATATAACAAAACATAAATAGAAGCTACCTGGATATAACTTTTTGAAATAATTTAAATGAAGAAAACCATTATAAAAAATAAAAACGAAAATATAAGTCATCGCAAATTTTATATTCGAAAAATCGATTTATCAAACGCTAAAAACTAAGTGCATATCAAGTTTTGGCAGTGCATTATGTTGAATGTGGGTCAAGCAAAGTCTTTGTACATAGAGCGGTCAATGCGGAAGACATTTAAGATCATACCGAAGTGTTTTATTTATATATGAGATGGTATAACCTTCTAGAACCTTCTTTTAATCTAAATAAAACAACTTCAATGCTTTTTCGTACCCTACTGTATTTTTGTGATCATAAATACATTTATTCAAATAGTAATGTCTGCATATAATATACCATTTTCATTTCTCGTGCCACGATCATTTTATTGGCGAAATAACATCCATAAAAATAATGACTGCGTACGGGCCGCGAATACAATCGCTTGCAAATGCGGTTAGCACAATTTCAAGTGGTTATTGCGAGTGCCGAGATACTCCGTTAGTAACTGGTATATAGGATAGGAAATAATGTTTTTAGATGTTGTTATTTATTAAGATAAAATATATTTATATTTTTTCATTTTTAAATGTCGATAGCATTTAAAGTAACGAAGTCGTAATTTTTGTGTTCCTTATTTTATTTATCTGTTAAAATAATATATAGTGGAATACATTTATATAATATGTAATTTTTTTATCATATTGCATGAAAGCTCTTGTATTTTATAGTTCTTTTGTCATAAAGTCACACATTGTATTAAAGTTGGCACGAGAGTAGACGGGGTGACTGCGGCGACAAGAAGGATATATACTTTATTTTTTAATATAGTATGATACATATTTGTATATATTAAAACAGTACTTTTTTCTACGAATGTATTATGACTATATGGATGGATATTCGTATGTTAGGGATGACATTTAGCTGAGGATATAACAGATAAGAGATGTGAAGAAAAAGGAAACAAACAACAATAATAACAGTTTTTTCTTTGCCCTTAATAGGCCAGCGTTCGACCGTTGTCTTACCTGATATTAAGCATTGACACGGTCTAGGATGTAGCACGTTTGCCTAGAAGAAACCTGCTTACTCTGGATTTGAAGACACCGACGTTATACCAAATATATTTATTTGGATAAGAATAAGAGCAAGCTATTTAATATCGAAGAGGAAAGTTATCGTGTGGTTTTAGACGGTTTTTTTCAAAACGTGTTACAGGTCTAAAATAAGCTGATCGCAGCCGCAATACGCTGACTGCTTCAGTTTGTGCCGTCAGGACTGGACCAGTGGACCGGTCCGTTACCACGGTACTTCGCAACTGTGGGTTAACTTTACGGCTCGATGCTCCACGCGATCTACATATCGCGTTATTATCGAATCACATGATTAGGTCTGCACAGTTAAGTAGTGTTATATCGATTCAGGAAATATTACGTTGAGTTTTAAAACTTGGTGCTAATGAACGATGATGAAAGTTACATACATGTATATGAATCTGGGATTAAATTAACTATAATATATATCTTTCAATCAATTCTACATTAATTCATCATTATAGTGTTCATACTGTCTGATCCGCCTGTCTTGATATATATCAAAGACTTGGCTTACTTATGTGTTATATTTTATATTATTCTGTCAAATGCATGACAAGTAAATTACTATTTTTTTAATAAGTAAAGTAAATAAATGAATGAATGACATGACATGACACAATGACCTAACAGTAACACTGTTAGGTTTCGTTTTTTTTTTTATAATTGCTTCGTTTTTTTTGGAATAACTGATCTCGTTATGAGTGCCTGCGTTATTCAATTCGGGTTAAAATTTAAACATATTCCAGCAATAAAATAAATTGAACGATTGTGAGAGCTGCGAGCGTTCATATTTCGGTAAAATACTGTTTTATTTAATGCGTAATTTAAAAATATCTCCATGTTCTATTCAAACATCTAAATACAAATGTTAATGCACCATTTATAATCATAATATAAACAAGATTCAATTTCGATATCATTTCAATAGAAATCTGTAATAAAATTGACGTTTTGTTGTTCTAACAAGATTGAGGTATAATGAAATAAATGGAACCGAAATGAAAGGAAAACAGCCGCCTTTCGATATTATTTACCGAATCTTTTATTATACACTATACATATGTATCTAGTATCGGTGCCATAACGACAAAATTTATTGCGTCGTTTTCAAGATATTGCCCGTATACTTTTACGATCATTGCCTCAGATGATGAAGAATGGGCTTCAGTTTTTAATTAAACATTTCTAACATTATTAAACCTTCATATGTAAGTAATATTGCCATATTAAAGACTGCAACATTTACAATATAAATGTTTAAAAAATATAAAATAATATATACTAATAAAGTTTATAAATTATTATATTTTATTATATATTCGGCTATATGATGTTTTTGAAATGATAATTATGAGAATAAAGGCATTGTAACGGCAATCAGTATAATTTATTTATAAGTGATGTTTAGTAAGTAATAATATTAATATTTGTGCGCTTATCTACGATCGGCATTTTCGTTATTTGAATAAATCGTTTAAATTTGAACAGATGCAGCAGATGTGCAGAGTAAATCGTATATAAATAAAGCATATAGCTCTGTTGGACGATCGTATTAGTTGTGCAAATTTATTTATCAAAGCGATGACCACCCTGCAGCGGCGCCATTTGAAATGCAATATGTACAAAGTGGAGCAAATACGCTCGCAGATATTAATTAAAGCTGACTTCTTTATTACGCGTAAAGTATTAAATATCAATTTCAATATTCTGAAATATATTTGATATCCATCGATGATATATTATTACTTAAGGGGAGAAGCGGTCGAAGAAGAAGAAGAGAAAGAAGTATTAGGTCAAAAATTAGCCTATGTCCATAATTAGAGTTCAAGCTTCTTACATACCAAATTTTATTTAAATCGGCTCAGTAGCGTTGAAAGCGTTACAGATAGACAGTGTTACTTTCGCATTTCTAATTACTTGAAAATGAAATTCTTGTCGAAGCGTAATGAGTTTTGCCTGACTTAAATAAGTTGATAAATCAAATTAGAGGTATATCTCTGGCTACTTTAAGGTGAATGACCTTACATAAGCGACTTATAGGAAAAGAGGCATTTGGCGAGCAGTACATTAACAGGCGCTTACTTTTATATTTACATAAAGTTTCATTTCAATTATTATCGAATAGAACCAGCTTTTATTTACATCTATGGTAATAAAATCCATATGAAAATTTAGAGAAACTCGTATTATCTTGCATAATAATAAAATGCAATCAACATACGGCACGCGACCAAAAATTAGGTCGAAGCATAAATTTTTACTATGTGAACTCGGTCCCTTACGGGCCACTTTTCATACTCGACTCCGCAGAAATGCTCTTTGAGGTTTTTCTTGTTTTCTATACAAAAGTTTTGATTAAACTCTAAAGTAGTATATATCGTTTATTCCTTTGTTTTATTTATAGAACTAATATCTTATTGCTAGTATTAAACGAATTAAAAAATAATTTCTAGAACAAAGCAAGATGGATCGGTGGATAAAACACGTCGCAAGTTCAATTATGAAGGCATTGCTGATCGTTCGTGTAATTAATTCGTGTTTTTTTCATTTATAGCTTGTTTATAATAAGGAAACATGTATGTTTTGAGAACTAAAGCCTGAGATTGATTTGAAAAGTGAGAAGCATTTGTCCAGCAAAGGGACGTTGACTGATTGTTACGATATAACAGTATCGTGTTGATTGCCTGGAAGAGATCGCTATGTAGCGATGAGGCCGCTTAAGTTATGTTCATCTGTTAGGTTTTTTTAATCGTTGTGGTGTACAATTAAGTATATTCTATATATCTATCTATCCTGTGTTAATTTACACTCGGTATTCGATAGTCAAACAGTCTGAAATTAATAAAAACTTTACTATATGATTATATTCGTATCAGCATTCCGTCGATGATATGGAAATGTAACGATATCGTTATACGAATAACATACATACGCTTAATACCTTTAATGTTATTTTATAAAGAAAATCCCGAAATACAAATACTTTTGAAGTAATTTATAAATAGATAATCCCTTTCGATACGACGCAAGACGGCAGAAGTTAAAAGGTTCGTGGAAATACCCATTTATATTTCGTTTTTGATGTGAAAATCCGTCTACCATTACTCCTCTAAAGCCAGCGAGTGGACAAAGAAATCCTTGGACGTCAGCCAGTGAATACATTATCCGTGTACGAAACTATTGAAATTTTTACTTTTGTATATTGAGCTTATGTCTTTGTACAAATACATTACGTTTGCTTTGTTCATTTGATGCAAAATTAAATGAAGAAATATATAAATTTTTCCTTCTATTACATTTTAAGCTAACTTGGTAGCATCCACTTACTATTTACATATTATTATTATTTGTTCAACTTAATTCTATTATTTTTTTCAAATTAGTATATATATTTTTTATTAATGGATATCGTTCTAAAGCTTTCAATGATTATAAAAAAATAACAAGGGAAGTCCTTTGAGAACAATGATAAAACCTTTTTAAGATTAATAGTAACATTGTGTGTGGCTTCGGATCAATGTTCAATAATCTACGATAGAATATTATTTGAGACAAAGCCGGTTATTTCAGGGTTAATATTGAACTAATTATTTCCATGCTAATATTATAAGTTCAGTTTTAAAGGATTCAATTGTGTTATTTTATTGTTTTTCAGATATCCAAATGTATTTTGTTTGAAAAATTTGTCTAGATAAGTATATATTTTTAATGGGTAGAAAAATGTAAAGGCTAATGCAATAAAATTATTTTAGAGAGTGCTTTATGCTCAACTTTTGAAGTAGGTACTATATAAAATACGTTTATCTACCCGCGCTGTATTGCTGGATGTTGTTTTGGTTCAATAAGACATTCTTACGACCTTCTCCTTAAGGTCATTAACTGTTACTTTGTATGCTTAAATCTGAATATCCTTAGTAAAATTATTAATGTGAAAGTGTGTTTGTTTGTGTTTTACTCAACCTATCAAAGTCAGGGTAACAGAAGCCTCCCCTTCTTCACATGTTTATATGAATGTTTCTTACGAAGTGAAAATATGTATATAATAGGAGTAATCGAAAATTTACGAGTGGGTATTGTAGTCGCATAGTTATACAACGAATTGGGGTTTAAGCATTTCGTTAGGATTTTTGTCTTACTGAACGCTCACGGGGCTCTTCATTTCTCGGCTAAATCTCAGCACTCGAGCCTACAACCGGTGATTCCAGGCCAGTAGAACTAACAAAAAAGGATTAAAAAAAATATTAACGCCAAAGGCAATACCAATCCGGTGATTCTACAAAATAATTTCAAACTATTTTTAAATTTCTTTCTTAGGCCTTTGCGTCTGTATCTTTTTGAGTTTCCTTTTGTACGATACTACGGCTCCGTTATATTATTATGAAAGACTTAGTTATCATAAAATTCTAATTTCTAAATGCAAGTTTAATGTGATTGATATGAAAGTGTATAAAGGCAATTTCTTTAAGCGTAATAAATAACGCATATAAACTGGGTAGTTATAATCTGATATGCAAGCATGTTTACACGAGGTCAGTGGGGCACACGGATACGAGAGAAACCAGTTCGCAAATACTAACTTATGATTGTGCCTTAGAAACCACCAGAGTTTCTCCTGGCTCGGACCTTTCACCGAATCTCTTGTGGGTGTAAATAAATGCAAATGAAGATTAATATAATAATATGACGTTATAACTAATTACATAACAAAACAGCTTGCAATTTTTTTTTTGGTCGTTATAATTATTATTTTTATATCTGTGCCTTTTTTTCAGCTTTATTTTTATACTTAGCTAACATTAATATAAACTTAATTCGAATTTCCTATGTTATTTATTCATTTATTTAAGAAACACCGTCAGCATTTGCACAAATTAAGCCATAACTATTAATTATTAGTATTTTTATGTCATTCTTTATAATAGAATTGTAAGTGTTAGACATACAATTATATAATAAATAATCGATATCTAATAAACAAACTATACATTAATAATAAAACATGAAACATTGAAACTCAAATACTGCTTCTAATTAACTATTATCAATAAAATTCTTAAAACTTAAAGTTAAGGCTAACGATGTCGATGTCATGAAAGTTTTTATTATTGTAGCTTCTTGAGCAGTTGTATTGGAGATTCTTATCTTTGGACGATCTATATGTTTTATTTAAATAACAGTTTAATAAACTAATAAGTTTCTTGCCTCTGTCGGAAAAATCAACATTCTGAACCGAGGGTAGGTTTATATTTATTATTTAAAATATTATGTGCCTACTTGAATAAATATTCGGATATGATATTTATAAATTTTATAATATCCAGGATATTATTCACACACGGCCAACTGATCCCAAACTAAGCAGAGCTTGTACTATGGAAACCTGACAAATGATATAATACATTTACTAGTTTTCTTTTGTAAATACATACTTATATAGATAATTACACTCAGACTCAGGACAAACAGATATGTTTAGGGGAAAACTTGTTAACGTTTTATTTAGTAGTAAAGTCCTCTGTGTAACCACGTTTAAAAAATTAGTGTCCATAACCTTTCGAAAAAAAAACCAGTATGAAGATTACGATTATTAAAAAAATCAAGTAGTAGAAGGACACAATGGATGATTTCATACCTTGGTTGCCCTAGGCTAATGGAGCCTAGGGCAACCAAGGTATGAAATCCGCCAAATTTTTATTTTTATAGGATAGGTAGGCGGACGAGCATACGGGCCACCAACGCCCTTAGATATTGGCAGTGTAAGAAACGTTAACCATCGCTTACATCGCCAATGCGCCACCAACTTTGAGAACTAAGTCGCTATGTCCCTTGTGTCTGTAATTACACTGGTTCACTCACCCTTCAAACTGGAACACAACAATACCAAGTACTGCTGTTTTGAGAATATATGATGAGTAGGTGCTACCTACCCAGACAAGCTTGCACAACCTTGCTTGCTCTACCATCAAGTAAAATGCTTGCTTGTAATTCATCACATTCTGGACTTGGAAAATATCTTCAAGAAACCTGCTTGTGGTAAAGAAAACCAGCATTGGAGCAGCTGTAGGACTAATGCAAGCGATACATTAACTTTTACCCAAAATATTCAAACCACATATCTAACATCAATGTTTTCAAAATTGTTTGTAATATGAGTAAAAAATGTTAGCATAAAAAAAAACGAAATAAATAACTCATATTATGTGTTTGATATCAAATTAGTGCAGAATCGAGTCACAAAACGGCAATTTTCCATTTGTCGAGTTCAAAGCGAAAGTGACATATAAATGAAAGAATGCGAAAAAAATTACAGCGAATATCAAAAAGAGATATGAACGACAAATGAAACACGAATGTTTCTGCACGAGTTAATTGCATTTTACTTGCTAAGTCAAGGCAAGTTTCAACGTCTATGAATAGGGCCCGAGTTAAAATGCATTGAGGCAAAAATGTGTCCCGTTTTCGGATTCATTGCTTTTCACTAGACAACCTTTTCGCTATTTCATCATACCTCTTACTTTCAGTATTTCATCTACGTATTTCAGTAAAATAATGGTAATATATGTGTCCTACTAAAAACACATTGATTTTTTATCAACTTCACTGTCATGTTACGGAGTATGACTCGTTTACGACCGTAATTAATTAAATCAATGTAATATAAAGTTTCCAGATATGTAGTAACGGGTGCCAATATATAATCCACGGATTGATATGGCTGTCTTTTTTAACAAAATAAATAACATAACGGATCGTGAAAATCGAATCGTGAAAGAGGTTTCATATAATAACTTCATTTTATACATGTCGACCTTTGCTTTGTTTTTACTAAATATTTTTTATTGTACTAGGATCACGTGACTATCAAAGGAATGCATGATAGGAAAAGGATTAATAGATATCTGCAGTTTTGTGATTGTGTAAATTTATTCGAAAATACAACATTAATGTCAGTTGGTAATTGTATCAAATGGGGCACGATATTGAATTCATTTCGAAGACGTGCAAATATTCTATTAATTGTTTTCCTTTACCTCAACGATAGAGTGGGAATGAACAGTATAAGCTTTAACAATGATGGGCAGTTCTAACAAGGCTAAGCTTATTAAAAAACAATTCATTCATATATACAATACATACAGATGTTCTGTTATTAATAAAAAAATAACACCCATATTAATTATGCACGATCAAAGCAAAAGCAACAAAAGTCTGTGTGATAAAAACAGTCGGCAAATAAAAGTGCAAATGGAACGTGAATTTTTCAGATTTAATTGTTACACCCGGCTTGTTAAACTATGTGAAAACGTATCGCATGAAACTGAGTTGAATTGAATGAAGCAAATATAAGTTTCAATACATAGGTAAGGTATTAAAAATGGGATATTATAAATGACGTAGCGTGATTTTCCCTCATTAAAAAAAGGATTATAATTTAAATATGTTCGAGGCGGACAGCTAATATTAAATAAAAACAACAATAACAGTCGGTTAGACTTTCACAGTTGTTTTTATATTTTAAAGTCGTTGAGACTATTTACAAAACATGAAGCGGTAGAGTAAGAACTTTCCCGCCAGTCACTACAAAACATTGCAGGCAACTGCCCCGCCGGGATGGTAGAGTGGGGCACACAAAGTACGTAACTAACTTCTCCCTACTTGATTGCGTATCTGTAGACCACGCTGGGAACAATAATTGGGACATTCATTACTAATCGTATAGATTACATTATGAACTTAAATATATAATATTTTTAGAATAGTATATTGTATGGCTGTAAATAAGATTTATATGGTTACATAGGCGCGATATCAATTAATTATAAACACTAATGAAGCACAATAAATAGTGATACTTATCAAGTATATAGCAAAGCTTTGTATGATAGTTTTTAATTTATATTAATACATATCGCAGATGACGAATAATTCCATAAACTATGTCCAAGGAGAGAGGATATCACTATCAGTCTATCAATCAAAAAAAATACACATATCTCACTAAAACGCTTGTGTATTTATACTTTCACATATTTACAATGAGCATGTTGCATATTGCATAATAAAAAATGTTAAGTAAAATAAAAATATGTTATCGCATATTGATAATACCGAAAAAATTTTAACGCGCTTGGTTGGGTTCTCACGGGAAGTAATCAGAAACCTTACACATCAAACATTGTAATAAGAGAACATTTTTTTATGGAACGTTGTTTAAAATATGAGTTTTATTATTGACTAGCTAAACCCGCGGCTTCGCCAACATGGAATTCCGATGGTAACGAAAATTCTTTAAAATATTAACGTACTAAATGCCTGTTTGAATTATACACGTAAAATATTTAAATTATTTAAAAGGTATTGCTTGTGGTAACTCGCAAATAGCCATATTTAATAAAAAAGAGTCAGTTGTTTTGAATTCACAGACAGATACTTCAAATTTTTTTATTTGTATAGGCTAAGCTATACCCCCCAGCTTTTTATTGCTAATCAAAACATAAAGAAAAACAATAAAAAAGACAGAATAATAAATAATCTATTAACTATTTAAAAAAACTAGTCCGATCAATCAGAAAGACGCTAGAGAATAATTTAGTTTAGAATCTGTACCGCTATGATCCCGATTAAATGTAAAACCATGTTGACCCCATGATAAACAAACGCCATGGATTTATGTTGTGATATCACGCGATAGTTAACGATTTTAAGCTCAAATAAATTTATAGTGACCATAAAAAGAGATTCGGGCGATTTACTGTTTAAGCTTAGCCGTTAACTTATGGGCTCATTTAGTTACACGATAGAACAGTTATTAAAACAACATAAACTATGAGAAATGACCATTACATCCCTGCATCGTGAAGTTAGTCAAGTTTAATCCATACATGTATAAGATTCAATCAGATTGCAATACATAATGTTAGATATTATTGAGTATAACAGCTGAATTTATTATAATTGAATATTACAGTGAGTATAGACTTTAAGCAACACTTGTATTGTAAAACGATATAGTCATGGAACTTGAGTAACATCGATGTAAATCAAAAACAATCAAAATACGCGAGCGAACTTTTGAATTGTTATTATAACACAAATTAAAATACCTATACTCGTATATTACATTGATTATTCTATACAATATAAAGTTATTTTTATTTCTAGCATGATACTCAATGATATATTATTTTGCGTTTTATATAGGCAAGAAAATTTCTTGAAATGTCATTTTTTTTTATAATAGATGTTAAATACATTTTATTAATCATTAAAGTAACAGCCTGTGATTGTCCCACTGCTGAGCTAAGGCCTCTTCTCCTCTTTTGATAAGAAGGTTTTGGAGCTTATTCCACCACGCTGCTCCAATGCGGATTGGTGGAATACACATGTGACAGAATTTCAGTGAAATTTGACACATGCAGGTTTCCTCACGATGTTTTCCTTCACCGTCAAGCACGAGATGAATTATAATCACAAATTAAGCACATGAAATTCAATTCAATTGGTGCTTGCCCGGGTTTGAACCCACGATCATCGGTTAAGATTCACGCGTACTTACCACTGGGCCATCTCGGCTTATTAATCATTATTACAATTAAATTGTGTGATAACGATTGACAATTCTGTAAGACATATTGCATTTATTACGAATGATAAGCGAATGATTCGACAAAGGTATTATGGAATAAGCTTCAATAAAACTGCCGTTAACTTTTGAAATATTTTATAAGCGCATGACGCATGTAACTTTAATATTGTCGAGAAACATTTTATGTACGTTGTAAATTAAATATTCGATAATTGAAAACAAATTGAATTGCAATAATTGGTCCAATGGATTTTAAACCAAGATCGGAGGATCAAGTCCACGCGTGCCTTTTCATGTTTATAAACAAACTCGAAACTCACCGCAGAAATCGGTCGTGAAGCGTCAGAAAGTGATATGATACATTGACTGTAATAATTATAAAATTTGAAGAATACACGCGTCATATTAGTATATCATAAGTCAATATTTCACGGATGAGTAATAAAGTTCTTACTTGTGTAAGAACCACAAGCTTTCTAGCACTGCTGCATTGTGTTGTATGACATTGTGCTTTAGAATAAGTTTCAACCGTTCTCCCTATCGGATCTCTATAATCGGAGTGTAGTTTTACTGATCATAAATAATAACGTAAGAGAAATGATGAAGTGTTGCAATGTTAAAAAAAATATTATTCAATTATGTCTTGTGCGAAGGAAGAGCTGTTGGCATGTATACGAGAATAAACAAGTAATTAATCAAATAGATTAGCTATAGTGAGCAGATTGCTCTTGATATTTTTTGTTTTAATTGGATACGAAACTAATTATTATTTGTTTGATCGTTGCTTACTTTGTTGTTTTTTTTTTATGTTTACGAACTTTTTGCTTATACTTTTTTTTTTATGGTATATATTAGTGGACGAGCATGTGGGCCACCTGATGGTAAGTGGTCACCAAAGCCCATAGACAGTGGTTTATATATTTCTTAAAAAATAAAACAACATCACCACTGCGCCACCAACCTTGGGAACTAAGATGTTATGTCCCTTGTGCCTGTAATTACACTGGCTCACTCACCCTTCAAACCGGAACACAACAACACAAAGTACTGCTGTTTTGCGGTAGAATATCTGATGAGTGGGTGGTACCTACCCAGACGAGCTTGCACAAAGCTCTACCACCGAGTGAGTATATACCGCTGGTGTTGTAGCTTCGCCCGCAAGTTAGGAAAGGTGAGTTATGTTAGTGTTTGGGGGGCTCATTATTAATTATTATTTTTCATTCAATAATAATAATACTAATATTTCAATAACAATTTCTGGTTTTCAACTTGATTACTTTTCATTCTCCGGTTTTAATGTCTTTTTTTATTTAGGCTTTAAAAAATCTCTATATAAATTATTCTTCATTAAAATGGGATAAGAAAAGACAGTTAGAGTTATATTACATCATTTGTTTTTTTTACATAAATATTATTTAATAAATAACATATATCACGTATTTACCAATAAAGTAAAACCGACTTGATTGACAATAATATCTAAAAATATCTGATTATGTATTGAATGTTTTATATATATATAGTTTTTGGGTTTCATTTGTTTTTAGACATTCCTTCCTTCCTTCTCATATATATATATAGGTATTTAATTAACTCTTATTATAAAGAAGTATAATATGAGAAGGAAGGAAGGAATGTCTAAAAACAAATGAAACCCAAAAACTATTTAAAGAAAACATTTAAAACGTCAAATAAAATAATAAAACAATATATGTTTGTATAGTATCATTACTCTAATAATATAAATGTATGCATTCAAATAATAATATTGTTATTTAACACACAACAATGCTTCACGCTATTAATAGAATAGCGTTGTACAAAATTTATGTCCGTAGTATAATATAATTAATGAGATAAATTTTGTGTTCGATATTGGCCTTTGAAAATATTTTCGTTTATTAATTTCCTCACCTATATACATTGCAAACTTAATGATAGCATTGAAAATATAAAATAATTCAAATTTGACGAAAAATTTAAAAAGCAAAAAATTGACTTTTTAAAATATGTACTTTTAGTTTTGCTCCATAATACTAGTATATTTCATTACTAGTATTACACAATATCGATGAATGTTGTCCTATAATAATAATTTAACGATGCTACTAACTAATTGATTGTCCTGCGCCTAAATTCGTTCTGGTCGTCTTGAGTTTTCCGGCCATCCAAGGCCAATTCTACTAAAAAATTGTCACTTAATCGTATGTATCGAATCGTTATCGTTGCCATTAAACCGTTTTCCTATTCTACTAACACAACAATCCAGTTGCGATTCCGTCGAAGTTGAATCGGGGACTTATCGGAAGCGTTACAAATTAATAAAATTGGCTATCAGTTACGATTCTTCTGAAGTTTGTTTTCGTGAGGAATAAAATCGGGAATGTATAGTAACCACTATAAATTAGTAGAATTTAACCTCCGTTTTGAAACGGTATCGCACGGGTACGTTATATTAAGCTATGCGACCAAAACTCTACATCGTATGCATCACCACCACACGTAAAATACTTTTATATCATCGCAAGAATGCGGCTCAACAAAAATTCAAAATAATCTAATAATTATTTATTGATGATTATTTATATATTAACTTTATTAACATTATATCTATGTAACTTTAGATAATAAAGATGAAATTTAATGCCATTTCAAGTCAATATTATTTAGCTCTAGTAAATGTCGTAGAGTTTTAGGTATCTCCATCAATACAACTTGATCACTTCGATATACTGTAAACACGTAATCGCCATTTCACTAAATCAATTTGTTAGGTCTATCTGTACTTTACGAACCGCTATCATTGTTATTTACGGTGACATTATTAATGCAATTCTATTTGTTGGAAGGCTTTAGCGATAAAAATAGACATTTTGTTTTATCGCATCTTGCCTACCTTTCGATATTATAATGAAAATTATATATTTGTGCCATTTGCAATTGAAACAATCGTTATAATAGTGAAATAATACTTTTAATTTAAAATCTTTTGAAGTGATAACTTCTTATGGGAGGGTAAACCGCTTCGTAACGTAACGCGTTACGGCACCATTATTACCGACGCGGACTGCTTTACCTGAGAGTTGCCAACCTAACGCTATCTAGCGTATACAGATAGTACTTATAATAATTTAGCAACTCTCAAGTACTAATTTAAATTATATTTAATATATGGTCGTCCAGACCGGTTTCGGCCACGGCGGCCAATCTCAAGAGAGATTAGCCAACTGCGCAGGACATATTGTAGTGCACAAGTGTGTGCGCAAACACAGGTGCACGTCTCTTTTGCTTAGCTCTCATAATCCGATGGGACGGCAATCCGACACGACCGGAAAGAGTTCAGGCGCAGGACCAACGGCTTAACGTGCTTTCCGAGGCACGGGTGTGTACACACTTTCAACTTCCAGACTCCGGGCTGCTACTGAGAATTTTCTAACAGAATAACCCAATAACTATTTATTGGCCCGACCTGGGAGTTGAACCCAGGACCACCGGGTCTGCGGCCTTATATCTAGCCACTAGACCAACGAGGCAAAATATATTATAATTAATAATAAATATTATCACTTCTGCCGAGCGTCCCGAGACGCACACGTTTTTTTATTTTTTATAAATGCAACTGTAAGAAATGTAGATTATTGTAAATTTAGTGTAAGTCAGGGGTATCATTGAAGAAGAAAGATGTTGTGTTCAATTGGAAGATTTATTCTTGAACTAGTTAAATTTGCAACGAGTAGGTATTTACAGTATTATTCGATAAAAGATAATGTTAATATCCTCACACAGAAGTTTCCTCTCCTATTGATATTAAGGATTGGACCTTAGCACAATCATCGGTTAACAGTTACGCGTAACCATTGGGCCAACTCGGCTGTATTTATATATCAAAATATATAGTAGTATAATAATATAGGTAGTGAGTTAAGTTCATGTACGTATATCTATATCAGACCACTTTTAAAACTATTAAATGGAAGGCATTGACAACGGCCCCATTGTAGGAAAAGAGAGTCGTCTGCCGTGAGAATTAGTTAAGCGTTTGTCATTTTGTTCCGTCTGCGTTCATTGTTAACGTCACCCACACTATATCATGTGCATCGTATAAAAAATGGGATTTCTATATTGTGTTAAAATACGCTTTGGTTTTTTTTTATAATTAAATATTTTTGAGTTTATATTTCTTAAGCTTTGATTATGTTAACTAAGTATTTTGTGTGGGTAAAATTCGATCAGTTTTATTAACGAAGAGTAGAGTGGGTCCAGTGGTATATCGTTGGTCCAATTATTTTCGATAGCATCAAAGTTATATTCTTTGTATTTCATATAATACTATATAGTTATTCAAATGTGCTTATATAAACCTGCCTGAATGAAGGATATTTTGATATAATCCTGTAACATGATGATTGAAAAGTAAGAATCTACTTGAATAAAGTATGTTTCGATTTTGGTTGAAGCGAATAGTTGTAGGCTAAGAAAGCTGTCTTACCCGTAAAATAAACATATTATCACCATTTATCTTATTAGTTAAGTTTTTTGTTCGGCAAATATGTAGATGTAGATAGTAGGTACCTACATATTGAAAAATAAAACGTTAACCGGCAACGCCATTTGTAAGTTTAAAACAAAGTAAATGACTTAGAAAATAGTCCCAACGGTCTGTTCGCTTGTACCTACTATGCTCATACATCTTACTCGAAGCCATCGATGTTTTCCTCTCAGATGTTTATTAAAATTGTAGAAAAGAAAACATATAGTGTCGATTTTCGTTCAACAATCAATCTTATCTAAAATTAGATTCCATTACAGCTTCTTGGTTTAATGTAGCTATTAATAATTAAATAGAAATTATGCGATCAGTTACCTAATTTAGTAGTCTGAATTTTAGACTAAATCGCACGTCGCTTCAACCCACAGCGCCATTTATCAAAGCGATGTTCTGCAAACCAATGTACGGACGGTCATTTAAATATTTATATGTTCGATGCACAACCTTTATGATATACGTAATAAGGTTTAACAGCTAAAGTATTCAAGATACACCGTACTCTCAGAGAATTTGGTGATTAAATGGGCTTTTCATGACAAATCCAGTGTGGATTTGTCTTGCCAAATGGTCTCCATTAGAAAAAGGTTACTTTGACGTTGGGATATTTATGGATTACAAAGATTACTTAATAGTTTCAATATTTATTAATCAATTAATAGCTTTCAATATCCCATTAATCTATTCACTTTTATTTTTACCTTTGTGTAAAATGAAGTAACGGTGTTCCGCTACGTTTTTAAACTTTTTTATATTTATAAAGTTTTTAATACTTCAATTACCATTAATACAAATATCGCTCTAAGAATAATCATTAAATAACGATAGAAACAAAAATAGTTTTATAAATGCAATGTACATAAATGAGTACTTTCGTTCTTTAGTAATAGAAACATGAAAGTCAAAGCGATCGCATTGTCATGTAAATTGTTAAGGCCTTTCGACGAAATATGCATGTTCTGTTGTTAAACGTGAATCTGCAAATACAATCGAACATTCTATTAAGATTCGGATCTTTAATCTGAGATATATCTATATAAATATACTGTATAATAATTGAATATAGTGTTGTGCGTTGAGGGTTGTGTGAAAGTCGGAGCAATGGTCAATGCGTTGGAAAATTGCGTTAGTAGATGGCGCTAGTAGTCGATTGAATTACGCTATCGCTTCGCATTTTCCAAATATTTATAGGCATGTAAATATTTTTATAAATGTCTATGAATTCAGGGCAAAAGCTTTATTTCCCCGGATTTTGTAGAACTGTCACTGGCAAGATATCTAAAATCTGAATACAACTTGCATGATGTTAATGATTTTCCTGACATCGTGATACGCGCAATACAACTTTATCTGAAACATTGCATTGCATTAAAAAAATGGTCAGTTTCCCAACAAAAACAAAGTTATGCGGTCGTGGTACCCCTGTCAGGAACGAAGTTCTGTGCGATATTTATTCGACTCAAACCGTGTTTTAAAATGTAGATTTTAGTTGATTATATTACTGTATTTTTGTCACACCAAAAAGCACCTCCTTTATATCGACCTCCTAAATTTGAACGCCTAACGCATTGCATTTTGTAGCATTTGGTAGGCACGCATTTCGTTATATGACGTGACCTTGGGCCACTGCCATTTCACTCTACTGTAAGCCACGTAAAAGAGCTTCATTCCAAAAATACTTTATTCAACATTGAAGCGTTACACTCACTTATTGATTTTATTATCATAATTACTTATTAACTGGAAACTACCACCACCAAATTAAAAATAATTCGGATGATGATTGATACATCGATTTTTATTCAGTGATTTAGTTGAATAAAGTATATTATGTATTTCGATTTAATTTAATTAACTAATTACAATTTTTTAATATAAATCTATTATTTATTAGTAAATGTTTTATCCGAACAAAAATATTAGTTTAAATTTTAATTATCGTTTATTGTACAAACTATCTGTGATAAGTAAATCAAGAATACGTGCCAATACAGCTCCAGCGTACCACACTTTGTTATGTAGATCGTTTCAACATTTCGAGGTAGCACGCGCCCATGTCTCGTACATAACTCCGTCTCGGACGAAGACGATCCCCTCGGGAGATAAGTGGCCTGTCTTTATAAAATATTTTGACTAAATTCTCTCTCTATCTCCATTCAGTAATAAAACAATGTATCAAAATAAAACAAACGTTATACGAAAACTTACGTGAGTGCTGAGTTGAGTAACTTGAGTTACGTCATAAGATTTTGTAATTAAACGAAGTGTCCTTTATACAAAATCGCGTTTTATAAGAAATAATTTTGTTTAAGAACAAAGGATACAACAAGGACTTCAAATTTTGTAAAGTTAATTTGCATAATAATTGTAAGCATGAGTCACGTGCGCTTGCGCCACACATGCCATATTTATTAGCATTCAGTCTGCATTTAAATGTACACTCAATTATTATAATAAAGAGATATTTGAAAGTACTTCAATAGTTTATATTATAAAATATTAATTTTTCTTTATTTGATTATATGTGTACCATTTATTTTTTAACATTAACAGATTTTGCATAATAAGGGAATGTATATGTGTTATAAGAACTTATAAGTAATCTGAGTACTTACACTTTCAATAGTGTCGTTTTAATTTAATTTATAAAAAACGTAGTTTTATTTACTATTATAATATTTGTTGTAACTCGTTACAATAGATTAATAAGAAACTGAATTCAATTAACTATCGTATATTTTACTCGTTCCGTTTTCCCGCTTTCAAAAATGCCATTTCGTTTTCGTCTTTGATTCGTAAGAGAAATCAAACTTTTTAATTGAATCCGTTATATTTCTCGGTGCCTTAAAACATGAAATAACTAAAATTAATATTTAACAAATTCTAGAAATCTGAACAAGAAAAAGACATCTTTTTCGCATTCAATTATGAACTTGTAATGAAATGTCAAAGAAATAAACCGGTGATGAAAATACAACCTTTGAAAACAACATCTTGTTTTTGTAGTCGATTAATACCATTTTTTTGGGTGACGTCGTAACTTAAATTTGTAGCATATTTTAACTAAGCAACTTTCGAATTCCTGACGTAGAAATACCGAAGCTTTGTTATTTTGTTCAGCAATAAATAAAAATTAATTACCTTTTAAATAATTTGTATGAGGTTTAGATTAATTATATCTTTCTTTCTAAGTAATGGGTTGTTCGATAACAGTGTAAGTTCATATACATGACTAAGATACGTTACCTAGTATTTTTTGTTTTAATTGTTATAATTTTAGCGTAAATATTTATGGGCTGAGTACTCTAAAATCTTTGCCTGTATCAATTTCGATTTGCATCCATAATTTAAAAAAAACATCACGAATGCAATTGATGTTATGTAAATTGCCATAAATTTAATTGTGCTTAAATTTGTAATAAATCTACCTACTAATACGCCCTTCGTTAGTATGTGAAATTCACAGGGGAAAATTAACATTACTTCCGGAATGTATTGTATTAGGATAGGGGACCCGCGGCACCAAAACATTTGATAATTAATGTACGTAATGATATAATTAGGGCAAATACTTTGTAAAGATTTGTTCTGTGTTTATTATTTTTGTTTCAATGAATATAATCTGTTTACCATTATATTATGTCATTACATTTTTAGGGATATGTATTTGTAATTAAAATAAATAAGCAAAATATTTATAATTAGAAATGCAAATAACGCGGCTTCGTGCGATACAATGATATAAAAATGTTAATTATATTAATTACATAATATTTTTATACATATATTTTTTTATTTCCTGGAAATTACACAATTGTACTATTATAGATATATTTTAAAAATAGAATAAAAATATTTCAAAAGGTTAAAAGATAAATATTTTATCGCCAGCTGTGATTTTCACTTAACTTATATAAAGGGATGAGAAATCTCTATACTTTATGTGACATTTTAAGCAACAGGGACTTGTTTAGTCTTTCATATAATTGATATATTTAATAAATACGATAATTGTTTATACCAAAGCAGTTATATTTCAATTATAACATAAACTGCTGTAATTATCTTATTTTATTTCGTAATCTCGAATTATTGTTACTATGTTAATAATCAAATAGCTTAATTACTCTACAATGTATATTAAATAATAATTATGTATAAGGATATATAAACTTATTCCCCTAACCCTTTAGCAAATGAACGGACAAGTAGTTGCACATTAAGTTTGCTTCAAAGGTTTGAAGCTTGAAAGTTCTATTCAAACATGTGTACATCAATAGAAAACATTTTAATTTGAGTGCTCTCAGTTCCTAAGCTTGTACATAAAGGCGTACTAGCAAAATCAATACATTGATTGAATGCAAAGGGTAGATGTCATCTCATTGAGTTGCTGTAAAACTATATTAAATGAACCAACATTCCATGTGTTTTTATTTACTTCCAGAAATGTCATAATTAATATTCATATAACAAACGAAAAATTCTGTATATACGTTTTTATCTACATACATTATAAGTATTATACTGTATCATTTTGTATTATGTATGTATTTATTCATATACATCTATATCTAATAATAAATGAGGAGACGACTTTTATAACGCCTAAATGAAAAAAAAACGTCGAAACTAATCTACATAAAATTTATGCCAGAAGACGTAGTACGCTGTTTTAGTATATAAAGTAATGGCTTCACAGTTTCACCCGCTTTAAATTTAAACTATAGTCGTGACAAGTGTGTTATATACATATATTAGCTGATTTGTCCTGTAAGCAAAATACTGCTGCTTTCTGGCAGAGATCAATAGTTGTTTTATGACTTATTAAAAAAATAAATAAATGAAGATATTGATTGTTATTAAATCGGTAGTCATTAAAAAAGCCGCTAAAACCACAAATCACTAAAATTATCAAAGATATAATAATTAACTACATACTTATAATAAGTTCCTCCTCCTTAGTTCCAAGATATTGAATATATTAAGGCTTTAGCTTCAAAGTATACACAATTATTTATTATAAATACGTATGAGTAATATTTAACATAAAATGTTATAGAACGCACGCATAAGAAATTACATAAATTGTTATATAAGCGTAGCATGCTGTAAATAAACGTCCAATTATATAATTAGAGTTTCCCTTTGAAGTTGCAAAGTTAGAAGAGGGAATTTGACAAAAAGTAAAAGATTAAGCATCCCTCTGGTTTCCGCATTTTAGCTGCAATTAATTGATCAAAGTATCGTAATTAAAAAGACTTTTCACTGTGGTAGAGCTTTGTTTAAACACATCTGGGTACGTGGCCTCTTTTTACTAGTTATTCATCCTCCAAGCGGAAATATTGGAACAAAGTTTCTTATCGCACTTTACACTCCCGACACTTGGCGAATGAGAAGTCGAAATAAGTAACACTTTGACCGTCACTACACTTTCACAATAGTGTGTGTGTGTGTTTGTGTGCTTACAAGTAATGTCTATGTATTTACGTGTGGCGTGCACGTCCGTTGTATTTGTATATTATATGCGTAGTATATTTTTTCTATTTTCTATATATATTTCTATATAAATTTTCTATATATGCAAAATTATGTTATTCAATATTTCTTATATAAGAAAACCCTTTATAAGTGTTTTCTCATATACGTATATACGTTAAATTTGCCAAGCAGCTTATAAGTATTCCGTTTTGATACTAAAAATCTTAACTGCTTTTACGTTCCCTTAAAAGGGCAAATGAATCCAACAGACAAACTCAACGAAGCCTTTGTTTATTACAACGTCTATAAATGTTTTGTTTGCCGGCTGTGTTATTTCAGTCGTGAACATTTTCTATTACGTCCGAATTTAAGATGAACAACAAATTCTTAGAATAACTATTTTACGGATATCGTTAAAAAAAAATTAGTATGCCTTCATTTTGAAATTATAATGTTTATTATTTTAGCCAATACTTATGGCTTATGTTAAAAGTTTGTTCGTTTTATTTTTTAATTTTAGTTCTTTTTTTATTTATTTGTTTTTGAGTTTGAAAATCGAAAACGTTTTCAAATCTAAATATCAAGATAGATCATGTGTTGAAAACAAGACATATATGATAAAGAAGTGTTTCAATTTTGAAGGTTATAAATAGCGAAATAACATTTTTTTAGTATTTTTTAATTATTTAAATTTCAAATTAACTAGATACAAAAATTAAACCAAGGTATTAATTTTAAGCATATTGAAATTAATATTTTAAAAAATGGCGAAACATAATTTCTTTGCTGTTGTATTTACATAAAAAATCTAATCGAATATGTTCCAAATTTAAAAAAAAACAACTGTAGTAAACAAAAAATATCCTCCTTCAACCTCGCCTAAATTATTTAGCTAAAATACTGCCGGAATCGTATTACCCCATAAAAACGCGCCTTACGGTCCGTTGCCAGAACCATGTCCAAACGATTTTCTTCTAACCAATAAGTTACGAAAAACTTGGAATATTAATTAGGACCAACCGGATATTACGAAAATTTGTTTCTAAAGGTATGATAAAGTGCCTTGAATTAATAGGAGCCTAGTATTTTTGCCAGACAAGCAGTTAAGGCCTTTAGTCAAGAGATCCTGTCATCTTTTCCCTTAAAAGATTATACAATATTATAGATACATAGATATCTATTAGCTTTAAACATTTGTATAGCCATATAAAATTGTAATAAAACAGTGTCTTCACGTGAAATATTGCTTGGATTTGATTTACGGGAAATATGGTGGGATATAATATATTGTTCCTTTTATATATTTTTTGGCATTTACTTACTCTTTATAATAAAAAACACATACGTTTTTCGTAACCAACTTTTCATTTTTATTCATTTCTTTGGTCGGCAAGAATCTTATGTTCTTCTCACTAGCATCATTAAAATGTAATATGTAATTCGTCAAGCACATTTTCAAATTCACGCAAATATTGAAGTCTTCTCACATTAATATAAGCCACGATAAAACATATCGTATATCAAAATTCTTAAGATATAATAAGATGGAGGAGAAAATACGCCTTGAATGCGATCTCATTACCGTCAACATTATTAAGATTATAGTTTATTCGAAAAGAAAGTATGGTAAATAAGAAGAAATGATATTCTTTTATTCTTCATATTAAAATTATCAGAATACGAATCTGCGTCTTGGAGGATATCTTATATATTTTATCAGACAAATTGCCCCTTATAACGTCGAATACTCTACAAATGTAGAGTTCGAATTTTATATTTCGTTTCATTGATAAAGTTAACATTATTCACTTTTAATGAGGTAAAAATAGTTTTTAATTTGATGAGTCGGTTGGCGTGGATGGTCGTGGGTTCGATTCCCACCAAGGAAAGACATTTATTTGCATGAACATGTCTGTTTGTCCTGAGTCTGGGTGTAATTATCTATATAAGTATGGATTTACAAAAGAAAACTAGTATAAATGTAGTACACCAGTTGTCTGGTTTCCATAGTTTGGGATCAGATTGGGAGCCGTGTGTGAATAATGTCCCAGGATATCATTATTTACCTTCGAAATCCTACGAAAAGTATGAGACGTTTCACATGGAATTCTTACATTAAGATAGCTGCATGTTTCGATATAGACATGGATGATATGTGATCATGATATTTGATATATTTATTTTCGAAGATGTGTAATGCTTATGATGTGAAGGATCAAATCGTCAGTGTGTACGCTTTCTAGCGAACACATACATCAAGTCTATACAAAAAGGATATATATAGGCTAAGAATTAGTTACATTTTAAGAATAGCTAGGTAATTGAAAGTATATAAAATTACTCGTATATTTTATAAATTACAGTAACCATTTAGCGAAACAGTGAGAAGCAAAAACTTTATAATTCTTCAATGTAATAAATAATAACTCAATGTTCATCCTTATAAAAATAAATGAAGATATTTTTTAATATTTCTTGTAGTGAAACAAAAATTTTAACCTTGACAAAGTTTGAATCATCTTTTAATATTAATAATGTTCTAAACGTATTAGTTTACTTGGTATAAGCCGTACATAAAAATAGTCATGGGACTCGCGGTGAGATGTATTGAAGTAAGCAATTCTCAGCATGGTTGGTTAATGTCAGAGATCGACTGACTTGATACTGTTTGTGTTAAATTATTTAATTGCATCCTAATAAAATTTGTTATGAAAAAAAGTAATAAGTATTTTATGTTAAGATAGATTTAACTTATGTTCAAACACATTTATTACAAAGGGAAACATACGGTTGCTTATATTGAATGTCCACAAACGGGTTTATATATTATTACTGGCAGATATAGTATTTAGTAACAGCCTGTGAATGTCCCACTGCTGGACTAAGGCCTCTTCTCCTTTTTGTTTTTTGAGGAGAAGGTTTGGAGCTTATTACACTACGCTACTCCAATGCGGGTTGGTGGAATATACATGTGGCAGAATTAAAGTGAAATTTGACACATGCAGGTTTCCTCACGATGTTTTCAAGCACGAGATGAATTATAAGCACAAATTAAGCACGTGAAAATTCAGTGGTGCCTGCCCGGGTTTGAACCCACGATCATCGGTTAAGATTCACGCGCTCTAGCCACTGAGCCATCTCGGCCTATAATATTTGTATGATATAGTTATTTGTTTAATTAAAAAGGTATAAATAGATATTACGATGTAGACTAGCACAAAGAGGACACAATCTCTACGTTTGATGAGCAACTCAGATTTGAAAGGCAATTGCACTAATTTTAAAACAAATTGTTTATAATCTAAGCTCCTATGAGACAAAATATTTTACTAATTTTCATCCGCAATCTTGCCCGCGTGCTAGGGCCATTTCTTCATTCTTGGGGTTCAAACTTGTTTCATATAAAATTCCATCAAAATCAGTGGTTTAGCCTTTATACTATTAGGTTTACGCTTTTATACTATTAGTGAAAATTATGTTGGTAACAATTGTATAATTTTGATGTTTAAACGAAATATAACATTCAAGTATGTAAGAAGAACCCGGAACAACAAATAAATATATATATTTATAACAATATAATGTCTATATTGGCATAAAACAATTCTCAAGGCTACATATGTTATCTATAATATGTTCACATTTTATAGGTGTACATTGAAAATTTTAAAGAGGCTTGTAGTTAAAGTATATATTAAAGTTTTTTTTTTTTAATAGAACGTTTTTCGGAAGTATGTTGATTTCAATCTCAATGGCTCGTATAAAAAGGAATAGTAATATTCTTTTGCACTTTTGCTTTAAAAGTGACTTAATTTTATCCTTCCGCGTAGTCTGGAAAAAATCTTCAATGAAGTATCCAATCTAGATTTTAATGAGGCAATTTTATAAACACGTTCCTTTTTACCTCAACTATAGTTTTTCACTTCGTACGCGACCAAGCCTAAGCTTAAAATATAAACGCAATTGGATGAAGTAAATGCATTAATAAAAAAATATAATTTGTTTTATTATAAAAATTTAATTATAAAATTTGGTTAAATAATTACGTAATCGTTTAAGATATATGTTTAAATATGTAAAATTTATTTAATGTTGGTAGTAAATGTATATTATATAAAACATATATAAGACTAGTCTCCATGACTACATGCATGCAACATTTCATGATGATCGGCTAAGACTCGAAAGCGTAAAAAACAAACCTTCGCATTTATAACATTAGTAAGGATTATAAAAAGAAAAACAACACTAAAATGTTATGTTTCCATTTACGATGAAGTTCTTAAGTACTTGAACTTATTTTAAGATAAAATGAACCGTAAAACTGAACGCAGTCCTAATTAAACCGCATTCGAAATAACTTTAATAAAATAAAACATAAAAATTATAATCTTACAATGTAATATATTTAAAAAATTACATTAATTTACTCATAAATTATATGTTTTTAACGTGCAAAATAAAGATTAATAAAACAGACTTAAAAACGTTACTCCACTGTTTACCCTTGACCTTGTAAATTACATGCTAAATACTAATTATCAGAGTAATAATAGCAAAGTTCGTTTTTATAGTACATTTCAATAGATTCTGTGTAAAGAGAGAGACGTTGTGCTCGTTTAATATTTGTTTTATGATAATTAAAAAATGTACAACTCTATTGAAATGATCTTTGTACACTTTTTGTACAAAGATCATTTCAATAGAATTGTACATTTAGTTATTGTACTTTTGGTTAAGTAAATATGAATACAGTTTTTTCTTTTTTTTGTCATTATCGTATTAGCCTTTATGTCTTGTTTTATAAATTCTTAACACGAGTTTTCTTTACAAATCAATTAAATTTAAGCTCTAAGCTCTTCAGTAATATCTCTTCTAATAATATAAATACTTTTATAATATATTAATTTATGTAATTTATAGTAATGACTATCACTTAAAAAGACATGCGTTTAGAGAAAGTTTGCTCATCAGAATGTAACATCTTAAAAACAATCAAAATAGCTAATTAATAACTGGACATGACTTAAACGCAATAAATCATTCCATACATTACAGAGCTAACTGGCGTGACCATCGTGATACGAGTAACGTATCGTTTGACTTTCACATTTTTTTACATGACCAGCGAAATCTTAAAAAATATAACAAAATCGTAAATTCGATTTTTAAAAACAAACAAAATAATTAAACGCACCTCAGTAAAAAAACGTAAGGCTCCAGATTTGAAAGGTATTCCAACACACAGGTTCACTAACACACGGCACTTTTCACTCGCGTTGCTTTTCGCGCCGATACGACTCTGGCCCGACACGCACTTCTCTCACAAACGCCTGGCAGAGACTGGTGGAGTTCGCTCGAGTCCGGTTCGGCGCTAGGTTCGGAACAAGGCCATGCAAAACGTTGCTCCCATTTCCCCCATTGGAAAGTGTTCGTATCCGTGATCGTCCGGACAGGTGTGGGAGAAAGCACCAAAAAAAAAACATATCTGAGTCATTCGCGAGAGATGATTCTTTGTATCTGTCGTTAGAGGTTATCATGGAAAGTGACCGGACCGGTTTTCGTGAACTGTTAACGAAATTGAAAGGTTATGTTCGAAAAAATAATCGCGAATCACGATGTGTTCGTAAATAAATATAGAATAGTTTTAAGTGTTTCATACTTAATTAACTTGAAAAGCTTACTTCAAATTTTATATTCAATTTATATTTAAATTAAATTAATGATTTATATCACGCACATTTTTCTAAAAAATAATTAAAATAAATGCAGAGTAATTTTCTATAATATTTTAATTAAAAAAAACCTCTATCTTTGTGTACTACATAAGATTTTGTTTTAATTATGAGCAGTAAAGAACACTCAAAATTATTATAAAATAATATAATATCAAGGTTTGAATAGTCTGCAAGCGGCATGAATTTCACGTTATCTATTCAAATACAGAGACTGGCTCTTCTTAAAACTCACCCAGCCTTAAATAGTAATAAAAATTTTTTTATCTAATTTTCTGTCTGCTCTATCTCAACCGTCCTTAGGTTTTTCTAATGCTCACGTGAGTTGAGTACAATTACACAATGTATACTTATTATAATTTATACTATAAAAATACAAAGCTTTCGTTTGAGCACTTGCACAACGCGTGCAAGTTTCCTTATGACGGTTCTCTCCGCGATGACATAAAACATAAATTATTAAGCGCTTGAAAACTAATCATTGCTTGCCCGGGCTACTTGAGATAATCACAAGACCCCGGATTTATATTGAAATATAATGCAGGTAACATAAGGGGAATACTATATTATCAAAGACACAAAGGAAATCGATCGATTTTATCATTTATCTATACTAAGATAGAAAACTCATTGTTAAGACGTTCGCAACCCTTATATCTCAGGAAATTATTTTACGAAGAAAATACATCACAATTTTGAATCTTCGTTCGCTACAAAATCTCTGAAATTACTTTAGTTACATTTTGTACAAAATTTATCATGATCATATTTCTACGGAGATAAGAAAGCATTATTATTAGAGCTTTACGTTGATGAAATCGTAATTAGTTTTAAAGTTTGTTGATTTAAGATGTTTCAATTAATTTATGATTTCGTTAATTTTTATTTACATTTCTATTGTTTGTTTTGATAACCGTTGTCGTGTTGTGCATGTTATAATGGATAGAGCGCCAAAATATACCTTAAGAGATATATATACTAAAGTAAATGCGATACTAAATTTGTATGTCTGTTACCTCATCGCGGCTAAACAACTGAACCTATGAAAAAATATAAATTTCAAAAAGTTCAGGAAAAAATTGAGTGACGTGGGCATCGGTTAGTTGTTATATATAAGAACACATTCAAACAGAAGCTCCGTATTTGGAGGACAGTTTTAAGCCTGTCTGACGGACCTATAAAACGGACCACTGTATATTTTTTCGGTTCCGTTTTTTACTGAACCTAGAATACTATTGTATATGAACTCGTTCGTACAACTACATATGTACATATGTGCGCCATCGCCGAACTTGTAATTTAGTATGTGAATGTAGCCTAATAGTTGAATAAATATTACCTCATATCAATAAAGATCGTTGACATTTAAATATAATTCGTACTTGACGAATATTTAATAATATTATTTTATACTATTTATAGCGATGTGGTGTATTTTGTTTTAATTTCATTTCAAGTCCTTGTTTTAGTTAGAAACTAAGTTAAGCTAATCAAATCTATTCAACGATGACGTATGATGCAGATGAAAACATATTTAAATCGTTACATCGTTCAATCGCCTATTATTTCTTATAAAATAATTATTTACTTAAAAAAGAAGATTAAATATTATAAAACAAAAGGTTTTAATTTAGAATCTGTGGACGAAAAGGTCAAAAGTCAAAATGAGATTAAAATGTCTTAAATTAATTGTGGGTCTTGTGTTTTTATAACGAGCAACGCTTTCAAAAGAAAATGTATAATTTATTTAACTTTTCTACTTATTATTATGGCGACCTATAAAAGTATGTAAAAAATAAAAAGTATGTAAATGTTCGTACATTTACATACATTACTATGATCAAAATTATTCAAACATAGAACCTCTATATAAATGAACCAAAAAGAAATTATTTTAATGTTAACATTCCAAGGTAATAAGTTATTATGAATTTATAAATAATCCTTAAGAAATCATTTTGTTTCGCGTGTTAATTGTACCTGCATGATAACACCACCTGGCCTTGTTCTCGATCGATTCTCAGCAAATTGATAAGAATAGCAAAGGAAAATAATTAAATAAAAATGTAATCATAAAAGATCTGTTAAGGCATTTTAAACCGAAAAACAATAATACTAATTATTGCTTTTTGACGGTAGAGACCCAACACGGGTCTGTATCGAAAACAAGGGACTGATACTAATTTTAACTGTACTCAAATAAGATGTAAATAAACCTACCTCTCTAGACTAATTTCTTTAGACTAATTTCGCAAAATTCGAAATGACAAACTAAATCATAAGATATCAAATATATATATATATATATATATATATATATATATATATATATATATCATCATCATCATTTCAGCCGGAAAACGTCCACTGCTGGACAAAGGCCTCCCCCAAGGATTTTTTTTTTAATACTTGACTTTAAGACGAGATTCTATTTTCGCGGTAATGCTTTGACAAATCCCGTATCTGACCCACTTATCAGTTGAGCCTTTACGATATAATCTGTATTCTGTTTTCAACGGATAAGCTGGTCGATTTTGTTTCAATTACAGCAGGAGGGATGGCACAACGAATAAAATAATGCTAAGAATATACATACTTTATTATTTTATATCTAAAAATAAATTAATAAATAAAATTAAAAAAGGGCTTTGAAAATAAATTATCATTTATTCAAATAAAACAAGGCATAATTGTTGTGATTTTTTATTTAAAATGTTATTTTCGGTTGTGTCCGCTATTCTTGTCTCTTATAGTTTTTTTGAAGGAAAACCAGGACATTCCTTAACTTAACATAAAATTACAAAACTTTATACCTAGTCGACCAATATACAAACACTATATACAACAGTTATATGACTCGTTGGTCTAGTGGCTACATGTAAGGCCGCAGACTCGGTGGTCCTGGGTTCAAATGTTATTGAGATTTTGTGTCGAAAATTCTCAGTAGCAGCCCGGAGTCTGGAAGTTGGAAGTGTGTACAATCCCGTGTCTCGGAAAGCACGTAAAGCCGTTGGTCCTGCGTTTGAACTCTTTCCGGTCGTGACGGATTGCCGTCCCATCGGGTTATGAGAGTTAGGGAATAGAGAGTGCAGCTGTGTTTGCGCACACACTTGTGCACTATAATATGTCCTGCGCAGTTAGCTAATCTCTCTTGAGATTATGTAATTGGCTGCCGTGGCCGAACCATCATTATTACAATATCTATAAACACATTCTTACTGTGCTTTATACGATAAGTTCTTTACTGTCTTACAGAAAAAAAATTGTGCGGTCGTGGTACCCCCGTCAGGAACAAAGTTCTGTGCGAATTTTTTTCGACTCAAACCGTGTTTTAAAATGTAGATTTTAATTGATTATATTATTGTACTTTTACCACACCAAAAAGCACCTCAACCTTCTTTATATCAACCTCCACAATTCGAACACTCAATGCATCGCATTTTGTAGAATTGTTTTTGTTGGTAGGCACAGTAGGAATGCTATTTCGTTATATGACGTGACCTTGGGCCACTGCCATTTCCCTCTACTGTAAGCCGCGTAAACGAACTGAGTTCCAAAACGGTTCACGCACATTTAAAAATATACGATAATTATGTACTTACAGCATATTAGTAAAAACATAAAATGGCATCACCTGTTTGAATTAATTAATACGATATTTAGGTTTTAATTTTATAGAAGTATTAGTGAGCAATAATCACATCTACAATTATGATTACAATATACATGGTACGAAATTGGAACTAGTATATACTAGTAGATTAGAAAATGTTTTTAAAAGAAGTATGTAAATAGTCATAACAAATCACAATATTCGGAATATTTATAATGTATGAGTACGTATATGTATGTGAGAATTCGAGGCGGAAAGCTAGTACAAAATATGTTAATAAAACAATGACGTGATATTATGAAAGTTGTACCTAATTTTTATTCATCCAAGTATTACTGGAATTTATGTCGCAAGTTTCGACTGTAAGTAATGACGTATGTTCGTTTACTGTAATGGTTTGCAAATTATGACATCGGAGAAAGACCCAGACAACACGGATGCGGTTTTGACTGAGTAGGTCAATGCCAATTTTAACGTTAGCAAAGAAAACAAGAAATAACATTTCATGAACAAGAAGGTATTGGGTTTTTAAACACTGATTTCTCTCTGTCTGTCATCGTCGATTAAACATTCGAAAGAAGGAGACACAGCATTGTTTAACAACCCCTTATTGTAAGAGACGTATTTTTGGTCACTTCCTTACTATTTCGTAGGCAAACGAATAGTCTAAAATTAAACAGGCACAGAATTTAAATTACCTATATTACATAATAATATGAGTTTAATTAAAATTTATAATATATATTAGCTACGAGTCACGAGTTCACCCGGGTAACATTAGTATCATCCGATGTTATTTTTAAACAACGAGAAACAAACACTCATGTTCGCTGACCTGATCTCTTCGCTGATATAAAACTCTACGCGTATTTTTTTAAGATTTTATCTATCTGCTCTAAAATACTAGTCCAAATTGCAAAATGTAAAACAACAATTACTTACCTAAAACATTTTATAATAATATATAAGATAGTTAAATTAAGATAAATTCGTTAATTTAATCATTTTTTTTTTCTAAATATAGAAATGATTACTATTTATAAGAGAAAGGTATAAAAAGTATGCTGTCGCTGACTCTTCTGTAGACGTTATGGAGACCTACAAATCCGCCATACAAAGTTTTTTGATCTGTTGTAGTTTTGGCAACGTTCGCTTCGAAAGCACCAGGATGGACTATTTTCTTTCCTACGTCGACATGTTAATCTTATATATCAAAATATATGCGACATATTAACATATAAGCCTATGTCTGTCCTAACACGGTAAACTAAAATAATAGAAAATGGATTAGGTTCATATCAGCGATTCAAAACATATGGATATTTTATATACGTACATACATATATATATATATACTACATATTACTTATTATGCACAAATTTAGATTAATTAGAGCTATGGGCGCTCGGGACTTTATCTGGATACTAGATTGTAACTTCAAAAACAAAATTACGAAAAAACAAAACTTCAAAAACAAAATTAATGTACGAAATTTTAGCTCAATCGATCGGCTGGAACCACAGATTTGGAATGGACGAAATACCGCATGTCCATTAAATAGTTTGAAAACCAAGCGTGTAGATTTTTCCGACCTACGATAGCGTCATTTAAAAAAAAGAAGTAAATAGTACCATTTAAAAAAAAATACATTTATTTATAGTAATAATATTGACAATTAATCTTTATTTAGTACAAAAATACATCTTAAATATTTAAATTCTTCAGTTGATTTAATCAAATGTTTTCTGTGATCGATAGATCAATTCTATTTCTAAGTTATAAAAATTGTAGCATTACTTATTTGCTAAGTTCTAGAGGGCAAAATTTAGGCGACAAAACGTAGTAAAATTGTTTTATAGTGATCGCCCTCACTGACCTTCTCAACGTTTGAGAAATCCAAGATGTGTCCATAACCTCACATAAAAAAGGATATTCGATTAATTCGAAGGAAATTATAACATCATTTCTGATTGAAACGAATTCATACTTTATTTACCACATTTACCAAATTTGCCACTAATATGTTATTACCAATGATAATATCACAATTTGGCATTTTAATAATTCCAGTGTTATGACCCGCAACTCAAATTCTCTTGGCGCACAATGAACCTTAGCTCCTTCAACCAATGGAAGCGATATAGATAAAGTGGTATATAATTTAGAAATGAGTAGAGTTCCGAGATACACGAAATATAATATTGTATATATTTAATATTAAAAGAATTGTGATGTTAATTTTATGTTTCATGTATGTAATGCTTTTCGTTATTTAGTTCTGTAATTAATTTGTATCCAATTTTGGTTTTAATTGCTTATTGTCTTTCTGTTTTTGTTTTGTCTAGTTGTTCTCTATGCTGTTCTTCGTTCGCTGCTTGCTTTCGGTATTATTTATTGGTAGAAACTTGATTGGTAAATCATTTTATTTGTAATTTTATACTGTTTACATAAATTACTCCCAGGTCCATATATTTCAACTGCAAACAGCACGAAGATATAATTTTGAATTAGAGACAATATAGAGATAATATTTGCGTCATTTGTTCGCAAGACTTTTCAGCTGCGGCTCTGCCCTCTATCGTTTACCTGATATTAGACGGGGCCAACATATCAACCAATGTTGGGACTTTGTAATATTGGGTCTCTGAACACAATACGTCCCAATCCGTTCCCAAAGAACTAGTTTCGGTTCATAATCATACCTTTTGCTATCATCATGACCAATCCCAGAGGGCTCAATATTTAAGAACCGGGAGAGCTTATCATTAGGTTATAAAAGCTCTTTTTATTGTATCGATATAAATAAATAATATAACAAAATAAATTAATAAATTGTGAACATAGTAAATATTTCAATTTCACGTATATGTTATAATTTTTGTTATAATATTTATCAGTTTTTCCATATATCTAATGGAGTCTAGTATTTTGAGAAGAAAGTTAGAAATTGAAATAATTGGAATTGTTCCGATGAAAAGAATTGTAAAACTGCTAAAATGTGACCAGATAAATATTTTAAATGTCTAGATCAAAATTGAACGAATAGTTTAAAAAATATGCGAATAAAAAACATTCGCAATACAGGTTGCCTATGTTTGGTTTCCGGGAAAAACGGTCCGGTCAGCCCTTGATTGACAATTATCAATTAATTTTTCCTGTATAGCTAGCTTATGTAAATAGTTCATGAACTCTAAAATACTTGATACAAAGTTATGTATAACAAAAACAAACAAGACTGGATTATTTTATAAAAACACTTTAAAAAGAAAAAACACCTTAATTTCAACTAAACAAAATCAACTAGTTTTAATACTACAAGTGACCCCAATAATATTGGGTAAGTGAGTATAGATAATATGTGAATTTGGATTGAAACCAAACCAATTAAAAAGTAGGTAAATAATTAGAATTAAAAAAAAACTAAAGTTCGGTAAAACGTTTTTCTTCTAACTTTCATTCACAGTCATGTTTACAATATATTTTACCGTTTTGCTAAATATTCTACTCAAAATGAAGTTCATCAGTTCTGTCCCTCTTTATACAGCTTATTCATCGACTCTTAAATTCTTAGATTTTAAATCTTATTTCCAGATAAATTATTTTTAAACTTATATACGTAAATTAGCAATAATTCATATTTTACTAACAGTAAATCTAATTTGAACTACCTGCAAAAAGTAGTAGTATTACGAATATAATTCTACTTGGTGGTAGAGCTTTGTGCAAGCTCGTCTGGGTAGGTACCACCCACTCATCAGATATTCTACCGCATAACAGCAGTACTTGGTACTGTTGTGTTCCGGTTTGAAGGGTGAGTGAGCCAGTGTAATTACAGGCACAAGGGACATAACATCTTAGTTCCCAAGGTTGGTGGCGCATTGGCGATGTAATCGATGGTTAACATGTCTTACACTGCCAATGTCTATGGGCGTTGGTAACCACTTACCATCAGGTGGCCCATATGCTCGCCCGCCAACCTATGCTATATAAAAAAATTCAAAGTAGATTTTAATATCTTATGTTCCAAAAAATTATTATTATTTGTTTGAAGTGGAGGGGTATGTAGAACTCCCTGTCGCTCCACAATATCCACTAGAAACCAGCGATACCCACTCCATCTCTACGGGGAACGTCGCGGGGTCGCTTGCGCAACTACCGTGACGTTTTCTAACCACTGTCATCCGGGCTCACCCCGCATTGGAGCAGCGTGGTGCAATAAGCTCCTAACATTCTCGGAATGGGGCCTCAGCCCAGTAGTGAGATATTTTCAGCCTTTATAATTAGTCAAATCCATTCAGTATAGGTTTGTTAGGAAAACTAAGTTTTCTTTATCATGCAAATGTTAAAAGGTTTTACTTCGACCTGCACTTGTAGATTGCTTCCAAGTTAACTTGGCACCGCCTGAAGCGCTTAATTAGCGATTGAAGCGAAACTTTGAAGTTGTGAGCTTAATTCTCAACGAAAATATTAATTGTGGTTACTCATTTTGTTACGAATTTTAAGCTACGCCATTTATACAGACAATGTTTTTAATATCGTTGATTATTTATTTGAGATATTATTGTATTAACAAAAAACTTTTTCGTACCTCAACTATATACGTGTATCTGCCAGCTAAAGCTCAACTAAAAGAGAGAAAATTAGTCAGTTTATTCGAAACGTATACTAAAGGGATTAAAACAATTCTTGGCTTACCCTTAATTCATTATGAATTCAGTTTTTATATTACTTTACAACCTTTAACCTGAGATATTAATATTGTTTTATGGCACAGGTGATTAGCTCGTTGGTCTATTGGCATTTAAGGCCGTATATCGCGAGGCCTGGGTTCAAACCTTGTAATGAGCCAATAATATCAGTAAGCCCAATTTTGTACACCAATACAGCCTAACCTACTTGTCTTATATTTTAAAATCGGGTATTCGTTTAATGTCTTACAATGCTTAGCGCTTAAATACATACCCGCTTAATTGATTTCTATATATCTTTCTCTATTTATTTGACGAAGAAGTATAAATTAATAAGAATAATTAATAATCATATAAAAATAATTAATATTAATAGGTTAAGTCGTCGACCGTAAACGGCACGAACTGCGAAAATGTTAATAGATTTTTTTATAACATGTACAAGTTATTATAATATAAAGTAAAATTAATTCCTTTGTCTTTCAATTTTTTTTTCATTTCATTATTTGATGATTTCATTATAATATTTTGCTGAATTACTGCTTAAAACGAATTTCGCAGAACATGGGATACCAGACACCACCCTCGTCATACTCGGGCGAAACCGAGGGCGAAAAGTAGTTAAGGAATAACTATTATTCATTATATACCATGCGAAATATATTTTTTATAAATAAATCAGAAATAAATTTCCAAAAAATAATTAAACTATTTGTCATACAATTTGCTTCAACAATTTTACATTCCATAGTAAGCTTTTCATGTATAACATACTTCTCAATAAATCAATAATTATATTAGGTATATGTCATAGGTATTTTAAGAAGCGAAATACGTTCGTTTATGTACGTAATTACAGGTTTAGGTGTAGGTTTAACATATCTCGTGAGATAATATAATAATACAAAAAAGTTTAATATAAATATTATACTCAGAGTATTTGCCAATCATTCGTGCTGAATTTTATTAAAATCCTGCGGTATTTAAGTGAAGCGCGTACAGACAGGAATGAAATTTTACAAAAATGTAATATTTGCCGCATGCATAATGCTGTCTGCATTCCGCACACTCTATTTAAATAAATATATTACACAGCTACGGACACACTTCCGTTTAAGTTTTTTATTGTATTCAAAAAAAACGTTTTGGGTTCGAGGTTTTTATTTTTTGGTTAGTTTCGTCTGTATAAAATAGCTTAACTTCAAATTAAATGGAAACAAATTCCATGTCGTGAAGTAGAATTGTTGCCAATCGATCCCAGGACCACGGACACGACACCAGATTGATGGGACTCACAAGATTTCCGCCGCCTCACCTAATTTGTCAACGCCACTTACTATCGTTATCCAGACTACTGAAGTATCATGCGTCTTCGTTACAGATTATAAATATACACTTTTTTTTTTCACTGCTTTTCCTTTATCAATATTGCATTTCAAATAGATAATCATGATGAAAAACAAAACATGAAATAAAAGAGAAGGCGGCACTGTCTCTATCTCACTGAAGTTAAATTTCCTTGGGCGTAATGATAGTAAATTTTCGAGTCGAATTATAAAGTTTCTATACATAACGTTGCTAGTGTAACAATTTTGTGCCAAAAAGGACTGAAATAAGTAAGCTATCTAAACATCTATAATATGTATTCTCGGTGGTAGAGCTTTGTGCAAGCTCGTCTAGGTAGGAACCACCCACTCATCAGATATTCTACCGCAAAACAGCAGTACTTTGTATTGTTGTGTTCCAGTGTGAAGGGTGAGTGAGCCAGTCTAATTACAGGCACGAGGGACATAACAACTTAGTTTCCAAGGTTGGTGGCGCATTGGCGATGTAAGCGATGATTAACATTTCTTACAATGCCAATGTCTATGGGCGTTGGTGACCACTTACCATCATACTACAAAGCTCTCCATGTTACGGCAACGTAAGCCCTTTGAAAAACAATAGAATAAAACAAACTCATTCAATCCGTGGATACTTGTATTGTGTATGTGCGCCTGCTTTTCAACTTTTCCCATTTCTTCCTGTATATGTTATATGTAAATGCAATAAAATATTATAAGACAAATTAAGTAAATGTTGATATATCACTGTAATGTTTAATCTTAAAGTTTTTATATTAATTCAACTTCAACTAAAAACATTAATAATACTGATGACTACACATTATAACTTTAAAAAATATTAAACACGAACAAAAAATGACATAACGTTTTTAACTTTACCCATTATGACAATAACGAAATGGGAAAAGTTTTTAAAGATAAGAAAAAACTCCAACACTTGTATCGTGATATTCTGTAATGGTGTATTTTATTTGCCAATGCGCCACCAACCTTGGGAACTAAGATGTTATGTCCCTTGTGCCTGTAATTACACTGGCTCACTCAACCTTCAAACCGGAACACAACAATAACAAATACTGCTGTTTTGCGGTACAATATCTAAAACCACTATTTAATTGCTTTATAATAGGTCTAATAATCTATAATTAGTTAATGGCACTTATTAGTACATAATTATTACCTAATGTTTCATATTGAACGCTATTACTGTAGATACTATGTATTAAAAAATATGCTTAAAACCAATTATTTAAAGATTACATTTTATACAAATAACTCATATCCGTCTTTCTACTTAATTGTTGTATTCCGTTATGTTTCATATGAGTTTTTTTTACTTATTTTATAAACCAGTATCTTACCACACCGCTTTTTTCCTCTTTTTATTTGTTCACTTTGTTTCCCGTTCGAAAAACAAGCATTATTAGAATTATTTATATAAATTGTAAATAAACCATATTGTATTACAAAAGATCACGGAGCTAAATGCTAGCACTCCACTAATCATCAGAACAATGGCGAAAAAATCACAAATATAACTTGGTGTTTTTATATAGCCATGTAATTATTATACGAAAGAATTTTTACTTTTCATAATAGCAAATTTTTAATAAGAGAACGCTCAACAATGGCGCCTATGTCGAGATTAAAATAAAGTCACTCTGCAGTTAGTTATATGTGTTTATTAGCTATTTTGATTAACCCAAGTTAGTTCGTACTTCAGTCTACTATTCTTCTTATAGTAAACAAAAGAATAAAATTTTAGTTTTTAAAGTTTTTCCTTTGTTTCTTCCACTCGAAACCACTTAGAACTTTTTCAAGAATTTAGTTATTTATTTTATATTATGATAAGCCTCGTTGACTATCTCGTTGGTCTAGTGGCTAGATATAAGGATGCAGACCCGGTTGTCCTGGGTTCAATTCCTAGGTCGGGCCAATAAATAGTTATTGGGTTTTTCCTGTTAGAAAATTCTCAGTAGCAGCCCGGAGTCTGGAAGTTGGAAGTGTGGACACTCCCGTGCCTCGGAAAGCACGTTAAGCCGTTGGTCCTGCGCCTGAACTCTTTTCGGTCGTGTCGAATTGCCGTTCCATCGGATTATGAGAGCTAGGGAATAAAGAGTGCACCTGTGTTTGCGCACACACTTGTGCACTATAATATCTCCTGCGCAGTTGGCTAATCTCCCTTAAGATGGGCCGCCGTGGCCGAAATCGGTCTGGAGGACTATTATTATTATATTATATATCATGATTAGCATAAAATTATTCTAGTTATATTTGAAATATGTTATTTACCTTATATTAATTTTTGTGCTGATAATTGAGTAAATTGGTTTTTTTTTATAGAATAGGTAGGCGCATGACCATGTGGGCCATCTGATGGTAAGTGGTCACCAACGCCCTTGGACATTGGCAGTGTAAAAAATGTTTGAAAGAAAATAATATAAGAAAGAAAAGAACCTTGGGAACTACGATGTTATGTCCCTAATCCCTGAAATTACACTGGCTCACTCACCCTTCAAACGGGAACACAACAATCCAAGTACTGTTGTTATGCGGTAGAATATCTGATGAGTGGGTGGTACCTACCCAGACGAACTTGCACAAAGCTCTACCACCGAGTGAAGTGAAGCTGGCAACTGGCAAGGAGTTTGCCAACAGAGACATATGTATATACATATTTTCATTATTCAAGCTTATTAAAAATTCTATTCGATTTTTAATTGTTTTAAATAACATTGTTTACACGATTACTTGTTGGGGACCAAGTCTCATAGTTAATTATGTTACATTATCTTTTACTTTTTATTAGGCATTAATATATTATACCGATGCCAAATTATAATTGATCGTCACAGAATTCCGCCTCAAATAGTTATGCAGGTTTTCTCACGTTGTTTCATTCATGAGCACGATATGATTTATAACCAGAAATTAATCACACGAGAATTCTGTGGTATTTTGAACTCTCAACCCCCATCTAGGTATTATATTATAGTATTAAATTTACGCCGTGAGAAGGCGGCGGGCAACAGTAGCATTTTTCTACAAGAATACTAATACAAATAAGACTAATTACTAAAATATTTATAACTCATCAACATAGTATCTCACCGTCAATCGGTTTTCATCATCAAATCACAGGAGATGCAGGGTTCTTAGTTACTATTAGTTATACTAGTTATGTATAAAATTGGGCTTATTTTTAACATTTAAATATATTATACTTATTTTCGTCTGCGGCTTTGTCAAGCCACAAGGCCTATTATATATAAAAACCTGTGTCCCTCGGTGGGGCACAAGTTCGCTCCATACCAAATTGCATCAAAATCAGATCAGTGGTTTAGTCTTGAAGGCCTAACAGATAACCAGGGTTTATTTTGCATTAATAATAATAATTTGCATTAATATTATTAGAATAGATGTATAAGTCGCGCTATGTTGCGGCGTGGCCCCGATTGCGTGCGGCCGACCTTAGATGCCAACTCATCCCCTATTTAGGGCGCTATAATTTCCTATCCGCTTACACGTATCATGTAGACTTGGCGAAATTTGTAACGATATAATCAAGGCCGATGTGAAAATGTTAAGTCTGTAATTTGTCTTGCGAAACAAGAAAGTAATGCCAATATATCAAGTTATATTACATATTAAGTTATTTTTATCGTTACTTGACGAAGCAAACGATATAAACAAACATTATTAGGACATATATATATGTATAATGTATATGAGATGTGTCATACAATGTATAGTAAATTACTGATATATAGACAGAGATACAATTATGTGTTTTAAAGAAAATAATTTTAATACTCTTACAATACAATACAGTATAAATATGCTTCATTGTACAGCAATGAATAAGATATCATAGAGAGATAAAACAAATGTTTCAAAAGTAGGTACAAAAGGCGTTCTTATCGCTTGAAGAGCGATCTTTTCCAGATAACCTTTTGATAGGCGACTTGAAGTAGAATAAAGTGTACAAATGTACGTTTATATAATGTGTATGAAATGTTAAAGGAACAGCCTGTAAATGTCGCATAGCGGGAATAAGACTTCCTCTTCTAATTGAGGAGGCTTGGAACTTATTCCACCACGCTGCCCAATACTGGTTGATGGAATACACACGTGGCAGATTTTCAACCGATATATGCTGATTTTCACACAGTGGTTTATTTTACCGCCGAAGATGAATTAAAAATAAACTCTTCCAAAAAGTTACGCAATCGTCTCCTTTTCTAATCACGTCACTAACGGGTTCATGTCGGATCTTTTTTTTTGAGTAATGCACTATACATGTTGTTCACATTATAAAAATATATAATATTAATAATAACAAACAACAGATAATAAAAGTTTAATAAAGTAAAAAATATAGACTAAATAATATCCTTTTACTTGGTTCCCAAATACATACGTTAATTTGAGCACCTCTTACCAGACTAATGCTATAAACGTGAAAGTTGCTGTTTCTGTCTGCTTATCACCATCATCGAGCCCAAACTACGGGTTCTATATGTAATAAGGGGTTTTATGTACCCTCTGTCATTTTCGGCTTTGAGTAGTTAAAACGTGAAAGCGCAACAATCAAACAAACTCACTTTCGCATTTACAATATTAGTAACGATTATTATTTCGTGTTACTCATATTTATTTATCTACTAAGGATCTCTTACAAAGGATACACACTTACGATTACTTTATATCGCGGAATAATGTTTTAAATATGTGTGCTCTTTCAATTATAGGAGACCAGATGGAGCACATAAAATAATGACTAAACATAATTAAAAAAAAATGTTACTCAGTGGTACTCAATTAATTAATATAGGAATTACAAAAAGGTAAACAATAGTTATTTAGACTGTGCAGCTGTTAGTTAAGTACATTTTTCAAAACGAAGTATAAAATTTATTTAAGTAGTATTAACATTTTATGGTAGTAATTGTATGGTAGTAATGATTTTTAAAATCATATCTGATGTATGTTGATTATTTTGGTGTGTAAGTAGTTTTTTGACAGCGACTAAAAATAAAAGCGGTGCGTTTAAATAATCTCCTCCGAAAAATACTAAAATAACATACCTACGACATCATTGACCGGGCATTGAATTCTCATGCTATACATATTCAAGTAGTTTCTTTTACGAATATATGAATTTAAAAATAGAAGCACTATTTTCAAAAGGTAAGCAATATTTTCTGTGAAACCTTTCCTATATACAAACTCGGCTTGCTCAACCCACTGTTAACTCCTACTGAGTTTCCGTAATAAAGTTACGGAACACACACGTAAGACAAGCCCGACTCGCCCACATTGCGTTAAATAATGAGGAGTACACGCGATTTCACGTTCAAACATACTTTTTTAGTTGGTGTTTGAGCTTTATGTAAGCCCGTCTGGGTAGGTAACACTTCTATCGCTAAAGGCACTGATACTTGTATGTAGGTACTTGTATGTGTTGTGTTGCAGCTTGAAGTGTGTCAGAGTCAATGTAATTACTGATATAAGGGAATATTTTTATATTAATTTACATTTTTAATTATTTACAATAATCCAAAAACTATATTATATTTGTAATAAATAATTGTTTATATAAAATCTTTATTCGATAGCAGAGTTACACTTGCTTATCAAAAATCGATCGACAATTATAGGTTTGACAGCAGTAATAAAATTACCTAGAGGCGATCGTTTAATTCCCAAGGTGTGCAATCATCTTAAATAATTTAAAATGCAATAAATATTTTTATGACATCGCTGTCTAATACCAGTTCGTTCCAATTTTATTGCGTGTGTGTATAAAAGTAGACAGGTGTAATTCAATCGGAAGTATTTTGTTAACCTATTTTTTAATCCAATCATATTTATACAAAAGAGTATTATTTTAATGAGTAATAAGATTTATTTATTAATTGAGTCATCGTATATTTTTTTAAATATATTCGCATAATGGAAGAACTAATTACATATATTAAACTTGTAGGAAGTTTGTACCCTTGGTACGCCAATTCGACTCGCAAATGGCCGGTTTTTTGCAGTATGTGTTAAAATAAAAAAACACTTTTGTAATATTGAGTCTTAATATCATAACGATTATATTGTTGTTAATTTATACAAACACAAAGGCTCAACCAACATATTTATGAGTAAATAGAGAAAACTCCTTTGTTGCATAGATAATATTTCAAACAACACTGCGGGCATATAATGCGGATTTGACATTTATGTCATGATTTGCATTGCGTTTCTGGCCTTGTGATGTGCCGTGGCGTTTAATGGACATCGAGCGTTTCAAAGTTGAATCACGTAACTAATGAAATAAAGTAATCCTTGAAGAGTTTTGTGCCCAACTTACTTTTACCAATAAATAAATGGCTATCGCCTGCGTTCCAATTTACGCAATATGACTATGACGTCACAATTAATGCCGTAAACGGTTGTGTTATTAAAATACTTCTCTATTATCGACTTCATACAAGTAAAATTAATACAAAGTTATCCCTCCCATTTCCAACTCCAATTTCCTTATAATAACCTATATCTATTACAAGTTTCAGTTTTTTCGACTCAGTAGGTTTGGCTGTGCGTTGATAGTCAGTCAGGAGAAACGTTTTCTTAAGTAAGTAAAAATTTAGTATGTTAATCTTGTATAGTATATATCTTAATATAATTTACATAATAATCATCTTTTTACCCAATTAGTAGTATGCCATGTACGCGATGAGCGTCGAAAATGAAATAAGACGAACGAAAATAAACTTTTTGTTTTTTTAATGAAAGTATATACTTCAAAAGTAAGATATACATATATATATCATTCTTCTGTGAACATTCTGTTGGGAAAATACACCGGACTTATGTGTCCGCTATAACATTGATATGCAAACCTTGCCTTATAAAATGAACTTAGCAATGAATAGATAGAAAAAATGGGAAGTTTCTAACCTTTGGGTTTAAACATTGTTTTGTAACATTACAAAACAATGATAATGTACTATGACGGCTTTCTTTGCAACTCGCATAAATATTTGTATGTACAATTGTACAGCTAACTATAAATACTTAATTTATTATTGCATCAATATGAATGCGGTGACCCACAGACAACATATTACAAATAAAGTTTTTTTATTTACGTGTAATGTTTGGCTCTGTATAATCTTTAGCCGATGTTATCGAAAAGCACGTAAACTCATTAGTCCTGCACCTGAACTCTTTCCGTTCGAGTCAAATTTGACATCCCTTCGGATTATGATAATGAGAGAGAGAATAAAGAGTAATTGCGCACAAACCTGTCCCACACAGAACAGTACATTATCATCACTTCCTCTCGCGGTCCCGGTTGTTACCCCGACATGTGACAATTATTAAATCTAATCAAGGCAACTCTTCTAATCAACTATTACCAGTTTGACCATTTGCGAAAGTCAATTTACAATCAAAAGTAAAAACTAGGCATTAGTTAATCTTGATTAGACTAATCAAAACACCCATCCCATACATCAATTAGGGAAAATTGTAGACCTATTCTAGATTTAAACGTACGTCAGGGAATCTCGCAATTGGTTGATTACGACTGAGGAGTAGGATGAATAGACCGGATTTGAAATTTGTGTCATGACTATTGTATTGCGTTACAGACCTTGTATAATGTAGCGTAGCGATCAATGAACGCACTGGGCATTCCCAAGTCGACTCATGCTGGCTTATTTTATTGTTACTTACAAATAGTTTAGAAATAACCGATATCGCCCTTTGGGTATAATGCGTAAATCTTAACTGATAATTGCTTGCTTAATTTGTGTTTATAATTCATCTCGTGTAAGTAAGGAAATCGTAAGGCAACCCGCATGTATCTAATTTCATTGAAATTCTGCGGAATAAGGTCGAAACCTTCTCCTCAAAAGGTAAAGGACGCCTTAGCCCAGCAGTGGAACATTTACAGCATTTTACTTTACTTTTTAACACTAAGGTCCTCCAGACCGATTTCGGCCACGGCGGCCAATCTCAAGAGAGATTAGCCAACTGCGCAGGACATATTATAGTGCACAAGTGTGTGCGCAAACACAGGTGCACTCTCTTTTCCTTAGCTCTCATAATCCGATGGGACGGCAATCCGACACGACCGGAAAGAGTTTAGGCGAAGGACCAACGGCTTAACGTGCTTTCCGAGGCACGGGAGTGTACACACTTCCAACTTCCAGACTCCGGGCTGCTACTGAGAATTTTCTGACAGAAAAACCCAATAACTATTTATTGGCCCGACCTGGGAATTGAACCCAGGACCACCGGGTCTGCGGCCTTATATCTAGCCACTAGACCAACGAGGCAGTCACACTATAAATAGTACAAACACGCATATAGAAATAATTTTGTTTATTTTTCATGTTTTTCTGATAGTAAAAATATAAAGTCAAGTTTGTAAGTGTCCCCTGCAGCGCTAAAGCCTACTCCTCCTTTTGACAAAAGTCTTGGTGCTTATTCAACTACGCTGTTCCAATGCGGTTTGATGGATACACGTTTGGCAGAATTTCATTCAATAGTTAAAGATTTCCTCACGATGTGCACCTTCACCGTCGGGCACCAGATTAATTATGAAACGCACCCGGGAAAAGAACCCAGAATCTTCAGTTAAGATTCTAATAGTAGTAAGAGTGAATTGAAATACTACTCAATATTTTTACATTTTAACTAAATGCGTGCATATGTCCTAATAATATCACTTGCTTGGATAAATACATTGTATCAATAATAACGTGCGATCGTTTACTTATTATTTTCGATGTAATTTAATATTTTTTATTGAGTTGTATTTATCACACGTAAAAATAACCTCGGGGTTGGTTTCTCGTCAGATTTTATATACAGGATATAATAATAAAAAGGAATACGATTATCGTGACCCTGTAACAAATATAGATTTATTTATTATATGTATATTATAGGCAATGCTTAGAGCTCGAACAGCATAATATGTATTTGATGTTTACTTGGTGGTATAAAATTGTTGTTATTGTAACAATTTTATATTAAAAACATCTTTATTTATTTTATCACTTAATCCTATTTTATTTTTCCAACGTTATCATGCATATCAATTATTAAAAAGATAAGGCCATTTGTTTAAATAATAATTAATTGAGTTAATTAGAATGTTTATCACTACATAATATTATTAATAAAAGAAAGTGTCCCAGCCGCATCGGTCTATCTGAACGCGATAAAATCAACTAACGAACGCATTTTCATACGATTTTCACTATTGGAGTGATTCATCATTAATGATTTAGTTGTGCATTTAGTGTTCATTAGTGTTTTGTGAAAAGTGGCTGTAATATGTCGATGATTCTTGAAAATTTCGGAAATCATCCTCCCGCCTGAGAATTTTACTGGCGTGCGCCACGTTAACCAATGGAGTTCTATGTAATATATAATATAGCGATATAAACTTTTTATGTAGACTCGTATTCAATCGGTACGAAGCCGGGACGGGCAAGACTAGCTAATAACATATACACTTAAATAAGCAAAGTAAAAATCGTTCATTATTTTATTCTTCTCTATTTGTCAACCGATTTTTTTTTTCCATGGTAGATATTGACGAGCTTTAGTGTTACCAATAAAATAATTAATTAATAAACAGCTAAAATTACTTTTTAGTACATTATATGAAGAAACCGCCACGATATAATTATAAATACACACACAAACTTGGTGGTAGGGCTTTGTGCAAGCTCGTTTAGGTAGGTACTCTACCGCATCAAATATTCTACCGCAAAACAGCAGTACTTGCTATTGTTGTGTTCCGGTTTGTAGAGAGAGTGAGCTAGTGTGATTACAGGCACAAAGAACATAACATCTTAGTTCCCAAGGTTGGTGCGCCACCAACCATTGGCAATGTAAACGATGGTTAACATCTCTTACAATGCCAATGTCTATGGGCGTTGGTGACCATTTACCATCAGATGGCCCAAACAAAAAAAAGATGCCATAAAAAAAGATATTGAATGAAGATTCAACATCGTGGCGTCTTCATGTTATTATTTCAAATTACGAAATCAGTTTTACTAGTTAACTAAAACCAAAACTAACTTCCGAATGAATACGTGCGTGTGAGCAAATGGGTGAACCTCGACCCTGAAGTGCCTCAGTGTACGCACCTTTATCAAAGTTTTGTAACAAGATTACAAGACAAAGTCATTAGGCTTAAAACGAATGAACAAACATTCTCATACATGTTAATACTTAACACCGGACACGGATTCGAGCACCGTAAGCTCATTGTACTATTCGTTAAATAAGAGATTTGAAACAACTATAAAAGTGATCAATTTAAGCTTTCCTTACAATAAAGTGTATTATACCTTGCCATATCAAATAAATTAATCTTATAATTGAGTAAACATGAACTTAGCATAGCACCTAAAATTTAAATCTAAACCTAAAGTTTTATTTTATTATTTTAATACTATGGATATTTTTTCTATTTAATTTTATTTAAAAAAAATACTTGGCTTATTTGTTACTTATGGTTTATTTCCGAGGTGAAGGGACCATCTGGAAATCAGTGCTGTGTTTTGAGCTGTGTTTGAGCTTTAGGTTCCTTCGCCCGACACTATTTTAATAGAGAATCAAGTTATCATTATTGGTTTATTTCTAGTGTGCAATAAAAAAGTTTATATCTTTCCTTAAAATATCACTATCTCATTATGTATCAAGTTACAAAGCAGAGCAAGTCCTGTTCAATATATTTAACTAAGAGAATGTTATAACATATATTTATATACAACCAGACAAATGTATTAATGGTATATACGTATTGAAAACATAAAAGTAGCCAAATGGAAACTTCACAACAGATAATATAATATTTAGTAACTAAAACGAAAACATGTACAAAGCGAGTTAGGATTTAAGTCACAAACAAAAAGAAAAAAAATATAGTGGCATATAAGATGTTTCGATTAAATTCATGACATCATAGTTCATTTTGTTCTTGATTATTTATTTTATTTCAAATAAGTAGGTAGTGGTAAATTCACTGGTCAATGGTCACCACCCATAGACATTGAAATGGTACAAAATAATAAACTTCCCTTACATTATCAATGCACGACCAGCCTTGGGATGCTATTTCCCTTGTGGCTGTAGCTACACTGGCTTACCCTTCAACATGAACACATCAATAGTAATTATTACTGCTTAAGTAACAGCCTGTGAATGTCCCACTGCTGGGCTAAGGCCTAAGGTTTTGGAGCTTATTCCACCACGCTGTTCCAATGCGGGTTGGTGGAATACACATGTGACAGAATTTCAGTGAAATATGACACATGCAGGTTTTCTCACGATGTATTCCTTCACCGTCAAGCACGAGATGAATTATAATCACAAATTAAGCACACGAAATTCAGTGGTGCTTGCCCGAGTTTGAACCCACGACCATCGGTTGAGATTCACGCGTTCTTACCACTGGGACATCTCGAACTTATATCTGTTTAGCCGTAGTAAAATAATTTATCAGCTCTGTAAAATAAAAAAAGAGATATATATACAAATAAAAATAAAATGTCAATCTATATATGTACACAGATAACGTAAATTAATTTTACACACAAGTACAAGCATAATATTTCTATGACATCAAATTTGTATTAACAAACACCCTATTACGATCAGCAATATAACACCCTCATAAATAACTAACATCCCTTAACGGTAAACCTTTGTCCACAGTGCGATAATATGTTTAATCCGCTTTAAACTTAACACGTATGAATCAATACTATATAATTCACACAATTATTATTGTAGGCACTTTTAAATCTCAATTTAATAAGATTAAGTTGGTGTATAACTATATAGATAACTGTCGTATTCGTTTCGTAAATTGAATTATATATCTTGCATTAAATACTAATGTCAAGCATTATCTGTCTAATATTGCAAAGATTAAAAAGCCTTCAGCCTCGTCTTAATCACCATTCCACGGATCCATTACCTACTAGTACAGTAATTATTTTTAAATTTGATATTCTATATCCGCTATATTGGCTTGTTGACAGACTGGCTGTTTGACGTTAATGTCTCTTATTCATAAGGTCGGAGATTAACGTTATTGAGCTAAAATATTTTTGAATAATTATCCAGAGCTCATTGTTGGATTAATACGTGACATGTTGAATTGACTGATTTTACAAGTCTCTCGGTTTGCAGCAAGTTCCGATTGCTCGGTTTTATTAGTACTTGTTACAAATTTCCAATGTTTATAATGATATTTTTCGTTAAATAATATGTACGATTGGGTACTTGTAATGAAAAATTATAATATGGTATGGTAGCAATGCTGCTCCATAACATGATACATAATATGCGTAATTAAATATTTTTTTTTTAATGTATTAATAAATAATAATAATAATCTTTATTCACATAAAAAGTAACAAATTATAATGAAGTCCCTGATTTCTGAGCTAGGCTCAAATCTCATGTTTTAGTGACATTTAGTGAATATTTCTTACTGTATACTAGAAGGGAGTGTCAGAAGATTTGTGTGGGGTGTTTATGTATGTGTGTGTGTGTGTGTGTAGAAATGTATATACAATCCAGTATAGAAACACCTGATTTAGGTACCTCTACTATGTACAAAGGATAGTAATACTTGAAAAGGGTTGCGACGTTGTAGATAAACTTAAGTGAAATTAATAAAGTTTCAAATTTATCAATTATATACCTCGTACCTTTACTTTAGTATATCGTTACCAACATTTGGTTATATTGCTATACCAACCTATTTAACTGAACAATCACAGTAAAACTACTTAGCTTGTATTTTGAAAAAATGTTATATACCTATTAAGTTTTTATTGTTCAATCATAAATAATAATATTCCTCGTTACTCTTATAAATTTAATATTCTGTTATGAAATGTGTTATCTTACCAAAAATAAAATAGAAATGATTTCATATAGTCTTAAGGAAAGTTAACAGAGGGCCAAATCTACTAATAATTTGTTACTTTCGCAATCCAATCGAAGCGTGATCGTTGCCCTTAATCCGTTTTCCTATTCTTTAATTTAATTATCGACTATCGGCAATCGGCATAAAAATTAACAATTACGTTTGGTTTTGACATAACGATATATGTTAACATACTATCGACTCGTTTCCGATTTGAATAAATATTGATTAGTCAAAGTTGGACCGTAATCGTTATAGGACATATGCCCCAGGACGAAAGGGCATAGATGAAAAATTTACGAAATTATCAACATTTCCGATGAGTATATCACCGACGGGAAGAACTGACAAACGACGTAAAAACAATTTGCAAAAAGGATCAGGAATATTATTATATCATCGTAGATGGAATTATGTACAAGTGTAAAGAATACCTTTTTTACGCTGGAAAAACGCGTTTACCCCACGGGAAAAATAATAGACAATCATAGACCGATACCCAAGGTGCCGAGTGGCGAGGAGGTGCCAAGGAGCGCCACGGGATAGCTTGCGCATGCTACCGTGACGCTCTAAGGGACATTCACTAGGGAACATTCCCAGGATACTGAAAACCCTCCTAAAAGTTCTCCTACCTGGCTCAGCAATGGGTCATTTTGAAGGTGTTATTTAACTTTTTAGTTATTTAGAAATCTTCTACAACTTTTATTTCTCAATGAAAATACTATGCATAATTAGGAAATAATTTAATTTAATTCCAGTTAAAGTAAATGCAAATCACAAAAAAGTTCAAGTTTTGCGAAGTATGTCTTTGATAAAAAATAGTTACACTCACTTTAGCATATACATTGCGAATTCTTAAGTCTGTAAATTTTCGTAAAATGAACGATACTCCCAGTATATTATCTAAGACTTTTAGGACAAAGGTTGCAAAAACAGAAAGGCAAGTGATGATAGATCTATTGCGAGCTAAAGAACTATGAAATCATCCAACTTTCTTCTGAAGTTAGAAATAAGCAAAAGGAAGTTCCATAAGTGACAGCGAGTACCAAAATCATAAGAGTAACAATAATGCGACTAGAATAGGAGCATTCTAACCTGCCAGAGGAAATTTGCCTACCACTAGTCATCAAGTTGCGCGATCCAATATTATTCGCAGCGAAACTAGGGTGATACTGGGATATTGCAAATTAAACCCTCGAAGACGTTTTTATCTTAATTTTGTATTTTATAACACAGCAAATGAAATTAGTTCCATCACTTACAGCGGGCCCGTCGCCAAGTTGTTATAACGCCTGCTCGGCGCCTCTCGCAACATAAGACGTCGATTGCTTTTTGCCAATATATAACTTGAGTACCTACTGACTCAAAAATACTATAATAAAATATATTTGTCCATAAATATAATATTTTAGCCGTATTCATATTTATTGTATATGTATACATTATAAAAGTTATATGAATGAAGATAATAAAAGAAAAATGTGATTTGGTCGCCCATTAATAAAAATGTTTTTTTAATTTAACTTTTTTATAAATAAAAGATCGCTCATAGGCTCCACGATTTTACGTGCTTTCCGATGCATTAAAATGTATCACTGACCACTTTGTAACTCCGAGCTACAACTGTCAATTGTTAATTATTGTAAATTTTAATTATTGTAAATGTAAATTTCGTCACAGAAAGACTCAATAACCTTCCCAGGTTATGAACACAGAAAATTAAATAATAAAAACTGAGCTAAATAGTTTATTTTACATATTCTATATAATAAAAAGTTAATTAACTGAATTTAAAGAAGATGTAGGTTATCATTTCGGTTTTTTTCGGACTGTGTATTGTGTACAAGGCCTTTTCTTATGAGATAAGAGCAGCGTGAGCTACAATCTTTCCGAGACCGGGCAAAAATTAACAACCGCAGGGTGCCGCATACGTTTAAAATTTAAAAAATAATGATTAAAAACATCACAAAATAAATGTAATGTACACCCATTGAGTCGAGATTTTAAACATTGTATTAAAAGGCCCATTAGCACCCTGCCTGAGGCAAGTACGGTGTACAACTTAAATTGGGAGCTACATAAGCAATTTTGTTTTAGTATGTATGCAACAATTGTCTATAAATAAGTATTTAATACTAAATTTTAAGCGAAGATTTCCTTCTTCAAATTCTATAATTAACATTAAAAAATAAATACATATATTTTCGTGAGATGAGTACCGATAGTGAATAACTCGTTTCATTCGTCTTTTATTGCTTTGTTGACTCCCGTAGGTATTCATCAGTTGTCTGTGCGTCTCGGACCGGTTAAGTAGTTCCTTTTAATAAAAGTAACGCGCGATTTAAAAAATAGTGTCAACGAAAAATGAAAATTTTAATAGTTTTATTTGCTGTTGCAAGTTTGACATCCGGTATGATATTTTGTTTTTATTTTTAGCGTTCAAACACAAAAAAATGTTAGTAAAATGTTTTTGTATAGATTATTACATTTTTTTAATTTATGTACAAGTTCAATGATCTCAACTGACATCGATGTTCTGCGTAAAATGTTAATATAAAAATAAAATGGTTCTACCTGTTCGCAAGTTTTAAAATTGTATGTTGAGGAAATCGTAATAAAATATAATTATATTGTATTTAATATAAGATAAGTATATATATAATATATATATAGATATAGATATATAGATATAATATATATATAGATAAGTATATAAGATAAGTGTATATAATATAAGTTCTTATTATTTATAACATTCAAATATAAATTTTCCATAAATAGCTCGCAAACAAGTTTTGTTCTCGCTAAAGATCATAACGATATTCATAACGTCAAAGCATTTATCGTATGTATGCGTATGTTGTGACCTGAAATTAATTAATCGAAAATAGACAGTAGATGGCGTTAATTAAATAATTCGCGTTGCTGAATCGCGCTTGCAAGATCTTTTGAAGTAAAATGAACTAAGGAAAGAATTTTCTATTTTTATTCGTCATTTGATCCAACTATGACTACGATTGATGCCAACTAAACAGTGAGACTACTTTATCTTTAATATATTTAAGCATTTAAATTACAGAGTAAGTAAGTTAAGTTAAGTTAAGTTCTTACATTTAAGTAAGTCACACATATTGTTGAATTGTTCTAATGTTATAGCATCCATTTACACATCATAGATCTGCTAATTTGATGGACGGGAATATCGTGTAATTCAATTTAGTAGCACTCGTGACCCACGCACCCACAATATCACAAGGTTGACCCACAATAAAACTATTCTTATTCCTATCCCTTAAATAACATTATTTTTATGAATGAAAGGTGAAAAATAAATTTGGTGGTGAAAGGTATAAAAATGAAATTATAAGGCATCATTTTTTTGATTCCGTGCTAACAGGTCGAATGCGTTCAAATTTTGAACGTACCCACAATTATTTCACAAATTTTTAGGGAACTTGTTTCGAAAACAATAAATTTTTATTTAATAAAAAAATATGTTAACGTAATAGAAGTCCATTTAGCTATTGTTAACGTCTTAACAACATTATATAAATAAATAGAACATAGGTTTCAGCATCATATGATATGATTATGAATTCGCATTGTCGACTTTACTTAATAGCTAATTTAATATAAAAGACAAATTTCAATTAATTGTGTTACGGAATCGTATTTTCAAATATCTATAATACGCGTGTTCGCAGTGAAGACGCATCGCGTCGCATTAATTACTTCAAGTAAATGTTTAAAGTCATTCTTTTGAATTACATTATAAAATAATTAAAACATATTTTTTTGTTTCAGGTATTCAATACAATGGACTAAGGGGTAAGATTATTATTACTTTGAAAATGGTGTAAGAACCAATATACTCATGAGAACTGAGGTGAAAATGTGTGCTCATGGAAAGATTTCACGTACACACTAACGCACTTACGTTAAAAAAGCTTACACAGGAGACATCTGACGCTCGAAAGCTTACGCTGACGTTATCCGACCCTCGAACGTACTCGAAATTTCTTTAATACGAATATCGCGATCACGAACAAGACGGTCTAAACTAAGATTAATTAATGTACTTTTAATTGATTAAATTAATTTAAATTATATACAGTGTGTAAGAAAAGCCCTGTCTGACCTGTGAAATGGTTATTAGGTATCGTGAGTCGGTTTTATTTATGTAATCATTTTTAAACTATTACGCAAAAGAATTACCCCGAATAAAATGAATATTACATTTAATTAAATAACGAAATCAGATGGCAATACAGGCGTGACGCCCGCCCCGCCCCGCCGCGTCTCGCGAAAAGTAATAAAATATTCCAAGGTCGTGTTGGTTTAAGAATAAGGTTTCACATGACGTTCATTAATTTATTTTTATTATATTTTTTCTTTGTCTGGTTCTCTTATTAACTGTGTTGTTAATGTTGTCGTTTATGTTCTAGTAAGTCGTGGAAACTTGATTGTGTTATGAAAAAAAGTATTACTTATAAGTATAAAATTACTGTAAGTTTCCCTGAAAAACTTAATAAATAAAGAAAATAAATAAATTATGCGTTAGTGTCCAATTGGGTCAGACCGCTTACTGAGAGTGTGAGCTAGGTGATTTGTGGCTTTATTATTTTAGTCGTCAGACAATATCGCACAATATCGCTCACCGGTCACTACTGAGTAGTAAAGACACGGCCTTACACGTGCCAGGGGCGTTTCAAAGGCACTCAAAGGAGCCCCCTAACGACGTTGGTGTTGTCACATTCCAAAAAATTTGCTCGATGTTGGGGAATTAGGGCACTAAAAAGTGTATTTAAACCACAATAACATTTTTATAATAATGAATATTTATTTGATTTTTAATAATGTCTATAACACACCAATATGCCCCTTTCGGGTCGGACAGGGTTTTTATTACACACTGTACATGGTATTAACTTTATTCCTAAAAAATAATTATAAACTAATGAATAAAATGAAAATAACCTCGTTGGTCTGATAATTTGTATATGCCAATCATGAGGTACGGTGTTCGAGTCCTAGGTCGGGCTTAATATTTTCACTCCCGTGCATTCGCTTACGACCGCCATAGTCGAAATCAAATATAAGAACCTCATCGTAATTGATAGTTAATTTGAGTTTAAATCGTAATGATCCAAAAAATCAATAAATTTAAATTTTCTATGGAACAACATTCCACAAATTGATAAAATTCAATTGTCATTGCAATTGGCTGGACGAAAGCCTCCCCCAAAGAACGCCAACCATCCCGATCTTGGGCAGCCCGCATCCATCCCGTACCTGCCACCTTTCTCAAATCATCGGTCCACCTTGCTGCAGGGCGTCCTACACTACGTTTGGCTAAACGTGGTCTCCACTCTAACACGTGTCGGCTCCATCGGCCATCAATGCGTCTGGAGACATGACCAGCCCACTTCCACTTCAGCGTGCTAGCTCTATGCGCGATGTCAGTGACTTTTGTTCTCTGGCGAATGTCCTCATTACGCATTCTATCTGCCAGAGAAACCCCAAGCATCGCGTGTTCCATTGCTCGCTGAGCGACCTTAAACTTGTGGACCAGTCCTACGGTGAGTGTTCACGTTTCGGCACCGTAAGTCATTACAGGTAGGACGCACTGGTTAAAGACCCTGGTCTTAAAGGACTGAGGGATCAACGATTCAAAAATATGACGCAACCTCCCGAATGCCGCCCAGCCCAAACGTATTCTTCTTTTGGCCTCCTTCTCAAAGTTGTGCCGGCCCAGTTGTATAGTTTGGCCCAGATAGATATATTCGTGCACAACTTCGAGTGAAGAGCCATTTACGACCACCGGTCTCGGGGATATATGATAGTTGACCATAATTTTGGTCTTTTCTATGTTCAATCCGAGACCTACTTGTCTTGAAGAATGACTCAGGCTGTTTAGCATCTCTTACAAATCTTGCAGAGTCTCCGCCATGATGACAATGTCGTAGGAAAATCGCAGATGTGCAATGTGTTGGCCATTCATATTAATACTCCGTTCCAATCGAGCGTCTTGAAGACGTCCTCCAATGCATTGGTAAAAAGTTTCGGAGAGATTACATCCCGCGATGCAATTGGATTGGTCTTGTGCTCTGATCTTGTACTTGGACGGTCATGGTTGCGGCTTTGTACAAACACTTCAACACCTGGACATACCGACAGTCAATTAGGCATTTCTGCATGGATTCCAGAACAGCCCAGATCTCGATGGTATCGAAGGCTTTTTCATAGTCCACATACGCTAGCGGGAGGCTTTCGTCCAGAAGTGGACGGCAAAAAATTGGCAAAAAAATCCACGAGAAATCCGTACAAGGACCATTCGAAATTTGTCGAACCCGGTTTGTCAAATTCCTTGTAGTTAGTATATCTATCTTAAGGTTAGCCACAGCCGAGACATATCGTCACGGTGCGACTGTTTCACCAGTTCAAGGTCACTTAAGAAGCTATGAAAATATTAAAACTTGTGCTCCACGATGATGATGTCATATAGACTTCGTAGTTTATATTGCTTGTGGCAGTTAGAAAATGAGATTCGAAGACCTGGCTTAGTGACGAGCTTTAAAAGAGATCATTGTCTAGCAGTAGACAGACAAATAATGAAGATAATACAAATCGAGAACGTGCGTATCTTTGCGTTCTTTTTATTCAAAAAATAATGTATAAAAGATTATGCTAATGAGCACTAATTGTACTATTGTGATTAATTAGCCGTTAACTAACATTTAAAAAAAAAAACAAATTTAGAAAGCCAATAATCTACTCCGGAACCAATACAGTTGGATTTACGTTAAATGATGCGTGGAGGAAAAATATTGATAACTTGATGTGGCGTGACATCGTAACATATTCGTATATACATAATAATTATGTCCATCAGATAAGATTATCAGGTCTTTAAGTCACTTAATATCTACAATCATGTTTTTTAAAATTACGAATAGCTTCTTTTAAGCTATCGAAAATTATAGATTTATAATTTTCTTTAGATTACTTTTTACCAATTGTCTGATAAGTTTTTATATGTTAAACTTTACTTTGGTTTATTTAAGATTGTTTATTAACTTTAGATAATAAATAAATGGAAAGCAAATATCGCCATTGTTGTAATGATAAGACTATATGGATGTAAAAAATGTGAGGAGAAGTGGAATATAATTCAATCAATAAAAATATTATTACAAATAATCTAGTGGGTATTTAGACATCATTTGAAACCAACTCACTCCAAATGAGCGATCCCTGCAGTAGAAATAGCGGTCATGCTATGAGTCTTGTACTAGTAAAGGTTTCAGCAGTAGGATAAGGCAAAAACAATCTTATGCAATTACTCAATGTCTTCCTGGTCAGCTTTAGCCACCGCAGATATCTGTGCAATAGATATAATAGTGTTTCAGCGCAAGCAAAGGTACACAGTTACACACACTATTCACTTATTCATAATTCGATAGGATACCAATCCGACAGGACCGAAAAGAATACACGTATAATACCAACGATCTCAAGTTCATTCCGAGACACGAGAGCTTAACTGCTAACTTCCAAGCTCCAATTATAGATCTGAGGATTTCTTGGTTAAAACCCCAAAATTTGTTTATTAGAACTGAAATTTGAACCCCGACAGCACGCAGTGAAAAGTTTCTAAATACCCGCCTTTCTGTGGGGTAATATTTATTCTCGTTGGCAAATTGAACAATGCTTCAAGAAAAAATTCAAAAACCACCATATATTTGTATACATAATCTTCTTAATATTAGCTTCATTTTATATTTATATATATTAAATTTAATAATATTTTTGAGTTTTCTACCACGATGTCTTTCTATTGCAGTAAAATTTGGCTGGACTGATGCGCTTGCTGACAAGGAGTACTTCTATAAAATACCCCGCACCATCACGCAGGCGGAGAATGAAGGATGGCGCAGAACAGAACGTCCTCCTGGACCTATGGAGGAGCTACGTCTTTATTGCTCATCAGGACGAACTCTGTGTCCCTTATATGACCCTACTGGATTTGTTGCTGGTATACAATTAGCCGTACGTATTATTTTAATATTGTTATACTTATTGACGTTCGTGTCCACAATAATAGACAAAATCATAATCCCATTAAACGGTGTCTTGGGATAGAACGGAGATCTGGAAAAGCTTAAAATTATTGTATAAATGGTGACGATGAGCTCCTGCTGCTAAGTGGGTCCCTTCACACATAGACACTGTCTTTGAAAACCACTCCTTATTCGGCGATGCGCCACCGAAGGCTCAAAACCTCTGATGATTTTTTATCCCTTGTGCTCATAAATACTCTGACTCACTCCAACTGGAACACAGCAATACAAAGTATTGATGTTTAATGATAGATTAAAGAGTATGTAAATCGTATACTCGAACAATACTATATATTCTTTTGAGATTAAGATATATTCGTAAATCGTCTCTACGAAAGCTTGAAATTATACTGCACGGCATTAAACGATATATAATCTTAGGGTTTCGTACATGGTCTACACAATGTTAAGAGCTGGTGAGCTGTTACGATTCTCATGTTTCAAAGAGATAATATTAATATTCAGTTCAATACAATTCAATTTGATCTATTATAATTAAGACCCGCTTTAGTAAAAAAGGACGTAGGTACTAAATCATTTGTGCGTCTAGAAAATGCTTAAGTCGATGTCTAGTATTAATAAATCTTGTACAAAAAATACATCGACAAACGTTAAAGAACTTTATCTCGTAAAATTTAAAAGTAAAAAAAATAAATATATTATTATTATATAATATATATAAAAATTATATTATTATTATATAATATATGTAACTTTTTTTTCGATTTTAATCTTTTTAAAATGACGATGAAATAAAAATATTTCTACAAGACAAAAAAATTAGTTATGCGGTATGTTACGGTCGAATTTTGTTTTAATCTATTTCCACTTTTAGATATCGAAATTTTAAAAACATTGAAGATTATGTAATTTTATAATTATTATACATGTTCAACATATAGGTTGGTAACATAAAAGTGCTAATTAAAAAGAGATATATTAAAGATTAGTGATCATGTATTTTTTCGTATTATAATAAAATCCCCGATAAGATCGCGTTGTAAAGCGATTACATATGTTGACATTGATTTTAAATTTTTTTATAGTAATATTACTGAATTAATTTTAACTGAATATATTGATATAATAATATTGAGCAGCTGTGCCTACGTATGAAATTTTACATAATTTTTCGACAACTTACAGTAGCTCTAAACTTATAATAAGCATTCAAAATGCATTTTTTTTTAAATAAAATAAATAATTTGTTCATATACTGTAAAATTCTCAAAATACTTAGAGTATTTTGTCTTTCTATGACCACACGCTGAAGACGTGTCTCCCAACTCTTGGACCTTCAATCTTCTCGATAAATTAAAAAACTAATAAAAGTAAAATGTCATGGTAATAAAATCGCATAGATCGCAAAAATATTTATCATACTTTAATCTTAACAACAATCAGAAATTTTCTTTTTTAAAGATCTACTCATGCTATTTTCCCCATTGTCGTTTTCAGTTTGATGCCCTGTGTATTTATTTTGAGCATGTCTCTAATGAATTTACTAATAACTCTGACTACCCTTATTTAATAAAGGGTGACTAATATATCGACAGCAAAATGGGAATGCGTTGGCTCTGTTATGAATATGCTTCATTTTGATTTAAATAATGATTTGGTTTTTTCTCTTAACAGATTTTTAAATTTTAATGATTTTAATCAATATAATTGTCCCTAATGTCAATAATAGCTATCTAGACTTAATAATCGGAAACAAGTTCTGCTCAGTTTCTCGATGTTCTAAGCCTTGGTTCCAGAAGATAGTCATCATCCTGCAATAGAAGCTCGAATGTCTTTGGAACACAAGGAAATCCTACGGTGCTTACCTCAAAAAGTACGATCATTTCGCGCTGCAGATTACGATATTATCAACAATAAGTTAAGCGATATTGATTGGTTTATTCTACTTAATGATTTAGATATAGAGGCGGCAGTCAATGTTTTCTATAATACGATCAATTGTATCATCCGTGACCACGTTCCTGAAAAATTAAATGTTAATGATTTACGATATCCCTGCTGGTATTCAAAATCTCCTATTAAAATAGTTAAGGAGAAACTCAAATTTTACAAAAAATGGAAAACCTATGGTAGAATTAGTGATTATAACACGTTTAGTATTTTAAGAAAAAGACAGAAATTAATTCAACTTCAGTGCTATGATTATTTTATAATTGATTCTGAAAATAGAATTTTACGCCATAGTAAACTTTTTTGGACCTTTGTGAAATCTAAAAAATCGTCCAATGAATTTCTAGATACAATGTTTCTAGTAAATCGGCATCTGGTGGGGAACAGATCGGTTCTTTGTTTGATGATTATGTCAAATCTGCATTTCAGATACAAATTCAGACTAATCTGGTATTAAGCTGCCCTAAGTCAACTTCTGATTCAATATTTATTTCTTCCATTGAAATTAATCCCCAAATCGTACAAATATATCTTAAAAAATTGGATGTTAGGAAAGGCGCTGTCCCTGATTATATACCCCGTTATTTTCTTAAGATGTGTAATGACACACTTGCTTTGCCGATTTCTCTACTCTTTTTAAAATCTCTACACTTAGGTGTAATGCCTAGTATATGGAAATGGTGTTTTATTACTCCTATCTATAAATCAGGTAATAAACACAATATAGAAAATTATAGACCTATATCTAAGTTGTGCACTTTGGCCAAATTATTTGAAAAACTTATTTATGATCAAATCTTTCCCCTCTTAAGATCTATCTTAAATGAGAAACAACATGGTTTCATCAATAAAAGTCGACGGAGACTAATCTTATCCAATTTGTTCATCACTTAACATCTGCTATGGAACATGGCTCTCAGGTGGACGTTGCGTATACCGATTACTCAAAGGCATTCGACAAAATACCGCACGTCCTTCTTATTCGTAAACTTGGAGAAGTCGGTATACACGGTGATCTACTACGTTGGTTAGAGTCTTAACTGCGTGAACGTAGCCAAGCTGTTACAATTAAGGGTTTCTGCTCATCCTTTGTTCCTGTTACATCAGGAGTGCCTCAAGGCTCTCACCTTGGACCCTTCCTGTTTAATTTGTTTACCAATAATATTTGTGATATTTTCAAACATTATTTTAAATTCAATTGTTATTTTTTATAAATTGTAATTGTTATTTTTTATTATTATTATTTTAGTTGCTACTATCCTAACACTCTGCTATGAATTGATTTCGATTGACTTAATTGTGAAGACTTTTTTTTTTGTAATGTGATAATTTTTTTTGTGTATTATATTACTGTTTGTCTTCCTTAATAAAAAAAATAAATACTTATTTATTTAATAGCAAATTCCATTTTATTTGGACTTTCTTTGACTACAAAGACTCGCTTATATCATTTTTTATTCACAATACCTAAGGTCAAAACCATTGCTATGATAAGATTACGTATTCTTATTCGGCACGAAAGAGCAATTTGTTGCTTTCATCATCGGTCACAATGCAATCGTTTATCTAATTTATTTGAATCAACGAGACGTTAGGGCCGGAGGCCGATTGCTCATCATTCATAGGACTCGTAATTTATATTATTTCTAGTAACTTCTTCAAATATATATATTTTTTATATTTAACCGTTCTAATATCTTCATGTGAACTGATATTGCTCTTTTAGTTGATTGATTTTGGTAATTTGATGCCTGCATGTTTCTATTTCCAGGCAGCATCACAATCATTTTTTTGTTTAGTTTTCTTCCATTTTGTGTGCCTATTTCTATTATGATATGATATGATAAGGCTATCCGTATATGGGTCACCATTGTAAGATAACCCAAAATATCTTAAGTAGTCACCGCTTTTTAGTCTGTATTTCCCAAACTGTAGTTCCCTTGAACTCAAAATAAACTAAACTGATATATTTATGTAAAGTAGTTAACTAGAAACTAAGATATATAATTATAAAAGTATATCTAATTTAAGGAAGTTAAGAGTATTTACATTTTTAAATGGTTTTTTTACTGTTACATTAATAAATATAAAATAAAATGTTTGTAGAACTGTACATAAATAAAAGTACCAAATTATTTCTTTGCTTTTAATACGATTTGGTGTATGAGGTGCTAACTCGCATTATAAAATCAGATAAGCATTTGGCAGCACACTTGAAAAATACCGTGGAATATTAAAGATGAAAGCATATAGTTGTAATCCTTGAGTTCCTTACGGTATATAAATGTAATGGATTCTCTCAACATAGTGGTTGAGTGTAAAGTGGGTAGGTACCACCCACTTATCTATTCTACCGACAAATAGTAATACTGAGTATTGATTTGATATAACTGAATAAATTATTATTATTATTACTTGAACAGTTTCCGGTAGACGAGCTGGTGTCATCGTCGTTTAGACCTGAACAGAGGTTCGTTAAATGGAACCCCCCAGCATCAGAAAGTGAACCTGCCAGAGAATATTGGGCAATTACACAGTATTTGGTTTCAGAAGGTAAGATTCATTCATTATCTTATATAATATATTATTATATTTTATCTATTGTCCTTTCTTGTAAAGTTCTTTGTTCAAATTAATGCTTTAGCAATATGAAGATCTTTCTTTGCCCTGATATTACTTACCCATTTACAGTAGATAAGTAATCAAGTGAAGTATTGTCTAAATATAACTTTAATTTATTTCCAGAGTCACTTAAAGCTGGTGCCGGCCCACAAGTGGAAAATGGTGCGACTTTACAAGATGGCGGCGTATGGGTCAACGACCTCGACGGTCAACTCATGCGCATTCCTAGCACCGAGGCGGAGCTCAACACTACCCTTTTCAAAAAACAGAACTGTATACCAAACATGGGTACATAATATTAGTATTTTTAATGTTGTATTCATATTTTGAGCTTTCTATCATCTGGCTTAAGAGGAGTGCAGATTTCGTCGTAATCTTCTCAATGTATTATTATAAGAACTTCGATATGAATGAGCAAAATTGGACGAAGACAAAAGGGGACATCAGGTCATGTAGGACTTTATCCCAGTCGCATTAAGTCTTCTCCCTATTGATTCTTACTTACCGAGCTTAGCAATACTACACCTTAAACTATAATTAAAAGTCGATTTATTGGCATAGTGCTTACAATGTGTCATAACTAAATGATTTTTTACATACATAAATAAGGTACATATCTTTCGAACATGTACGTATTATGTTAATATGATATGGCTTACAATTATTATCTTCGTTTTACGTGTATTCATTATTATCAATAAGGAAAAAACAAAATCAATAATTTGTTTTGGAATATGACTCGTGCTGTCCTTATCCTCAAAGCGCCATTTAACAACAAGTATAAATTTTACCAAATTAATTTTGAAACATCATCAGAGCTTCGCTATAAAATATGTTATATACTACAAAATATTAAAATTACAGGAACACATTACCACTACAACATGACACGGGAAAAATCATGCGACAACCTCTTGCCTTGGTTCGCCCTCACAAATAAGGGCTATTTAGTTGGTGTTGGTTTCCAGATCATCGGCAAGCTGACCAAACCACCCAATGGCAGGGATTGGTTCGAAGTATATAACAGCAGAGAGATTGCCGAGGTAAATAAACTATACTTTTAGTTTATTACGTGGGCAGTAGTAAATCTATTTTTTTATTTATACAGGAACACCGCCATACCAAGTATTGTTGATTAGTGGTTTGATAAATCTACCCAGACAGACTTGAACAATTTCCCTACCACAAAATCAATTTATAATAAAATAAAGGCTGACATAACATCTTAGATGCCCAGGTTGGCGGCGTATTTTCGATGTAAAGGGTAGTTAACATTTCTTATGGTGCCAATTTATATCGGTGGTGGTAATGGTAACCACTGAGTACTGACCAACAAATGACCCACATGCCCGTCTGCCTACCTCAGAAGTTTAGACAAAAGTATGGAAGTTTGTCTTTGACTTTTGTCAAACACTACAAAATAAATTATACCTACGTAATATTTACTTAGATAAATGTAATTGTTCAACCCGGACGAAGCCAAGGCAGACCGCTAGTTGTCATATAAAATTATTATCACAATCATTGCTATAGATACACAAATAATTAGCTTTAGATATGAAGTTATAAATAAATTCATTAATCCATTCCAGTATGAAGTTTGAAGCTGATATTATTTAACATTTTAATTTTTTAGATTTATTCATGTAGGATAATATATATTATTGAAGAAAATCAATAAATAAACAAAAAAAACAAAAACATTTAATTGGTTTTGTTAATAAAATAAATTTATTTATTATTGTAATAATATTTAGCTAAGTACATAGTAAACGCGTTACGTACACACGAGGGAGTAGAAAGCGGGGAGGCAGAGAGTGGGCACGACAACATATGTGAGTGAACTGAAGTCACGTCACGTCTTACCCCCTGGGCGCACCTAGATGTTTCACATCAAAGTTTTACATGATTTAATATACTGACGTTTATTCATAAACATAAATCATAATTATTTTTTGTTATCTATTTAATATAAGCTTTAATAGAATATTTTAAGTAATATTAATCGATAATAAATTTGATGTGATATATGATGACACAATACCGATGAAAATATACTCATTATCAAAGTCGTTAGGTAAATTAAATAATGACAACAAAAATTATCAACAAATTACTATCATTATATTGATATTATGTAAATGGCACTATAATTTTAAATAAATAATATGATTCACTTTTGTCCCAAGGCTTCATAACTATAACAATATGATAATTGTGATAAATCTGAATAATTTTAATTATTTATTTAATTTGATAAAAATACGAGTAATTTAATAAAAATAAACTTAAGTAATAAGTGAGAATTGTTAATGTAATAAGAGTATTTTTAACATACCATATTTTATATTTACTTATCTATACTAATATATAAAGCTGAAGAGTTTGGTTGTTTGATCCGGGTAATCTCAGGAACTACTGGTTCGAATTTAAAAAATATTTTTGCGTTGGATAGTCCTTTTATCGAGGAAGGCTCTAGGCTTATTTTTATTTATTATATTTTTTTAATTATACGCGTGTGAAACCGCGGGACACAGCTAGTATTATATATTTGCACTTAGTAGCTACATATTATAATAATAATAAGTAAATTTAAATTAATAATTTAAGTCAAATTTCAATATTTTACAAATGAGTTATTATAGAATAGCACTGATGTGTTGATACCCATGGATTGATACTGATGGGTATCAATCCATGTTTAAATAATATTTAAAATAATGATTATTTTTACTTTTTTATGTGTCTAAATTTCATTCTGTGCTTTCTTATGTGTATGGACATATTCTATATACTGGAAGGGATAGTTATATGAACATACATATTCATTGTCTGGCTAACTTTTGCTCGTGAATCTTGACCTGGCCGTTTTGACCCTAGAAGTCATATTAACACTAGTAAGATAGTATAGTAGTAAAAATATTTTCCTAGTTCGGAAAATCATTAGATACTTACATAGCTTTACAGGAGCCAATTCGAATCATTTTTAAAATCCCACATATAGTTTCAGTGTCATAGGTAGACAGAATATTGCGCTCCCAATACTTATTTTATAGTAAAAGAAACAATACAATTAATTTGACAGTGTCATAACAATCATAAAAATAATTCTTATGTAGGAAAGCCGAAGGAAAATAATACAACACGAGTTTGTTCCATGCTATAAATCTCAATAAGTGCAAGTTTATCTTAGTTTTGTGGCGTAATGTTATAATTCTTTTTCTTGTGCCTGCCTGGCCATCCCTTAGCTACGATGCGATACGTTTACATTTGGAAACTTTATGATACCAATTACACCGAGATGGCCCAGTGGTAAGAACGCGTGAATCTTAACCGATGATCGTGAGTTCAAACCCGGGCGAGCACCACTTCATGTACTTAATTTGGGATTATAATTCATCTCGTGCTTAACGGCGAAGGAAAACATCGTGAGGAAACCTGCATGTGTCAAATTTCACTGAAGTTCTGTCACATGTTTATTCCACCAACCCGTATTGGAGCAGCGTGGTGGAATAAGCTCCAAACCTTCTCCAAACTCTCAAAAAGAGGCGAAGAGGCCTTAGCCTAGCAGTGGGACATTCACAAGCTGTTACTGTACTGTATGATACCAATATAAAGTGTTTTATTAATTACAATAAATATCTGCAAGTTCAACCTACTTTTTTATTTCAGATGACAATTCCTTTTGCGCCGGAATGTCTTTACAAATTGACGGAGACCTACCCCGTTTTATCTCTCCACATTTACTACATCGACAACCCCTGGACTATAAAATGCCGGTAAGCTTTTAGTAATAAAGAAAATGCTAAGACTGAATTTACAACATTAATATTCAACATAGGTATACCTACATATGTTAAATATGTACATACATTTAAGCGTGTACATAGCTGTAGTTACTATACAGCTCTGGTTTTATTTAAATATATTTATAAAGGGTAGACAGATTGGCAAATGAGCCACCGTAAGTGATCACACCTTTGACATTGTCACTGTAAGAAATATTAGCCATCTCTTACATCATCAATGCGCTACCAAGTCTGTAGATGCGGTAATCCTTAGTGAAATGCATTGATGTTCCTTAATATTTTTGTCATATATTTTTGGTACCATCTTAGAAATAATAATAAATATAATACATTAAATCATTAATTACTAATCCATTCAAATTTAAGAAGAAAAAAAATATAAATACGAATTTGTAATTTTTCTGATGTAATAGTGATTGTAATAGTCCTGATTACATTCTGTTTGTGTACCTAAATAAATAAATCAATAAATAAATAGATGTGGAGTCGATTTTAGCTTCTTAATTCCTTACAAGTTCAAAAGTTTCGTTTCGACTAACCATTTAACAGTCCTTAAAATTTATAGTGATGGGGATTCAGCCAAGCCCGCTGGAGTTGTCAATCGGCTGCTTCTGAATGGAGAGCGGTATATGTCTGTTCTGTGGGACATGACGAAGAAGGCGTTTACAGGATAAAATCATAAAGAAATTCAAAGGAGCAAATCAAAGCAGTTTTCAAAATTTTTATTCTTCTTTGTATTAAAAAATGTTTTAAAAGTCTTCTGTAAATAATATTGCAGTTTGGAATATTTCATTCATCAATAAATGAAAAATTTGAGATACATTTTGTTTTATTATTATACTCTGATATACGAGTGAATTATTTTGTCACATAATATGTAATAAATATATAATTCATAAATATTGCGTGAGAGCGAGTGCCGTGTGAAAATTTTGACACTGCTGAGGTCCCACAACAGGGTACCCGCTTTCATCACGAGCGTTCGGGGGTTCGTACCAGCATCGTTCGTACAAGCTGGACTAGCGTGCTGGGCAGCATATTGAAGTTTATATTCACATGTTAACAAAGATACTTAATTGCATTGCAACAAACTTCAACCATCTTTGAAAACTCTCAGACATGTTTCGTGACGAGGTTTACATGAACAGTTAATGGAAAGGCCATGGAAAATTTTATAAAAAAACTTCTGTGGAATTAAGCCGTCTAGCTCTGTTTACTAATAATTATAAGCTTATTTAAATTATAATGTTAATATTCCATAACTATACTTTAAAATTAGTTGAACCCGAAAAAAAGTATAAAAGATAGCTGAACAAAGATTTTTGAAACTGAACGAATTCAATGCAGGCGAAGCCGCTTGTAAACATATAGATTGTTATATATGATTTTTTTTTTAATTTTATACAATTGTTAATAATGTGAAATTATATTCGACACTAATTTTATTTTACTTTACAATATTAAATAAATATACTCATCGGAAATAACATGTTGTCAGATAGAATCACAGTAACAATCAGATAGTACCGATACTTTATCTATCGTAATTAGCAAGCAGGATTAGTAAAAAGTATATATAGAAAAGATTTTTGCCCTCATTACAACCAGTGCAGTGCCAATCTAAGTCATGAAAGGGTTACTGCTATTCCTTGGGCTCGCCGTCGCATGCGGTAAATTTTTAATAGAATATTGTATTAATATATTATCTACAAATTATTAAATATTAATAAACTTCTTGTATTTTCCAGTGTCAGCGCATGATGTAGGCTTTAGAGGTGAGTTCTTTTATTTCTAATAATCTATTTCAAAAGAGGAAGTTTTTGATTTTTCCTCCTTCACTTATGTTTGGTTGTTTTTATTCTTTTTTTTTCAGATTTTACCTAAGCGATTGTTACGATTATTTTATAGACATATTTAAAGTATTTTTTCTTATTCAAAATAATAATATTAGATTCGGTACAGACTCATTTATGTATTTCATATTTTTGTTTATGAAATAATGAAGACGGTTCATTTTTAATATATATATATATGCAGTAGGTATTTTTAGTTAAGACTCAAAATTAACAGCGTGCTTCATTAACTTTTGCAGTGAAGTTCAACGTTGGTTTCAACCTTGGCAATGATTTCTTTTTCGACGTGCCCCGCACCATGGCTGCGGCCGTCATCCAACGCTGGACGCTCACGCAGCGCGCTTCTGGCGCTCGGGCATCCCTTGCGCTCTACTGCCACTCCGATCTCATTTTCTGCGCATACTATGATGACAACGGCTTTGTAGCTGGATTACAAGTAGCTGTTAGTAAAATTATTTTACTTTTAAATTGTGACTCATAGTTTCACTTTTCTTTTAAAACTTACTATTAAAGTATCAATGACAAATTTACTCATTAAAAAAAAAGGTACAGCTAGTTAATGAATGGAAGGAAATAACATAATGAATCTTGCCCTACGGTAGCTACGCTATTAATACATGCACATTAACATTTTCTTTTCTAGCTTTGAGTTAATTAGCACTCTTAGCTATAAATGTGTTGTAAATGTGCTGATAACAACAATTAAGCCCAGGATTACAATCTGTAGATGTACTGCTACAAATCTATCGACTAATCTTACCTGATTACTGAAATGATTGATGATATTTAAACAAATAAAAATAACATCCATTCGTCTGTTCCAATAACTTATTTTCATTATTTTTTTTAGATACCTCAAGAGAAATTCACAGACGGAATTTATGACTGGGAAACCCAAGGTTTCGTGGAATGGGTACCTGCAGTTGCTACTGGAGAACTTAGGAAATTCTGGGCTATCTCACAATTTTTCGTATCAGAAGGTTAGTTTTATTACACGTATATAATCCTACTTGCCCAATATTTGTAACTTAACGGTACGTGATGATAAACTAACAAGAAGTTAACTACTCACTCCTGCAATTACAGAGTACCTTCAACTGAGCGCTGCTGATCGTCTTGCATTGTACGATTCCAGTAAACTTTTGCAACAAGATGCCGTCTGGTTGACCGGCTTCCACGGAAGTTTGGATAAAGTATCTAGCAAGACCAGAGACATTGAGAACAGCATCTATACCAAGCAGGCTTGCATTCCTTGGATGGGTATGAAATAAATCTTGCATATTAATTTTCTAGAGTTAGACTTCGACCACGATTAAGTACCTAGACTTGATTATCAAATACTGTAAGACGCCATTGTCAAGCCATTTTATCCAAATTCTTTAACATCACTGACACAAACTGAATATATGCTTTATGTTTTAGGTCGTCACTACTATTACAATATGTCTGAATCGACCCCCTGCCAGGCTGATACTTTGTACCCCTGGTTCCCTCTCGTCCACTCCGGCGATTTGATTGGAACCGGCTTCATCGTTTTCGGAAAACTACCTATCGAGCCAAATGCGCGTGACTGGTTTGAAAGACCACCTAGGCTAGCTGTCCAGGTAAATCATTTTCTCTTTTAACACATTCTTCATTATTTCAAGAATTTAGGAAAGGATAATGTTCTCTCAAAACGATTAGCCGATACATAAATATATTTAATATAAAATTATTCTTATTGTTCTAATTAACTCATATTTAATTGGAAAACATACTATTTTAACCAAAAAGTTTACTAATATAGATAAACTTAACACATCTTTATCATAATTTATGGCAATTAGCTGGGAAAAATATAAATGTATTTTTAGTAGTAGTAACTCCAAGATCAGGTATCACTTTTTATGGGACTTTATCCCGTTTATTTATTTTTTACAAGTTTAACTATATGGCCATTGCTATAAAATAATTAAATTTCCTAGCCTAAATTAAAAAATATATAACTTTTCAGCTTATTGTTCCCGATGGACCTAAATGTCTTTATGAATTGGCTGATAACCCTGGATTGGTTACCATGCACATTTACTACATCGACAAACCCTGGAGTTTGGGTTGCCTGTTCCAGTAATTGCGACAATACGATAGAACAGATGAAATTCTCTTATTAATTTATCTACTTACACCTAAACTTTTTTTAGTTTAGTTGAAAATGTACAAAATATACCTTATAAGACTTGGATAGTGTTATCCTACTTGCGTTTTAAAATATAAAACTATTTAAACTACTTTTTCTTTTTATTTACCAGAGATTTCGTCACAATTCTGTACCTTAGTTATAAAAGTTACTTAGCGGGTGATTAGTTAATCAATCAAATCTTCTAGTTTCGGATGTCAAATCAATAATGACAAGATAAAGCAAAACCAATTCATGGACTTACTTAAAAACGTTACTCAGCGACTGTTAAGTTCAGTGGTTTCCAACCATAGCCGGCGCAAGGCGTGGGCAACGTGGGCAACCGCAACCGGCCACGGCCTCGCGATCCGGGGAGCTTCGCGGTCCGGGGGCCTCGCGCCTCGGAGGCTTATGCATTACTTAAAAGCCATGAACGCGAGGAAAAATTGGACTCGTCATGAATCGAAATATATTTTTATTCGGAGTAGGAAGAGCGCCTCGCAAGGCAGGCGTACAACTATGTTTCAGGAAAAAAATAAAATAAGGTCAACCACACTTCCCTTCATATGGTGGAAACGAGTAAAAGCGATAGCCTCGCAAAATGTATCTCGCCTACATACATTCGGTCTTGCGCCGCCACTGTTCCCAACAACAACAAAATGGTCAACAAACTAAAATATGGTCCGCGAAAATTCAAAATTCATGTAAATGACCCGCCGCTGTGGTAGCGAGGTGAGGTGTCCGGGAGGAGGGTAGGTGATGATATGCATATAGCTTGGAACAAAAATATCACCCCAAGTTTTTTTTCTTTATTGTATAGGTAGGCGGACGAGCATATGGACCACCTAATGGTAAGTGGTCACCAACGCCCATAGACAATGGCATTGTAAGAAATGTTAACCATCGCTTACATCGCCAAAGCGCCACCAACCGTGGGACCTAAGATGTTATGACCCTTGTGCCTGTAATTACACTGGCTCACTCACCCTTCAAACCGGAACACAACAATACTAAGTACTGCTGTTTTGCGGTAGAATATCTGATGAGTGGGTGGTACCTACCCAGACGAGCTTGCACAACGCTCTACCACCGAGTTTAAGAAATTGTACAGAAGATGCAAATTATTATTATTAATGCATTCAAAATTATCTACAAACAATGATATATCTCCACTGTTAATTAATGTTACTTTTAACCTTGTGGTCCATGCTAATAATGAGGAAATCAAAGTGGTCCCTGGTTAAGAAAAGGTTGGGAACCTCTGGTTTAGTTAAACACTGATTTCTCTCTTCTCTCTTCCTGTCATTGTTATTGATTTCACATTCGAAAGAAGAAGATATAATCTTAATAACAATCAATGCTTAAGTGCATTTTGAAATTAATGAATTATAATAATAATATAATTATCTGGGGTTATAAAACTTTTTAATTGGTCAAAATTGCAGTTATAAATACTCAATGTGTAATAATCAATTCTTTACAAAGTAGAAGTTTCGAGATCCGTTAAATAAAATTAAAAATATGTTTTAACCATTTTATTTTAGCAGCAATAAACATAAATTAATATTCTCAACTTTCTCCCATTGGAGTTCTAAATGAACGTTTTTTAATCTTCTGTTGTCTGCGTTTAAGATGTCTCTGGATGCGACCTGTGCCTTTCTTCTTTAATTCTTCATACTGCTTAACAAGGGTCTCGACGCGTAACTCAGCTATAAAAAAAATATTTATATTATAAATAATTTAAAACAAGGCTTTGTGCAAGCTTGTCTGGGTAGGTATCACCCACTCATCAGATATTCTACCAAAAAAACAGCAGTGCTTTATTTTGTTGTGTAGATGTTAACCATATATTGCCAATGCGCCATCAACCTTGGGAGCTAAGATGTTATGTTCCTTGTGCCTGTAATTACACTGGCTCACTCATCCATGAAACCGGAACACAACAATACCAAGTACTGCTGTTTTGCAGTAGAATATCTGATGAGTGGATGGTACCTACCCAGACGAGCTTGCATCAGAGCTCTACCACCAAGTAAATTTCATTGTTTTTATTTCTATTTGAACTACCAAACCTATAAATAAAGTGTAAACATTGAGCTATGTCAATTAAATTCGCTTTAATTTACAATTTTAATATTACCGACATTACTCATGAATAGAAATTTCGAATATATTAATGAACCAAACCAAATAACAAAGACATATTTCTACAGCCGCTTGATTGTCCTGCTTACACACAGCAACAGAGCTATGAAACAAAATCTTTTTGTTCTTCACAATGGCAGTTCATTGGCCAGAGAAATGCAGATTGCTTTTTACTAAAAAACACTCACAAAAATGAAGTCACTGGCAAAAATTGCTGTATGGAATTTTGTATGATTTTTTAGTTTTCTATAAAAATATATCTTACATTTATTTTTGAAGTGCGGGTGCTTTCCTGTTCTGAAATCTGACTCAACTTCATCCTTTTGTTTTTGCAATACATCTCTCTCTTTTTTCTTCTTTTTGCTGTCTTTGTGTTGGTCATTCAAACGCTGCATTAGCCTTCGCAGACTCTGTTCTTTTTCAGGATCCGTTGTTTTCTTTAATTCTGCTCTTATAGCTTTGATATCATTTATACGAATGTTGGAGAGAAACCCATAGTTTTCAGAAAACTCCTTCTTATCAAAAGTGCCACATAAGGGATCAAATCTGTAAAAAGTTAAGTAATTTGCAATGGTATCAATTATATAGATTTTATACATAGCATTACTATTATAACTTAAATAAAAATATGCCTTTAAAAAGTGTTTAAGTTTTAAAAGGTAAGACATAACCTACTATATGCTATTTAAGTGCACAGCATGCAAATATTAACCTTGGGTCCCGAATTTCTTTTTTCTTAACAGCAACAACCTCTTGTAACATAGGCACTGGCCTCTTCGAGCTCATCTCTCTCGGCCGGTTTTTATTTTCTCTCTTAAAGACTTTTGGTGCATTGGGAACTTTTTTATTTTCTCCAAATATAGCTTGTTTATATACTTTAGACCCAACTTTCTCTTTTAGTTTCTGTAGAGCTTCAAAGGATAGTGAAGACAATTCTTTTTTTATAGCTATCTGAAATGTGTAACTTTGTATAGTAACGTAACGCATTTTATAAGTCTTTACAAACATGCATTCATAGAACTTTGGCTATTACTTACACGCTCATCATCTTGTTCCTCATCAGAATTATTAATACATTCATCGTTGTCATCCATACTTTTTATAATTTCAAACTACTACCTGTCTAGGACTTATTACTTTAAAAAAAGGATTACGATATTTATTAACGTGAATTCAACCTACAACGTATCGAAAAATAAAAACGCATATTATATCGTGATTGTATACACTTGGATAACCTATTCCTAAAAATGACAACAATGAACAAAAAATTTTAATGTCAATGTCAGTTTTCCTCACGGTCGTATACACAGGTCATGCAACTTCAGTATGGGGTACGTTGACATAATGACGCTGTTAAGTTCAATTTACGGCCGCCAGGGGTATGACAATTCGCGTAAGAATTATCCCGAACATTTTTTCAAATCCAAACAAAACAGTTAAATAACAAAACAAAAATAACAAAAAATCCGCAAATCGCAACAAAATGATATAACAATTATTAAATAACACAATACTTGGGAGAGAAAAATATCAGCTTCGATAGTAGCGACGTAGTACCTCAAGCGGATGGTATTGTGAATTAGCAGTTGTAACACATTTGCACCTCATCTCTTACCACTGAAATTGGACTCAGTTGCAAGACCTGTGTATACGACCGTGGTTTTCCTTTAATTTTGATTTAATATAAAGGCAACAATCAAAATGTATAATGTATTATAGTTTTGACCACGGTCACACAGGTATACACAGGTCTTGCAACAACAGCAGTGGGAATACGTCAACTTAATGACGCTGTTCAGTTCAATTTACGGCCGCCAGCGGCTAGAGGCATGACGACAGGTTCGTGCTCGATACAAATACTCAAAAAATTATTTTACATGGAAGATAATTTTTTTTTTTTTTTTTTTATTGTATAGGTTGGCGGACGAGCATATGGGCCACCTGATGGTAAGTGGTCACCAACGCCCATAGATAATGGCATTGTAAGAAATGTTAACCATCACTTACATTGCCAATGCGCCACCAACCTTGGGAACTAAGATGTTATGTCCCTTGTGCCTGTAATTACACTGGCTCACTCACCCTTCAAACCGGAACACCACAATACAAAGTACTGCTGTTTTGCGGTAGAATATGTGATGAGTGGGTGGTACCTACCCAGACGAGCTTGCACAAAGCTCTACCACCAAGTAATTATACTATTTGTCCGAAATTATATCACATTTGACGTTTTTGTGGCTGATGCTCTCGCTTTACATACTTTTCCAGCGAAAGGTAATACGGTTGACCATATTTTTTTTTCTTCTGCCTTTCACTCAATAAGACTGTAATTCAAAATATTGTTTTCAAAATCTTGTATTCAAACATGTGTTTATTATATAATAAGCACATTAGATGTTATATACATATTATAATAAGCACAATGCGAGTTGTTTTATTGTGCGCTAAGGTAAAATTATTTCGATAGGCGATAGCAGCGACGTGTAGCGGGCGTCGTTGCGAAATAGAAGTTGTAACTCACTCGCACCTATCTCTCACCACTGAAATTGGACTCAGTTGCAAGACCTGTGTATACGACCGTGGTTTTGACCTTTATTATTGTATTTTATAAGTTTCAAATAAAGTAAAACTGCATTATATATGAAACAAAGGTATATTTATTTATTTTATTTATTTATTTATTCATGTACCAAAAACAAGTAACACAGAAAAATAACAAAGAAACAAAGTGATACATAGGAAAGCTTATCTCTATGAGAGATCTCTTCCAGCCACCCTGGAGTGTGAGTAATATTATGTCAAATTAAAGAGAAGGTAGGTACATCTTTAATTTTGGTGACAAAGAGAATAATTAAATTACGTTTTATTTATTACTTTACATAAACATACTTAAATAAACATAAAACTATTATAAACTACATATTAATTTACATAAATACAAATAATATATACATATATACATATACAAAATAAAATACACATATATATATAATATCTAATGTTGTGATGAAACTGTAAGATAATATTTTTTTAATCTGAATTTAAATGTATTTACATTTATTTAAAATACTTTCTATTTAACCACAATACTAAAACCTAATGAAATATTGCACAAGCTTTGTATTTATTTCTTGATAAAAAATAGTTACTAATTTTGAAAAGTTATAACAATTAAAGATCCCAATCAAATGTCATCAAGACGTACTCAAAACCGGCTTACAATATGTCTCTAAATAAATTAATGTTTCTTCGAATTAATATTCTTCTAAAATAAGAGGATATGGAACTAGAGGATGCCATCACTGTAACAAAATTAAATACTCACATCGGACCGCTTTACATATTAATAGGATGGCAATCAAAATCCTTTGAAATTTTCATATACCACGAGGATAATGTTTGGAAAGGAAAATTCTCGGCACATCGATTGACAGGATTCAGTAAAAATTTACAAATGCCTGAAAATGAATATATTGCTAGTATAAAAAGGTGTTTGTCGGAATATAGGGAAGATTATATCTATGAGTTAAAAAGTGGTTTCTTTTATTGGAAAAGAAAACAAAATGAATCAGTAATAATCGAAGGCTTCTTGCCTGTAGAATTGGAAACTGCTCCAAACATTACCCGTTTAGATTTGATTGATATTTCACTAGCGTTAAATAGCCACTTATGTAACAAAGTTAGCAACTATAAATCTAAATTTGAAAATATTCAAAAAGAATATCAGAAATGCTTGAACGATACAGAAGAATTTTTAAGTTTAAAAGTAGACATGGAAAAAACACTGAGCAAGAAATTTTTAAATTTGCTCAATATAAAGAAAAATGAAGTCGTTATGTTACTTAAATCGTCGTACAAATTACAATGATGGTTACATTTTAATTTAGATTTACTATTTCAAATTGCTATTTTAATTGAAAAAGTACAACCAATATTAAAACTTTAAAAAAAAAAAAAATAAAAAAAAATCAAAGAATATAAATAAGTTACATAATAAATATTACTTAACAATTAACATGTTTTTATTATTTCTGTAGTTTTATAGAATGTAAAAAATCGAATTGGTACAATTTAACCAAAAAAGGAGAGTTTTTAGAGCGATGTTTACTAATAAACGTCCAACGTTTTATTATTTCTGTAGTTTTATAGCTATCTGAAATGTGTAACTTTGTATAGTAACGTAACGCATTTTATAAGTCTTTACAAACATGCATTCATAGAACTTTGGCTATTACTTACACGCTCATTATCTTGTTCCTCATCAGAATTATTAATACATTCATCGTTGTCATCCATACTTTTTATAATTTCAAACTACTACCTGTCTAGGACTTATTACTTTAAAAAAAGGATTACGATATTTATTAACGTGAATTCAACCTACAACGTATCGAAAAATAAAAACGCATATTATATCGTGATTGTATACACTTGGATAACCTATTCCTAAAAATGACAACAATGAACAAAAAATTTTAATGTCAATGTCAGTTTTCCTCACGGTCGTATACACAGGTCATGCAACTTCAGTATGGGGTACGTTGACATAATGACGCTGTTAAGTTCAATTTACGGCCGCCAGGGGTATGACAATTCGCGTAAGAATTATCCCGAACATTTTTTCAAATCCAAACAAAACAGTTAAATAACAAAACAAAAATAACAAAAAATCCGCAAATCGCAACAAAATGATATAACAATTATTAAATAACACAATACTTGGGAGAGAAAAATATCAGCTTCGATAGTAGCGACGTAGTACCTCAAGCGGATGGTATTGTGAATTAGCAGTTGTAACACATTTGCACCTCATCTCTTACCACTGAAATTGGACTCAGTTGCAAGACCTGTGTATACGACCGTGGTTTTCCTTTAATTTTGATTTAATATAAAGGCAACAATCAAAATGTATAATGTATTATAGTTTTGACCACGGTCACACAGGTATACACAGGTCTTGCAACAACAGCAGTGGGAATACGTCAACTTAATGACGCTGTTCAGTTCAATTTACGGCCGCCAGCGGCTAGAGGCATGACGACAGGTTCGTGCTCGATACAAATACTCAAAAAATTATTTTACATGGAAGATAATTTTTTTTTTTTTTTTTTATTGTATAGGTTGGCGGACGAGCATATGGGCCACCTGATGGTAAGTGGTCACCAACGCCCATAGACAATGGCATTGTAAGAAATGTTAACCATCACTTACATTGCCAATGCGCCACCAACCTTGGGAACTAAGATGTTATGTCCCTTGTGCCTGTAATTACACTGGCTCACTCACCCTTCAAACCGGAACACCACAATACAAAGTACTGCTGTTTTGCGGTAGAATATGTGATGAGTGGGTGGTACCTACCCAGACGAGCTTGCACAAAGCTCTACCACCAAGTAATTATACTATTTGTCCGAAATTATATCACATTTGACGTTTTTGTGGCTGATGCTCTCGCTTTACATACTTTTCCAGCGAAAGGTAATACGGTTGACCATATTTTTTTTTCTTCTGCCTTTCACTCAATAAGACTGTAATTCAAAATATTGTTTTCAAAATCTTGTATTCAAACATGTGTTTATTATATAATAAGCACATTAGATGTTATATACATATTATAATAAGCACAATGCGAGTTGTTTTATTGTGCGCTAAGGTAAAATTATTTCGATAGGCGATAGCAGCGACGTGTAGCGGGCGTCGTTGCGAAATAGAAGTTGTAACTCACTCGCACCTATCTCTCACCACTGAAATTGGACTCAGTTGCAAGACCTGTGTATACGACCGTGGTTTTGACCTTTATTATTGTATTTTATAAGTTTCAAATAAAGTAAAACTGCATTATATATGAAACAAAGGTATATTTATTTATTTTATTTATTTATTTATTCATGTACCAAAAACAAGTAACACAGAAAAATAACAAAGAAACAAAGTGATACATAGGAAAGCTTATCTCTATGAGAGATCTCTTCCAGCCACCCTGGAGTGTGAGTAATATTATGTCAAATTAAAGAGAAGGTAGGTACATCTTTAATTTTGGTGACAAAGAGAATAATTAAATTACGTTTTATTTATTACTTTACATAAACATACTTAAATAAACATAAAACTATTATAAACTACATATTAATTTACATAAATACAAATAATATATACATATATACATATACAAAATAAAATACACATATATATATAATATCTAATGTTGTGATGAAACTGTAAGATAATATTTTTTTAATCTGAATTTAAATGTATTTACATTTATTTAAAATACTTTCTATTTAACCACAATACTAAAACCTAATGAAATATTGCACAAGCTTTGTATTTATTTCTTGATAAAAAATAGTTACTAATTTTGAAAAGTTATAACAATTAAAGATCCCAATCAAATGTCATCAAGACGTACTCAAAACCGGCTTACAATATGTCTCTAAATAAATTAATGTTTCTTCGAATTAATATTCTTCTAAAATAAGAGGATATGGAACTAGAGGATGCCATCACTGTAACAAAATTAAATACTCACATCGGACCGCTTTACATATTAATAGGATGGCAATCAAAATCCTTTGAAATTTTCATATACCACGAGGATAATGTTTGGAAAGGAAAATTCTCGGCACATCGATTGACAGGATTCAGTAAAAATTTACAAATGCCTGAAAATGAATATATTGCTAGTATAAAAAGGTGTTTGTCGGAATATAGGGAAGATTATATCTATGAGTTAAAAAGTGGTTTCTTTTATTGGAAAAGAAAACAAAATGAATCAGTAATAATCGAAGGCTTCTTGCCTGTAGAATTGGAAACTGCTCCAAACATTACCCGTTTAGATTTGATTGATATTTCACTAGCGTTAAATAGCCACTTATGTAACAAAGTTAGCAACTATAAATCTAAATTTGAAAATATTCAAAAAGAATATCAGAAATGCTTGAACGATACAGAAGAATTTTTAAGTTTAAAAGTAGACATGGAAAAAACACTGAGCAAGAAATTTTTAAATTTGCTCAATATAAAGAAAAATGAAGTCGTTATGTTACTTAAATCGTCGTACAAATTACAATGATGGTTACATTTTAATTTAGATTTACTATTTCAAATTGCTATTTTAATTGAAAAAGTACAACCAATATTAAAACTTTAAAAAAAAAAAAAAATAAAAAAAAATCAAAGAATATAAATAAGTTACATAATAAATATTACTTAACAATTAACATGTTTTTATTATTTCTGTAGTTTTATAGAATGTAAAAAATCGAATTGGTACAATTTAACCAAAAAAGGAGAGTTTTTAGAACGATGTTTACTAATAAACGTCCAACGCGCTTATAAATTTCATTATTATTAGGTAAAAACCGAATAATCTAAAACTTCCACAAGGATTATGATATTATGTATTAATATGTATATCATATCTGACCTTTATTAGAAATTCTTTAATAAATATCGATACATAATATTTGTGATATAAACTTCCAGTATGACATGGAAATAATAATTGTTCAAAAAAGTGTGGATATCTTTTGTGGTCTAATATCAAATTGACGCTGGCGAAAAAAACGTTAGTGTATATTACACTGACATGATAATTTCAATTTCTTTACATTAATAATTATTGTATATCAGCATTGAGTGTTAATATTTTATCCTATTCTGATTAAATTCTGATCTGATTTCTGGAGGACTAATTAATCTTTAAAGTTAATGGAAATCCCGTCGAAAACAATCAATTTTATTTTAGAATAATGCAGCATATAAATTCTCATATTTCGGTTTAAAGATATTTAACGGTATTTATTAAGAATATTTAAAATATTAAGTCATACAATATTAATTTATAAATTTTCAGGGTGAATTTACTTATCCTACAAATCGTCACGTTGTTCATAAAGCTAAATTGGAGTGCAAACTATTAATTCATAACAGCTGAGAAAAGTAAGCTTCATCTTAAGTCTTATAATTCAAATATTGAGCAAAAGAGATTTATTTTAAATATATAAACAATAGAAATGCTCGTTAGAGTGGAGACGACGTTTAGGCAGTCTTGCCACCTTAGCCCTTTTCGGGCGAATCTAGCGCAGATTACTCAATTTTCTAGAAATGGAGGGCGATTAAGCAATTTTTTGCATTTTTTGCCATGTCGGGGCCTCCCTCGAATCTCCCGGTTCATACACAAAACCTCTTTTGTGTACGAACCGAGCGTTCTGATTGGCCAATTAAGTTCTAGTCAACCAATCAAAATGCCCGGACTCGAAGCAGATGAGAGTACAAAAATATTACGTTACATACAATGTGGTATACAAGTAAAGTAGACGCCGCAAACCAGATGTTCGCGCAATGAGTTGATGCCGATCGGCATCACCTCATTTAGTCACTCGCCGACGCTCGTCGCGATCGGACGTACCGAAACTGTGACAAAGGTTTTCAGAAATGCCGTCTTGTGTGTTAAAAACGTGTAAAAACCAATCAACTGGGAAGAAAAAAGATTGTGGCGTGACTTATCATCAGTAAGTAGACAAAACACCAACTAAATCCAACCAAAACTTTTTTTTATACATGAAATTTATTTAATTTGACTGCACCCGACATTTTGTATAGAAATCATAGATTATAAAAATTTGTGCACAAAGTACTTATCCACACTTGTGGAGACGGAATGACAGAAACAGAAAGTACAGTCTGTCTCACGAAAGAAGTCCCGCGGCGCAGAGGTCAGACGATGGAATATTGATAACCCTTTACTATTCGAAACTCCCCAATTTAAAACTGTTTTAGTGTGAATTCAATTTCATTTAAACGGAATATTATATTGACACCGCATTAGAATTGCGCACATTTTTTTTGGTGTAATAATAATCACAATATAAAGCGGAATCGTAAATTATTAGTAATACTTAGGATAGTAAAATAAAGAACATTTTAAAATTAATATGTATAATTATAATATATAACGACAACATGGCAATTAAATTGCTGTCAAATCCAAAGTGTCAAAGAATGAAAGATCAAAGAATCACGGAAAAGAATAAACAAACTAAACTAAAGCGAAATCTATTAAAAAGAAATATAATTAAACAGGTGTGAGGTACAGATTTAAATTGAAATATGCGCTTGCCGAATGAATAATTTAAAATAAATTGATCAGACTAAAATGAGTGATTCCAGAGTAGTTCCAGAAACATTTATTACAAAGTTTGAGATAAATGGTCAAGTTTTGTATGCAAAAGTATGTTGGGAGCAAAGTGAAAGTTGTTTGTTTTGTATCCAGATATTTAACGATGATAACAGTTGGTCTGGCAATTTCTCTTTTGAACTAGCAAAGTCATTTGAAGAGCGTCTCCATGAAGATGCAGTTGAATATGCAAAAAATGTGAAGGATGCTTTAAAAAGAAACAATGATATGTATAAGTATGAATTCACACTTTCTGAATCTAATACTTATGAAGCAAAATTTTGTTGGAAGAAAATATTTATTGACTCCACTGCAGTTTTGGTTCATGGTTTTGTAACTCTTCAACGCGATGAATCTACAGACACCAAAGAAAGCGTCATAGATTATTTATTAAATGAAAATAAAATGCTGCAATCTGCAATAGAAGGTTTAAAACAAAATAATGAGCAGCTGAATAATGAAGTAGATAAATGCAAGAGTGAATTTGAAAAGCTTATTGATATTAAGGAATCCTTAGAATCTAATCTATATGGAAAATTTATCCAACTTTTAAACTCTAAGAAAAGACGAATTAAGTTGCTTGAGAACCATATTGCTAAAATTGAAGGTTCCAATGTTTGACTGAAAAAGATATTATTTGTGATAATATTTTTTTATTGATTGATATATTTTAATAATCTACTGTTGTACAAGACAAGTATTTGCTATTATAAATAATAATGAAATAAGTATTGTTACATGTGAATATTGACACTGAGATACAATAATGAAATATAAATTTTATTGATATTATCACTATCTAAATAGTTTATTTTTTGACCAAACTGTCTAGCTAAATAAGTATATAAAAAAAATTATAAGGCGTCTTATAAGTTTAATTATAAAAACATTTAACTGTACTACTAATAATATAATATAATTATGTTAGTCAAAATAAAAATAACCAAACAAAGATTTTATTATTCTATTCCCTATCATATTTGTTCTATTTCACTACATTTTAATTAACAGATTTCTAGCTTTCTTATTCCTTTCTCAAAACAGTTTTGATACTAAAAAAACCTACAAATTGTCAAATTATTTGCACTACCATGCTTATTTTGGGAATAAATGAAAATCACTAAGGACACATTCTGAATAAGACTGTCAATGAATTATAAGTCAACAATGTGGATTGACTAGAAAGAAGTTTTCTTTTTCATTACAATCACTTTTGGAATTAAATTTGCATGGTAGGGTCCAGTTATCCTCTTTTCTATTGGAAAATGATTCAAAACACAAAGGCAACTAACTCAACTTGGCAAACGGTAGTAATAAGTCTGTTTGTCCGTGGTAATCGTCTAAACGCCTAAAAATTACATATAACTGAAATTTTATATGGAATGTTCCCAGATACCATTTAGTCATTATTTCATTAAAATCAGTTACATATCAAAATTTATAATAACTTAAAGTTAACATCTGTATCTTTATTTAGTATTTTAGGCTTATTTATAAAAATAAATAAAATTGAAGTGGCTGTCTGTGATTTCAAAATAACTGCCTCCACTTAAGTTAATATGACTAAATGCGTCAAAACAACCATTTATTTAGAAATACCGCTGCTAACTAATAATTTTTGTATTTTATATGTATAAATTAAATAGATGTACGTTAAAATAGCAATATTGAAGGATTTTCGTAGCAAACTTAATTCCACAGTGGTGTACTTGCCGGTTATGCTAGTCTTAAATAAGAGATTTTATCATCATTATAATACACAAAGAAGATTTGGTATTATAAGGTGTATAATATTATATTATAAGGCCTCTTATTGGTTCTTACTCAGTTTTTTTGGAAACATGGACGCTATTCCTGATTTCTATGCATTTGCATTAGACAAAAGTCGATGAAAAGTAAGGTAATTTTATTAATTGGTAGCCCTGAAACTACAACTACCTAACCTGACAGGGGGTCCTGTCAATGTCTTTGGATTGCCACAATATACTTGTCTATAGTTACCGTTTACACTACTCTTTGTAGTTTGTCGTAAGTGGCATTAGAAAGTTTATCAAATTTAGTTTGACAATTGTATACAACTACTCGTTTATAATTGAACAGATAATTCATGTTACTATTATAAAATTAAATAAAGAAAACCATAGAGCATATATGAATAATTTATTTTGCATAAATGTTAATAATTTAATAGCTTCGACCAAACAGTGTTATAAACTTGGGTTTATTATTGCACGCTGGGTGAATGCATCGGTCTTCAGCTGTGAGTTGACGCGGTGGCTCGAAGGGAATGCAAAGGGACTTCGCTCCCATAGCAGGGCCCTTCACTTCTGATGTTTGGTCATCATCATTTCTGTAATATAACAGGAATGCTTATCTGTCAGTTTTAAATTTTAATAGCTATTATAAATAACATTTGTTCATTCCGAAAACACATATAAATTATATAAAAATTCAGCCTTTTATCACAAGTTAAATACTCGCTTGAATGGATGATAACAAGGACATAAACTTACTTTCAGATTATAGTAAATATTATGTATAGTCTAATATAAATTGTATTTACGTTTTTGTTTAGAAAGATTAAAAATTCATAGCGATTTTTTATTTTCTCAAATTATTTTGAAATAAAAAAAAGAATACTAGTACAGTTTATATGTATTATATAGACAAGGAAGAGATTTTGATGACTTATTTTTTATATTACAATTTCTTTCTTAAAATCACATGTAAATAATAATTTACCTGGCACTATCATTCTTAATGTTGTCCTCGCATGGTATTTCACCGCAGAATGGCGACAGAAGCATATGCTTCCTCTCCAAAGCGTTTGTGAAGTCTTCCCATTTAGTCACAAACGATAACCTTTCGTCGCGTTCCTTTGTCGCTCTGAAAATAAAACAAACAATTAATGTAGAAATAAAAAATTACTCTATTTGAAATTATCTTCAAAATGTTTAGCTTGAAATATTTGATTTGCTCATCGAAGGTTCGGGGACGGTACATATATTAAAATTTAATGGAGACGCCAATATGTCCTTCGCTCATTTCAATTACATGAAACTGCTAAGATGTTTTAAATGAAAAAAATAAATAGTATGTATGTTACTTGGCCAGCATCTCGTCGTGCGTCTGCTCGAGCAGAGCGCGCAGGCGGGCGGGCGCCTCCCCCCGCGGGATGGACAGCTTGTCCGTCGCCACGCGCCGCACCGCCACCACCGTGCCCTTCGCCAGGTCCTTGGGGCCCAGCTCCACGCGGATGGGAACGCCCTGCGGGAGTTACGGTCGTCAAGATAATACCATCGAATTACGTTGCCATTATGATCAACGCATATAAATATATCGTCCGTTGCTCATGTTAGAAATTATGAAAATATTCGCAAAATAGTTTGTAGGTTACCTACCTAGGTCTCGGCTAGCGACGTAGTTGGGTGTGGAATTAGCTATTGAAGCTGCATAACACGTGTCTAATGTACCTTGAGCTCCCAGTGGTTGAACTTCCAGCCGGGCGAGTAGTTGTCGCGGTAGTCGCCCTCGGCGCGCAGGCCGGCCGCCAGCAGCTCGTCCACCAGCAGCTGGCAGGCGTCGGTGAGCGCGCGGCGTTCGGCGGGCGAGCTGGCGGCGGTGATGCCGCACGGCACCACCACCACCTGGATGTCGGCCACGCGCGGCGGCAGCACCAGGCCGCGGTCGTCTCCGTGCACGAGGACCATCACGCCTAGTTTTAGGAGCACATTTGTTTTTATTCAAATACTAATTTATGTCTTTTTCCGTACCCCTAACGACGTTGCGTGCAAAGTTTCACGATGATCGGTTGAGTAGTTAGGATGTGAAAGGAAACAAATACACAACTAACTTTTTATGTTTAAAATTTAAACGTTTTTAAAGATTTTTACTACTTATTTGAACCTGAATAGAATAAGGAATAATTTTTGAACACATTTATCAGAGGCTGCTTATTTCACTAACCAATTGTTCTGGTCGTGAGTCCCCAGGAGTTCTGGAATACGTATTTCTTCTCTTGCGTTTCGGGATCGTCGTAGACAATCTCAAACATCTTTGAGAAGTTCTGTCCGAGGTGGTGACTAGTTGCGCCCTGAAACAACATATTTTCTCACAGTTAAATGGCAGTTTTATATTTTTTAATTCATAACTTACTCGTGTACATAGACTATTCGTCAACTACACTTAAAGCTCTAAAAGTTTTAAAACGTGAGAGTTGAAGGTACCATTATGTGTATATTGACTTAAAATATTCATTGATGTAACAAATTCAACACTTGGTGGTAGAGCTTTGTGCAAGCTCGTCTGGGTAGGTACCACCCACTCATCAGATATTCTACCGCAAAACAGCAGTACTTGGTATGTTCCAGTTGTTATGTTCCGGTTTGAAGGGTGAGTGAGCTAGTGTAATTAATTACAGGCACAAGGGACATAACACCTTAGTTCCCAAGGTTGGTGGCACATTGGTAATGTAAGCGATGGTTAACATGTCTTACAGTGTCAATGTCTATGGGCGTTGGTGACTACTTACCATCAAGTGGTGCATATGCTCGTTCGCCTACATATGCTATAAAAAAAAAGACATTGCATTTTCATCTACTTGTGACTACTTTCAATTATTTTGCGGTAAAAATTGTACCTGTATCCCCCGGCCGCTGGCGGGTACATACGCCTCCACAGTGGTGGTGTAGTCGCCACCGGCAAACTTCTCCTTTTCAGTCTTGCGCCCCTTGATGACGGGGATCGCTAGCAGCTCTTCGTACACGCGCGCGTACAGATCTATATAAGAAGATAACCAAAGTTGTTAAAAATATTTATATTTCTATGAAAACATTGAAAATACATTTTAATATGAAACTGGGTCTTTAATGAAAAAGTTTGGGAAGCAATGGATTATCTCATATCTAATCATAGCATAATAAGTTATGTTTAGTAGTACGTAAACATTTTTTTTAATTTCAATAATACCATACTAAGTATTAAACATATTAATTATAGCATGTAGTTAAATGAATAGTAAATATACATACCGAGTATCTGCAGCACCTCCTCCGCGGCCTCCTCCTGGTCCCTGAAGGCGGTGTGTCCCTCCTGCCACAGGAACTCGCGCGTGCGCAGGAACGGCTGCGGCTGCTTGAACTCCCATCTCTGACACGAACAGATTATTTCACAACGTAGATAACACTAACATATATCAATACGAACTAATTTTCTTTCAGATTATATTGTGCGCGTGCGCGTACGTACGACGACGTTGTTCCACTGGTTGAGCTTGTAGGGCAGGTCGCGGTGGCTCTGTATCCAGCGTGCGTAGGCGGGGTACATGACGGTCTCGGAGGTGGGGCGCACGGCGATGTGCTCGGCCAGCTCGGACGAGCCCGAGTGCGTGACCCACGCCACCTCGGGCGCGAAGTCCGCGATGTGCGCCTTCTCGCGCTCCAGCGCCGCCTGACACACGCGACGCATTAAACCTTTCCTGGACTCCACGTTTCTCGTACATTTTATATATATATATATATATATATATAAAATTTGAAATAAATTGTATTAAACAATCAAATTTCCATCTTTTAGTTTTATACTTGTATTCAATGAAAACTTGGTTTATTATTGTTTACTGCCCGTTCGTTTCGAGAAGACCATCGTCGATCATTACAAATGACTAGTACGCACTATTGACAAAAAATAATAATTACATATATTTTTTTACTGTAACCATTTTGTATATGAACAAGTTTTATTGTGTTAATAGTAGTAAAGAAGAAAAATAAAAAATAATATTTCAAAACGTAGTCAAGTGACTAGGTGGAGAAGGGCCCCGGTGCATAGATTTTTTTTGAATTTTGAATGCGTTACCAACCTTATGCTTAGGTTAAAGGGCCCCCTGAGCTCCGGGGCCCTGGTGCACAGCACCATCTGGCCCTACGATAGCTACGCCACTGTGTACGCCAAGTGGCTTAAATTGAGCTACGTACAATATTTACATTTTGAGACAATTATAGACTTGTGTTACGTACGTGTAAAAAAAAACTATCAACCATTTTTTTTATTTATCGTTAAATCATATATGTTTTTATGATTTAATGATAAATAAAAAAAATATTACATAATCAGTTTTTGTCACAATTTACTTACCTTTGATACGAATATTGGGAAGTATCCGTCTTTAACGCCCAACTTCTTGAAGTGACCGCTGAGGAAATTCTTAATGACGTCCCAGATACTGTACGACCACGGCCTTAGGATGTAGCAACCGGATATGTCGTAATAGTCGATCATTTCCGCTGTAAAAAACACTTATTATATATGGCAAATTTTTTATTTGTATGTACTTTTAATGAAGCAATTATTTCATTTATTATTTGGTTGGCAGACTGGCAAATTTCATATTCCAGCATCGCCCATAGACATCACTTACTTCGTGGCACAGAGTATATAATATATTGCAGCTTACTTGGTCTTGTGGTTAGACCACGGGTCCGATCAATCAAAGTGATTTTTCTTTTAATACATTACGATAAATAGGGGGTTTCAATTAATATATAACGATTACGATATTTTTCCGATTCAATTCCAATCCAACTCTGACTATTCTATATTTATTCGGATCGGAACCGAACCGATATGATGTTAACACACACACTTATGTCAAAACCAAACTTAATTGCTTTTATGCCAATAGTCGATGATTGAATTCAAGAATAGGGAAACAGATAAATGCCAACGATTACGCATCAACTCGATTGCGATAAAGTGACAATATGTTAGTAGAATTGGTCCCTAGGCCGGAGTCTGAAATTGTTTACACTCTCGTGCCTCGAAAAGCACGTAAAACTTTTCGTCCACCTGAACTCCTTCCGGTCGTATCAGATTGCGATACTTGTGTTTGCGCACACACACGCCTGCACTATAATATGTCCCGCTTAAAGAACGAATGTGAAAATCGAATTGTAAATAGCAGTGTTTCTTACATTTAGTGATGACTTGTGAATACCACTCCGGCAGGTCTGTTTCCTTGCTCGCTTCTAGCCCCAGACGGGTGACCTTCTTGACGCCGGACGAAGACTCTTCCTTAACTGGCTTTGATGCCTGTTATCAACATATACGTGATATTTTTAGCAGTTATTGTATATATTAAGTGATATGCCACTCGTCACGAGATTTTACGCTAACCCCATCCAAAACACATTTATCTTCTTATTTAGCCCTGCGAAGCCGTGACGATTAGCTTTTTATTTTATCGCATAGGTAGGCGGACGAGCATATGGGCCATCTGATGGTAAGTGGTCACCAACGCCCATAGACATTGGCATTGTAAGAGATGTTAACCATCGCTTACATCGCCAATCCGCCACCAACTGGGAACCAAGATATTATGTCCCTCGTGCCTGTAATTACACTGGCTCACTCCCCCTTCAAACCGAAATACGATAATAGCAAGTAGTGCTGTTTTGTAGTTAGTAGTATATACATTTACTAGCTGTGCCCGCGGTTTTACCCGCGTATAATTAATAAAAATATAATGAATAAAAATCAGCCTAGAACCTTCCTCGATAAAAGGACTATACAATACAAAAATATTTTTTAAATTCGAACCAGTAGTTCCTGAGATTAGTCGGATCAAACAAACAAACTCTTCAGCTTTATATATTAGTATAGATATGATGTTATAGGCGAGCAAATGAGCCACCTGATGTTAAGTGGACACTAACGCCGGTAAACATTAGCATTATAATTCACAAGAAAGGACATGAAGTAATGTATTATTTACGAATATTAGTATAATAACTAGAATAGTATATCAGATTAGAAAAATCCGTGCCACCAGTTAGCTTCTAAAAAGTTACCTGCTCCTTCGGTTTGGTCTCCTTCTTAACTTCTTTCGGCTTCTCCTTTTTCTCCTTCTGTTTGGTGTCTCTCGGCTGCGCGGGCGCGGTGTAGGGGGCGCCGGTCACCGCTTGGAACTTCGCCTTTAATTCTAGAAGTTTCTTCACTTCGGCGTCTATTGTAGCCTGGTGAATGAAATTAAATGAGGTTAAACAGTGAACGAATTGTTATTAGACATCGTGTACTGTATTTTGGGACTATAAAGACTAAGGTACCACCCACTCATCACATGTACCAAGTGTAACGACATGCACAAGGAACATAACATCTTAGTTCCCCATTAGGAATATGTCAAAACTATTAAGTGCTAAAATTTGTCTATGATCTCATCTTGACATCTTTCATAAGATAGAGTCCGTCTCAAAGCTGCGTGTGAGCAAGATATATGTCGGTTAATTCAGTGACAATTAATACGTTGATAGTATATACAAAGACTAAAGAATAATAATAAATTAATAAGGTCGGTGGCATGTTGGCGATGTGAGGGATAGTTAATATTTCGTAGAATGCCAATGTCTATGGGCGTTGGTTGACTTAACATCCGGTTACACTTGGTCGTCCGTTTACAATAAACAAAAAATATATATTTCACACGAACCTTGTCCGCTTTCTTCGCTTTGAGTTCCCTGACGAGGTCCCCTTGCTTCGCCACTTCACTTGCTATATCGTCCCCTTTACCGTCCATCGCTGCAGCGCTGCCGTTCTGGACAATAATCATGTACTTAAATTAATTAATCCAGTAGAGAAATACAATAAAGGCTTACCTATATATAGACTTAAATTAAAGCATTTAAAGCTTAAAAACTTTGCTTAAGGGTCTTCTTTGACGTTCCGCCGCACGAAGTTTTACGTTTTTAGCGCTACTGTCGCAACTATCGAGGCTCGGGCACGGCACGCACACATATACGTATGCAGAGTGGGGTCGTCGCACTTTTTTTTCCTAAACTAAATTTTAACTTTATTGTCACTGATTTTGCAATGTTGTCAAATACATATCTATAGCGTTGAGGTGAGTAGTTTGGTATAAATAAACTTCTTGATGTCGTAATGTGGAATAATAAAAAAAAAGTTGACGAAAGACGAATGTGGAATGCTTTATTAAAAAACGGAACAAGTGTATATACAAAAAGTGAAATAAAAATAGATCAATAGGAATACAAGAAAAACATTATATAAACATTTATTTGAAATTATTGAAACAAACATTTTATGCTAAAATAATAAAAACAATATTATTATTACTGTAAAAATAAATGTTTTATTTTTTTAATTACTCAATATAAAAAAATATGTGAATAAATACATAAAATAATTAAACTTCTAAAGAAAAATATATAATTCCTGAATCGAAATATATATTTTACAACATTTATTCTACTATGAAATTCACTTTCTCTCTTTCTAACCAATTGGAATAAAAAGGATAGCGGGAATTTTGCGGTTCGACTTTCGGTTTCTTGGTTCTGCTACGGAAATCTATTACACAATAATCGACCTTACTGATGAAGTACTTAAAGACTATATTTGCCTGAGCACGTTAGCTAATAAAATAAAAGGATAGCTAAGTTCTCAGGCGATTTGATGAGGCTAGGCATTACCGAATTCAGATATCTAAAATCGGATTTTGAAATCGATTTGTAAGTCTGAAATCGGATAAATATCAATTTGCAAAACCAATGATGACGATGAGGCATGAAAACGTTTCGTATATCCTCACTAGATAGCGCTTTGACGTAACAAAAAACTAAAAGAAACATTTTATACTATATATACAAGCGTGGTGGTCTACCAATTGGAAGTGTGTTCTTTAGTGTGATCTCACTACTGTTCTTAGATCACAATAACAAGGATTATGTACTTCGTTCTACGCATTTCCCGTTTAGTTGAGAGTCAGTAATTTATTGACTAATGAGGGTTTGTTAGGTGGGCCATCACGCGTGTTTCGTTTTATGCATAAATGGGATTTGGTCATTTTTATTATTTAGTGTTCAAAACACTATTTATAAATACTTTGTTTAGTTTTACGTTATAAATGAAAATAAGAATAATTTGAATTTTTATGACGATAAATTTATTGCCTCAGTTGTTGTTTTACTGACCAATATAACTAGGAAATGGACGAAATAAGTAATTATATACATAAATATTTCAAAAAATTATATTTATTTATAAAAAAATGCAATGTATCATTATATATGAGTGTGTTATAATTATGTAACTAGTTAGAATTTCAACTCGAGTTATTTTTTGTTTTTTTATCAAACTACAAAATATACAAAATATTATCAGTAAAAATATCGTATCAAATGATAAAACACTAAAAATACCAAAAAAAAAACAGAATACATAAGCCGGTGCGCGTCCTAAAATTTATGATGAACAGTCGGTGACAACTAAAACGTTCAAATAAATACTAAATACGCTATTTACGCACACATTGATTTTGTGTAAGTACACGGTTCGATCGCGATCTATCAATGCGGCGCAAACCGACGTGCTCTCACTTCGGAGGCGCGTGGCCGACTGGTCTGCGAGGGTTATCGGCGGCTCGCATAAGAAAACGCGTACAATTTCATTGTAATTTATTATAACAAAAAATAAGAAAATGTTTATTAAAAAATGAAGACTCCAGACGTTTCTTTATAGTTTTAACTTTATTATTTGATAAAATTCATTTCTAAATTCTGGACGATTACGATAATTTCGTCTCAATAAGGAAGTGCGATTTTACACGTTTTAGTGATTTTTCTGATTGTTTTTACACTTATCCATAAACATTATCTTAAATTCGAATGCTCTACACGTAAGTTAAATTCATTGGCTAACTGTGTGATTTATTTCAAGATTGTGGAGCATCGCTTTCTATATAATTCTATCGAAATCCCGACCTTCGAATTTCCACAAACGTCAAAGAAGACCCTTAAATGTTTTGTTGTTCATAATAACAATAATTTATTGTGATAAATATAGCCTTAAAAATAAAAGTACAATTTTTATATTACTAAGTAAAAAACACATAATTGCTTTATGCTAGGCTAATTATTATAATACACATACAAACATTGTAATTATTAATAATAGTCGTGACCGCTTGACGGACGTCTGTAACGTATTCTCTCAGGGGTCAACTTTGTATAATTAAGTTTAAAGGAATTTGTTATATAAAAATACCTTGTCCGTTTTCTTGTTGGAATCCTGCGTCGGAGCTACCGAGGCACCCGCCTTGGGTGTCCAATCGGTGCCGGTGATGGCCTTAAATTGGGCTTTCAGATTCAACAGATTTTTCACCTGAAACAATAAACTATAATCAGAACGAATGTGACGATTGCACTAAGCTGTATCATATTTGCACTGTTTTTTTATTTTTATTATATTGGTAGGCGGACGAGCAAGTAGGCCTCTCGATGGTAAGTGGTCACCAACGCCCATAGACAATAGCATTGTAAGAAATGTTAACCATCGCTTACATCGCCAATGCGCCACCAACATTGGGAACTAAGATGTTATGTCCCTTGTCCCTGTAATTACACTGGCTCACTCACCCTTCAAACCGGAACACAACAATACCAAGTACTGCTGTATTGCGGTAGAATATCTGATGAGTGGGTGGTACCTACCCAGATGAGCTTGCACAAAGCTCTACCACCAATTGAACTAACTAACTTCCTGTTTGACAATGCACGCACATAACTGTAGGGCTATTCTATATATCTGATATATCAGAAAGTGTTATGCGATATTGACCATTATAATTATAACATTTCAATAATACACGCATCAAAATAGTATATCACGATAAATCAGTTCTTACAGATTACCACCGCAGTTCAGTATTAAGATTAACAAATATCGCCAACCACCCGTAAGTGTCCCACTACTGGATAAAGGCTGACTCCTGTTCCCTCATTTTAATGAGGTCTTTTCTTTTTAAAGTAGGCGGACGGGTTAATAATCGTACTGTTGATAAATCGTCACTACCCATAGACATTTGTGATGTACGAAATAATAACCATTTATACAACGCTTACCTACCTACCTTGGGAACTAGGATTATATTTCCCTGTATATTGGCTCACTCGATAACAGCCTCAACATTTGAACTGCTTCATTGAAACTATTCGAACAAAGAACAGTTTGGACTATATCAAAAACTATAAAAACTACAAAAAATTGTCTATGATCTCTTCTCGATATCTCTGATAGTATTGACAGTCCACCAAGGAAGCGTGTGAACAAAGTCTATGTCTGTAAAGTCAGTGACAAATAATACTTTTATAGTAAATTGGTGTATATACAACAAAATAATATAACAGTCGATTCTCGAATATTACATTTCGATCGCTATTGACGCGTATATTCATTACAATTTTGTCAAAATCGCATATCATTTTGTGACATATCCGACATTTCTACAACGAGTTTAGTTTGTTCAGGCAACTTACCTCAACATCAATGACTCCTTTATCAGCTTTCTCAGCTTTGATTCTCCTCACTTTATCCCCTTGGGTTGCGATCTGGACCAAGAGAAGCGCAACTTGGGAATCGTCGCTCTCTTGTGAAACCGTAGCTTGACTCTTCAGTTTCTTATCCTATTAAAAAACAAAGATTTAAATATACATAAAAAAAAAACTAAAAAAGCAGTATCTCGCCTAAAATATAAATTTTCGTCATAAAATAATTAGTGATAACTGTTGTAAGGCAATCGATTAAACATTATTTACGAAGCTGGAGAAAAATCTACCTAAATAGTTATTTAATTAACACGTGCGACAAAAGTGAAGACTAGGATAAACAGAATTTTTTATTGGAAAGTTAAAATACTATTGATTCGTCAAAAATATTGGAATTTTATGGACAGAATTTGTCCAATAAATTACTTTATAAACATCTTATTCATAGACAATTTTAAAATATTATACAATTTGAGTATAATTTTCAGTAATGTATTTATGTTCAATCAAGCCACATAACCGGGACACAGTAATAGAAAGCACGTATTGTTGTTGTAGCAAAGGAACCAATCATAATGTTTGCAAATGTGTCACAATCCTAACTATAAATCCTAGCTACTCAAACGATCATCGTTAAATTTTGCATAACCATGTCGGAAAGGGACATGGGAGTGCCCGGAAGAGTGGAGGGAAACTAATTAAAAAAAAAATTGTACGGTCGGGGAGCCCCGTCAGGATCGAAGATATTTTTCTCTGAGTGAAACCGTGTTTTAAAATGTAGATTTTAATTGATTATAATTACTGTATTTTTGTCACACCAAAAAGCAATTCAACCACCTTTTATCAACCTCTTAAATTCGAACGCCCAACGCATCGCATTTTGTAGCATTTGGTAGGCACAGTGTGAAAGCTATTTCGTTATATGACGTGACCTTGGGCCACTGCCATTTCACTCTACGTAAGCCGCGTAAAAGAACTTCGTTCCAATAATCTTCATGTATTTTAAGAATTACCTGCGCTGCTGCAGCCTTGTTCGCTTCTTTGGTTGAAGCGTCAGATGATGTAGATTTCGACGCTGGTGCCGCTCCAGGCTTCCAATCCTTAGATTTTATACTTAATTAGTTAATAATTTTAGATCATTTCCTAACATAAAGAGATATTTTTTATTCTTATTTCAAACTTGTATCGCTATTCTGTATGAACAAACTCGAAACTCGCCGCAGAAAACAGTCTTGAAATGTCCGAATGTTACGTGCGACATTGACCACTATAATCACAACATTCCAAGAATACACGCATCAAAATAGTATATCACCATAAATCGGTTGAGTTCTTACAGAATAGCACTACACGATCGGGTGTTGATATTTGTTTTAGGATATTTCAAACTAAGTTCATTCGGCACATCTATCGGTTCGGTTAAATTTTGCTTAATCAAATGGGTACATACCTGTCCCGTCGCCGCCTTGTAGTTAGCTTTTAAACTTAACAAGGCTTTGACAGCTTCATCGATCTTGGCCTTGTCAGCCTTGCTTGCTTTCAGTGAGCGTACTAAGTCACCCTGCTGGATTATCTCTCTGTTGATTGTGTCGGCGTTCGAAGCGGGCGGTGTGCTCGTACCCGGCTTCCAATCCTTTGGATGGATAATGTTTTTATGAAATTGATTTGAATAATCACTATTCTCATATATAAGAATTTACCAGTTATCAGTTAATGTTCTTTAGTTAGTTGGTAGGTTAATTGAACCTTCGTTAACTACAAATATGTGTGTTCTTGGCACATGCATGAATATTGCCACAGTAACATCAACGTATAATAGATGGCGCGCGAGTAGGTTACATATTGCTTACAAACAAAATCAAATAAAGATATTAAGAAAACTGGATATTCATAAGAATAACTAAATATTTCGACGAAAGAAAACTCAATAAAAAATACTAACTTGACCAGTGGCTGCCTTAAATTTGGCTTTTAAATCCAGTAATAGTTTGACAGCTTCATCGATCTTGGCCTTTTCGGCCTTGGCAGATTTCAGCGAACGCACCAGATCCCCTTGCTTGGTTATTTCTTCGTTTAACGAAGACGCATCACCTGAGGGTGCTGCTGAGGGTGCTGCCGACGGTGTAGGTACAGATGCCGCGCCTGGTGTCCAGTCCTATTTTGGGAAAATATTTTATTATATATTATATAAACCATTAATAGTACAGAAAGGTTGAGTTTTGCTGATTATCATTAAATTACTTTAAGCCTTATAGAGAACAGAAACTAATAGACGAGAAAAATATACCGTACTTATTCGTCCATTTAAACGTAGAATATACAAAAAAAATTATCTAGTACCCATATAATACATAACTCAATGTTTCTTATCTTGTCTTAAGGAAATAAGCTATATTAAGTACGAAATTCACGAAACGGCAGCTTTACGTTTACTAAAAATTATTTCGACATTATTATTAAAAGACCAAACATATACTGCCCACCCACTCATCAGATATTCTACCGCAAAACAGCAGTACTTTTTTATTTATTTTTATTTTTTTTCCGCTGGAAAAACGCGTTTACGCGTTTCCCCCACATGAAGTGGGGGGGTATGTGGGGCTCACCGGCACTGAAGGCGCCGGACTACCCACTAAAAAACCAGCGGTATCCTCTCCGTCTGGTTAGGAGGCGCCACGGGATCGCTCGCGCATGCTACCATGACGCCCCGACGGTCGGCCCGCCTATGCGGGCCTCCATTTCTAAGGGGGTACCCACTTAGCCCAGGCGGCTATTAAGGCGGGGAGAGAAGGTGCGCATAGCGCCTACGTCTCCTCCCCGGTCGTCTTTGTCGGACCGAATCAGCGGAGGCACTTTCCTCTCGCTGTCGCTCCGCAGCCTCCTTCTGCGACATGAAACTCTCGCAGAAGGAGACCATTTCCAACCAGCACCTCTCGCTGTTGAGCATGGCATCAATCACGCTCGGCAGCGAGAGATCTCCGCCGACTATCGCCGCCAAGGAATGCCTCTGAGGCCCCCACGCAGCACACTCCGTCAGGGTGTGGTGCGTTGTGTCCAGCGGCGCAAAAAAAAAAAAAAAAACAGCAGTACTTGCTATCACCAATGTCATTGTAATTGCTATCATCAGTGTTGACATCGCCAATGTCTATGGACGGTGGTGACTACTTAACATCATGAACCATTTGTCTATAAATAAAAAAAAGGAAAAAGTATTCCTTAATTCATTACATAATAATAATAATAATATCTTGGGACAATATTCACATCACACAAGGCCATCTGATCCCAAACTATGCGGAGCTTGTACTATGGAAACAAACCCACTTGCATATAATACTTTTCTTTTGTAAATACATACTTATATATATAATTACACCCTGATTCAGGACAAAGAGACATGTTCGTGCACACAAATATCTGTCCTGGGTGGGAATCGAAACCACGACCTGCAGCGTGAAAGGCCTTACCAACCAACAACACGACAACCGGCTCAATTATATAGTATGTATGTCAATGTAGCATGTTTTTATTAAGTGTTTAATTTTATTTGGTTAAATCATTTTTTATTTACTGCACCTTCATTGATCTTGCTTGATTTCATGTTTTACCTACCATTTTGAGCTTGTTTTTGTATTTGTAAAATTTTAGTGATCGTGTAATTATCGGTGGAAACTTAGTTGATGTCATGTATTATTTTATATTATTATGCTAAAAGTGACACCTCATTGTACGATTCCCTAAAAAAAAAGTAAAAGAGATAGATACACACCTGACCCGTAGCTGCTTTGTACTTGGCTTTAAGGTCCAATAATATCTTCACGGCTGTATCGATCAGTACCTTTTCAGTTTTCGCAGCTTTCAGACCTCGAACTATGTCACCCTGCTTGGCTATATCGTCGATTAACTTGGCCACTTCATTCGTTTTAGTAAGAGTTTCTGTGACTTGCTTGGCTTTTGTTGTTTGAGCTGATTTTGGCTGTAAAAAAAAATTAGGTATATATTAGGTTCTACTTTTATTTAGTGCGGTTATGTTCGTTTTATAATATGAATATCGAACGTTTAAAGGAAACAATGTTACGAGTATATTTTTGTGCGGACACTTGTATTCTCAATCAGCACTACGTAGTTGCCTTATTACACCGTAAATTTTGAGTTTGTGAACATTGGTGTGATAAATGGTCACACAAATATTTTATTTTGGTTTTACGTTGGTATTATCTATAGGTACGGATTATGCAAAGACATTTAGAAATACTATACTTTGAATTACCAGTCATTATTTACGTTAGCGCTAATTTTTAAAGAAAAATCTTAAATAAACCGTTTCGGAATCAGTCTATACATACGAAAATACCGGTAAATTTAAAAAAAAACGACAGACAGATTAAACGACAAATCATTATATTTCAAATTAAAATTTTAATACTTTACCATATGTAATCACTAATTTCAGTAAATTAAATAAATAACTATGTTAAATCTTAAGCTCCTCATCTTTTTGAGTTAAATTATTAATTTTTTTTTTTTTTTTTATTTAATAGCTTTGCGGACGAGCATATGGGCCACCTGATGGTAAGTGGTCACCAACGCCCATAGACAATGGCATTGTAAGAAATGTTAACCATCACTTACATTGCCAATGCGCCACCAACCTTGGGAACTAAGATGTTATGTCCCTTGTGCCTGTAATTACACTGGCTCACTCACCCTTCAAACCGGAACACAACAATACAAAGTACTGCTGTTTTGCGGTAGAATATCTGATGAGTGGGTGGTACCTACCCAGACGAGCTTGCACAATAATAATAATTTAAAAACCTCACACACGTGTACTCTTAGTCCATAGCGACTAAATTTGAATGTTTTCTTTGACGTGGTAGACACGCGGAGTTACTTTCACTTTCCAAAACTAAACGTTCGATCATACGATGGGAAGGAAATAAACGTAATGCCAATCTACATTATATTTTTGTTTTTAATTACGTAACTAATAATATATCTTTATTTCAAAGACCATAATGCTAATTTACAGGGCAGTTTATATGATAGGTAGTAAAAGATAAAAAACCGCATAATTTTCTGCGTTGGCAGGCCTCTTGAACCATCAGGCTGTAAACGCCTAACTCATATCATCTATTTAAATGTATTATACAACTCTTCAATAATATGCACTTTAATAAGCACTTATTACGTAACTTTAAAAAACCAAAAAGTGATATCTAATATAAAGTAAATTTACTCGAAATGTTAAAAAATGTATATGTATATAGCATTCATAATAAATGAATATGTATCACAAGCGCAACATAATATGCCGATAAATCATTTGTATTAAAATGTATCTTTGAAAAAGTTCTGCATGTGCGAAATACAAGCAGACCTAAACATTTACTAACAATGGAGATACATAGGTATACTATTACACCGAATAATTTACTTTTATCATTTGAAATAAATTAAAACATTTTCAATCATATTCATTTATATTATTACTATATAATTAGTTAGTTTTAATTTCTAAACGTGGTTTTATGCTATATAAGTCGAAAATCTTTCAATGTCAAGAAAATAAATCCGTTTGAAATTTGATTACTTACCTACTGAAAATTATCGTGTTTATATTATTATAGCTGCCATAACTTTTTTAAAGCTTTTTTTGTTCTAACAAGTGTATAATATAACTATTGTTTTAATTCATTATTCATAATATGTAGAAAAGTACTATAGGCTCATATGTGCTGTGCAAACTGCAAAGTAACCAAAAATCCCATTAATAAATCATTCATAATCAATACAATTTCGTTACGTAAGGGGACGATTTAAATATTTTTTTCTTTCTATTGGTATCCTAAATAATGGGGAAAATTGATAGAAACACTAGATATAAAAGGAAGGTGATACTTTTGAAACATAAAAACAAAAAAGAAATGCTAATTTTATCTAAAACTGTAAAAAGAAGAAGGGAAAAACTGACATTAAGAGTTAAATATAACACCAAGATAAGAAAGTCTCTAAGCAAATTTAAATTAAATAAGGAATATCCTGTTTTTAAAACACAATTAAGAGAACGAATTGTTCCATGTTGCTTACGAGCAAAGTGTGCAGCGAAAAAAAAACATATGAGAATACCTCAGCTACAGGATTACAAACACAGAGAGGCAGAACAAGTAAGTATCAATTATTCTATTGAATTGTTTTTTAAACTTATTAAAATAAACTTTAAAGTCAACAAATTACATTTATTTTGTAATTTATAGGTAGTATATTTATTCTCGTTAATTTAAGTAAAAATTATTTTAGGGCATGAAGCATCATCAAATAAAAATGAAAAGAGGAATGAGTTTATCATCTATATCCTCTATTGAAATGAGTGATCAATCAAATAACAGTTTCGGATACGAGAACATTAGCTCTGACAGTTTGAGTTCTTACACAGATGATGAAATTGAAATTTTGATGAAGTCTACTAGAAAGGTATTTTTTTAACTTCGTATGATTATACTTATGTATAATATGTTATTCAATTATAACATCTTAAAATTATAATTCAGATAAATTCTTAAATATAATACACCCAAAAATATGTTTAAATATTTTGTAGAGAATGAAAGATTTAGACAATGACTGGAAGTTGTTTCCCAGACAACACTCTCCTTCTACTCCCGTCTCAAATAGATATGAAGACATAAACTTATCTATAAACTCCCTCGATACATTTGTACTTGAAGCAGATGACAGTAAGGAATATTTGGAAATGTATGATTTAAAAAATGAAGCTTACTCTCCTACAATGAGTCCCGAAGACTTAAAATATGAATCATTAATAACTAATAATAATAAAGAATTAATGCATATTTTTAAAGACACGGAAAATTGCCATGAAAATCATTTTCAGAGTGATGACAAAATAGACAATAATGTGATTATAAAACAAGAAAGAAATAACTTGGAATATAGACATACACCATGTCATACTACAGTAAACATTAATAATTATCCCATAAAGCAGGAACTTTAATGTGATTGTTTTTTTTTTTAATTGTTAATTATTATAGTACATCTATTTTATGTTTCAGTAATGAAAAATTTTAGAAAATAAAAGTGTCATGTTATTTAATTTTATTTATAAATATATTCCCTTAAGGAACATGTATTGATTGTACAAGATTTAAACAATTGTTTATTACAATAATTTGTATTTTATCTAGCTGGCTGATTATGCATGGTCGAATAAATAATTTTATAATAACATACTTGTTAAAGAGCTTTAGTCCATTTTAAAAAAATGTGATTGTATAGAATAAAAACTTTAGAAAAATAAATTTATTTTATTTCACTTGTATTTAATTTGTTTCTTCATTGTGTATATGAAAATTTAGAACTTTGGAATTAAAAATTAAACATTTTTTGACATCTTTAACGTAACTGCTTTAATTTACGTTCTAAGGTGTAATAATAACGTTAAAGTTTACTTTAAAATACGTCCCTAATAAAAGAAATATATATATACTGCCTAATCTTGTTTATTTTTGTTTATCTTATTTATATTTTCTTGTATATATTATAATAATAATTTAAACAGTTTAATAAAAGATGTCATGACAATAAAAGTTATTAGTATTCAAGTAAAATAAATTTAAATACGACGTGCAACGTTTGTCGAAATCGAACATCGTTTTCACAATTCGATAGTATTAATGTTATTTTTATTCAACAGCAAAATGCAATAATCGACTACAGTCGATTTAGTGTCAATAAAATGACAATAAATGAATCGTTGCCGATTCAATAGTTCCATTTATAAAAATGAATAACCAAATGGACAGAGTATAATAAAAAACATTTTTTTAGTAACATGATAACTACCTACTTTTTTATGAACAAGCAACTTTGATAGCAACGTCAACACTCAAAATTGACATCAAACATTGTTGATAGAAACAGAAAAAATATCGTCTCAAATTTAGCTTCAATAATAATTAAGTTGAATTCTCATAGTACTTGTTTTACTGAATAATAACACAACTTGATCTTAAGAATATACAGTAACATATTTTTTAAAAAACTACGCAGTGAAACTTGCACACAATAAATGACCGATTGTAAGTTTGTGCACTTTTTAATTTATTTTAAAATAGTTGAGGAACTTCGCTAAAATGGAAAGTTATTTTAGTATATAGTACACCTATAATAACGAATAAAAACAAAACTTAAATTAACTAATAATATCAATATAAAATAATTAAATTGTAGCATTTTTATTTCTCTTCACATAACTTTTACTAAGCCAATGATATTTAATTTGAAAACTAACAGCAGCTTCTGAGCCCACTGGATACTTAATCACAAAAATATGATACTTTTCAAGAATTTAAATATATTATGGCAATAATTTCTATAATATTAATAAAGAAATAATATTAACTATATGAAAGAATATGTTATACTATATGATTACATTACATGCAATAAATTACATTTTTTGTTGGCAGGAATGAAATGTCTAGGGTGAGTAAGACTACCTCGTAATTTAATAGTAATTATAAAATAAATATAACAACAGATATTAAATAATAGAAAATACAAACAAATTATATAGTCTATGTACTAAAATTGATGTCCTAATAATTTTATTATAGAAAAATTATTTTGCTGAGTATAAAAGTCCCAACACCGTTATTGTTCCAACTGCTGTATGTATTCCACCATCACCTAAGAGACCAAGGGTGGAAATTCCTCTGGTGAATATAGCTGTTTTTTTTTTCATTCTATATATTATGTATATACTTAAAAATGTGTTACTGTAATCAAGGATATTTGTTTATTTGTAGATAAGTGTTAGTTTTAATTAGTCACAACACAATCTTACTTTTTGATTCTAAATGTTGTCATACATTTCGATGCAATCAATCAAAATGTATGACAACATTTAGTCAATAATTAGTAATTAATATACTTTTATTAACTTGATTTATACCTAACAATAAAATGCAACCCAATAATTTATATAATATATTGCTTTAATAAAACCCAAAGACAGATTGGCATAGCAAAATCAAGTATAAACTATGTTATAAAATTTATAAAATACATAGGTACTTAATTTTGTCAATATAAAATTTTAGTAAAACCAACAACTATAATTACTTCAATTTCTACAGCAGAGCCAATCACCACAACATGTAGACTTAACTTTTTTAGACGAGATTAATATTGATGAAATAGTTGAATGCTTATTTAATTGTGATAGTAACAATAAAACTTTGCAAGAAACGGTTAATGGCTCAGACACAACACTTCGAACAAGTGAGCAAAATGAAATAGTTTTAAGTAAAGAATCAACAGCAAATAATACCAATCATAACAGTAATGGAAATAATTATGAAGAAATGGTTGTTACTGCATCTGATACAAAAGCTTTACTAAATATTTATCTAAAATCCAATCAAAATGTAGAGGAAAAAGAAATAACTACCAACCAAGATGATATAGATTCAATAGAAAGTCTTGTACCCAAGTTGCAATCTGATCAAGCTTTGGAAGACCATATTAGTTTACAAGTAATATCCAACGAAGCAAATATAATTAAAAATCATGAAATTCAAAGCAAGTCTAAAGAAACTAATTGTAAGGAAAATAACAAAGACAAAAATGAGTTTAATGTAACAAAAAATAATGATTGTTTAGATTCAAACAAACCTACTCATGTCGACATTTTTATAGAAAAAGATAAGCAAGACACGGAACTTATTCAAAAAGAAGTAAATAAAAGTAATGATAATAAAGAGAAAAAAGAATCGCTAGGACAGCCAATATGCCATAAACATAAAACAGTGCCTATAAATGCTGTTCAATGCAAAAGAGACTATCTATGCAAAGAGTTAGGAAGAAAAATGTCTGGTTATTTACATACAAAATATTACGTGGAATCAGTAATACATCATGGTCGATTTTCTAGGATATTTAAATGCCAAGATTCTGTAGGTAAACAGTATGCAGTTAAGATGTTGAAGTTTGTATCATTTTACCATCTAAAATTCGTTCAAACTCACTGAGAACTGATCCAATTATATATAATTATATAATAACATTTATTTTTCAGTAATAAATCAGATAAATTTATCCTTGGTAAGAAGAAAAAAAAAATGTTAATGGAGATTCAAGCTGATATTCCAAATGATAATTTATTCTGTGTGTATTTGAAAAATACTTTTTACGTTTATGGATTTTGGTGCTTCTTGATGGAGTTTTATCCGAAAAATTTAGAACAAGCAGTGAAGGAGAAACCGTTTCACATTAATATGGTTCAAGATCTAGCTAGGCAGCTTGTAGCAGCTGTTACATTACTCAGGAATAATGACATAGTTCATTCTGGTAAGTACTATAACTTTTAAACTATATTTGTTATAACTATATAAAATACATATTTCAAACAATATTTGTATCTCTCATACATTTTTCAAAATATGCTTTTTTTTAGATATTAAACCTTCTCACATTTTACTTAACAGTTCTAACACAAAACTGAAGTTGTGTGGATTTGATGGTTCTTATTATATATGTGAGGCTGTTATCTCACCACATCTAGGTTCTGTATCATACCGGGCACCCGAAGTGATATTAGGTTACTCAGCTGGATTTAGTATTGATGTGTGGTCTACTGCTTTGATAATACACGAAATGGCATCTGGTCAAAGACTGTTTCCTGGCTATCATAACTGGAATATCTTATACAGACAAATATGTACTTTAGGTAACATACCATTTGATATGTTAAACAGATCATATTTTACCAATAAATATTTTGTTCATGGAATGTTTAAAAAAAACAACGGTAATAAAGAGCAGGTATGTATTTTTTAAATATTGAATACTTTGAGTAAATAATTTGTTTCAATTGTTGTTTTATAGTAATTCCGATTTTGTTTATTTTTTTTATATTAAAGTTGCTATAAAAAAGTTTCCCTAGAAGATATAGTTAAATAAATAAGGCTGCCTATGCACACTTTGTATCTGCTATATATATATATATATATATTATGTTATAATGATATTGTCTTTGTGTGTAATTTTATTAATAAATAAGTCTTCTTTTACTGTTATTTTTTTAAAACAAGTTTTTTTTAAGAAATATAGCTTGTCAAATCTCAAAAATTGAATAAGATATGCAAATTGTGTAGAACAATTATTGCTCTAATGTTCGAAATTTAAGTTTTACATAAACTATTTTGTAAATTCCAGCAAATGAGAAAGAATATATTTAGAAGTAGCAATAAAATATCGAAAACAGTTTATGATGCCTACTACAGTCACTGGGCAACTTCCAGGACAAAACTGCAGAAGTCCACGGATATTCAAAAGATTAATTCTCTAATTAGCTTACTTAATCAAATGCTAGTTATTTATCCGAAGCACAGATTACCTATTGAATTTGTTTATGCTAATCCGTTTATATATGAGATGTTTGATTGTTGAATAATTTTGATTATTTTGTTAAGAGTTGAAATATCTGTTAAATTACTACTGATTGAAGATTAAGATTCTTTATATATTTTATACTTTGAGAGTATCCACTCTTTTCACTATTTTTGTTAACCCTGAATTAGGTTTATGTTTATATTTGTTGCAATAAAAAATATCTTGCCTAACATTATTTTATTTGTTATGAAAATTAAAAAAAAAAAACATCTGACAATTGAAATAGTAACGCGATAGTAACTCTTTTTTTTAAATGTAATTTAATCGGTTTATAAAAAAATCTCAAAATAAATACGAATTATTATTCAAATCCTAGATTCCAAGGAATGTGAGTCAAATTTCTTATTGGACGTGATACATATTTTTAGTTGTAATTTTATTGTGTTGCGATACTAATCAAAAGCTTTTTTATAATAAATCCTAGTACCAAGTGTATACTTTCACTAAGTATGCTTACAATAACAGACAGATATTTATTATATTCGCATCAGCGGTCAAAGTGGTAGCAGGATGTAAATAATGGTCTTATGGTTATAAAATGAAACAGAATCAATGTGAAGGACAACTTTTATTTGTATTACTACTAAGCTACGCGTAAATTAAGGTAAATAATACTGTCTGTGTTTAGACAAAGTTGGCTTAGTATGTAAATCATCATCAAAAGGATTATAAAGAAGGAAGTTATATAATAATACTATCTACTCTACATTCGATTATTATTAAACTAATAATGTGCTGCAATCCTGCATTTGTAGCACCATGAGATAATGGGTGTACTCCAAAAATACCAATTATATGGCCGTCCTGACCTTTTATTTATCATAAGCTCTATTAACTTCCAAAATTTTTATATTTGGATAGGGCGATCAGATGATATAATTGAACAAAGTAAATACAATACTAAAATTAATTAAATACTAATTAGCAAACAAAGAGGGTTCTCGTTTACTGGCAATACTATTCTGATAAAGATGATTTACTGTCTTGTGGTTGGTTTTCTTCTACAAGCTTTTATTTAATTGAACTAGGATGGTATATAGTTTGGCAACTACATTGGCAACAGTGCTCTTTGGACCTTATCATCATGTCATACTATTTAGTATATGTCATATGCAGGATTTATATACATTTAAAACGAAGTTAACTACTTATTTACGGATGTAGTACGATACGGATAAGTTTTTCGTTTTGGTAAAATAAAAATCGTAAACCAATCTTCAGGTTTAGTTGCGTCGATAGGCGATGATATAATCAAAGTATTTTATGATTGCTAAGTTATCATAGAGACACTGACCTGCCCAGGCATTTCCTTGGTGTGTCCGTCGGGCACGTGGAACAGCACGAGCGGGGTGGCGCGGCCGGTGTGCGGGGAGGGGGGCGCGGCGGCCACATCCACCCGGAAGAACCCGCGACGCTGCAGCTGGATCACGTCACCCTCCCTCAACTGGCTCAGCGACGGCTCGCCAATCATTTGGACCTCCCACTGTAACGAGATCATATTTTTTACAACATCTTCAGATTTTATCATACAAAGGCAGAATAATTATTTTAAAGATATTTGGCTTCCAAATATTAAGAAAATCTGAAACATTGGCATGAAAACATTAAAACATAGATGTGACTTTTCAAAACACATAGATATATAAATTACTTTAACCTTATCGGTTGTCCGTTATTGTTGTGACAAGCAAAAAATCAACCTATTTTTCTTTAATATTATGATATCACAGCTTTTTTAAATTATATTACTGTCTTATATAAAGTCTTGAATATAGTATATAGGGTGCTTTTTCAAAAGAACAGTGGCTTTATTTCAATAACATTATACTAATAATTATAAACTTTGTCGTAAAATTTGACCTCGAATCAATACTCTCATTATGCCCAAATAAGTTTAACTCAAAAAACTTACCCTAGTTGGATGTCCAATGTACTGCTTGAAGTCTTCGTCCTTGCCCAGTACTGGTTTTGATATGATATGGTCGAAATACACGCAGTATGTCTCGACCATATCAGACTGTGGTGTATCAGCGAGCCAGGTCACTTTGATTGTTTTCTTATAATCTTTATCCCCGAGGTTTGGTGTTCCATCTATGCTTGTCACAGTACCGTCTGGTGCCCTGGTAAACCACACAAAGGTTATTTTGGTTATAATTTTAATAATAATATGAATATAATGCACTAGCTGGTATCACTTGGATAAAAGATTTCATAGTTATAAAATAAAATAAAATAAATTTTCATCGAAGTTAGTTACCTCTCGAATTTCCCCCTGAAAGTTGAAATTGTCAAAATTTCTTAGCAGCTGCTGAGAAGCATTATAAATCAAACCTATATATAAATCTCTGACTGCCTCGTTGGTCTAGTGGCTAGATATAAGGCTGCAGACCCCTGGGTGGTCCTGGGTTCAATTCCCAGGTCGGGCCAATAAATAGTTATTGGGTTTTTCTGTCAGAAAATTCTCAGTAGCAGCCCGGAGTCTGGAAGTTGGAAGTGTGTACACTCCCGTGCCTCGGAAAGCACGTTAAGCCGTTGGTCCTGCGCCTACTCTTTCCGGTCGTGTCGGATTGCCGTCCCATCGGATTATGAGAGCTAAGGAAAAGAGAGTGCACCTGTGTTTGCGCACACACTTGTGCACTATAATATGTCCTGCGCAGTTGGCTAATCTCTCTTGAGATTGGCCGCCGTGGCCGAAATCGGTCTGGAGGACCTTATATAAATCTACACATGTGTGTTTTTTATTCTTCAACACTATAAGAAGCATGGTGGAGACCCCAAACATCACTCAAAAGTGAAGGAGGCCTTAGCTCAGCAGTGACACAATAATACTACTTACTAGCTCAGGTTTACTACCAAGCTTTCGCATTTACATATTATTACTTTACTAGTAAAATTTAAAAATATTTTGAATAAAATGAACAGTTGAAATAATCGAAAATTTAATGCACAAATATTTTTTCTTTTAAAATTTAACTTGAAAATTTTAAACTAACATAAAATATATATGATGTTACTTACTTGTGAATTTTGTCAATCATAACATTTCCAAAGTTAATAAACGTAGCATTCTCTCCTTCTTTCAATGTATTCGCATCTACTTGGTCGATGAGCAGTTTTTTCGATACCCAGAGAGTTTTAGTACCAACAAGTGGGTTCTTGGGATGTAATTGTACAACCAAACTACAGTCTTTACTGAGTCCACTAAGATTCACGGGCACTGGATTCAATTCCAGAGCAGTGTAGCGAGGAGCTATCGGGTCTATCACCTAAACAACAAATAGTGTCTTTGAGTGGTACTCAATTGCCTTTACTTATTTTCGAACATTAGGAATACATTGAGTCGGTGGGAGGGCTTTTCGGTTGGGTACCATCTACATATTCTACTTGCCAAACAGCAATACTTTGTATTGTTGTGTACCGTTTTAAGAGTGAGTGAGCTAGTGTAACTACAGGCATAACATACCACATAACAGATAAAACATAACATCTAAGTTCTCGAGGTCGATGGCTCATTAACTGGTAAGGGATGGTTAACATTTTTTTACGTCATCGTTCATGCGCCAAGTGTAAGTTCAATAAACGAACATTGAAGTAAAGAGACATTTTGAATGAGAAACAACGAGAAGACTAAACATATTTAATTGTGCGTAAAAAAGCGAGTGACTCAGTGGCTAAACTAGTAAGCATGCGACTGCATGAGTGATTAACAACCGAACGAACGAGCAATCGAGTGTACGAGTTAGTGATCGAGCGAGTACCTTCTTGTTGATGGCCCAGATCTTGTCCCACTCCATGAAGACGACGGAGCGGCTGGAGCCCTGCGCGCGGATGAACTGTCGCAGCGCCTCCACCGACAGCCCGCGCCGCAGCACGCCGCGCACCGTCGGCATGCGCGGGTCGTCCCTGACACACACTCCCGTCAGCCCCGTCTCCCTACTCTCGGTGGTGGAGCTTTGTGCTAGCTCGTCTGGGTAGGTACCACCCACTCATCAGATATTCTACCGCAAAGGCACAAGGGACATAACATCTTAGGTCCCAAGGTTGGTGGCGCATTGGCGATGTATGCGGTGGTTAACATTTCTTACAATACCATTGTCTATGGGTGTTGGTGACCACTTACTGGGAGGGTGTTCTAACATATATAAGGGTAAATCGAAAAGTTCTTACAAGTGCATGTAGCTTGATGTAGTATTTTTAGGGTACTTGGAATTATATTTTTAAATACAAAATGAGTGTCAATACCACAATATTTAGAGTCACTTGATTTAGATTTTACAAATAATTTATTGTTTTGAACAAAGAGTTGATAAAAATTCAAAAATATGGAACACAGGTGATAAAGTATAGCTGTGTCTTAAATCTTTTACTCTATTCTACTGTCGGTTAGCTGAATTATATACAAATATATTTAATATATGTTAACATACTAAATAAGTCTTACGTATAAATATTTTAGATTTCCTTACCAGCCATCTACAAGTCCTTGCTCCACGAACCAAGTAAGTTTTCTCTTCGACAGAACAGTGTTTGTCATGCTCAATCTAAAAAAGAAATTATGTATTATGACTGGTTTTTGATGAACTCGAAGTTCAATATTGCTTTTTATATATGAAGAAAATGTCACAATAAAATATCGTACATACCTACTGTACTCCCATATGTATGGTTTTCTCAGCTTCAAAGCGTCTATAAACCAGTAGAACTGAGGGTCTCGATCGTGGTACTCCATCGTCCTCAGCACATGCGTCACGCCCTCCACTGAGTCAACAATCGGACAGGCGAAGTCGTACGTTGGATATACCCTGAAACACGCATGCTCATCATTTGATTATCTAGAAAATAAACATAACTTAAATATTTCTGAGGGCACATAGCATGACGTCAAGTTATTACTTATCTCTTATTGCTGTATAATCAATGTCAATTAAAAAATAAATTTCTGAATGAGCAAATGTTAACAAACCATAGATTTATATATTCTATATGATAATAGCTCTGCTGCTGTATTATACACTACAAAAAAATATCTTTAGTTATGGTACAACATTATTTCATTTAACTACTTATGTCCACTTTAAGTTTACTTCCATAGTACCAAATGCGAATTGTTAATGAATACCATAGACTATTGAAGATATCCACCAACGACATCAGGTCAATTCAATGTCAAGGTTATTATTATCTTAACTCTTGTGGAATATGGTGTACATGAGAGGCAAACTTACTTGTACTTGGTTCCGGTACGTGGATGCGGTTCAGGTTTGCATCTGTAGATAGTCGGGTCACGCATACAGCCGTTAGTTGACTGCATATCAATCTTCGCTCGGACGCAGTTCTGTACTCCCACTGGAGTACCATTCAACATCTCCTGCCATAGACGCATATTCTCCTCAACCGCTGGGGATTACATATTTATTTATTAAAAGTAAGCTCTTATTATCGCTTTTGAATCGTCACTTTTAATAACTTTATATGAAACGTAAAGTTATATAACTATTTTTTTTAATAGTAAAAGTATCTATATATATATATTATTTTTCATAAATTTCGTAAAGGCAGACAGAATAATGACAACAGACATTTTCTTGGCGACATTAACAGGCGCTGGATCACAATAGTAAAACCCGCTCCGCAGGAGCGCTGCGTTTCAGTCACTAGTTTTGCATTGAATTTAACAGTAACCAAAGATCACTGGAATAAGCGAATATAAACATATTTATTCGAATGTTTCGTTTCAAAATCAATATATAATTGTATACATAATTTAAATATTACCAGCAGAAAACAAGTGTCAACTAAGCATAGTTGAGAATAAAGTAACGAACGAAGAAGACAATAGTCATACTGTTTTCTTTTTCATTAGAAATAACTTCTTCAATACTTATAATATGCTTCTATTTAGAGTGTTTGTCATACTCATTAGAAAAACAAGAAATGGTTGACTGTAAAGTCGGCTTACGGACGATAATTTTACGTGATAACATCATAAGTAAACATTGATGAATACTCGGACGCATCGGCCGATGGAGTGAAAGAGAGATAGATGCGTCACAAGCCGAACGCTTAGGCCGATCGTGTCTCTCTATCGTTTGTTCTGAGCTCTCGCTTGCGCGCTCGGCTCAGGCGGAACGTTACAATGAGTGCTTTTTCGTGCAGCCGGCGGTCATTAATTTATAAGACGTTATCACCTCAAAAAATATTTTGCATTCCGACTGCATAATAAGATATCTTAGTAATCAATAGAGATATTTTAGATATACAAAAGATATAGAAAAATTCTATCTCAAAAAAAGAACACTCAAAGTGTGTGAAATCAAAAACAAGTCTCCATCAATTTATTTCGCGATGTTTACGGTGATTGTCAGATAAACGTGCGACTTACAGTTGTTTCTGTTTCGACTCTCAATCTTCTGTTCTCTCTCCGTCTTCATCTGCTCCGGGGGTGTGTTATCGACGAAAGCTTTGCCTTCCTTGATAAGGTTTTCACAGAACTGTATCATCATATCGAAGTATTCCGAGGTGTGCGTGAACATGTCTGGCTGTATTTCCAGCATCTCAACATCTTCGAGGATGACCTTGAAAATTAATTATTAATTTTTATCGACTTGGTTTTGTAGGTGGGTCAGCCAGTGTAGTAACATATAGAAACTACACAATATCAGGTTCTTCGTAATGCAGTTTAAGTGGTTTTATTTTCTAACAGTCCCTTAATTAAATACCCTTAAAGATTCAGATTAAGCATTCATTTTCAAATTTTATTGAATTTTATTTATTAAAGAAATCTTTAATATTATATGTTTAAGTTGTTACAGATTAAGAGGTGAGTTACCTTTTCGAATTCAACATTTTCCTTAGCGGGATTTGTGTCGTCAAATCTCATAATTAATTTCCCTTCAAATGCTTGCTGGTAATACTGATTAAGCAAAGCAGCTTTCGCATGACCAATGTGAAGATACCTAACATAAATTATTTTTTAAATAAACACCTTGACTATCACTGAAATATTTTTATGACAAACTCGCATAATAGATAACATTTTATTGATTCTGATAGTGGTAACTTTACTACTTGTAAGTCACAAACTCACTTTTTTATCGGTGCGAACAGTCATTTTATTTAATAAGATTCATTTATTTTATGACTAGCAATGCATATTTTTAAAATTGAACTAATATTCCTATTTCATCTCCATATAAAACCAATGCTTCTGCTAGAAGGTTGAACCTGCAACTTACACATTTCTAGACAGTGCATTAGTTAAAACTATCATATACATAGATATATATCCATCCTCCTCAAAAAAAAAGGAGAAGAGGCCTTAGCTCAACAGTGGGACATTTACAGGCTGTTACTTTACTATACTTTACTTTATATATCCACTTTTATAGTGGGTTAAAAATTTTGAATAGCACCATTTGTGTCAGTGCACTGAATAAAAATATAAATACCTTTTGAAATATTTACTACGAGTGATTGTTTTATTTATTATACATAACAAATGAAAATTCAAATAATTTTCTACTCCTTAATCCAACTTTTGTGAGTGACATTTTTTCTTTAAATTTGTATGGGCCTAATTTAAGCTAACATATATTCAATTATTATTATTATTATTATTATTGAATTATAAAAAAATAATCAAAATTCAAATATAAATTAATATAGGATGTAAATGTCAATGCATGTAATAAGTTACAAGATACACTTGGATAAACTTATTCAAAATTAGTTAAATGTATTCATACCCTGATGCCTCAGGTGGGAAGCGTACAATAACTTTGCCCATTTCTGCATGAGGCAGTTCAACAAATTTGCCTTCTTGCTTGTTCGATGTTGCCGATGCTTTGACAACTGGTTGTGACTTCCTATATAATATAAAAAGTTTATTAGAATATCAAATATTCATTAACTTTACTTATCTATTGATATATTCCATAAAATACTATACCATTGCAATATCTGACCTATTGTTTGAACATGATTGTATAACAAACATTTAAAGTACACAATTTTGAGTATGTATAAAGTATTAGTAATTAAATCAATAATTAGTTAAGTTCAATACCTCAAGCTTGCCATAGATATAATTTTTAGGATGTCTCCGGGCATCTCTTTCAGAGCTTTAACAACAGGTGCTTGAGCTTTAACAAGATTCATCCAACGCTTTATGTTAGGTAGGGGAACACTATCTGGTATTGTATGAAATGCTTCAGATTCTGTAAAATATAAATAACTAATATTTTATTAAAGGTATATATATAATTTAATAAAGATTAGATCTATATTTAATTTGTAACACCACTGATAGGCAGTGCAATAAAAAAAGTATATGGGGTAATGTTCTACAAGTTTATTTTTTATCTTATATGAATTAAAAATAAGATATGATAACAATATAATATTTTATATGCATGTTACTTACCATATAAAACACTAAATATAGACAAATCAGCCAATGTTAATGATTCACCAACTAAGTAAGTCTGTGGACCGAGAATCTTGTTAAGATATTTAATTGATTTTGGAATTTCGTCTTCTATAACAAGGCCATAAGAAAGCCAATGGTTCAATGTAACTTTCTGCAGAGGGTCCGTTGTTTTATTGAATGCACTGTCGAGCATTCTTATCAAATCATTGCTAGTTGAAAATGTAGTAGTTTTGGTGGAATTCGAGTCTATTTCATACTTAACAAAAGATACATTGCCCCAGTCAATGTCTATTTTTTGGCCGGCGGCTTTGAAAAATTCTGCGGCAAGCACACCACCTGTAATATAATATTAAAAAGTGCTATTTTAAACCTCATCCTATAAGCTACGGAAAAACATATGTTTAGTGAGAAAAATTACCGAAGGGTGGCTTAGCTCTGTTACATACAATTTTCATGTTAAAGGTTTATTTAAAGATCTTAAAAAGTTATTGCAGTCCTTTACAACACATTTAATTGTACTTTTAGACGAAAACCGCACACGATGTAGAGAACTGTCAAATACTTTGAAGTCAGTTTGAAGTTAATTTGAAGTTTGTTATTGATCCTTGAGAACTATAAATTGTGTACGTTTAAAAACACTTCATCACATTATCGATTATTTTTTGCACAATTAATTAATTGTAAGTTATGGGTATGGCACACAACAAATAAAGGGATATTTTTATTTAATATTATTGTTTATATAAATGTTTATCTTTTATCAACAGCAAATTATTTTGTGTTGTATTTTATAATAATAAACAAGGTATAGAAACCGTCATATTATACTACATACCAAACCAATTAAAGTGGTTATAATCGAATCGATATTCAAATGTTGTTGATATTCAAACGTTACGCACTCACTAATTCCATGTGTCAAAAATGAACAGAGTACCTATATTAGCAACACTACAATACATTACACAAAGTACAAATTTAAGTGTCAAATTTAAATGTAGGAGGATAATATTGTTTTTGTTTTAATGGTAATTAATTATGCTCAATTACAATTAGAGTTATTATTAAAGTATTTCTTATAATTTACAAAACAATGCTTAGAATAACTTGCTTTCGAATCGAAGATTTCATTATTAATTAAACTGAAAGTCGAACTGATTGTTTTAATAGAATTAAAAATTTAGGATTAACTCTTTAAATAGGTAATGAAATCAGTAGATATATCATATTGTTAATTAATTTAAATAAATATTACTATGAATCCTTCTCAAAAAAAATTAATGAATGAAACATATATAGTTATAAATATAATTTAGGTCTCTAAGGCTCATTGAAAATTTATTTAACCATCATGAAAAGACAAAATGTTCGAACTCTTTCGTTGGTCGTATGTACATTTACATATCTTCTTATTGGAGCAGCAGTGTTTGATGCATTAGAGTCTGATACTGAGAGCAAAAGATGGGAAATACTATCAGGTAAATGTGGTAAATATTTAAAAAAATGGTTTAATTTTTTTGCATAATTAGCCAAATGTAAAAAGGCCCATTAAAACAAAATAAAAACTCTTATTCTCTTAAAGTAACTTGTTAGTTTCTTCAAATTTTACTGAATTATTACATTGTATTAATTTACTTTATATTATAAAAAACAGTAAATATATATTTATATTTCTTCACTACATTTATTTACAATGTAATGAAATGTATATAATGTGACTTACAATCAATTCAAAATCCAATAACAATATATAATCCTTATCGGTAATTTAATGTAATAGTGATATTGTTATGGTTAATTTTAGATATGAAAAATGGTCTTGTGCGAAAATACAATATAACACCTGAAGATTACCACATGATAGAAATAGTTATTATAGAGAACAAACCCCACAAAGCTGGACCACAATGGAAATTTGCTGGAGCCTTCTATTTTGCTACAGTTGTACTTGCAATGATTGGCTATGGACATTCTACACCAGTTACAGTGGGAGGAAAGGCATTCTGTATGGCATATGCGATGGTAATATTGATAATAAATATTGATTATTTTAGTTGTAATTGACTTCTTGAATTATAAGCCATGATTTTATTGGCATAAATATATGTTTAATTGGTGGTCGGCTGGTTTTATGCAAGCCTGGGTACAACTTAAAAAAGGTGTACATTCTTAATTCTAATGTATGAGTATACTTTTGTTGCAATATGTATGTATGTACATGTATGTACATGTATGTACATGTATGCAAGGTATGTATATATATTTTGTTTTTTGTGTATGATTGTAAATTATTGTTTTTCTGTTGGGTTCAGTATAACTCGAAGGTATTGTTTCAATGTTATTAATATTGATTATTGCTTTACATTATCTTAATAGTACATTCACTTTACATAATAATAATTTGTAAAATAATTAACTTTTAGTTTATTTTTTTCAGGTTGGCATACCACTGGGTCTAGTTATGTTTCAAAGTATCGGCGAGCGTCTAAATAAATTCGCATCCGTTGTCATTAGGCGTGCTAAGTGCTATCTCCGTTGCAATACGACAGAAGCTACAGAGATGAATCTTATGTTTGCAACTGGTATGCTTTCGTCCATCATTATAACAACAGGTAAGTTATATTATATTATTTAACTCGAATCATATATTAAATACTTACTTAGTCTAGTCTATGTAGCCATACGTATAAGTTCGCAGATCCCGAGATCCGGTGTTCGAACCCCAGGTCGAGACATAAATGTTATTGGAATTTTCTGTCAAAAAATTCCAAATAGCACCGTGGAGTCTGAAAGTTTGATGTGTGTGCATTTTACGTGCCTCGGAAATCACGTAACGCTGTTAGTCCACCATCAAGTGGACCATTTGCCAGACTGCCTACTTATTCTAAATTCAAAAAATGACCTTACATTAAAAGTTATTTAGACTTAATGGCTTGCATCTCTCTTGTAGGGGCTGCGGTGTTTTCTCGATACGAGGGTTGGAGTTACTTCGACAGTTTCTACTATTGCTTCGTAACGCTGACAACTATCGGCTTTGGGGATTATGTTGCTTTGCAGGTATACATATAACGTTTAGGAATGCTTCTTTATATTAATGACCATCACTTTAATTATTATTAGTTGGGACCGTGAGTGAGCCAGTGTAACTAAAAACACAACAGATATAAAAATCTTAGTTCGCAAAGCTGGTGGCATATTGGTTTTGTCAGGGATGGTAATTATTTCTTACTAGTGCCAATGTCTACGGGCGGTGGTGACCACTTACCACCAAGTGCATGATCTGCCTGTCTACCTATCTGTTTCGATTTAAAAAAAAAACTATCCCAGCTGTTCTAAATATCACTTATGAATTAAATATTTTTCGGTTATGTATTTGAATAAATCCTAATTAATATTATATAATAAGAATGTGAGTTTGTTTGTTTGTGACGTTTTCACAGCTAAACCACTAAACCAATTACATTAAACCGGAAAGCTACATTATCAACGAGTAACATAGGCTACATTTTGTACCCGTATTCCTGCGGGCAGAACGTTATACCTTAAAAATTATCAACGATAAGTAATCTTTACCTATTGCCTTTATCTAAACCACTATTATAACCTGCCCTGGTTGGTAAATCACACTTCAGATATTTCATTAGCTATGTAGTAAAGCAAAGTGTGTACACATAATTGCTTATGAATAAAACACCAACGTAGTATGCACTATATCACAAGTATTAAAACAGTTATAATACCAACACTAAGTGTTACTTCAATTATTTATATACAAGTGATTATTTAAAATGAATAAAAAAAAAGTGTGCGTCTCGGGACGCTCGACAGAAGTGATAAGATTTATTATTAATTATAATATATTAAATATAATTTAAATTAGTACTTGAGAGTTGCTAAATTATTATAAGTACTATCTGTATACGCTAGATGGCGTTAGGTTGGTAAATTTCAGGTAAAGCAGTCCGCGTCGGTAATAGTGGCGCCGTAACGCGTTACGTTACGAAACGGTTTACCCTCTCACAAAAAGTTATCAATACAATAAATACTAATTTACCACCACTCACCACATGCTCTACCTCCAAACAAAACTAATTACTATCGTTGTGTTCCGGTTTGAAGGATGAGTGAGACAGTGTCAATACAGGCACACGGGTCATAACATTTTAAATCCCGTGATATGTGGATTTTTTTTTTTTTTTTTCTTTCTTTTTTTTTTTTAATACTAGGTCTCACACGTAATGCGAGACTTTTTCTACATATTTTAATTTTCTACTCTTTCATTCCATTTCTCGCTCTCATGCTTCTCGTACTTTCACTCATCATACTATATCTTTCTTACTTTCATCACCTTTCTCAGATCTGGGTGGGTTCCCTTCCTACTTATGCTACTGCTAGGCTACTCATTTTAATCTTAATTCTAGTACACGGGGAAATCAGTGGGGGAGACAGAAATATCTTTTTATTTACATCTTAACTTATTTGGTTTTGCTTATACTAGTTTTAATTACTTACTACTAACAATATAAACTTATAATTAATTATTATACAAAAAACACAAACTTATAATTAATTATATGACTAAGTGATATGTGGATTAGGTATGTGGGCGTCGTAGTTACCATCATTTACCACCCTGCTGTGACTAAAATATTTGGTATTTTATTTAATTGGTACTTAGGTATTAAGAAAAAAATAATATGTATCCAAATATTTCAGAACGATCAAGCATTGACAAGCAAACCAGGTTACGTGGCACTGAGTCTCGTGTTCATATTGTTCGGTCTGGCGGTGGTCGCGGCCAGTATCAATCTGCTGGTGTTGCGGTTCATGACCATGTGAGTGACGTCAATTTAATGAAATATTTGACTGAGACGTAGTTTCCTTACGTCTCAGTCAACATTTGCTGTCAACCTTTACCTTGTGGTAGGCCTTTGTGTAAGTCCATTTTTGTAGGTACCACCCATTAATCACATATTCTACCGCCATGTATTGATATTTAGTATTGTTGTATTACGGTTTGAAGGGTGAGTGAAGTGATCCAGTGTAACTAAAGGCATAGGGACATAAAATTTTAGTTCGCGGGGTTGGTGGCGTATTGGCGATGTGCGGAATGGTTAATATTCCGAACATCGCCGATGTCATAGGTGGTGACCACTTACGGTCCGCTTAACTAATAAAATATGAAAAAAAACTTCGGGTAATAGTATAAACAGAGCGAGCGAAATAAGGACAGCGGTAACATTCGTAGTAAATCATTTCTTGAATTGCGAAGAAATTAAAAAAATACAATCATAATATTTTTTGACAGGCAAGCGGAGGAGAACGCTCGCGATGAAGACAAAGATGGTTCTAGAATAATGTTGCCGCTAGACGGACACCTGCTAGCAGGGCGGCAGCGATCGTACGAGGACCAGGCTTCCGTAAGTCCTACCATTGAAACTATATTAAAGCTGAGAGAATCGCCATTTTTATTGAAACATTGCAATTTGCATTACAAAATCAATGACTTCTTACATTATTGCACACCTTCGGAATGAAACGATCGCCTGCCGCCTTCAAATAAAGATATATAACTATATTAAATCGATTAACTGACCGATTGTTCTCAGGTCTGAGATATTTGACAATCAATAAGCAAGTGTAACGCTTCTTTATTGGACTAGCTACCCGTCTCGGTTTCGTACGGGTTGATAAGGGTCAACATATATTATTTATATCGTAATACAAATAGGTAACTTTAGTTATTTAGGCCGCACACGGCATTAACATTTATCTTCATATTTCAGTAAATTTTCACAAAATTTTAATGAATTACACATTTAAACCTTTCTTAAGTATCATTCTGTCCGTTGATGAAATCCTTTCGGTAGTTTTTGAGTTTATCACGTTCAAACAGACAGACAAACAGACGTGGCGCGGTACTTTGACTTCACTTTATTGCCTGTCGATAATTGAGCCAGCGTGTCGCTTTTCGTTCGAGGTGTGCAATTTGAGAGCTGAAATTGACCTCACTTATTGTTATTACTATTATTTATATACATGTAAATTATTAACTATACAAAACGACACATACTAAATTTCTTCTATTTAAAAGTACAGTGTACATTTTTACTATGATAAAAAAATATTCTAGAATTTTTTTGCCATGTAATGTTATTTCTTGTATTTACTAAATTTTGATTGTCTCGTTTAATTTTCAAAGGTACTTAGCCTTGAAGTCACCGTATGTAAAGCTCCCCTATACATTATAAGACTAAGTTGGTATAGCATCCAACCACAGGAGTAAAGACAAATAAACGACATTGACCTTGAATTGACGCGATATTATTGGTCGAGATATTTCATAATCTGTAGTTCCTTATGGATGGTAAATAATGGCCGTTTTAATTTAGTTTTTGCAAAGTTTTTTTTACAAATCAAGAACAGTTTTTGACGTGATAACGTCTTATAAATCGATGAACGCCGGCTGCACGCACGAAAAAGCATGACTCATTGTAACGTTCCGCCTGAGCCGAGCGCGCAAGCGAGAGCGCAGAACAAGCGATGGAGAGGCACGATCGGCCTAAGCGTTCGGCTTGTGACGCATCTATCTCTCTTCTACTCCATCGGCCGATGCGTCCGAGTATTCATCAATGTCTTCTTATGACGTTATCACGTAAAAAATCTAAGGTTTGTTTGTCTTTACTCCTTCGTCGATTGGTACAGGATATAGCATGCATATAACGTGATTATCACACATACACTTCAGAATCAAGGGACTGATATTCTGCATTAAAAAACACGACATTTATTTCAACTGATGTCGATAATAATTTTTTCTTTGTAACTAACTAGTGTTGTCCGTGCCATTGATGTATCTATTATTTGTTCGAGTTTTGTAGTTCTGTGTGCTTGCATGTTTTTATTTCCAGGCATCACTATTCAATTTCATGATTACTGTTTGCTTCCTGTTTTTTTTTTGTTTTTTTTTTTTGGTTTGTGACTTCTTAATTGTCGTGTGACTTATGATAGTAAATAGTTCTATATAAATATTATTATGTAAAATCCTAGCGAGACCGTTATATAAACAAATTTTCCGTAAATATCTCAGAGCAGGCAAATCCTGCTCTTTAATAAGCAACTTATTGCTCCGTGAATTATATTGCATGACATAGAATTTGATTTGACATAAGCAGGTATTTACGTGGTGTTTTTATTCAACGTAAAGTACACGTTAATTCAGCACGTGATAATTAATCGTTGACTCGCCTGAATTTAAACCAAACCTTTCAATAGCAAGTGTTTCGTCCCCTGAATCATCTTGGTGCGTTTCATCCAAAATTGAAATTTCATATATCATAAAATGCTTCAATGAAAATATATTATGATGATGATGAACGGTTCAGGTATGTTCGTGCAACTGTCTCGGTAACAAGCAGTGCGAGGGCGGAGCCCTACTGCCGGCGGCACGTCCACTGCGAGCGCTTAAGAATCGCGCCTCGCTCGCGCCTGAAGTTGTCGAACGAGCTTCGGTCTAATGTATCGGACTTTTATTTTATGGCTTCATAGATGCCAACATTGTTGTCAATCTTGTAACTAGTCATAATTTTACATGATGTAATGGCAACAGTTCATGCCTTGTTTATTCACTTTACCTAAGGTAGGTTTTAATGATCTAGTTTGTAAGTCGAAGTTAAAGATTATAATTTGTTTTGTTCTATTTAAACTTTTGCAATGTGTGTTATCCACTTTATATATTTTGACTGACCATAGTTAATGTTTGCTGGTGATCATGACAGGTGTAATTATATAGAAATAAAAGTATGTAACAGCCTGTAAATGTCCCACTTCTGGGCTAAGATTCTACCTCTTGAAAAGGTGTTGGAGTTTACTCGACCACGCTGCTCCAGTGCGGCTTGGTGGATAGAGACGTCAAGCATCAAAATAATAAGGAAATGGGTTGATCTTGGTCAAACACAAATATTTTAATTCGTAGAGTTTTGGTTTATTTTCTCAAGTATTTGTAAACTAATGATTTTACAACGACATTTTCTTTTCTATCAGTCGTTTCATTGTATACACGCGTGTTTATATTTTGTGATAAAATTATCATGTTATTTTTTTTGAATAGTTTTAGAATAGTCACTAGTTGTAGTTGTAGATACATTGTAGATACAGACTCAAAGGACATAGTATCTTGGTTCTCAAGGTTGGTGGCGCATTGGCGATGTAAGCGACATCTCTTACAATGCCATTATCTATGGGCATTGGTGACCACTTACCATCAGGTGGCCCATATACTGGTCCGCGTCCCTACGTTATAAAAAAAAGTGAGTTCGTACAGAATTGCACAGCAGTTTTTTTGTAGATGGGACATCCAATAGCTAAAAATTGATATTTAAAAATACATACAGCTTTTTTGTTCTTGTTATTATATTCATTATAAATTGATTTAGGAACAAAATAAACGAGTGCCAATATGGTGATTTAAAAATAAATGTGTTGGGTGTCTCTTCCATGAAGTTAATATTATTATAAAGTTAGCATGGAAATTCCTATACCTACTAAATAAGTTTGTAAAAATTATACATTTTTAAAATGGAAGTAATTCGTTGTATGCGGTATTATAACTTAAGGTGTATTTAAGTATTGTTAATTTATAATTATGATTTAAGTGATAAAAGTTATGACGTTTTAAATATGTCAAATTATTTAGGTATAGATTAACACATTAAATTTGACATCTGTATTCTGTAGTCTATTCCAGCCGCAGGACGAGTGAAGGCAAAGAAACTACTTTATCCAATTTATTTCTATTACTTTTTGAAATGTATTTTATTACTTTTTTAATGATTTAGTGATTCGTCTGGTTTTGGCCAGTATTTAATTGCTACCTGGATAGCTTCTAGCTAAATTCACATCTTCATTTGTACTTATAAAATGACTTTGAAAAAGAAATGTAATAAAAATTGTAATGTTACATCAACGTGGCGCCCCAAATGTGGCACAGCCGATTAGATTGCCAAAGAAAGTGCCATATAAACATATTATGTATTAAATAAATAATTAATTGGAATACTTATAATTTATCTAAGAATAATAAGTAAAAATCAAAACGCATGTAATTGTTGTACCTATAATTTGTTATCTGTGATATTGTTTGATCTCATATTTCTCAATTGAGTGTTTTTTTACATTGTTGTATTATATAATTTTTGTGCCAAAACTTTGTTTACAAATAAATGTTTTAACAATTATTGTTTTATTTTTAAGTCCAATGTCTTATATGTAGAAGTAAATGTCCCACTATTGGGCAAATACCTAGTCGTAAAGTCTGGAGTTTATTAGTCTGCTCCAGTGCAGTGCAGTCCAAGTTTAGCCGTTTTTCTATTCTACTAACACCATCTAGTTTTAGTTCGGTCGAATTTGTATCGGAATATAATCGGGAATATATCGTATATACATTTATAAAACGTATTAAATAATCAGAATTGGTTCTTAGGATTGGTTTCCTCACGATTATTTTCTTTATAAGTACGAGTTTCGGTAAGTGGAGTTCTCGCCTGAATCTGGTCCTTGACCTTTTTTTCGACTTGATTTAGATCGATATTGGACTAACTCGACTTTTTTTTCAAATAAAAAAAAACATTTCCTACTTGTTGTTATGTAGTAGGCACATAGGCACGACAAATTTCTTTTTAAAATTTAATGTATAAAAAAAGAAGTTATCTCACGGTAATTATCTCGTGACAATGACCTATAATTACCAAAGTAAAGTTTTTCATATATAAGATATGGAAAACTATATAAGAAACACCGTTACAAAATTATTCAACATTCCAGACAATGTATTTACAAAGGATACTGTTCTGTTGCTTATACTTAGGTTGTTTCTTGACTATTTCATTTGGATTATTTTTACCCTCCCATGAACCTGGTTTGATTGGAGTGAAAAAAGCACCAAGATGTAAGTACTTGTATCCTGTGTTTTAATTTAAAAATAGCTTTCGGAATTATTTTTTGGCTATGGCAACCTTTTAAATACAGGAAGCGATTCATAAATACAAATTTTAATATATTGTTAATATTATTTCCCTAGTCTGTCATTAATATTTCTAATTAATAAAAGTAGTAATTGTCTCTGGAGTCATCTTAATGTAGTGTGAGAGTAATACATATTCTAAAATAAATTTTACTTATTTGATTCATGGGATTTTTAACTCTCTGCCTAATCAATAAGTCATAATAATTATATCGACTTTCTCTTCTCATTTCACTAATAAGAAAGTTAACGACTCTTATTAAATATAAGATCGCTGTTACTGCCTCGTTTTTCTATTTACTTATAACAGTTAAAGATCCGAAGATATCGGATTCAAAAGATGTTTGTCCTGTCTGATATTTCTTCAATAATATCGGATTGTTGGCCTATCTGACTGTGAAAGTGAGGGAATAGAGAGTGCAAGTGTTCTTACGTACACACTTGTAAAATATATTAGATTGTTAATCTTGAAAATATTTGTTACTGAAATGGTTACTTAGTTTCACGACAATATTTTTGTAATACTTATATACGAATAAGGTTGACCATGATAAAGCGAGTATATCTTAGTGATTTACACAAAGTTATTTAATTGATATTGTAGTCTCATTCAATTTTTATATACTTATGTATTTTGATAATAAATCTGTCACTTAGGGAATATGCCGTGGCTAGGAGTGGGACTGTGGTGCAATGGTTGTCCGCCGCTCGGCTGTGAAGACGACGAAGCGATAATCCATGGTTACTGCTGTGGGTGTGCTTATGGCCTGGGTAATATTATTCTTTCATTTAATTTTGTCCAATTTCACATCTAAAGACATAATAAAACGTATATATATAATGTAACTGATCGCTGTTTCTGTCGGTACATGGAGGTTCGTCGCCGCAAGTATATATAAGTACTGAAATATAAGTCTGTGATTTCTTTAAGTTAAACGGGGGTGAAACCGTGGCCACAGCTAGTTTTAAATATAGACGTATAATAACAATAATAAAGACGTAGTTAAATATTCTCTGTAAGCTCCTTTTTATATTTTTTTATTAATAAAAAAATCTTATAATTACTACACAGGTAAAACTAAATAAAAATTACACTTAGTAAATTGCTAAATGAAGTTAATTATTTGACTATTTTCATAAATTAAAGTGCATTTTTTATAAAGTATACATTTTAATAAAAATTTTTACAGATAAATTACCAGTTCTTTGTCCGGAGTTTCTTCAGTGTCCCCTGAACTTGCATGGACTGTGTCACGACTACGAATATATGATGAGGTGTTGTTGTTAATGTTGTTTTCGAAAAATATAAATATTGGTTTTACCGAAAATAAATATAATTTTCTTTTCTATAGTAACTTACGTTAGCTTATATAATTTGACAACCGTCAAAACTCAGCTCCTTTCTTAACCTCTTATGTACACGCTTCATATTATCACATCAATCATTCATTTGACGAGCCCGTTGGGGTGTTTGGTAGAGACCTTGCCTTTTGCCTTTCGCGCCGCAGATCGTGGGTTCGATTCCCACCCAGGACAGACATTTCTGTGCATGAACATATCTGTTTGTGTTGAGTCTGGGTGTAATTATCTATATAAGTATCTATCTACAAAAGAAAAGTAGTATATGTAGTATATCTAGTTTCCATAGTACAAGCTTTGCTTAGTATGGGATCAGATGGCCGTGTGTGAATAATGTCCCAAGATATTATTATTAATCATTATTGTAATTTTAATGTGTATTTTAAAGAAAATTTCAACGAAATAAAAAGAAACCTCGAATATTTTTAGATATCAACTTAATAATATTAATTTCCCATAAGTAGAAATTATTGAAAGTGTATAATGTCGTCTTATTAATTAGTATGAAGGTATTGTTATAATAGGATTAAATAAAACATCTTTAAATAGCATACTGTTTTAATTTCTAAGAAACCCTCATACAGAATTACAGTGGGTTAGCGGATCGATTAAGTGAACTTAACTCTTCACATAATAGTACAAAAATAACGACATACTTGAGTAAGTTCTATTATAAGTTGGAAACAATAAAATAATTTATTTGCTTAATGTCTTAAATATCAATCTCATTAATATAATCAATCATTGCTTAATACTTACTAAGGGATTTAAGGCTTGGAACACATTATTAGGATCACATTAACATTTTTAATTTATTTAAAAAAATAGTTTTAAGGATAATAAAGTTAAATATGCACCTTAAATTTATATCTTTACTTAGTGACTTGTATTTGAGCTAGGTGAGCACAGATTAAATATCCTTTTTATTATTAGATCCAATATGTTCAATGAAGTTTCGTCATCATTTCATTCATCAGTAAAGAGTTTAATTTTAAATACCCAAGCCTACCTTAAATGTGTTTCAACCTTAGCATTTTACGTCACTCGATCGATATTTAAAACACTTAGCGATATATTAATAAAAATTTTACACATTATTCCAGTGATATCAGTATATGAATATGTCTTTTAATTAATACTATGTTCCCGCTTGAGTGTAATCGATGGCTACGTAGGTTTACTATACATCTGTCTAATTTCCCTAAGGCAAAGTTGCTATATCTACAATTTTGTGTTAAAATATACTAAGTGTTATTAAAATGAGAATATCTAACACAAAATTTCGAAAACAGCACAACCCCAGTACGCAACGCGAATTATAAATATATTAATATGGAATAACACCCAGTGCAGACATATTAAAATATTAGTACCTCTGTGAAATTCAGAATTAAAAACGCAAGTAAAGCAGATTAAATAAAATTATCCTATTTTCTTATTGGGCAACTTCCGAGGGACCACGAGTTAGATTTACACAAGACACATGACATTGTATTTACTCAAGATATTTGTATTACAGCACGGTGGCAGCTCAACCGGTCGCTTAGCCAGATAAACTATGTGCACTGTGCTAACTATTTCTGCGAGATATTGTAAATAATTAATAATAAATCTAACCAGTTGAGCTATCCTTAAGTATATATATATCCTTATCTTACGACAGTACAAGGCTTTTGTCTCAAACTTGATAATACAAACACACTTATATACTTTGACCTCTGACCGTGTTCATATCAATTTAAATCTGCATCATATTTTGGAATACAGCACGAAATTAACCTACAATATTCATTATATATAAACATGTATAAACATACACCCATACATTTCACCTCGTTCCGTTTTAACTAACGATATATCGGACAGTAGCAACTTAAAAGGAGTCAGCTTACGACGTAACATTACGAGACCAACGGCACTCGGAACTATATATAATTTTTATTTATTATTTATAATTAATTATAAAGATGCGATCATGAATTTTTTGTGGTAATTGCATTTCAACAGCTGGGTGTAGCGACGCGCTCGTCTCTCGATCTGCAACTTGCCGCCACCCTGCGAACACACGAGAGGTCATGTAGCTGCGGACCATACCCGTGACCGACACCGAGTAGTGCAAAGGCGTACCGTGAGTGGCGCGTTCAGCAGCAGGAGGACTTGCCGGTGTCGATGGGGCGGCCCTGGTCGATCTTCACGGCGGCCCCCTGCGGCGCGGCGCCGGCCGAGGGCGGGCCCACGCGCGACTTGATCTCGGCCGCCATCGTCATGAACGCCTGCTCCACGTTCGTCGAGTTCTTCGCCGACGTCTCGAGGAACGGTATGCCGAGCTGCTCCGCGTATTGCTGGGGATATTATTTGTATATGAACATTTTGTGTGTATTATAATAGATCTTATATTGCTAATGTGCTGCAAATGACGTCGTCATGTTTGATGCTTCTTGTAGTTAATATTGAGACAAAGCAATACAAATTATTTCTGCAGTAGATTATATCAGACGAGAAGCTGTTTTTTAAATAGACTTTAATAATTACTACAAGTAATTTGCATAGTAATATCTTTATAATGGATATGTATAGAAGGTTATTTTGTCTTAATAAATAAAATAATTTATAAAAATAGATTAGATTTGGAATATGTCAAAAGATTATTAGCAATTAAATCTATGTTACTAATTGGAAATTTAAGCGATGGGCAATTGAAGAAATAAAAAATTTATTTAAGAAAACATGGTTCCACCTTTTAATGTGGACAAAACATAATTAATATATAGTAATTTATACCATCCAAAATAACTACTAACACCACTATATGATGACTAAATAAATAAGACAAAGGTTCAGAAAAATGTAATGTTACTGACGAGTCGTAAATAATAATTATTCAAAACAATGTAATATATTATAATTTAAGATGTGTTAATGTGTAATTTACATTAAATCAAGTAATAAACACTTCAATTTATTGAACTTTAAATAGTTGAATAAATTGAAGTCGTAAATGAACTCTTTTTAATAACAATGAGACTAAATTTAATTAATATAATTTAATATATGACCAACTGAATCATACCATTTCTTATCTTAATATAGACTCAAGTACAAGATACGAAGTTTATTTATTGCATATTATACTTTACTAAGATTTTATATAAGTTTAAATGTTAGTATAACTTGCATGAAGAATTAATATTTAGACGACATAATATTCATTTCATTTTTAATGAATCTAAACTACTCAGTCTACAAAGCTGAAATTTGGAACAAACTTGGGAAGTTCCCAAGGTTAGTGGAGCATTGGCGACGGTGATGGATGCGCATCCCCCTAACTATTTTGTTAATAAAAATAAAATCTTTCAGTAATTTGTTTCAATATTTATAATATAACTATATTTTATAACTCACCTTGGCTGTAGTATAGTCTACAACTTTCTTTGTAGTGAGGTCACACTTATTGCCAACGAGCAGTTTGTTCACATTATCACATGCATAACGGTCAATCTCCTCCAGCCACTGTTTCACATTGCTGAATGAGTCCTAGGAAAATTATTACCATTCAGTATTTAATTTTAATTATTGTAAATAGAAAAGAACTTAGAATAAACACTGTCAAATATTTCACAAGTACACAAGATAAACACAAAAATTGATTAAATAGTTATAAACACAAAATCATTGAACAACTTTAATGTACTATATTTTTTTACAGTTGATAAAATTGATAATTATCATTTAACAAATACATAATGTGCTATCATTGCCTAATTAACATAATCATGTGTGTCAGTAGTTTTATGACTCACAATAAGTTGTAAATTCTTACTTAGGACACTTCTGCTAATTTGGCAAGGAGCCAAGTAAAGAAGTCAGCATTTTAATTTTATATGAGATGAATTTTAATGTGACATTAAAATTATTCTATAAATTATTAGTTTTATGGAGGTATTTGTCATTGTGATTTTTATCTGTATGATTGATATATTTTTTATGAGTTTTAAAGTTCTTAGTTTAGGTAATTTAAGAATAATAAAAAGGTCTATCAGTCTTTAGAATTTTGTATCAAGGTAATTTATCTATAAACAATTAACTTTGTTTGCTATTGTAAGTATTACATATCCCTATTAATAGTATTTAAAGTTTTGTTTATTAAATATATATATGAATTCTTAAAGAAATTATTTTGGTAGCATAATTATGGTTGTTTATTTAGATTCAGATACAAATAACTACACTTATTGACCCTTAATAAAATATAAGCATTGTGTTTATGTTTCAAATAATTGTTTTGTTTACTGATATATGAACTTGATTTTTTTAATGCTTTATTTATTAAAGAGCAGTTACCTGGTCTGTGCAATCGTAAACAATGATGATTCCGTGTGCTCCTCTGTAGTATGATGAAGTGATTGTTCTAAATCTCTCTTGTCCTGCTGTGTCCCATATTTGTAACTTTATTGTCTTTCCATCTAAATCTAAGGTTCTAATTTTGAAATCCACTCCGATAGTACTGATGTAGCTTTCTGTGTAAGTGTCATCAGCGAATCTGAGAAGGAGACAGGACTTTCCCACACCAGAGTCACCAATCAAGAGAAGTTTGAACAGGTAATCGCTGAAAACAATGATACGTACGTTTATTGCACCTGCTATGAGAGTACGACGTCAATAAAATACGAAACGATAAACACGCACAGAGATCTGCGAACTAGTCAGGGAGGCGTATCTTTGTCTCGGGAAACAAAGAAAATGTAACGCGTTATACGTAAAAACAATTACTTGCTTAATTAAATAGTGTAGGATAGACGGAAGTCAAAATGAAAAAAAAAAACATTTGTACACCCTTCACACAGATTTTCATGATTACGTTTCGATTTTGTTGGTACTATGAATATAATGAGTCACCATTAGTTTTTTTATTATAAATTTATAGTAGCGATTGAAACACTTTATTTAAGGCTTTGTTATAGTTGTTGTTATAGACAGGAAATAAGTTTAGATCTCTCTAAATTCACATGTTAAGGCTTCGTTGAAACGAAATTTCGCCCATCCTTCTTTCACATATCACAGTAAAAAAATACTTACTATTCTGGATTCATTTTGTACTATAATTTTATTCGACCCAAAATGATTATGTACAAGTGTATATTGAATATAATTAAGTTCTTTGTTTCGAATATAGTGCAGCGCAAAACAAAAAATATACTATTATACGTAGAATAATGGCCGCCGACACTGAGACACCCACACTGACGTAAGTCAGAAATTCACTTTAGGGCAGGAGTGCCACTTGGCAAAAATAAATTACGTTCTGAAATAACAATACAGATACGATATATATATCTGTTTAATATTAACTATTTTAGTTATCTTATGATATTAAAATAATAAGTTATTCGTATATTGAAATAAAAGTTTAATTAATTGTACATGCCGGAGTAATTGGTGCATTACAGTTTGTTATAAATCATATATTTTTATCGGTTTATTGTACCTACAGTTTTTAATTACTTTCCTCTTCTTTGGAATTTAGAGTTAGATATTTAAAACCTATTTTGAGGTATATTAATTAATCATTAAAATAACAAAATAAATGCATATTAAACGCAATAAATAATTACGTTCTCGAGCAAATATATTGTATTATTTCATTCATCAAAACTTAGGTGTTAAATAATTTGTAATCTACTTAAAAGTCTAGACATCATATTAGGTATATGATTAGTGTTATAATATTATAGTGTTTTCATATGATATTTTCTGTTAACTGCGTTGTTGGTTTACTGGCTAGTATATAAGATCGTAGATTTCAAGGTCTAGGGTTCATAGGCCGGGTTGAACGAATAAAAAGCTTGGATTTTTCTATCAAGAAATACACGTGTTTTGAAAAGCATGGTCTTGCGCCTAAACATTTTAGTCATGACGGATATGTCGTCTCATCGGCCTATTGTTTGCGCAGACACTTTTGTACTATAATGTTCCGGACAGTTGGCTAGTCTCGTATGATAATGGCCGACACGCGTAAATTCAGTCAAGACGACATCATACTATCCATATTACCTGAAGAATAACTTTTTTTCATTCTGATTTTGACTTGAAATAAAAACAAACAAAATGAATAACCCATTTAAATTCTTTTATTTTTAGTATATACATTGTTACGGCTACAAAATTAAAGAACATATAACTATAAAACATAATGGTGCGTAATCTACACAAATTGGTAGAAAATTAAAGTATCATTTCTTGTAATATACAAAGTGGTATTTTCCATATGTACAAACTTCTGTCTTTGTAGCCGGCAATTATCTGTAATAAAAAATATATAAAAATTAACATGTAAATTGGTTGTTTCACAAAATATATTATAAAAATTCCAATGTAATATAATACTTCCAAGCGTTAATTTTATTAACTTATATTCTTTCTGCATTAAAATTTAAAAAACACATTTGCTCCAGTTATGTTTAAAATATATTCATAATGAGCCCGGTAATATCTATTCCGGTAATATAAATAAAATTTTGGCAGTATGCAATAAATAGAATTAATTATGTCCTTTGTGGTTCCAGTGCAGTTGAATAGATCTCTTCATAGACACAGGTTGTTAGAGGAGCGGTATAACGGTTTTTTTAAAGCACATCCATAATTGTCATTGGCAACAGAGCAAAAGCTTTTCTTGCAATGTAAAACACTGCACCAGCACCAAGCAAATATGGACAATTTAAGTAAATAATGAATTAGAATTTCTATAAAATAATAAAATAAATTCTCATTTGTGACCCACCTTACTGCCAACTACAGCGAGTGACAGAAGCATTAAGCTGGGTCCTCGTATCTGAGCGAAGGGTTGTCCTTCCCCTTCGCGATACACGTACACACAGCCGTCGTAGCAACCCGCGAATAGCAGGCCACCAGTGGCTCGTAAGCAAACAGCACCTTTGCCTCCTTCGTGAGTACCGACATGGCTTCCACTCTGGTAATAAAAGATAAATAATCTCAGTAAGTAGGTAAGAAACTCAGTTGTGCTTTTAACATGTCTATTTATATATAGTTTAAAAAATAGTATAAAGAAAAATAATGATTTAAAATAAGTTTAACAATGGAATGAAGACATGTACAGACAATGAAAATGGAACATATGATGTTAGGCATAGGGTTGCTAGGCTTTAAAATAAAGAAAGCCGGATTGGATGGACATTAACATATAATAATATTTGAAGACTTTTCATTTGGTCAAAAAAAAAGAACTTATATGCCGTAACAGCGAATGGCATGACACTCTCTTCAATACCCTGTCCCTACTACATAATTAATTGCTCTAATAAGTATATATTTTTTAATTATAATAATAATTAAAAATAATTATTTTATTCACAAAACGGGTGTTTTTATTTAATTATGAATTATTTCAATAAACATCAATTTCAATGGTTTACACATAGATCACATTTTTAATTTATTATTTATTTATTAAGGACCATCAGCAGTCACTTAAAGACCCGTCAAGCGGCCATAACATGTAGGTACAGTATCAATATTTTTAGAATTTTAAATGTTAATACACAATTACAAAAATAATAATATAAATCGTTACACTTACAGTATAATCAAAAACATGTATCTGATGACTACTGGTCCCAGAATACACTTTACCATCTTCATAAAGCAAGCTGTATACCGTCATTTTGGGGCCATAGAGTGTCCTCAAGAGCAGACCTGTCTGTGCATCCTTTATTGTTACATTCTCCGACCTTGCTGCCACCAGGAGTACCTTACGAGGACCTTCCTTCATTGCTCGTAAGGCCAAGATCGATTGGTCGGAGAACTTTACTGAGCTAACTGGTATAAGCATGTTGTTCTGAAATCAAAACAAGTTAAGAAATAAGTGCCGAAGTTACTTGGTAATTACTTATTGGTAGGACATAATAGACGTGGAGATACTGATATAAATTTTCCGGTCATTTGTACCAGTATGGCGACTCTACAGGGGTTTAATTACGTTATGACGAAAAGGAAAATGTAATATGGCAAATATAATAAAGGTCACATTGTATCAAATACTTTCCAAAAATCGTTTAGCGACAAAAAAAATTACACCTTTGCGGCAGTTGCCATTGGGAACGGTCGGAAAAGTATGGCATGGTGATTTCCGTGAATGGCTATTCGACGATGATTAGCTGTGCAAAAATTAGCCTGGTACAAATGGTTGAATTATTATTTTTAAATTTACATGTTCTCGTCGGTATGGCGGACTGTAAGTCACACCGGAGAAGTATGGCATTACGCTACCGTCTACTTCTTTTTTCATCGACTATCGGAAAATACAAGAATTTTTGTGGAATAAATCGTTTGACTTCCGTAATTTATCCGACGATCATTTTTTGATTAACGCCCACGCCATTTTCCTTTTCGTCATTACGTAATTAAACCCCTGTAGAGTCGCCATACTGGTACGCCCTTTTATATATACAAATGACCGGAAAATTTGTGTCAGAATCTCCCGGTCCATAAAGACCCAGAGGGGTAGGTATCACCCAATACTTAGTATTGTTGTGTTCCGGTTGAATGGGTAAGTGAATATAACTAGAGGCAGAAGAACCGTAACATCTTAGTTCCCAAGGACGCTGACCACTTACCATGAGATGACCCATTTGTTTGTCTGCCTATGATATAGGTAATATTATAAAAATAAATTTGTTCTTATTTTAATGGCATTGAGGTTGAGATAGTTGCGCAGTTTAAGATATCTCTAATGAAGACATTTCACTTGGTTAAGCGTGTTCACGTTTTTGTATCGCTTTGTTCGAAAGAATTTTTGGTGTTTTTCCTGACATAGATTTAAGTTTAAATCACTATAATCCTTTTTTATCTTCTCCTTATTCACATACAGGTTTCCTAACGATATTTTCCTTCACCGCCGAGCACGAGATGAATTGTCAACACGAATTTTAGTTTCATGATAGCTATAAACATGTCCATTATATTTTGTTACTAAATACATGAGCACCGAGAAATAATACTTACTTTGCACTCAAACTGTAGCACAAAACCGGTTCTTGTACCAACGAACACCGTGTCCCACGCCCGATCCATTGTTTGGATTGGGCTTAAGACATTACATTCAGGCCCCTTTTCTAGACCAGTCTGAAAAAAAGAAATGCCTTAGTCATGGAAGATAACGATGAAAATAGATGTCTGATAATCAGTTTTTAATTAACAATATTAATTTTACACTATTCATGTAATTACAAGTTTTCAATATCAAGACAAAACTTGGATTTTTCGAAGAGTTAAAATTAGAGCAATGGAAAAGAATAATTAAATCTGCTTTCTTTTTAATATCACCAACTTAATTGAGCTCTATATGTTTAGCAAATTAAGATTTTATTTGAGAATTTTTTATTTGAATGTTAAGTTAGCCTTTAATTGGTATATACAGGGTTATTTGTAACACACCAGCAACCTCGCAGGACAGAACACCATAAGCAACAACTTTTGTTCTACGACTTTTGATAATTTGTTAGATTTTATTTTCATACAAAAATAAGTATTAATTTAATTTCCCGCTTGAACGTTTATAAATCTACGCGAATCTCAAATATCGACGCGTCGCGTCGTCCTTTCATTTATGAATGAAATATAGACCTACAAATGTCAAGTTAGTACGACAAAAACTTGTAAAATAATTACTTTTTCATTTATTGAGTTATGTCCGAAGTCGTAGAACAAAAGTTGTTGCTTATGATGTTATCTATCTAGTTCTGCGAGGTTGCTGGTGTGTTACAAACAACCCTGTATGTATACTCGGCGGTAGGGCTTTGTGCAAGCTCGTCTGGGTAGGTACCACCCACTCATCAGATATGTTACTGCAAAATATCAGTACTTTGTATTCTTATGTTCCGGTTTGAAAGGTGAGTGAGCCAGTGTAATTACAGGCACAAGGGACATAACACCTTAGTTCCCAAGGTTGGTGGCACATTGGCGATGTAAGCGATGGTTAATATTTCTTACAATGCCATTGTCTTAGGGTGTTGGTGACCACTTACCATCAGGTCGCCTATATGCTCGTCCGCCTACCTATATAATAAAAATTTATAATTTTGTTACTCTATTTTTATAAAAGCAATAAGATTATTTATTCCTTAATATTAGGTCCTTACATATGAAATTAGTGTTTTATCGTACTGACCACTTTGATATGAAATATCTCCTCTTTGGTTAAGAATTCCAAATTCGAATTTATAAATTCATTTAGCTGGTACATTTGAGTTTTGAAAACAGTCATTCATTTGTTGTTGTTTTCCCTCATTATTTTTTTCTTTGGCGTCGCTTATTATCGCACAATGAAAAACATGAAATATCGGTATATTTACGAGTACGAGCTCTACCGTGGCACCAGTGCTGCAGAAACAGCTCGAAGGATTAATTATGTGTACGGCGCTGGTGTCGTAAAAGAAAGCACGGTACGTTTTTGGTTACAACGTTTTCGTTCTGGTAATTTCGACCTTCAGAACCAACCCCGTGGACGCGACGGCCGGAGACCAAAGTGGAAAATGAAGAATTAAAGGCTATTGTGGAAGCGGATCCATCACAAAGCACTTCATAGATAGCTGCAGGCTTCGGGGTAAGCGATAAAACTGTATTAATCCACTTGAAGCAAATCGGGAAAGTAAAAAAACTTGAACGATGGATACCTCATGAATTGAGTGAATCGAACTTTGTTCAACCGACACAATAATGAAGGGAAATCGAATCATTACTTGCGATGAAAAGTGGATACTGTACGATAGTCGGAAGCGCTCGTCGCAATGGCTGAACCCTGAAGACCCAGCCAAATCTTGCCCTAAACGAAAATTGACTCAGAAAAAGTTACTTGTGAGTGTTTGGTGGAATAGCGCCGGTGTCGTTCACTACAGCTTTCTAAAATCTGGCCAAACGATTACGGCAGATATCTATTGTCAGCAACTGCAAACCATGAAGAACTAGCTGCTAAACAACCGAGATTGGTCAATCGCTCTAGGCCACTGCTGCTTCATGACAACGCAAGAGCACACACTGCACAACAAACAACCACTAAGTTAGATGAGCTAAAATTGAAATGTCTGCGACATCCACCGTACTCCCCGGACCTTGCTCCAACAGATTACCATTTTTCCCGGAATTTGGACAACTACAAGGAAAAAAATTCAACTCCGATGCGGCAGTCCAAACCGCCTTCAAAGAGTTTATTGATTCTCGCCCCCATGGTTTTTTTAGTAAAGGGATCAATGAACTACCTATGAGATGGCAAAAGTGCATAGATAACAACGGTGCATACTTTGATTAATTAAATATATTTTACAAAAAAAAAAAAAAAAGACTTTATATTCCTCCCGTACAAAACACCAATTTCATATGTAAGTACCTAATATATAATGTTGGCTTCCCAATTAGAAAACAAAAAGTATTTGTCTTTAAAATGCGTCGGGATAACTTCCATGATTTCTTATTATGAAAGTTTTAACCCTTTTTCAAACTTTGAAACAAACCAATGTCGCTACGGACTAAATCTAATGTGAAGCAACCATCGAAATATTTCTTTTGTGTTGCAAAAGTAACAAAACTTTGTTGATTTATTTTTTCCTTATATGGATTCTTTGAGTTACCTTTATATAATATCAGTGAGTGTGGCAATTCCCTTTTGTTATAAACAAATCAAACTTTTTCGCAATCTCAAGCAATTTATAATTGTTTCAACATCTTTCTGGTTAATTCAGACACATTGAAATTCTTAGGACGATGTACACTTATATGTATGGGCTTGGGGTAGATTCTACTTTGAAGAATTATTTACTATCCGCCTTATTCATAAACTTTATTTAACTGGTGATTAGTTAAACAACACTTTGTCTTCTTCTTTCGTATGTCAAATCAATAATGACAGAAAGAGACAAATCAGTGTTTAGCTAAACAGTAACTAAGCAACGTTTATGAATAAGGCCGTATATGTAAACGAATGACGTCACAGTCTCAAAACGTAAATACTTTAAACGATTTTCCAATTGCAATCTTTACTTTCTCCCCAAGTTCCCGACGTAATTTTAAACCTTTCCGTTTTCTGTATGAAATACAGATTCCTCGCTTTTTATCGTCAAATACATTATACATATAAAATAGTATGAAATAACATATCTTATGAAATAAATATTAAATTAAAAAAACAATTCAATCGCTGACTGTACACACCTCAAGATCGTAATAACGTATTCTGGAATCCAAGGAACCTGTATACACTGTGGTTCCATATTTCTCCTTAACAATGGTTAAGCACGTCACTGCGAGGTTCGATCCTCGCAATGTCGTTATAAGTTGTCCGTCATGGTTGAAATAGTAAACATTACCATCCAGACATGCAGCTAGAAAATTGTTTTCAACACACTGTAAAAAAATATTTAATTATTTATATTTCAATTCAATTATTTAATGTAAGATAAGTTTAGTGAAATAGAACGCATCTTAATTGAAGATTTTTTATTCATTGGACATATGTTTACTCGTTATAATAAATAGTAATGCAATCACCAAGGTGCTTGTGCTAAAGGTACAGGCCAGGTTATTGAGCTTTTCATATATCATGATTTTATAACAGTCAAAAGACCTACCTCAATTGCAAGAACAGCATCGCCGTTGCCCGTTACGACGACGGAGTCACGACGCAGATTCTCATCGGCTGAATAATCATACATTTTGCATTCGCCTCCTTGACACATGGCCGGTGCTGTGACTTCCTCCATTGATGACTGACTATTATCTAATATGATTTCTTCACTGATTGGCACCGATACATTTTCAACTATTTCTTTATCATCCATACATTTTACTTCACAATTATCTCCGACAACTATGTCTTCAGATACATCTAACATATCGATCTGTATATGATTTACAACAGATTCATCAACAATATTATCATCAAGCTGAACAATTCCTCTTTGATCTATCACTTCAAATAAATCTTCGGTGATTATCTCATACTGCTTTTCAGGTTCTGACTGTTCTGGTAGTTTAAGGTATTGACTTAAATCCGTTCTTACTAAAACAACAGAACATTCCTTCAATTCAATTTTTGATGCGTTAGACTTTACTATTTTAGGCCTTCCAAGTTTTTTGGTCTTTGCTGATTGCCTTGTTTTATGTGTCTTACTTTTAGCTGTTTGCGGAACTTCTAGATCGTCTAAAGATATGATGTCTTCGAGGGGTCTATCATCTGTAATAATTTGTTCTATCAGAGAAATGTTCGGTGATTTGGCTTTTTTATTTTTTCTTCTACCAACGGTTGTTGGACTCACTGAATGGCTAGAATCTTGGTAAGAGATTTTACGGCGTCTATTCCTTCTTTCAGCTTTTGGCGTATCATTATGATCTTCTTGCACGGTCTCTAGTGCTAATTGTTCAAGTTCTTCAACAGGTATATTTGTAAAATCTTCTACAATTGAATCTTCAGTTAAAACTTCATCTGTTGTAATAATTTCTTCACCATCAAAGTTGTCTACGTTTAATACTGTCATACCTAATGTTTGCAAAGAATTTGTACCAGAATCTTTGGTTTCAATTGAATTATATAGTTTAAATTTTTCTTGTAGCAAAACTTGTATCTCTAAATCAATTTCTTTCATTCTTTCAAAAGCATCGGTTGCTTTAATTCCTAATCTCTCGGGAACTACAAAATCAGTTTGTATTGCTTTAACAGCAAATTTCTTTATATCTGTTTGAGTTTCTTTTGCATTAAGTTTCTTTATAGCCTGTACTGCAACATGCTTCTTAATTACTTGGTGAGAAATTAGTCCCTTTGTTTTACCACTATTTTCAATGTGTATTTTATGCACTACTGGAGTATGAGCAGTATTTCTATGAGCGTGATGAACATTAACTTTCCGTGGTTGCTCAGTAAACATATCTATGGTCTTTAGTGTGGTTTTTGCCTCAACCTTATTTTGAACTGGACTGATGTTAGTCAAGTTATTTTCATTTGGACTTGACACTTGACTTGATGTTGAGTCCTTTCTGACTTTGGCATCCTTTTCAGTAGCTTTTTTTGGCGTTTCTTTTCTCTTGACATGTTTTTCTGTGTAGTTTTTATCATTTGAGATGACTTTCTTGTTTTCTTTCGTTGTAGTTTTATTTTCTTCTTTTGAAAAAAATAAATTGAATATTGACTTTGAAGTTTCACAATTATCTGATGTCTTTGAAGCGCAATCGTTAACATTTATTATAATATTTTTATTTAAAATTTGCTTATTCGATTCTGATTGGCATGGTTCTTCTTTCTTTCGTTTTTCTTTACGATGTGATGGTCTTTGGTCTATTGATCGTTTCCGAGAATTAGATGCCATTGCAGACTTTAATACAGGGGTAGGATGATCTATTTTTTCATTTTCTTTAGTCATTTCTTTTGATTCATGTTTAGGTTTTTCATTTTTATTTTCATTTGCACAACTAATCAGCATGTTACTTTCCTGTGTACATATATTATTATTTAAATTTTCTTGTTTAGATTGAAAATTGTCACTTTCTCTTAATTCTTGTGACTCACAGGTTTTATTTATTGCATGTGTGAACTTGAACATATCACGCAATTGATTGCTTACTCCCTCTGTTAAGTAATCTAAATCCTTCTCTGGTGTTTTCGATTTGATTTCTGTTTTAATTGTTATTAAATTTGTATTGCACGAGCTTCTGACATTTGTTGGATTTGACGAATCATCTTGCTCTATAAAATCATGATCTACAGCAACATGATATTGTTTATCAAATTCAGCAAATGGATCGTCTTCTTCAGAAATATGATCAGTACTTGTGCCAAAAAGTTGTAGTGCTTCAGGCCTGATATCTTCATCAGCGGATTTATCGGATACAGATTGATTATAAAAATAATTATCTGAGTTTAAGTGCCCCTCTTCATTAACATTGTAACTTTTCCTTCTTGATCGTCTCTCAAAAAGTTTTTGAGATTCTGTATTATCTGTATAAGCTTTGTAATTATTGTCATTACAGTTGTCAATGTTTTCAGGCTTTATATAATCAACATTTGATATATTATCAAGTTCATTATGTTTATCATGAGCATAGTTCTCATAAGAAAAGTCATTATTACTATATGCGTTACCGAGGTGCTGTTCGTTTTGTTGAGAGTATGTATTATCGTCTTCAACAACATCATAGTTTTGGCCATATTCATCTATTTCTAAAACTTTACTGAGTTCAGCCAAAACAATTGGCTTAATATCTTCAAGTAGTACAGTATCTTGGGGATCAAGAATACATTGCATCTGTTTCATAAATGTGTCCTCATATATTGTATTGTTATCATTTTGCATAAATTCGGCACTTGTACTACAAAGAGATTTTTCTGCAGCAGACCTTAAGTGCCTGTTAAAGCTATTCTGAGACTCAGTTATGAGACTGCTGATTGCATATTCAAATTTTGTTGATGAGTTTGGATTATCCATTAGTTTATGAATTTTTCCTTTGTCCATCTTAAATAGTTGATGAACAATTTTATTTTTAATTTTTGCACAGTGTGATTTATCACTTGTCTTCTGCTTATGATACTTCTTTTTAATTGGAGGGTCTTGTTGGTTGCTTACTAAAGTATATGATTTATCTCTTTGTATTTGATTGGTATGAACATTTCCACTGTTTTCATTATTGTCAAAATTTTCAGATGAATGTGGTTGTTCATTACGATTCAGCAATCTTTTTCTAATTAAATCAACAGTATCAACAACTGACTTATCGATAGCTGAAAAAAAATGAGTAGGGTTGCTGCCATAGTGGTCAGATGCAGGTGGACGATGGCCCGTGTACTCTGCAGAAAGTTTTGTAACTTCACTAGATTCTGTGACTGGATTCTTATTATAGGCTTGCTGCAATGAACTTTCCGTTGGCCAGGAAGTTGTCACTGGTTGAACAAACGAACCCCTCATTTGGGGAATTTGACGATGATCCACATCCCCCATACTATTTACATGAAAATTATCAACACATATATCTTTATAAAAGGATGGAGTTTCTTTGTATGTACTTTTGTGATTATCATTATTATGCCTTCCTTGTGGTAGCATTGGTAGAATTGGTCTATCAACATGTTGATGTGATCTATGATATCCACTACTGCGTCTGGATCTGTTCCATTCTGTGTGTTCGGATGTACTTCGATCTGATTTTTCTGAGCGAGAATGATATTGTTGTCGCCTTGAACTTGGTGGCGGGAATCTGAAATATTTTTGTTTACTATAATATTTACTCTATGTTTAAGAAAAAATTAAGTATTTAAAAAAAATTGTTTGCATTTTGTTCGTTACAAAATAAACCTAGGTGTACCTACTAATATTTTTATATAAAATTGAAGGTAAGCAGTTTACTGTACATAACATTTGCGCGTTAACAAAGATATATACTGTAAGGAATACAATTAATATTGGGAACCTTGGTGGATCCAGTAAGCCATAACTTCTTGAGGATCTAAAATGCGGATTGCCGCCGTTCCGAGGTCTATAATGTCTCGGATTTTCATTGCGCCATCCGCCTATACCATTATGACCTCGCCGCATGATGTCACTATTACTTCATAATATAACACGATTTAATGAAATATAGAAATAGTTTTTCACTTTTAATATATACAATACTTATTTCTAATGTTTTTACTAAATCTCATTGCTACAAAACAAACAAGTTAGATCAATTTACTTTTGTACTCTGTATGACATTTGAACAGATAATTAAGCAACAAATGTCAAAACATATAAATAATTGTTTTTAATCTTTAAAATATAAACAAAATCATAGGAGATTTTTTTGTGATTTAGGTTACGTATGATTTATTTATCATAACTGGAACAGAATTTTGGGTTTGGATCGCACATTAATATTTTTTTACCTTGACATGTTTTTTACATCTTACATCGATATTTTTGTTCATTTAAAAACTAAAACGAATTTATATTTTGTTTTTTTCATATTTTCAAATTATGGTTAATTTATTTTTAGGGACAATGTTTTTTAGGAGATTGCCAATCATTACCTCAGTTTTGGATTTCGTCCATAGACCACAGTCTTGCATACAGGTTTATCAACCGAGTCCAATTTCAGTGGTGAGAGAAAGGTACGATTGTGTTACAATTTTTATTTTGCATCAACGCCGCTATACGTCGTTGCTATCGGTATATGCGGTCACGTGCCGGTTGAGTGAGACGCGGCGTATATTTTTCTGAACTGTACAATAACGAATTTTACTTTAGCGCACAATAAAGCAACTCGTGTTGTGTTTATTATATATGTATATAATTACATTTTATGTGCACATTATATAATAAACACGTGTTTGAATACAACATTTTGAATTACAGTGCTATTGAGTGAAAGGCAGAAGAAAAAAAAAAGGTCACCCGTATTACCCTCCGCTCGAAAAGTATGTAAAGCGAGGGCATCGGCCACATAAACGTCAAACGTGATATAATTTTGGACAATTATTATAATTTTATCTTCCATGTACAATAATTTTTTGAGTATCTGTATCCAATACGGACATATCGTCATGCCTCTGGCGGCCGTAAGTTGATCTGAACAGCAACCTTAAGTAGACGTACCCCCACTACTGTTGTTGATAGACATGTGTATACAACCGTGCTCACGGACTTGTATACAGGTCTATCAACCGAGTCCAATTTCAGTGGTGAGAGATAGGTATGATTGTGTTACAATTTCGCGTTATTGCAAAATAGAAGTCGTAACACAATCGCACCTATCTCTCTCCACTGAAATTGGACTCGGTTGCTAGACCTGTATACAAGACCGTGACCGTGCCATAGACAGACATTGACATTGTGACAGATGACCAAATTGACCTCGATTGATCACTGATCACTGATGAGTCATTTCTTGCTTCTGTTTGTATACGTTTATTACATAAATATTTAATATTGTGTGAAGTTCACATTTCACAGAATGTGTATTTATACAAAAGTAAAGAGAAAGAGTACATTGGTAACCATTATAGTTTATAAAAGAAATCTTAACTCTGTCATAACATTTTTAACAAGTGATAAATTTTCTGAATTTTTGTTTGAACTATATTAATATATACCTAATAAAATGTATTTCAGTAATAAGTACAAACTTAAGTTTATTGCCGCAAGGATGGAGACTACAATTCGCACAGCGCCGGATGTACATAGTTGCGATTCTTAAACGTTGTTAATTTTATAATTTTAGACACTGTCAATTTACAAGTTATATGAAAGCTTTTCTTACTCTAAAACGGAAAATTGCCTTTAGATATATATATAAGCAACCTGACAACTATATAAGCAACCTGACAACTATATAAGCAACCCTGACAACTATATAAGCGAAATAACACTCATCACGAGATCTCCGAAGCTATTTGCTCGAAATTTGTCACAGTTACTCCTTACTTCTCATGCGAAGCTTATTATACATGCGAAGCCGGGACGAATGTCTAGTACTGTAAAAGACTAGACTAGTTACTAGAAGTATTCGTTCTTTATTTTTAACATTTTCACTACCGAGCTCATCTTTTATTAAAACTACGCCGTATGCCGCATAAAATGAACGAATGTACATTTATGAGCATATCGACAATGAAAGTTTAACAGTCGGCCGATGCCACAGTGTCTGAAGGCGCTCATGCACCAGCGAGGAAGGTTGTTAAAATTACTTATTATATTGTGTTATTTAGCAATTTATTAATAAAATACTAACTACCTCGTCCTTTGTTTGATTATTTAATTCGCAATGCTGGATACAATAAACTAATATTTAATAATAATATACTGGGATATTATTCACACAAGGCCATCTGATCCCAAAATAAGCAGAGCTCGTACTATGGAAACCAGTCAACTGATATACTATAGGGTTTTCCATTAAGGGCGCTTGATCTTTGAAATGCAAAAAAAAATACATGTAGGAGAGATATTTGCGAATTTTTTTTTTATTTAGAAGGTCTATCGACCCCATTATGTATGGAATATGACATCATTCAAATGACCGCCACGGCTTCGGTTGGTGGCGCGCACACGAAAGGTCCAATTTTCGATGACTCTGGCGCACAATTCGGGCTGTATTTGATCGATGGCGTGGCGTATGTTGACTTTGAGGGCATCGGTGGTTTGCGGCTTGTTGGCATAGACCTGCGACTTAAGAAAACCCCACAAGAAAAAGTCCAGCGGGGTCAAATCGCACGATCTCGGTGGCCAGTTCACGTCGCGTCCGCGCGAGATGACCATGTCCAGAAATTGCTCGTGCAGAACTTCCATCGTAGCGTGTGCTGTGTGGCACGTAGCGCCGTCCTGTTGAAATCACATGTTGTCCAGATCCATATTCTCGATTTCAGGCCAAAAGAAGTTGGTTATCATCGACCGGTATCGCTCACCATTGACGGTGACGGCCACACCATTATCGTTTTCGAAAAAATACGGACCAATCACGCCTCCGGCCCAAAATCCGCACCAAACAGTCACTTTCTGCGGGTGCATTGCCACTTGGTGAACCTCGTGTGGATTGGTCTCGTCCCAAATACGGCAATTTTGCTTGTTGACATAGCCATTCATCCAAAAATGCGCCTCGTCGCTGAAGATGATTTTTTTGCCAAAATCGGCGTCAACTTCCAACTGCTCTAATGCCCAGTCAGCGAACACACGGCGCTGTCTATGGTCATTAACCTTGAGCTCTTGGGTCAGCTGGATCTTGTACGGGTGCAGGCTCAAGTCACAACGCAAAATTCGCCAAGTTGTCGTCTGCGAAAGGCCGAGTTCCTGTGCGCGACGCGGAATTGACTGCCGCGGGTTTTCGAGGACACTGTCGCGCACAGCGGCGATATTCTCGGCAGATCTCGCGTTACGTTCAATCGACGGATAGTCGACTCGGCAGGACGATCATCGCGACCGTAAAACGGGCGAAGTGCGCGGAACGTTGCTCGAACTGAAGACCCATTTTCATAAAACAATTTTATGATTTGCACGTGCTGCTCGACACTGTAACCTGCCATGGTGGTTTGGGAGGACGGAATGAATATAACACACTGCATTTGACAGCTGTCACTCAAACAACATGGCCGCAATCAGCTGTCAAAGTTCAAGCGTCCCTATTGGAAAACCCCTTACATATACACTTATTCTTTTCTAAATATACCTATTTTTTTAATTTAATATCCAAAAATAATATAATTGATAGTCGGACGAGAATAGCAAAAATACCATAAAATAATATTATTTTTATATATTTGCATGTAGTAGGATATAATTATTTTATATACTTAATTATTGTGTTCGTGTATGTATCACCCAATAATATCAAGCTTTTGAATGAAATAAAATAAATTCAATTTATTGCTACCAACCATTAGCTTGTCGCTCTTTGTTGTCGCATCTTTCTTTAATTCGGAACCGAGTCGTGAAGCATACGGACAAAATACGTTTGTGTACGGATTCGGGAAGACGGCAGTGTTTTTATGTTACTTATGTGTGTCGCTAATCTTACAGTCAATTAAATAACATCAATTTCTAAAAGGACATACGCCTTTAGCAAACCAAAACAAAAACTTCAATTTAGTTTTTAAAATTTATTTAATTATGCTACATTAACTTATTTGTAAATTGTATTAAATACGCTTTACTTCGGATTAAATAGAGGCTGTGCGTTACAGACGAATTATAAAAAAATATATAATATTTATAACCACAATTATAAACTAAGTAATTCCAATGCATTTAAATTCCAAAACGATTGTGCCAGTATTTAACAATACCATTTATGGCTACTTCTTTTTTTAAATTCCCGCTAAAATTGATGTTGGATCTTCGACACCCGATTTAACTTTTCGTAAAAACAGAACAGCCTCGCGTCCATCTATTAGTCTGTGGTCGTACGATAGTGCCAAATACATCATTGGTCTTATTTCTACCTGTAAATTTTGTATGAAAATCTAGATTAACTATATTTTTTTAGATTGATTAAATATACTGTAGGTTAAATAATATAATATTTATAAATAAATTCCGTTGCCGTAATTTACATTTATTGTAGGTTACATTACACCGTATAGATCAGACCTTTGACATTATATTATGTCTATTTTATGAAGTCTAGAGATATCATGTTCAGAACCAATAATATCAACCGCCATTCTTAACTTTTGACAAACAATCTCCATCATACAAATGTAATTTGTATATGAAATTGATGCGGCGTTAGTTTTTTATTTCAATGAAAACATAGGTGTTCGTCTAGTTAACCAGTAGGGGAGTTTCATAAGGTTCGCACAAAGGGTTGCTCTATGTCTATTAGCTATTTCTGCAATAATAGCAGTGCATTTAAATGCGAGGGGCGGGAACGAACGAAGTGAACTCGAAAATCGAATTCAACTCTTACAACTGATAGGTCGGAAGACTGTTGTGAGGGCGTATCTTATATCTAATCTCTGTTGGCTTCTAGCTTAAACGACAAAGAGAAATGATGTGGCACATAATCTCTATTCCGGTAGTGTATGCTAATATATATATATTCAAAAATGTCTATTGCAGGAAAATAATTCTCATTCGATTCTTTGTGACGTTTAGTAAAATGTACTGAAATGTACTTAATTTTTTAATAACTTTTGCGATTTTACGTGCGAATAAAACATTTTTGAAGACGTGAATTAAGTCATAATATCTAGGTAGGTACATTTGGAATAACCTATGTAACTAAGATTTATCGGTATCAAATGGTGGTTTAAAACTTGTAATTACATAAGATAAAACTAAAACTATACATGTAGCCGTTGCAATGTGACATAGATACGACAGACGGAGCCCGAGGTAACTCTCTTTGTACCGTCGAGGTAATGGTTACGTTCACACAACCCATCGTATCGTTAATAATCAGCGTACAATTTTTACTACCTTCCCCTGTACGGCGACGGGTCGCTGAACAATCGCGTGCATGCCCAGTATCGCAGACTGCGGCATGTTGATGATCGGCATCGAGAGCAGCGAGCCGAACACGCCGCCGTTGCTGATCGTGAACGTGCCGCCCTGCATGTCGCCGGGTGACAGACTGCCTGCGAGCGTTCACTTGGTATTACTTATGTTATAATCCGATTACGTGAAATTACATTACATATATAGAAATCAAACAACGACGCGGTTATTAACAAGACTATTGATTTTAAAATGGAATGAACTACTGGTGAATACTCATCATGATAATGTATCAGTTAATATATTTCATTAAATTAATTAAGCAGAATAAGTATTGAATTATTGGGGATCTTTCAATGTAACGTACAATCTGAACTACTGGTAATTTTCCGAACAATCGTCATTTATAGCTCACGAAACTCAATGAACTACTAAATTTGACGTAAAACTAAAATTAGCCTTTCTAAACTAAGTGCCGTTTCAGGACATAGGTTTTTAAATAACCGTGGTCTTATTTCGAGCAGCTGTAGTCCCTACCGCGCGGTAGTAAAATTAGAGATAAAGTGTGCCAGAATTATTTATTTATTACTGTTTTATTTTAAACGGTAAAACTTGTACTCAAGAGCAAAATTACTACTTCGCCAGATCAATTGATCAATTGAATTTCATCCATTGTTTCTGCGCACTGTTTAAACAGACTTAAAAAACGATAGACAAGTGTATGCCTATTAAACCAAGGGCTGGTTATTTAATCCTTAGATAGCTTAAATCAATAAACGTTTACAGATCAATTTATTATGTGGGATTCGAAATTAAAAGCAGTATTGAATTCCACTTGTAAAGTGGCCTGGGTCTGGGAAATTATCAATCAAAATATTCCATAGAAGGTATTGTATAAACGCAAATTTAAGAACCACCACGTAAAACTAAAATAATTCGTTGATATCTTTTTTTTATGTATCTCGGGAGGGCAAATTAATCTACTCCACCTGATGGTAAGTGGAAATAGAGTCTAAACGCGACGATGGCTAGTATAGTCAGGAAGAATCATCTGTTATCAAAAATACCGGTTTAATAACGGTTTATCTGGCCATAAGTAGTCGAGATATAACAGTAAAGCATATTATATTCTGACGATCGAAAATGTTCGGTACAAGTACAATTAAATATATACCTAAAGAAAAGTATAAAAAAGAGAAACACATCTTATATATAAGAAACGAAAGAGAAACATATCTATAATAGTTTCTAATCAATGTAAAATATTCGAAAACGAGATAGAATATAAATACTTTTTTAATTATCAGTGACTTGTTGAGACAGAATAAACGAAATACGGTTTGTGACGACGACGATATAATACATAACGTTATTAAAAAAATTACGATCTTAAAAAAAATAAGTAAAGAATCATTGCGATTACTAATTTAAGTGTTAAAATATTGGGGGGAAAACTTATGCATGCATAGAAATGGGGTCGTTTATTTTGGTAAACGTTCTAACAATGTGTGAAAATAGAAAATTGGCTGCTCGAATAGGGTGCTATTTTTAGCACCAGACATGTCACCCTGAAGGCATTCCTTTAAAAAATTTAAACTATATTCCGTGCGAGCGTATTTTCAATTTTGTCAAACTCCATAAATTGAGGTGTTCAGAGTTGCTTTCGATTCTATGCTTTTTAGAAGAATGTATTGTATGTGTATGAATCTTTACGTGTAATGGAAACATTAAGTGTACTCTAACTCGAAGCGTAGTTAGTGGGCACTTGGGTAATATTTGTTAAATTCATTTGCAAGAATATTTTAGAATATTGTTTTTGTTGTTTAATAACGAACGTGAAGAATCATTTCTTTTATTGCTTTAACCTAACCGACTTACTACTCAGATACATATTACATTTAACCAGTGGCGTAACTATAGGGTGACAGGGTTGGCAAAACGCCACGGGCCCCCAACCCGTCGGGGCCCCGCCCCGGTCCGAGACGCCCTGAGCTCAGAAGTGTCTTAACATTTTTATGATTTTTTTGTATTGTCGTTTTCAATAAAATTTTAGGAATTTTTGCTTACTCACATTGAGGGCCCCGTATCTTTGGTCGCTACGCCCTTGAGGGGCCCCATGCACGGGCCTCAGTTGGTATAGTTATGCCACTGCATTTAACGTTAATTTAAGGCAATCCTTAGTACAGATTTGATTTGTAAAATGTCACCGAGTGCGACAGTGAGATGTTATATCCCTAATATAACTGTCTAATGAACCGACACAAAATCATATCACAAAAAGAATTTAAGCGTAGCAAATATATATAAAGAAATACATGTAATACAATAAATTAATACATGTTTCCATAAACTTAAGTTATATACTTAGGACTCTATTTCTATTTTGTGATTGTTTTAATATGGTCTAACAGATTAAGACAGTGAAAAAAGTGATATTGTGTAACTAACTTTGTTATATGATAACAAAGTTTATTTATTAAAATAATTAAGTATTTATATGATATATTTATTTATATGATTATATGTAGACCACATAATTTTTGTTGTTGAATATCAATCGATCGATAAAACCATTTAAATGTATGTACTTATATAATATAGAACATAGATATCGCACGTTTATTCAAATACCGTCACTAAACGAAATTTATAAAAAACTATGTTTCAACGCCACCTAGTAGCTGAGCGCGTAATTTTACACTTTCTTTCGATTCATAAATCTTATTTCATAGCCAATGCTCCGCAGGATAGTAGTTGCGGATCGACATTAAACGAAACCTTCTGCTCTGGTTATTGCTACAACGACAGTAAAGGGATAAAGACATGTCGTTGTTTTAAAAAATCATTTATTTTTGGTGTAAAACTGTCATATTACGGCATTTTTCTACTTTCTAGTTTCGGTAAGTTTACGTTTGATGTTATTAACAAATTGACACTTTTTGTTTAATGCCAGTTTACCGTTATAGTTTTTTAAATATTATTTGTATATCAAGAGTCCAAAACTGGCACTGTTTTTTTAATGACATTGTTACTTTGCCCAGCATATAAAATATTTGAATTATTTTGTTACCATATTGTATTTATCAATTTAGTGTCACTTTTGTTACAGCAAAATACAGGTTTTACATAAGTATTGTCGCTACTGCTTCATATTTACCTTATGCTCACTAAAATTTAAATGAGAAAGTGAGTTTGTTTGTTCGTTTGTTCGTTTGTTCGTTTGTTAGTTTAGTTGGTTGGTTATTTGTTTGTTATGCTTTCACGTCTCAATCGATATCATTAAATTTTGCATACACATTGTCACTGGTACAGAAAATGGATGGAGGAAAGAATCTAGTGAATTTGTTTAGAAATTACAAACACAAATGTGCAGAAAAAAGAGTAGAAGCACGCCAAGAACATACGCACAGAATAGTTTAAAATCACCAATTTAATATCAGTTTTTTTTTCCAAAGAAGGATATGTGTGAGTTATACTTTATTTACAAAAACTTAAATTCATCGAGCAATATGTAATAGAAAGGAAATATTTAGAACATCAAGAAGAGAAAAGGCTAAGTAGATTGGAGAAAGATGAAGAAAAGAAAAAGTAAACAGAAAGTTTGTGGTAGCTGTTTCTCCTCATCCCATATGCAAGACGACATTCTGACAACTGTTGTGGTCAGCAAATAAATCGATACAAATTTTCGATGATACGAATACCAAGTACTACTGTTTTGCGGTAGAATATTTGATGAGCGGGTGGTACCTAACTAGACGAGCTTGCACAAAGTCCAGTAAAAGTCATTTCCGATCTATATACATGAACAATAAATACATGACCCTTATACAAACAGCGAGGAAATAAGGACCGCCATACAACCTTTAAGCAATGACTTATAGCGATTTCTATGATTTAAAAAATCTGGCTTAAGTAGTGGTAGCAAATTTAATAAAAATACGGAAGGTGAAACCGTTCGATTATCAGATATAAAGATTATTAAACATAATTATAATGAATATTACGAAATCGGAATAACTAAGTTTGAAAAATATATAATTAAATAACTTATAAATCTACTTTTTTCTTTGTTATACAAAATTTAAATTTTATATAAAATTAATAATTACTTTTAAAAGGAACTTTATCAAACTAAGTTTACCTTTTCTCGCTTTAGCCGCCAAATTAGCTAACGTTAGTTCAATCTGTGGGAAATCCATGGTTTGTACGTTCCGGACTACTGGCGTTACTAAGCCTCTTGGTGTCGCAACTGCTACTGATACGTCTACATAATCTCTTAAAAAAATATGTACATATATTAAAACAAACTGACCAAAAAAATATGGTAACGACTGCTTAGTCGATTTCAAAAAGGAAGAACTTCTCAATTTAGCGGTTCTTTTTTAAATTTAATATGAGACAACTGACATTAGTAAAAATATAATATTCCTCATTTTGTATTATAGTAAAATATAAGTCTATTTATCGTCTTATAATAGACAGGCTTTATTGGTCGAAAAATCATAAAATATTAATTTAATATATATAGCAGATTGTATGCAATTATTATCGTAGTTCTATTTAATATAAAATTATATTTCAAATATCGAATTAAAACGGAAACAGGGGGTAGGGGGTTGCGTGTGTCATTAGGCTTAAGGGTGGGACAAGCGGCCGTGTAAAAGCCCTGTCCATCTTTCTAGAAGTAATAACATTACGCGCCCATTACCTGTAAACAATGTTATCGGCCATTATAACTGCGTTGATGACCGGTTGATCCATGAGAGCGTTGGCTGATGCTTTTAAAAACGGCGACATGAAGGATAACTTTACGCCATATTTCTTTGTAAATGTATCAAGATTCGCTTTCCGGAATGCCATTAGTTTGCTGAGAATTAAATATTCACTCATTCATTCTTTTTGGATACTGTATTTTTTTTAAACTAAATCAATCATGGAACGTATAATAATCAGTACGTATGTAATTTTATAGGTATTTGATTATGATTACATTCAAACTGAAAATGTGCAGCCAATCGTTTAATACAAAAAAGCATTAGTGTTGTTATAATTGTGAATTTATAATAATTATCTGTTAATGCGTTTGATTGTCGTTGAGTCTTGTCACAGGTCGAGGTCTTGTGTTCACACTCCGGGTCAACCAATACAAAGTTAGTTTTATATCGATGAATTCTAAGTAGCAACCCGGAAGTCTCAGTTGCGGAAGTTAGCAGTATTAATATTCCATGACAGGAAAACACGTAAAGTAGTCGGTTCAATAGGATTATGAGAATGATGGGGTAGATAGTGCTATTTCTTTTGTTTGCGCACATAATATTTGTGCGCTATATATTATCTTGCACAGTAGACGATTTTACGTCAAGAATGTCAGCTTTGGTATAAAATAAAATATTAATTCAGAAATTATGTATTGAACATAATATATACCTAATGTCATGTAATGAAACTGCTTGAAAGATAAGTAAACTTTTTAAGAAAATATTATTTAAAGAAGAAAACGAGTTTCTTTTAATGATATTGATTAATACCTCATATCACATTCGTTAAAAGTCGTCAGCATGGCGGTAGTATTCTGAGCCTCCTTTAATCTCTCAGAGATGCGCTTGCGCATCCTATTCATAGGCACTGAAAGTTCTGTTCGTGTACCTGATATCGTTTTACTTGGATCGCCGATTTTCTGCGCAGCGACCTAAGTAAAAATATTTCCACTTCGTAATTTTATTCTCACATGAAATTAATAAAAGTCCCTTTGTCGGTTTTAATATTGATAGTTATTATTGTTAGTAATTCTTGAACTAACAATAATAACTAACGGACTACAATAGAAATAAAGTGAACATATCTAAATCAGAATCATGAGGTTTGAATTTTGTAAGTTAGAATTTTGAATCACTTTGTCATTACACTAGAAGCCTTTGTTGTTACCAGCAGCTCTTAGTAATAAATAAATGTCTGTGAACTTCCCGAAAAAAAACAATGATGTTTGATAATTGTAAAAATCAATCTTCTAAATAGACAGATTGGTAATATACAGTTCTTATTGGAAAAAAATCATGAAATTACAAATCGTGGGGCAAAGACGCAGATATCGATATCGACTAAAAATAGGCTTTAGTTAGACTTATAATGACATACAGTAGGACCAGCTGGTGGTGTAACTTTCTTCACAACCGCTGTTTGTACAGCGGGCTTAGCTGCTTCAGTTGGTGCAGCTTGTGCTGGTTTAGCTGCAATTGTGGCAGGTGCTACAGCAGGTGCGGCTGCTGCAGGGGTTTTTGCAGGTGCAGGTGCTGCTGCTTTGGCAGGTGCTACACCAGTCACGTCAACCTAATGTTATGTAATTACGCAATACAGCTTTTCAGAAAATTTGTTGTGATAATTTTACATACAGGATGTAACAAAATTTGTGTCCGACCCGTGAAGTGGTTATTATATAGGTATCGTGTGTCGGTTCTATTTATGTAATAATTTTTAAAATACTAAGCAAAAAAATTACTAAAAAAAATATATTAATTGTGTTTAACGACACTGTTGGTGGCAAAAACGTGGACTACTGAGGTCATGACCTCGTGTCTTAGCTAACCGATAGGTAAGAGCTATAGAGCGCTATTGCACGCACCTGTGTAACCAAGTAATTTTCGTCACTTAATTTAAAAAAAAATCCGTGATACACACGATACCTAATAACCACTTCACGGGTCGGACACGAATCTTGTTACACGCTGTATATTAAAATCACGTATATTTATGTATTTTCATATCTATGTATGATAAAATGAATGAATGAATGTGTTTTTATATGAGAACAATTGAACAGTATTCTTTAAAATAACTTATATTGCTCATGTTCTTTAATTGGCTCTGCATATCCTAATTATTTTTAGTAGAATAGGTTCTTTGATATACAACGTTATCATTGCTTAATTATTTATTTATTTAGGTTTATTAACAGTTGTTACAATATAAAACTTAAAACTTACTATAGATACAATTAAAATAAACAAAATATCAAACGCAATTGTACAACTAATTATAGATAAACACTGCATGCTTATTTAAAAACTTATAGACTATGTGCTTAAAATACTTAAAATCAGTTTGACTATGTAAAATATAATATAAAACAATAAAGAGAAATAAATATAGGGAAAAAGAACAATCACCTTAAATAACGGAGACATTACTTAATTAAAAAAAAAAAACGAAAAAACTACATATACTATACAAACGAAATTAAAATAAAATAATTAGAATAAATATAGAATAAAATATTTTACGTAAACATTAAATAAAAAAATGAATATTTACTTGAAATAGCACTTGCTGCGATTTAACAGATTGTCCGTCTTTAACAAGTATTTTAACAATTTTTCCGTTTCCGGGTGACATCACTGGAAGCGCTGTTTTGTCCGTTTCTATTTCTAGTACCACTTCATCTATCGCTACTGCATCGCCTTCCTTTTTTATTAACCTATATATCAGGTTAAAAAAAATGCTTATTGTAAAACTTAAACAGGACCAAAATCAAAGGATTAAAGGGTAATTTGAGTTTTCATAATTCACGGGAATCAAGTAATCTTGATACATAACTATAATAATCTTAATAACTTTAATTGCGTCTACCCGAATCCGTATCCAAGGAATCGGGTCGATGCAATTACTCGATAGTAGAGCTTTGTGCAAGCTCGTGTGGGTAGGTACCACCCACTCATCAGATATTCTACCACAAAACAGTAGTACTTGGTATTGTTGTGTTCCGGTTTGAAGGGTGAGTGAGCCAATGTAATTACAGGCACAAGGTGGCGTATTGGCGTTTTTTTTTAAAGAACTGTACAATGCCTATGTCTATGGGCGTTGGTGACCACTTACCATCAAGTGGCCCATATGCTCGTCTGCCTAACTATACTATAAAAAAAAGAACGGTATTTTATCCGCTTGCTTCACGACTCGATTCTGAATCGTAGCTATAAGTGCTATAACTAAAAATTGTTTTTTTATTTTTTCTTTTACAAAATTGAAAACAAATAGATACGTACTTACACGAACACATTAAATGAGAATAAAATATTGAACTCTATCCTACTAGATCCAAAAATATAAAAATAATATTCAACTTTAACAGTATTTGTTTGCGCTTCTCGCCGGAACTCTATCAAATAACAAAATAAATTGAAGATTTATTTATTTACAAATAAGTATCCTGTACTATTTTTTTACGAATGTTTTTAAATATACATAGCATTGAATACCAATTTATTGTGTTGAGCATAGCAAATTAATAAATTGTGTTTAAAGATTTTGTTTAAGCTTACTTCACATCTCCGCTTGTTATTGAGTCTGGAAACGTAGGAGCCTTGACATCTTCCACGGCGCGGAGCTTTGAACTCGTTTGGAAGAACTGTCGTCTTAAATTCAGGTGATTGACTTCTAGCTTTAAAGTTCTCGAATGACTGTTAAATTGTTGATAATTTATTTTAGTTACATCTTTTTCATAATTCATCTCATGTTTGGTAGTGAGAAAAACATCGCAAAGTAACCGGCCTATACATACATGTATATAGTATGCTAGAGATGGTAGGAGAGCTAGCAACGTTGGGGAAAATACGGTCAATCTGGCTGCCGGGATTGTTTGCGTTTTATTAGATCGATTCGGGATATGAACCCGAGATCTCTGGCTGCAGTATGCAGCTAGATACTAGACCAACGAGGTAGTTGCATTACTAACTACTGAGTAATGACTTCTTAACTACTTACTTTGTTAGATGTGTCAATTTACGTTTTTGTAGTGTAGTGAAGTATTGAAACAAGTTCCATTTTGATTTGCCTTGGAAAATCTACAAAAATATTTAATAAGGAAAAACTTCTATTAATATTAATATTTTAATTGTATTTCTCATTATTTGGTAAGGTATTTTATGTTATTGATATTGTGCAAAAAGTTTCAACTTCTTAAGCAAAATAAATTAAATTTATTTTACATTATATCAAACGATATTGTGATTTCGAATATCATTATTTCGAAATATTTTACCCTCAGATAAGATTAATTTGGTTCATTTAATCAATTTAACAACTATTAAAAATGAATTAATTATGTACTAACGGATCTCGTTACTTTACTTCTAAACATATTATAATTATTATCAAGCATAAATATTCTGGTTACAGCTATTATCCATTTTAAATTACATTAAAAAATCATCATAACGTCTGTCAAGTATTGACAGACTTGTTTTTATTTCTAGAATATGCTGTTTATTGTTCTAAAAAACAGGTTTAAATAAAAAAAAATTAAATAAAAATCAATTTTTTCAATAGAAATATATTTAGATATACATATTTTTTAAATACTTAAAACTATTAAATTTTAAACTTAATACATCCTTAATATTATAATTTTTTACTACTTCTTAACAGATGGCGCTATAAAGTTTTATCTACTCAACACTAGAGGGTATTGAAAATAACATTTGTTTTTCTATTAGGCACTAGATGTCGGGCTTATATTTTTGTTTTATAATATAAAAAGTGATAATTAATTTCCTAGTCATTATTTTTTTTTGTATTTATTATAATACTATTATAGCTGATGAGTAGATTTAACAGATAGAACAGAAGCTAAGTCCAGTAACGACTCTAATTAGCTGCTTAATCAACTGAAATACAAATTTTTAGAATATGTAATTTAAAGTATTTAATTTCTCAATTATAAATTGTGTAATTTGTTATTGCAAAAGTAAACTAAAAATAGTTAAATCTGCGATGACAGTAGCGTTTACAGTTCTTATAATCGAGGGTCATTTTACTTTTATTATAATACATTATTGGTGGTAGAGCTTTGTGTAAGCTCCTTTGGTTAAGCACCACACGCTCATCACGTATTCTACCACCAAATAACAATACTTAGTGTTGTTGCATTTCGGTGTAAAGCGTATATGAGCCAGTATAACTAGAAGCACTAGGGACGTATTAATGTTTTTCTCAAAGTTGGTGGGTAAGGGATGGTTAATATTTCTTACAGCGCCATTGTCTAGGGGCGGCGGTGACCACTTACCATCAGGCTATCCATTTTCTCTTCTGTCCGCATTTTGAACAACGCTTGTTTTACTTCGAAAATATATATTTTTAATTTTGCCATTAAATTACAGGATTTTCAAAGATGTCCTTTAAAAATATGTATTGAAATGATCAAGTGAGTGTGTGGTTATGGCCACATTTATAATAGATGGGCTCTTTGAGAGGGAAGTTGGTTGTGTCCACTCAAGACGCCCTGATGCGACCTCCTTGGCTTTTACCTGCTAGGGCTGTCTAAATATTAATGATGGATAATTCTATCAATATTGTTGTTATTTCAATAGTATCTATGTTTTTTAAAAACAAACAAGTTGATTTAATATATTTTATTGGGACATACACTTCAAGGTAAACTAAGCAAGTTTTTTATAAACATATTGATGAAATTCTCTGCATAAAATCGGATATGTATATTTAAGCAATGTATATGATTCTATTTACCAAAATTAAAACAATTTATATTTAGCTATTTTATATGAAATTTACACTAGTTTTTTTTTTTTCGTCCATGTTGTTTGTTAATAGAAATAATTCATCATGTATATTTTGATGATAGAAGATAAAGCAGAGGTTTCGTCATTAAAATAAATAATTTGATTCGAATTTCTTATTTATTTAAATAGCAATAGTGAATGTACTTTCCACCATTGGAACGTAAGACCAAAAGGTGTAGTCCATTTAAATTATAATAATAATCTAATCTATAAAAAGAAAATATTTATTGGAAATCTTTTATTACCCTAAATGAAAACACAATAAGACGATTTTAGAGTCATGTTATATAACCATTATTATAATTCATCTATTATTATTATGTTTAATATATTTTTTACCTGATTTTCAAAAAGTATTCGATATTCGGTTTTCTTACACACACTTAATACATTTCCTTATGTTTCGATAAATTGTATCTACCAACTACAAAAAAAAAGAATTAAGAATATTACTTCACAATCAAATTCTATAATGAATATATTTAGTGACAACCCTATGTTACCGAAGGCGGCTCCCCTACTAATTTGCTAAGATTCGTGCAGCCCGCATCTTTGATTAGGAATCTATTGCGACCCAGACGGGTCCCGCTACTGCGCATTTATCTACTTGAACGATTTCCTAACAATAATAATTACTATGAATACAGGAACTTGGGTACTAAACCAATATAAATTATCAATAATATATTTTACTGTGCACAAGGTTAGAATAAAGAAAGCTTTGGACTAATTAAGTTAGTTGTGTTGTCAAAGAAATGTCAGGTTTTATTAGTTAACTAAAACTGAGATAATATATAAATATGTAATGGTTACTTGACTACAGCGACGGTTTTCTGATCTTTTGGGTCAAACCTGATAGGCAAAGCGATCTGTGAAGAAGTGCTGGATTAGCTTCGGCCTTTGAAGAAGAGTCTTTGTACTAAAAACAAATGTATATGTTTGTATTAATATGACCTCGACTGTGAAGTTGATTTGAAGATACACAAATAATACAACTACAAAAGATGCACCAATGATTATTATCAAATTATATCATGTATATATAGATAAATACATGTAGATATTCATATGTGCCATTTAAATAATTTTATATACAACGATAGTCATAAGATATACATTCCAAACCTAATGGGAAACTCACTTATACATTGGGTTACATCAATGTTCTATAAAGTTAATGAGTATTATCAGATGTTGTGGTTACGAAAGGGACAGACGGCTTTGCACTCTTGGATGGGGAGAATAACGAGGAAGGTTTGAAGAACATAATTACTAGGTCAAACGCGACTCATCTTTTGACCATTGACGATATTTACAACGGTGTTAAGACTGGGTACAGATATATCTGTGATGGGTGGGTAGTGGGTACAACCATTACAGCCATACTACCAGGTGCTACTAACTGCCTCGTTGGTGTAGTGGCTAGATATAAGGCCACAGACTCGGTGGTCCTGGGTTCAATTCCCAGGTCGGGCCAATAAATAGTTATTGGGTTTTTCTGTCAGAAAATTCTCAATAGCAGGCCGCAGTCGAGAAGTTCGAAGTGTGTACACTCCCGTGCCTCGGAAAGCACGTTAAGCCGTTGGTCCTGCGCCTAAACTCTTTTCGGTCGTGTCGGATTGCCGTTCCATCGGATTATGAGAGCTAACGAAAAGAGAGTGCACCTGTGTTTGTGCACACACTTGTGCACTATAATATCTCTTGCGCATTTGGCTAATCTCTTCAGATTGGCCGCTGTGTTCGAAATCGGTCTGGAGGACCTTACCACCAGGTGAAAGTAAAACTACTTATTCTAGTGGCAAGCTTACTAGGCGGTAAATCCGGGTTTTACTCGCGGGACATAACGGTAAAAAATGGTCAGTGGCAGTTCGAAGTTAGGGAGTTGGTTGCGTCAGTTATGTTTCCGAGCCTATATAATTAAAATAATGTAAAGAAGTAGTTAGATATAAAGTGGCAGACCACGAGGTCCTGGCTTCAAGACCCAGGTCGAATCGATGCAAAGTTATTGGGGTTTTCTGTCGGAAAATGTTTACAGAAATCATTCCACCGTTGTAAACTACTATATCAAATTTAAATATAATTAAAATAACATAACATACGACCGTTTAACTATATACTTGATATTTAGGAGTAAAACTTTGTTATATACATATATGCGGAGTCAGCTCGGGTCGCTAGTCCTTGATATAAGTAATATGTAGCAAGGTCGGCAACTGGTGAACAAGTTGCAGTCTTAAGTTATTAATACTTTGGCGTGTTTAGATCACCGGAGCCTGGCTTACGGCGGACGCTAACAAAGGATAGTGCTGTGTGGGTAATTTGTTACGGGAGAACATTTTAAACATAGAAAATTTCAACATAGATTTGATTCATTAAGTGAAATTTTAAGTATAATAATTTTTTTGTAATTTATTAATTAAGATATTGCGTAAGCTTCAAGTTTAAGGATAAACACCATGTTTAAAAATTTTCATAGTATTAAGCTATAACAGCCATTGAGACTCCCACGAGTGGGCTAAGTTATATCCTTTCCTTTTTTGTGAAGTCTGTTTTTATCTGACACATCGACCTCACGACGTTTTTCTTTGCCAGCGAGGACACGAAAATTTAGTGTTACTTGTCTGAATTGAATCAGCAATCTACGATTAATATTCACATGTTCTAACCACTGGTCTGTCTCGGTTCTTAATTAATCTTTATTAAGACTTAATTCCAAGTAACTGAAGCTAAAACTCAGTGGTAGTTTTTCGAAGTTTTTTTATATTTTAATTAACGATATAACACGTTGTGTCTATTATCCTTTTTATTAAAAAAAACTATACTTTCAATCTTTAAAATACACAAAACTTTCCCATTAATGTAATAAAAATTAAATTTAAAAGAATATCTATAATTTAATACAATTTTAACTTAAAGGCTTTACAATTAAGGTTCTCTGTATGAAATAAAGCTGGAGTAAGTTTCGCAGTCTCAGGTATGGAGCCAGTGTTTCAGCTTAAACGATTAAACTTGATCAACAACAACGCCTCCATTATACGAGTACAGCAGGGATGTGGAACTCGCATCTGGAATTATTAATTAAAATCGTTAGAGGAAGAACATTACATGATATATATTACATATTTTATACTTATATTAAAATTACACAAATTAATTATATTGATTGTATATAGATAACTAGATTGTCTAGTTTCTTATGTCGCAGTAGTAGTGACTACTGATGGTCCTTAATAATTAAATAAATAAATATATATGTAATAATAAAAACACATTCAGACTTAACATAAAGAGCGCGACTACAAGTCGGCCACAACATACATTTTCAAGGCACATTATACATATATTTTTATATTGCTTTTACTAGTCGTATGCTAAAATATTAATAAGTCATAATAGTTTATTTGTTCAATTGTAATCTTTAAATTTAATTGATTTCAATAGGATGTACATAACTATAATAACTAAGCATGTAGTGTTTGCTTTAATATAGTTTTATATTAAACTTCTAACTATTATGTAATATTTAAAATAAATATTATGAAATCTAAAAACTACTAGCAAACCTAAATCAATAAATAAATAAACAATTCTTGTTATTAACAAAGTCTTTTAAATAAGTCTATTGTTGTTAGCCTTTAAGATGAATGTGTAATGCAACGTTCATATAATTTTATTGTCTATTATTATTTTGTCTATGGTAAATAATATAATTACAAATATTACTATTTTCTCTTCTAATTAACTAAATTAATAATATAAATAAATATGAACTAAATACAATAATAGACTTAGTAAGGTTATGAACATTCTATATATTAGCCTGTATACTCGACTACCTTCGCTTTCTTATCAATATTTTTATAACTTTAAAATTACAGAATTACGTACACATAGTATTATCGATATAATTTCGATACACATATAAATGGTCAACACTAGACGGTCAATAAGCGTCCGATGAAGTTAAATACTTTCTTGGAACGTAAGTCCGGTCTTGGCAAGTTTGCAACTTGTCGATTTATTGGACAAATAGTTTGAACAATTTGTGGAGATTTATAGTTTGTCTTGAATTCAATGCGCTAAGCAATATTGTGGCAAACTTCCATTATATCGATATCTTTATCGACATAATTGTCGACTGCTCAAACAACTACTCGTGAAATGTTTAGACAGACTAAATATTCATTAATTGAATAATTAATACTATTTGTCTTTGTAATTACAAAAAAGGTTTTACATAATTTGTGTACATACAAATGTAGCATATTGAGGTTGCTTTGACTTCGCATGGACTGAACAAGTAAATATGAGTTATTTATTTGTCCATAGGAACTTTTAAATTCCTTTGTAATGTGTTGATTATATTACAAAACAATTATTTTAAAAACTTATTGTTATAATTTGAATGGTATAATATTTTCTAGTTAGGACTAAGCATTTCAAAATATTTTAGTTTTAGTAGTATTTTATAATATTTTTATAAAATTTAAAAAGTTAATGATTGTTTATTTTTTCATATAAAACTGAAAATCACAATAGTTTAGGTGTTTATGGTAATAGAAAAATAACATTATCAAGTACATTTTTTGCGCGCGAAATCACCCTAACCTTAAATTTACTCAATGAATCGAAAGCCGAATTTGCTATTTTTGCGTACGTTACGGTCCGCCTATAATCTGCAATTGCGACCCCAAAATATCTCCCCTTCGAAAATCAAAAGCTAAAATATAAAATGGCCGCGGCGTCTTGTCTTTATCTTTTCCTTATGTAAATGGCGGTGAAATATTGGGAATTTAATGAGGTTAAGAACTTTCCCGCCAACGTCGGCGCCATTCGCCTCGAGGGGTTTAACTTTTTTTTTATTCGGCATGGATGTAAAAATCTTTTGTCATTTTTAATACGAGGTTTTATAAAAAACAAAATTACGTGTCTAATATAAATATACATAATGTGTAATAAAATTTCCTCTAATATTATAATGGTTTAAAGTAATATTTTTATGCCTATTAGTGTGATTTAGGGAATCATTAGGGTTTTAGGGCTATGGAAAGTTGTGTATTAAAATCTTGACTATGCTAAGGGTTTCTCGTATCGAATCAAAGGCGAGGTTGCCAAAATATCGCTAGATTTATTGCGAGGAGGAAGTCTTTGCTACTTCCGCTATCACAATGGCTCCTGGATCCGTTTCCGTCGCACACTTGAGAGTTGAATGTATTGAGAACTTCCTTGCTCTTAATGAATTCTGCAAATATAAGTTTTCATATGAAAATTCTATATAGTTACAGCTAGATTAACATAATTACGTTTCTATGTTTGTTTTTAAAATTATTTATGTACAAATGTATGTTTGGTAGCTATCATGTTAAATTTACATTTGTAATTATAAAAATATTGAATCAAATCTATAAAATATTATGACGCCCAACGTGGGGCTCGAACCCACGACCCTGAGATTAAGAGTCTCATGCTCTACCGACTGAGCTAGCCGGGCTTCTGTATCACATTGGCAAAATGAACATCTTGGTCTTTTCTATTAAAAGTTTACAATAGCTAGCCAGACGATGTGACTGTTAGCCAAGGGCTGCTTAACCTACTTTAGTAAAAATATTATTTTTAAATATATTTTGTTGTAGGTCTCGTAAGCGCTGGCTTCCAAGGTAATAGTATTTTTATCTAGTATCTGTATCTCCACAATCGTGTTGCCCGTATCTTTTGGTGTATATTTAATTTATTTTGATGTTATTTTAATACACCTACACGTTTATTACCAGCCAGTATAACAATCTTTCTTTTGCATAACGTTTCTGAATTGAAAAACGATCGAGATATAGTATTCATATGCATAAAACTATGTAATAGTAAAAATTACTTACAATACCGCATACATAGAAAAATAACTACGTACACGAGTCTTACAAATAATATAATAAATTTTATTCAGGCTTACACGCAAAAGTTGTAACGTTCGGTTTTCGCTGTCAAGGCTCGTAATTCAAAACAAGCTCCATTATAATGTATTATTTTATTTATTGTTTGTTGATACAGAACATTTAAATATATCTACTTTTATGTTATGTTTATGGGATTACGGTAATAATACATAAGCTCACAAAAATCAATAATGTCGTTCAAAAAGGCAATCTTACAGTTTTTTTTTTAATATAATAAAATCGTCTTGTTAAAGATCTGCCTTTACAGAAAACACCCACTGGTTAGTTATCCGCTAGCGTGTAGATGGCGTCTGACAGTTCTCTATAAATAATTTATTTTATAAAGCCGGTCACGTGGTCCGCCATCTCACCCGAGCGGACGATAATTAGCGTCGACACCGACAGGGACACAGATACTTAACTGTATTTTACATTGTGACGATTAATCGGTCGAGCGATTTGATTTAATCGATATGGATATAATGTAATAAATAAGTTATTAATACGTTTTTGAGTGAAACCATTTTTCAAGGAAAAATTTGAGCCCAAGGCTTTTGTGCGAAATATTTCTGACGCACTTCATTTATGTGTAAACGCAACACAGCGTTTTATTTTATGAAATTACACTACTTTAGACACATTTAGGGTTTACCTTTCCAATTAAGCATAAAGCTTGTATTAGGAGTGGGGGTTCGACAATAGCCCACGGGGTCAGAATCGAACCTGCGACCTTTACATCGATAGACGGGCCGGAAGCCATTACGTTATCTAAGCTTCAAAGATAACGAAATTAGTTGCGAAAGGAGCTAAATATATTCTTTTTTTTCATAGTTTAGGAAGGCGCTCATCAAATATTCTACCGCAAAATAGCAATACTTTGTATTGTTGTGTTCCGGTTTGAAGGGTGAGTGAGCCAGTGTAATTACAGGCACAAGGGACATAACATCTTAGTTCCCAAGGTTGGTGGCGCATTGGCGATGTAAGCGATGGTTAACATTTCTTATATGCCATGGATATTTATTGTTTGATTTCTCTCTTTTAATCTAAATATCAAAGTAATAATATAAGCAGAACTTTGTCTTTACTTGTTCCTCGTTATAAAGTGTATGTTATTGATCTTTAAAATCCTCTATATAACTTATCTTTGGTCAATGGGAACACGAATTAATTTGTCTCAGCTCCCTCGTGATGAAAGGACATTTGACTAACATTGTGGGACTCTCCGTAATTGAGTGGGTGGTTCTGAGATGCCAAAAGATGTAAGGAGTGATCTATTGCTTGTTAGTTTTTGTACGTAGCTTTGATTTTACTTAGATAATTTCTAAAGTGATTTCTAATTAACTTTTTCCTTATAAATTACGATTTGTTTTGCTTGTGCTAACAGTTATTCAGGAGTATGGTACTCTTGAATTTGCCTGCTTGGAAAATATTTATTTAGATGCGTTCATTCCTTATATGTTACTTTGCATATTATGTGAACTTGCGTTGTTACAATATTTGCAATATTAAATAGGTATATCTGTGAATTTACAATGTAACCAACCAACTTATTGAATACTAGATATTATTAATATCAAATCAACTCACGCTCTAATCAAATGATCTGTTTACTAATCAATCGTCTCGAATTTCCTAGTCGAGATGGTAGTGAATCTGATTAGGGGATGCAATCACAGCACGGTGTTTCCTGCGGAAGCGCCGCCCCCCGCCCCTCGGCCGCGGATCTTACCCTGGCATACTTTATAACATATCAATACTAGCATTTCCTTGCATTTGCAATTATAGGCTTCTAACTGGTTACTTGGCCGATAATCAAATCAAATGTATTTATTCAAGTAAGTTTTATAACAAACCGTTTTTGAATCGTCCCTATTTTAATTGCTCAGCATTTCGGAAAGCAATGAAACTTATATCTGTCTCCATTCTTGCACTATCAGCTGGAGCCGCAATAATCTATTGACAAGTATCCAGCGTTGAGGTTTCATCTCGAGCTGAGCTCTCACTCAGCCAAATTCACCGATTAGGTAGGAACATACATAATATTTTTTTATTAAAATGTCTTCTATACCCCAAATAAGTTATGATTTGGCAAAAGGACGTACAAGTTATAAGTATGGTCAATGTCGCAAATTACTTTCTGTCGTTTCCCGACCGTTTGCTGCGGTGAGTTGCGAGTTTTTTCTTACAGAATAGCTTTACAGTCCTCATAGTCGCTATGTATCATTAAATTATACCTAAATGTTGCTTTAAAAAAAATATATTGTTTTTATTGTAAATTTATTGTTTGCTGTCTGTTATTACATGAATTTAGTGAATGAACGAATTTCATTTATATGGGTGAAATCATTTGATAGTCAGAGAAACAAAGAAAATTTAGGGAATCGTTTTTCTATTAGGTAAACTTCGATAGATTTAACTTTTAATAGAATATTAAAATTAAAAACTATACTTAATAACAGTTGTTCTTAAGATCGTTTAAAATTGAATGAAGAAAAAAACTCATACTAAAATAAAAAAAGCGCCCAACGTGGGGCTCGAACCCACGACCCTGAGATTAAGAGTCTCATGCTCTACCGACTGAGCTAGCCGGGCTTGCATTACTATTGCAGAAAAACAAGAATCATAACATCGTGAAATATTTTAAAAGATATCGTTAAAATTATATCAGAATGATTTTTTTATTCAAGTAAGATATTTTCAAGATTTGTTAAATCGTGATTCTACAAGATTAAATAAAGTTTAGTTACCATTGAATCTACCGAAAATAACCGGCAAGAAACCCCATAGTTTCCGTTATCCATCAATAAAAATACATATTAATTAAATTATCTTAGATTGCATGAATACCAACAAATAATAATAATTAAATTATGCACTATGGCTCTTCTAAAAAGCTGTAAATTTCAAATTTCAACAAAAACGATTTTTTATCTGTGACAGTTTCGCTTATTACTTTTATTACTTAACACGATTTTAGAAACAAACACACAGTTGAGTGATAACCCATAAATATGACATAATTAAATGCTTGAATAGGATCTCGTAAGAAGAAAGTTTAAAGCTTATTCCAATACGCTGCTTCTGTGCTCGTTTTATTTTACTGCCAAACACGAGAAGTAGCACATGAAATAATAAGTTTGCGTGGATTTAAACCTGCGGTCGTTGTGTAAGATTTATATGTTATAATTACTGAGCTACTCGTATGGAATGTTGCTATTTATGTTATTAAATAAGTCAGGATAAGTAAATACTAAATACATATAAATAATAGCGTCTTCAAGTTGATATGTTTACACTCTACATGGTTCAAATGTCTTCATGAAACTTTTATCCGTCATAGTATGGTAGCTTGTTATAATATTACTAATTAATATATTTTGAGTTTTTATTTCCCGTAAGAATTTTACAACTCACTTACACGATAAAGATTATAAATTTTAACTTAATATATTATCTAACAATAAGTTCAAGTCTGAATATTTAAAAATATTTTTAATTTTTGTAAATTGATTATTTTTCGGTTTCTATCTCAAATAAATAATTTAATAAACGTAAATAATCATTGAATTAAAAAAAATATTGTTATAAATGTAATTTTAGATTGATTCAATTAGTATTTTCAGGCAGGATTTTAATTGTGTAAAAGAGTACTTAACTATTATTATTGCTGGTTCTTTTCAATATAATCTACATTCACAGTAAGCCCGTCTGGGTACATACTACCAGATGTGTTGTGTCCTAGCTGGAGCCAATGTTATTACATGCACAAGGAACATCTTTGTTATCAAGGTTGCTGGTTTATTGGCGATGTAAGGGATAGTTAATATTAACAGTGCTAATCTCTAAGGGTGGTGACCATCAGGCGACCCACTAACTAGTCTACCTATATATATTACTACTTACTGCCCGCGGCTTCGTACGCGTTTGTGAGTGTGTTTTGTACTTTATATTCTTTTTTGTGCCACTACACAACGTATATGCAAAATTTCAAGGTGATTGCTTGATTAGTAAGACGTTAAAGCGTAACAAACAAAATCACTTTCGTATTTATAATACATTTTAGTAAGGATAAAGTAAAGTAGCATTCTGTAATTGTGGGGACACCAAGTCACTTACGTGGAATGTCCCACTGGTGGACTTAGGTCTCTTCTTCTTCCTGTCCGTATCCCACTACGCGGGGTCGGCACGGTCTTTTCCTTCCACTTCTTTCTGTCACTCGTCATCTCATTACTTACCCCTTTCATACACATATCCTTTCTGACTCAATCCATCCACACTTTCTTCGGCGTCTCCCGTCCCCTACATCCATCAACATTCATACTCATCACCCTTCTGGTAATATGCTTTTCATCCGTCCTCATCACATGCCCGTACCACGCTAATCTATTACTCTCTACCTTTAAAAAGGTTTGGAGCTATATTATAAATGTTATATTATACAAAATAAGTTTTATAAATTTGAATTGCATGTGAGTTGTCAATAAAATATTAAAACTGCTACAGGTATATCTAATATTTGTGGCACACGCTAAAGTAAATCGTTCAAGCAAATCGTCTCAGCAGGCTGTCGCAACGGTTCAGTGGCACACCGGTTGTAATATATATCCATTTTACCGTGATGAGGGGAACGTTAAATACATACATCACTATATTTATAGTGATGTACGAATAAGTATTAGTATTGAAACATGTCATACTTTTATATAATAAAACTATTAATGTATATAGACGTAAAAGTAGAGACATAATACGTAAATTTAGATAATAGGTAAATCCATCTTATATTGTTATCCAAAATATAAAGAATAATTCAAACGTAATTAAAATTAACGGCGATCCGTCGATGACGTCCAACCACGATATTTGGCTGCCCGTTTGACGTTCCGCCAGTAATATAACAAAAAGTCTGCTATCACTCTCGTCTAAAATTCCCTAGTAAAATTTACAGTACCACATTCTAGCCGATATGTATGTTGCATGAAATTATTATAGGAAGGTTAATGAATAAATAGCTCATGATTAGTGGTAACTAAGTGGTGGATAATGTGATATTTAAATTGTATTATGTAATTAGTTTATATTTTATATCTGTTTGTTTCCCAAATATTAAATAAATAAATAAATAAATAAATAAATAAACTGTCGGACATAGATAATTGTACTTTAAGAAATAGACATGAATAATCAATGCGTGTTAATTCAGCCATGGGCATATGCTATGCCTTCGAGCCTGTAATGTGAGGTTCACTCACGAACGCAGTCAATATCAAGAAAAAGTTAAAAGAGGTTTTATATCATTATCTTCATCGATAAAGTTTATAGGCATAGCATATATGTGTAGTATTTGAGAACGTGTACGTAAGTAACGTGATTGTAAGTTATAAAGCTGAGGATATATCTGATTTTCTTATCATCATTGTAATTTCATTTTTGTATATTTGTTTATGTTTACCTGTCTATATTTTCCTTATTTTGTGTGCTGGAAGAAATCTCTTTAAGGATTAAGTATGCCTAAATACTCAATCTTATTGTTATTGTTACGTCTAATATATTTTTATGTATGCTTTCTGTTCAAATATAATAGAGGAATACAAAGCATTGACAATGCAATTAATCAATTAATTTTATTTATCATTGCATTTCGCTCTATATATCTCGTTAAATATATACTTCTAAGACTATATCATTTTCGTAAACGTTTTATGCTATGCTATTATCCAGACCGTGTGGAGCCGAGATCGATTTTATTATATACTAGCTAGTATATAATAAAATAAATTTCAAATCATTCAACGCGACGTTATCGGTAATGAATTGCGTGTAAAACTGCAAGCTATTGTAAAATAATTCGGTTTTTTTAAATATAAAGGTTATTATTAAATATCTCAAAAAAAAAAAGCAATTTTGATCTATATTCATTGGACCATAATCATATAACGTCCTCCAGACCGATTTCGGCCACGGCGGCCAATCTCAAGAGAGATTACCCAACTGCGCAGGACATATTATAGTGCACAAGTGTGTGCGCAAACACAGGTGCACTCACTATTCCCTAGCTCTCATAAAACGATGGGACGGCAATCCGACACGACCGGAAAGAGTTCCGAGGCACGGGAGTGTACACACTTCCAACTTCCAGACTCCGGGCTGCTACTGAGAATTTTCTGACAGAAAAACCCAATAACTATTTATTGGCCCGACTTGGGAATTGAACCCAGGACCACTGGGTCTGCGGCCTTATATCTAGCCACTAGACCAACGAGGCAGTCAACCATAATCATATACCGACGTCTTCTATAATAATACGTTTAGTTTAGTCTTAATACTGGCCAGCGAATAAAAATGAAATGTGAGGGAACAGAGATTTGAAACAAGGCCCACGTCCAGTATTAGAAATAGTGAACGGCAAAGTTGAATAAGCTCTAAAAGAATTTGCTCTCTGCAGACTATTAAAATTGTCAAGATTTTAGTCGAATGGGTTTTGGGTAGGAATATAAATTCTCCTGCTTACCTTCGCTCCCGTTTCAACCTTCTTCCTCCTCCAACACGTTCCAGACGTTCCTGTATTACTTCAGAGTTAGAAGTGCCTAGAGGTAATACAAAGTTTCTGCTTAACTCCTTCACGGTACGTGCAGCAAATCTCTGGAACAGTCTCCCAAAACATATTCAAAAGAGTCAAAACATCAACCTCTTTAAAAAAAGAGTAAAAGAGCACTTTCTCTCACTACTTTCATAAATTTGAAACTGTTTTACTTTTATAATATTTGTGTATTTAGATGTAGTATAAGCATAATAATTTAGTATATATGTATTTATTATATTATAGATATTTATGTAAGCGTAATACTTATTATATTAAAATTATTTTATATTATATATATTATATTATATTAAAATTGTTTCTTTTATATAATATTATTAAGAGCATCTAATGTTGCACTATTTATACCTGCTACATAACACTATCTCTTACAGCTGTGGGTTGGCTGGAAGAAATTTCTTTTAGAAATAAGCCCGCCATTGTGAACAATAATTTCATGTGTAAAATTACCATGTAAAATTTCTCAGTGCAATAAAGAGTATTATATATAAAAATGTAAACAATTAAATCACATACTTAAATTGTAGCTTATTTAAAAAAAGAACGTAACGGATGAATCCATTGTTATTTAATAATATTATGTCATTATAATAATAATTCCAACCCTAAAATGCGTTCTGTCCAAGTAAATCGTCTCAGCAGGAGACGGTCTCTAGTCAGATTCGAGATATGTATTAATTACATCGTCACAAGGGGACAGATAATTAAATTCAAGTATAATCTGTGTCGTTGGCTGCTTTGTATTGACCTGGAAATTAGTTTTCGTAAATTAAAATCACGAAACGATGAATGGGAATAAAACAAATAAGTTTTTTATATTAAATTATGATATCTTAAAATAACGCATTATAGTTGCTACGCATATATGTTTTATTATTAAACATATATCATAACTATATCAGTTGTGACAAACATTTTTATTTAAAGGTTTTATATTTTAAAAGTTGGCGAAATCTGTGACAAGCCGTTGATTTTTTTTAATATGAATAGTAAAAATTATAAGCCATATATATCCTTACTAATGTTATAAATGCGAAAGTGAATTTGTTTATTTATTTAATTGTTACGTTTTCAAATCGTTACTACTCAACCGATCATCATGTTAAATAGCATACATGTTGTCAGTGGTACAGAACGTGACATAGGGTACATAACACTGAAACTAGTTAATAGCGTAATTTATACGTACTTAAGTATTTTAACATCTTGCTTCGAGCACCACGCGATTTATTATAATATATTTTCTTATAATATCACCAAAAATACTATATATGTATATGAAATTATATCAATATGTGTACAAACAATAGGAGTAGCAAAATCAGTTCAAAATAAATATATTACTATACACCATAAGTACTAATATTGCGTGTCAAATCAATTGAACTACAGAAGCTGTACGACAATTGTTTTAGGTGTGTGTGTGTATATGTGTAACATTACGATATAAACAAATAAATCTTTAAAAAACAACAATATAATATTTTACCAACCTACATAAATAAAGATTTATGCTTATGATCATAATGTACGTCTATTCCTTCCCCCAAATTCCTAGCGAGCAGCGGTCTATCAGATTCTAATAATAAAATCGATTACGAATATGCACCCCTTTCATAGTAATAAATACTTATATATTAGAAGCGGTAGTCATAATTATACCTTAGTCTGGTTTGATACATCATTATCAAGTAATTATTTATTTATACGAATAATTAAAATTAAAAATTAAATTAGAAAGTTGTACATTTATTTAAATAACAATAATAATATAGTAGTATTATTTGTATGAACGAGTGTTCTCTTACAATTCTAATAACATGAGCAATAATCATATACAACGAACAAAAAAAAAAATCAAATAGTAGTGTGAAAAGGCAGATTCATTATATCCAACGATATATGGATAGCTAAATACTAAGTTTTCTCTTTAATATATAATCAATAATTGAGGTAATTATTAACTAAGAAACACTTGGATTTTTATAAAACTTACTTGGTGGTAGAGCTTTATGCAAGCTCGTCTGGGTAGGTACCACCCACTCATCAGATATTCTACCGCAAAACAGCAGTACTTGGTATTGTTGTGTTCCGGTTTGAAGGGTGAGTGAGCCAGTGTAATTACAGGCACAAGGGACATAACATCTTAGTTCCCAAGGTTGGTGGCGCATTGGCGATGTAAGCGATGGTTAACATCTCTTACAATGCCATTGTCTATGGGCGTTGGTGACCACTAACCATCAGGTGGCCCATATGATAGTCCGCCTACCTACGCTATAAAAAAAAAAAAACTTGCCTTGCCAACAAAGAAATGAGTTTACTATGACTCTTGTCGGTTATTCTCGATAGAATTTGTATTCTGAGCCGGTGATAATTATTCTTGTTAGATCACGAATTAAAATATGTTTGCAAAGCTCTACTACACGTTTTTTTAGATTTTTCGATAATTTTTGATAAGTAAAGTATATGTATTTGTAAGAACAGTTAACCGAATATAATCGTTTCATGAACTTATTTAGAATTAATTATTATTATGAACTTATGATATGCGGGAGAAAAAATTGTTATTGGCGGGGCTTATTAGAGATGATGTATGAATAAGTTTTATTTGAATGTGTTAAAATAATATAATCTAAATTAGATATATACCAACGCATAAATTAGTATATAAATACCTAACTTTTAATATGCAGATTTATTGTCTGTGCACCGAACTATTTTGTTAAGATGACGTCAAAGAAGCTTTATGATATTAAAATATTGCTAAATGTTACGCAATTCGCCGTCCGATGTTTTAGTCGTTAACAAAATATTACCTACCGTTAAAAATATATACATATAACATGTAGGTGCTGGTTATAAAAGCGTAATTAACTTGTCCTACCGCTCATTCAAAATTTACTTAGGTAGTCGTTTCTTTTTAAATGTTTTGTAGAATGAGAAATTATATAAAATTTACGTTTTAATATCCGAAAAACCGAACCCCATCGTTTATTCTTGTAAGACGCACATCAAACGGATCTCGACGCAGGGTTTCCATTCCGAGCCCTTGCGAAAGGGTAAAGAAAAAAAAATCACCAAGTAAAGACGCAATTACTCCTAGACAAAAATAACATTTCACTTATTAAAAATAAAAATAAGCTCTCATAAAATGATATAAAGTCAAAAATCGCTTGTCATTAATTTGCATCCCGCAAACGTAAGCTTGCCCGGAGTTCGCTAAAAGCACGGCCGTATCAAAGAAATGCGTCTAATGAATCTATTGATAGCGGAGCCTATGTGTGTATAGTATTTTTAAAACACAAACAGCGGTGTGCGTGTGCAAGAAGGGGAGACGCTAAGAGACGCTTTCTTCGGCCCCTCGTTTCTTATAGATTGACTGAACGCACTTGATTATTTGTCAATAAATAATCATGATAAGAAGCTCAATATTATCAAAATAATCATTACTTAATAATTTAAACGAAAGATTTTGAAAGTGGTACTGATTGAAAGGTTTATAATGTATCAATTGATTGATGTAGAAATTGATAAATATAATTTTACATAGTACAATGTCTTAAATTTCTTAGGACAAATTATTTTTTAATTTTAAATAATAAGAACAAAACGTTTTCTTAATACGGAAATGGCAATAATCGAAATTTGCAATGTGCAATTTACAGAAAAAAAAATCTAAATTCAAGTATCAAGATTAATAGATCCGTTTACAAATCACCCCTTATTTCGCGCGGCTCCGTCGATCGTCTCAAAGTTGCACACACACAAGCACACGGCACTATTCGCAAGCACGGTAACGCACACACGCGCACATTTCGCGAGGGGCGCGTGGCCCTTGCAAACTCCTCCTTTATATTTTCTTTGTTATGTAAAAAAATAATAATAGGAGAAAGGGGATACCAAAATCGATACTCGAATTGCTGTGCTTACGATTGGTAAACTCCTTCAGATTTTTTTGGCTGCTACATTATATATGCATTGAATTGCATTTGACAGTATTTTTTTTAATAAATGTATTTAAACAAGCAAGACCTAATACAGAAATCCAAATTGCATGCAGTTTTAATATTAATCATTAAATATTAAAATATTTATGAATACATTAATTATATTATACTAACTTTAAATTTATAATAATTTAAATTATTCGAAATGCATTGACTGAATAAATTAGAATCAACAATTAGTTTTATGGCAGTCGAATAAAATAAATCAGTATATCTAAATCGTAACAAACATTTATTTAATGTTAAAAACTTTGGACTGAAAATTGTTTACCTAAGGCACAACAAAAATCGCTTAAAAAAACTTACCTTTTACCTCCTTAAGGGCTTATTGACTGTTTTTAATTTTCGAAATCGATATGAAACGAACTTAGGATAAGCACGAACATCTCACGATAAAGTTTTAACGATACTAACACCAAAATTGAACGACCGTTGATGACCCAAATAGCTTTTTAAAACGATTCAAAAAGAACCGGTTACCTAAACTAGACTTTGTCTTTTCATAGTTCACAAAATTGTCCAGATGCCGCGGATGCTGCGATCGAAAACTGGTTTCGTGAATAAACCTTTGTGATCGGTTATGTTTTGATTTATTCGATTTTTAGTATGAGTGGTTACAAAAAGAAGAGGCGCGCTCAACAGGTACCGTCGCGCGGAAAGCGGTCGCTTTTAAACGTTTCGTTCTTCAATATACATGAATTATAGAATAACCTTTTCATACATACATACATACATATGGGAAAATAATCAATGTATTTTTTTATACAACTATACATTCAACTTTAAAATGGTAGATGTAAACTATGATTATTTTGTATTTTTTTTTATGCTGAAGATATTTTAAATTTATATAATTAAAATTTAGTTTGTTTCTGGCTGTGCTTCTTGATAGATTTCTACATTCGAATTAACTTAATTTTAAAATATTTATTATTGACAGTTGTATTAATATTACATCCTTTGGGCATTATGATTGCTATCTTGACTGCACTGAAAACTTGAAGATATTTAAAATTATAAACGTAAGATATAGTATATACTAATAATGATTGAAATAAAAATGAAAAATTTGACACTTAAATTTATTTCACAAACCATTTTTACATACAACGTCATGCTTACAAGTACACATTAAGAATAAGTATGATTCAAAAGAATTTGTACAAAGAAATGTAATTTTTAACAACATATATTTTATTATTGATTTAGTTAGTAAATGTGAAAATGTCCAAATTAAAAACGACACAACGCTTTGACATTTTTTTAAGTATCAAATTTACCAATTGTACAAATTCTATTGAAGCGAAATTGTATTAAAATAATTGTTCAAATACTTATAAATAACTTAAACCTTAGTAGGTATATTTTTATTATTAAAAGTAAACAAAGTGTTAAAACTTTTCGTGATAACTGTACCGAGGAATTCTTTTTATTCTTACGGCGAGTGTCATTCCCGGTGTTTGTTTCTGTGTAAAAACCGCTGAATGATTACGACACTTAGTAAAACTATTTTTGTTAATATAAAAAGTAAATGTATACAATTTCAATCTATTTAAATCAATTATGAATTAATATTTATCTTTAGGTTTCAAAATTTATTTCATTTAAAATTATACAATTTTCTGGTACAGTCACACGTAAATGTATTTAAAAAAAAAACACAAAAAATTAATAGCATAAATAGGATGACATTTTTTTTTCAAACTGATAACGGCCAGTGTTATATTTATAGCTGATTACATTTAAATCAGTTTCAATTTTAAAGACTGTCAAGGATAAATTATGCTCTTAATTTTTTTTATATAAATATTAAATATAATACTTGTACATATGAGGTGCTGTTATCTTAATACTAAACGATCGCGTCTTAAACCAAATACGTGAAATAAATTACAGGAATTATGAATTTTCGAATGAAACATTATTAATGCGAGCTGTGTCGATCACTTATCACACGGAAAACATAAAAATAAGCGTATAAAGGAAGAATATTGTTACGCTGTCCGGCTTGTAAGGGTGGACCGGTCCAGCAGATGTAAGTCTGTTTGTCATTCTAATGGGATGCGAGCGGTTTACATTTTAAAGGGTATTTTCGATGTTATTGTAATTGAGAACCCACTTATATTATGAAGACTACGTTTTCTTTAAATGTGATTTACATTTGCTTTGAATTTTTATTCAATATCGGTATGTAATATAAAAATGTCTGTGCCTTTAGGATAGTTTGAAAGAGTATTTGGTAGATTTCAATTTAATTATGTGACATATTATATTATTTATTGATACCTAGATTTTATGTATGACATAATGTTAGCATTGTTCTGAAAGAGGTCGTTGCAAAATAAGATATTATTTTTATTTAATACTTATAATAGAGATGGTAAGCAAGTCAGAATTCAGTTACTGGAAATTTAAATACTTTTTTGTTATTATAATTAAGTCTGTTTTTTTAAATGACAAAGTATGTAATGTATGTTTGTTAAATTATGATTAATTACTTCTACTCCACGCTAGATGTCACTATAAAACTACACTAGTGACAGTGGATAATTTAGGAACTAGGTTTTTTGATCGCGGCATCTCTTGTTAAATAGCCGTATAATAGTTTTTAGCCATTGGTCGCTAGATGGCAGTTCCAATATTTTACAAAATTAAATATAAAAAAAAGAACGAATAATGTAAATATAATATTAAAATATTTTATAATATGATGTTCATGACGATTTTTAATTTTGTTTCTGATGGTTATATATTTTTTGTATGATATACCTAATCAAAGGGTTATTTCTAATATTCTTCCATTTTAAATTGTAAATGGTCAAAGATTGACACAATTTCAAACCTTTGAAATAAATTTTGTTATACTAAGAAGGTTCACAATTCATTATCTGTTGCGACTTACTCCCCATTGTCAATTGTATGAAATGGCGCTCAATCTTCCACCGACTAGGCAACATTCCTTTGAAAAACGCAATTTTTCGCGCCATCGGAGCGTTCGAAAGAAAATTACTGAACGGACCTGTCCTAAATAGATACTTGAAACATTGTTTTACATTTCGCTGACGTTTCTTGTGTCTATATTGCCTAGTATTAGGGTTGATTTTTGTATAAATATCTTTTGAATAATTGACTTTTATTTTGGTACAATATTAGGCATTATCTGTGCAGCCATGACCTGCTAAACACTAATGCGGTTACCGATCCCTATTCAGGTTAATTTTCGCTTAGTGAGCCTTTAGTTCAGTAACGCTCATTTTTCTTTTTAAGGCGCAGTTGAAAGATTAAATTAAATAACATGCAACCTCAAAAAACCTCTTTTTATTTAGTGTTTTAGACTTGTTTAAACATAGAATCATAAACATTAATATTGACATTCATTTCAAGTGTATGTGTTGTGTGAATATTTTTTAGCATTTGTGTTTTAGTTAGCAGCTTAAAAATAAATAAATAAAAATAAGCTATTCGCGGTTATTTGATGAATGGTAATATTTTTGAAATGGTAATTTTTTTTTGTTCGAATTATATATTTGGTGGTTTCGAGTTATTACCTAGTAATAAATTTGCATAAACAAAAAATTGCATTGTCTATCCTTATTAAGGTTTAGCGAATTTCACCCGGGTTACTGATTTATGTCCGTCTCTTCCGACGTCCGGCATCATTATGCTAATATGGCGGCGTTAAAAGGGTTAGGTTAATTTTTCATTCATACGATATATCGGTACGTGTTCGAGTTCAGCGTGGTTATATCTGTAGGTTTTTATAATAAGAAGAAGCATGACATTGTCACCGCGTGAAGTTGACTCCTTGGCTTTTTTTAAAAGTATTTGGATAAGGCGTTTATTTTAATCGACAGTTTACGAATGATACATATATCTCGAACTTTTCCCACGGCGTCGCTGGCGTCACAATTCCAAATTTAAAATAGGAATTACCATAGCTCTTTCTTTAAAAATTAAGGATTTTCATATACTTTCATCCTCTTCAATACCTTAGGGGTTAAATTTTCCGATATTCTAAAAGGCACTTGTATGCAGATTTTCATGGTGTTAGCCCTATTTAGGCTAATTTTCGTAGTAGTAGTAAGTAGTTTGGGAGTAGTGTGCGTTGATATGGTAGTCAGTCATTTATTCTTTTATATATATAGATAATATATAGATAGATTGAAATGTATGTAACCAAAGATGATGAACAAATGTAAAAGACGTAAACGTGCATCTAAAAATTTGATAGAAAAACATAATTACTTTAATGAAAATCTCGCTACTTCATCTGCGGCTAGTTTATTTTTTCCATAAATTCAGAATTATTATGCCTGTGTTCTTATTTAGGTTCCAGTTATCTCTGTGATAAAATTCATTATGATCGGTGATTTAGCCGTGTTGAGATAACAGACAGACAGACAAAGTTACGTTCGAATTTATGCCTATATATTTAAAAAGCATAGCATAGCGTTTTTTATTAATAACAAAAGTATTATGCACAGAGTCAAGCATTATATGAAACAATGTTGTTAATTATACACGATTTTATACGATAAAAATAAACCATCGTCGAAAACTTTCCTTTTTTATTTTTAAATACGGCAACATTGAAAAAAGAGCAAGTAAGTTTCTACACTTTCCCGCATTCACCGCAAAGTGACGCCGCGACGCCATTAATGGTATTTTTTTGCCGCCATTAAGCGCGTTTACGTTCGGAATTTCTTATTGGATAATTTAAACTAATTGGTGCTTATAACTTACTTTAGTTTCGTTAAATTAAATATTTGATTCAGTATAAATATTTGTTGAAAATATAGCATAGGTTTCAATTGTATCTTTCGTCTTAACAAAAAAAAAAAAGAAAATATAAAATCATATGTTACGAAATTTTCAAAAAACAGGAAATCAATTAATATTTGAGTGCGTTACTTCTGTTAAATATACATTAAAAATAAAAATGTAAACCTAATATAAGAGAATCGATTTTTAAAAGTGATGGGTCATGAATTTCCAACAATTCGTTATAAACAGCCAACGAATATTGATATAGGCCCGAAATTTAATATCAGATATTTCAACGCACACGACCGCGATAAATACACGAGACGAAACTAAACTCACACAGGTTTAAAACACAAATACATTGGAGCGTAAGAGGGGTGTCTTTGTTACACATTAAGGAAGAAGGGCATGAAGACGGGGTAGGGGTGTGGGGTGTGGACGCTGTTTTGTATTCAGTCCACTCGGTCGTTTACGATTTCGCGCGGGATACTTGGAGATTTCCATGGCCATGCCGTTATGTAGCGATGTTTGTGACGATCTGGAATTTCTTTATTAGAGAACCGCTTTATTGTTGGCTCGACTCCGGTATATTCGATTCGTGACAACATTTAGTCGACACCTATCGCTATTTTGCACATTTGTAGTACACATGAAGCATCTACTTTAGACTTAAATTTTTTGTTTAGTTTTATTTATTATTTTAGCTAAACGTTTAGATGTATTTTTAAAATTTCGTATACGTTTTTGATATTCCAACGAAATTAATGAATTATTTAAAAAGGGAACATTTTTCGAATTTCAAATAAAAAATATATGTTGATAAAAATATCTTTTTAGGACTAACTTGAATAACAATTTACATAATTTGTCGAGAATATGAAAAGTGGCAGACGGAAAAAAATAAAACGTTTTACTCAGAATGTAGGAGCCTTACAAGAAGACAATTTCATGCAAATCTCTTTCCGCCGTTTTAGCTTTCGACCAACAACATATTTGCAGGGCTGTTACAATCAAGTAATCAAATTGACATTTACGTTACATATTTGTATAAAATATGTAGATATTCATTCAAAAGAACTGCGATACTATAACGCTACAAGATTTGTTTTGAAATATACTTATCCGTACATCGTAGTTATGTTATAAAATATCAGATCGGCGTGAAAAAATGTGAACGTTTAATATAGTTTTTTTTTTTGTACCAAACGCTGCTGGGCCATATCGCAAGTAACAGCAATTAAGAAAATGTCTTTAATAATAATTACGTAATACAAACTTCAAACTATCAGTTATCAATTATATAATAATAAATTATGATGAACAAGACAATTTTTTTAATGTTGGTAATATAATGCGTTCATTTTAATAAATAAATATAATTTAATAAAAACAAAATTATTTTAATCTGTAGCAGCCCTATGAAAGTGTTAAAATTATTTTCCTGTACAGTTTTTTATTTTAGGTATTTTCGTTTTCTTTCCTCTACCGTATGAAATTGAAAACCTTTACTATAAATAGTATGTTTTCTTTAATCATTTTAGATTATAAAATATTAGATAGAAATATGTAGTTTTAAAATGAATAAATTAGTTTAGTTAATTAGATTTGAATAATTGAATACATTTTATGAATCGTTAATTTAGTACCTACGTTGTTGTAGGCTTCATGGCTTCACAATTTTTTTTACATAATATTTTTTCTAAACTATGCCTAAAAAATTAAATTAGAAAACTGTTTGAATAAGGCGTTTCTTTAAATGAAAACATCTTTTGTTTGACAATACATGACAATTATTCGGAAATAGAATTATTTCGAAATTCCATAATTTTAAAATTAAAATTCTTTTAATATTCTGATAATGTTCAAATTCAGAAAGAGTAGTCTAGACTTTATTATAGTTAAGTTATTCTATTAATTGGCTCTCTCCTCACGTGTCCAGCTCGGGTGTTATGTCGGCTTTAGATTTAAGAAATAAGGTTTTGTGAAGCTGCATACTAAGTGTGAGTCATTATTTGTAGTGACTTAACTTTGTAACTTTGTACGTTGGTTCTGTTTTATTTTTTATTCATAGTACAATATTGCGAATGTTGAAGTAACATGTAATTCTATATATCTGATTGATATTTAATATATGGATATCAATTTTTTTAAGTAATGTGCATGAGAACTGGCTAATTGGCCACTTGATAGTATATATGTCGTCACAACCGCTGATAGTCATAGGCGATGTAAAAAATGTTAACTATTCCATATATCGCTAATGCGCCACCAACCTTGACTAATATGTTATATGCCCTGTGCCTGTAGTTAAAAGCCCTACCAAGAAAAATGGCGATAAGTAATAACGACATGTCGAATAATAATTTTTTTTAAAATTATTCTTATATATTTGTTTATAGGTATATCCTCATACGAAGTAAGTGGTTGTTTAAAAATTCACTTCAAAGGGTTATAGTATGTTTTGGTGAAAAATCACAAGCATATAAAGATAGTATTTAAAATATGTATATTTGAGAAAGAGTATTTGACTTAGAAAAACTAATTTATTAATTATATAAGCAGTATAAAGGCTAAATGGTCTAACTTAGCGATCCGTAATCTAAATTTCGTTAGCCTCCAAGTACACCGCCAGTTTATCTTATTACCGAAGTCACGCTCTAGGAAACTCTCAAACAAAGAGAACAAAACAAACAAACGAGCGTTTTCGTCAAACAAAACACGTACAACGGCGATAACCATCTCCTCTAATGAAAAGCACTAGCTAGTTCTGATTGCGACCCCACTAACAATCTTAAAGTTGAGGAACCCCACTCACACATACACACAGCACCCCGACCCCACCCACTAAGGAATGGAAGAAGATATAAACTGTACCACCGTTAAAAGACCTCCCACCCCCTTCGCTCGACGTAATAAATAGGGCGAGAGAACAACACGCAATGGTCTCTAGAAGTTCTTTAATAACTGGACGTATTTCGTGGTGGTCGGGCCGGTGGGGGCGCTAAGGAACGAAAGAAGAAACTCCCCGGTGGGAACCGCAACGAAACCGGACAGTCCGCCCCCGCAAGGAACCTGAAAGTGTGGAGACCGTATCGATCTACTCCCCTCCACTTCTTAATGCCCACTTTGTAGGATGTCCATTAATTATGCCGGACGGCGTGAAATGGAACCTTTCGACGATTGGATGCTGGGAAATTCGAAAACGGTTTTAAGGAAATTAGTTTGTTGTACGATGTTCAATTAAGCGATGGTATGGATGAGGTTTAAAAGTCCACGTTACAATGCTCTCGTCGGATTTCGTTTTATATTGTATGGTAGAACTCTTTAGTTAATTATTCGTAGAGAAACATTGATGACAGATTTCGCGGTCAAAAATGATTTAAAAAAGACTGTGTTGTTAAATAAATATATTATCTGAAACATAATAAGTTCATTTTGTTAATGATTTAATGTCAATCTTACTTAAGTGTTTTATTTTTCAAAATATATATCAATTTAAAATATATTTACCGTACGATTAAATTGTTTTTCAAAATATATTTAAGCTTTAAAACTATATTTAACTCAAATTCTATTCAAAATTAAAAATATATAATTCGTCTCAACAGAATATTGTAAATAAAGACTGATTTTCGAATCAAAGTGCTAACTATTGGAATACTTGGGGCAAAAAAAATCACGTGTACTGTGGTGCAAGCGCTTAAAATTTTTAAACGAATTATTTTTATTAATTATATAAATTATATTGAAACAAGCTATAGATATTATGTGTAGTGATGATTACGAAGGCTATCTGTGTCTCCTCGAGTGGTGATTAGCGTGTTCAGTACACACATTAATCAAGTGCCAGTAAGACGAGAGCGGACGAAAGTGTCGGGTTTCATGTCTACACGCGCCTATTCTGGATTATGACTAAATTTTCTTAATTTTTTAATCTATGGTATAAAGTATACAGAATTTTTGATTTAGTCTGCCTTCGACATATATATTATTCTTAAAGTTTTGTGTTTTTTAAAGCAATATTATAACTAAATTATCAATTACATACAATAAAGTTACTCATTAACGTATTATTATTTATGTACTTTGATTATATTAAAGTTAATTAAACTTACAAATCGAATACATGACCTGAAGCACTTGTTAAATGACCATAAGAACAACCGATAGAACTATGCCATCTATGTTAATACAAAATTTTACAAAGTATTCTTTAGTTTTATACCAAGAATAAGGCAGCAATATTAAGCACTTAATTTTAGGAGGGCCGACCGGACTCAGGTGTCGTGAGCACTTCGATGATAGGGTTACTCACCCATTAGTTTAGTTACTATTTATCGAGATAATGATCCAAGCTCTACATTAAATTTTACAAATATTAATGTATCTAATAAAAAATAATTAGTTTTTTCTTGTCTATATAATTTTAATTGTTTCTTATGCGAATTTTTTCTTTAATAAAACCTGTATTGACAAGCATTGTTCAATCGGGAACAAATATTTTAATTAGAATTTTACGTTTTTTGTATCAATCAATTTGCTATATTTTATTTTGTATTATTATAACGAAAATGTGTTTTTATTTGATACATGAACGAGATTGTATTTTGATTTTGATAGCTTATATAATTCTCACAATTTACATAATGATCATCAATTTAACTTAGTAATGATTTCACATTTCTTTATATATTATGCGATTAATTTGTTTAGTTTTAAGATGTGTTTTTTGTGTAATAGATCAATGATATAATAACAATAATGTGTGTTTAGTTAAATCTTGTTTTTGAATCCTAATTTATAATATAAAACTTGAGTTATTGTCTGTTAGGACTTTATATTGAAACTAGCAAAAACCGCGGCTGTACCCGCGTGGAATTCAGTCTGTGAAAAAAATCTTTCAAAATCTTCCATTATAAAGTACATCGTGCCATTAGATTTATACAAATAAATATTTAAATTATTAGGTAGCGGCACCGCTAGCGGCGGCGGTAGCGGTAGTCTAAGAAATATGTATTGGTTTTGGTAACCCGCAAATAGTCATGTTAATTAAAAAGAGACAGTTTGAAATCACAGACAGACACTTAAATTTTTTTTATTTGGATTGTTGCAGGCGTAAATTACTTAGAGGTTAGGTAAAGGAGTGTTTTTATATAAGCAAGAAAATAAAGCATTGGTATGATGAATTATATTTTCAAAATGTTATCTGACTTTTTTTAAAACATATTGATGTTATGAAATTTTGCTAATACGACGAAATATTTAGCAGAATTTACTTTAAGTAATTATGTATATTTAATAAACCCCCTTTATTTTTTATTGAAATGATAATAATTTATATTATTGACGTGTTCTAATATTAAGTATTTACTATGAAGTGTAATCAATTAATATTGATGTTCATAATGTTTTCATCCCTTTACATTTACATATTGAAAAGTGAATTACAGCCCGATGTCAAACTTATCATTGAATGAAACTTGAAATTAAATTCGAATTTTAAAATTTAAACTTAAACTTACATTTATAACAGGCATATTCTAAGCTCATGTTAAAGATAAGCATCCTTAGAATTGGGCGCCTTGCGGGAGGGGCGCGGGGCAAGACACTCGATCAATACCGACCCGACTTTCAAACTGCTTTCACCCTCACGAAAGTCGCCCGCACTCTGCCCGAACGGTACCAGATGGATTACACGAGAGCTGATGATACCACCACAAATTTCATTTATATATGTGTATGTTAAGAATACTTAGTATCTTGTTATCTAATTGTTGTATCAGCGTAAGTTCACAAACAAGGAAGTTGTTAATTTGATTTATCTAAAAGATAGACGCTAGGCATATCATGTTGTATTTTTTTCGCTTGTTTCCTTCGTAATTCTTATTTCAAATGATCTGTAGAATTATAACTTGCCAGTTGTATAATTCGTTGACACTCGTCTTCATTGTGAATTTCGGAATGATGTGGAGAAAACGCCATTATATGTTTTTTACGTCCACTCTGAAAGCGTTCTGGTGGTTGACAGTAGCTGATTGTTGTCAATTACATTTTCATTGATGATATCTGTAACAAAACAAATTACAAATTTAAATTTAGTTTATAAAGTAAACACATAAAGAAATAAAATTTCTTGTGGCTTTATGCCTAGGTAAGTACTCATTAATTATGTTACCGCTAAATCAAAGCGTTGATAATACTTTATATTGCTGCGTTTTACTGTTACAGACATGAAGGTAAGACAGATATATTTTTTTTGAGAAGTATATTTGCTTTTGTCCGCAATCCAGACAGTTTTATCAAGATGTGGAACATTTTAGTTGTCGAGGTTGACGAAACATTAAAGTATTATATTTATTACAGGGTCAATGTTCGTAGAGCTGGTGACAACTTACCACCAGGTGGTACATCTTCACCTTCCTATTATAAACAGATATTTGATATGTGTACGTTATTTCGTTATATGACGTGACTTGGGCCACTGCCATTTTACTCTACTGTAAGCCACGTAAAAGAACTGCGTTCCAAAAAAATAATAATGCTCCGATGCAAAATCTCAAGTCACGGGCTACGTAACTACTCCATGTAGATATATTCACGTCTTCGTTGGCCGTCTTCACGTACGCCTCAACCCACACGCGCGGACATTTGTTACGCCCCCCTCGGGCCGTGTCTTATCGGCCTATGTACTATGTAATTCATAACGACCATGTACATATATAATATAAAGTAGTTGTTAGTTGTGAGATTTCAAATTTTCCTATAATATATATTTTATATGTTCCGTGTTGTATAATGATTCCTATTTTAAGTATTATGTATTGGCTTTTCTTCTTCAAGTTAATTATTAGCTGTAAGATAAAAGCAATTTATTGTTTTGTTGAGGGTTATACAAAATAAAACTTCGATTTGTAGTTGCTGTCGTCATTGAATTGTTTTTCTTTCGTAATAGCAACATATCCTCTATTTGACGTAGGCTTAAACTCTTTAGGCAGTATCCCATTCCTATACAAAATATTCGCAATTAAACTAACAAAAAAATAGTATTAAATTTAAAAAAAAAAGAATTCAAGTTTTTTGTATTTGTCGATATCCGTTGTACACGACATTTGGTTGTTATGTTAAATTAACAATGTATTATTTATAATCGGTATCTTGAAAACTGGAAAATAAGATTAAACCCTATAACGATGCTGAGTTTCCGTGGGAGCGGAGAGAGCAAGGGGTTCCTGCGACCTGAGGTCATCGGACACTGTAACGGTCGACTTCTAACAAAAGAGAATCTTGCTCTTGTATAAACCAGTAATTTTGAGATGAATATTATTGAAACTTGTTACGAAATATTCAAATTTAAATTTCCCCTAACATTAATAATTGTCAAAAAAATTTAATAAAACAGTAACGAATATTGTCGCCCCTGTCTATTTTTTAAATGATTAAAATACTTTACAAAGATACTTTTTGATTCAATTTTTTTTAAATTTTATATCAACAAGGTATCTTTCTTTCTAATATTTATTAGATAACATTTTTAACCTTCGTTTGCATAGCTTGCTAGAAGTTAATAGATAGTTATGCTAAATTTATAGTTGGTATAATGTATCTACTATCAGTAACGAATTATTCGGACGTTGTTCTAGAAAGATCTTTACGGATTCTGCGATTGATCCATATGCATTGATGGAGATATGCATAATATATTTTCTGTATATAATGAGATCCACCTAGTTTTCATGTGCTAGATTCGTATTTGTTATTCATCTCAGTGAATCGAAGCGTGCGGTGAAGGAAAACATCGTGAGGAACCCTGTATGTATGGAATGATATTATGCCGCATGTTTATTAGCTAACCCGCATAACGTTGTTGAATACGCTCTAAACCTTCTCCATAAGGAAGGAAGGTTTAGCCCAGCAGTGGGACATGTACAGGTATATGTATTCTATAATTTACTATATTTTAATAAACATTTATTATTTACCATTATAACTTTTTTTTTTTTTTTTTTTATTGTATAGGTTGGCGGACGAGCATATGGGCCACCTGATGGTAAATGGTCACCAACGCCCATAGACAATGGCATTGTAAGAAATGTTAACCATCACTTACATTGCCAATGCGCCACCAACTAAGATATTATGTCCCTTGTGCCTGTAATTACACTGGCTCACTCACCCTTCAAACCGGCTCAAACCATTCTAAGTACGGCTTTTTTGCGGTAAAATATCTGATGTGTGGGCGGTACCTACCCAGACGAGCTTGCACAAAACTCCACCGAGTATAATTATAGGCACTCTAGGATCACATGATAGGCAACGCATTGATACAAGTCAGTCCGAATTGTACTTACTTCTTGCCGTGGAAACATTTATGGGTGATGGTAATTATTTACCATCAGTGGCCCATTTCATAGGCTACCTGCATGAAATGAATAAATATTGATCTATAATTAAGTTCATAAATGAAATAAATTTTACGTACAGCATAACGTCCTACGTCCAATAGTATTTTCGTCTAATATCATTTAATAATATATAAATATATCATTTTTTAAGATCGTGAGAACCCACACCTAACAAAAAAATGTGTGACCGTGAAGGTCACGGGGTCAGATCGCGACCGGTCACATGTACCGTGTAAACGCATGGGAAGGGTTATTGTCATTTTTACTCAACATAGTGACACGGGTGACGGGTTTTATAGGTGAATTGTTTAATTAAAAATTATTTCCTCATAACTTTGACGTTGGTATATTAAAACAATAAAAAAAACAATAATAATAAAAAATATTTTTAGTGTGTGTTTGTTAAACAGTAATTTCGGTCTGCCTTAACTTGTGATAAGTAAACATATCAAAATAATTATAATACTTGTATCACGATTGTAGCATTCAAAGACTGAAGTTTGGTTCGTTAGTTCAGTAGGAGGCAAAATGTCCACAGTAAATAAGAGATTTAGCGCTAACCTAGTGGACGATAAATTTTGCAGCAATTTAGACTTAATCGTTGACTACGAAGCGTGCTTGGATCTTTCTCCGGGGCCGCGATCAATATCAGCGGCTGACAACCTTTGGTCTTTAAAATGTTTGCTTTAATAAGATACAGTAAAATATTAAAGATATTCGGTATGAGAAATAATTTAACATTCATTGTTACGTTGAAGTTAAACTAATCGTGAAAATGTTACATAATAATAAACTAAAATAAACAACGACTTCGTGTATTAGCATCATCTAACATATAAAGATGTGCTAAGAGTTTCAAAAATAAATAAACAATTGATTTATTTTGGTTTTATTTAATTAAAGCTGTGTATCGCTATTAAAATGCAACATACGTTAAATTATATATAAATGTAAGAAATAGTTGAATGTAAATAACTTTAAAAATATAAGGACTATTATTTAATTGTGTTAAGAAATGTTTACGAACTCTGTTTGGTAGTTTATATGATAGGGCGCTATACGACTCCGTCGGCTGGAAGTGCGTTGTAATAAAATCTTGCCGTCGACGGGCACTTTATGAATATTGTTTTGGCGCTATAAAAGATAAGGCGCCAAACCACTCCGAGAAATACAAGTTTTCTCTGGTTTATTACTTTGAAGCTCTGTATGAATACTTGCTACTAAATATTGTACTGACTTCGCCCGCATGTAATGCCTTTTGCTAATGTTAAGGTTTGTCAAAATGCCCTGTATTTGAATATATATATGTTTGTAAAATATGTGATCAAGCATTCAAGTTCAAGAGCATTATATTACATAAACTTATACTCTAAAGGGCTAAGGGCTAAATTTAAAAAATGGAATGTATTATATGTTTCCAAATATTCCTGAGAGGATTTTGGGTACGGCTAATCTTAAAGGCTAGCCATCTGTGCTGGAGATATTAATTATTATTATACATAAGTGAGTGCGCAAACACATGTGCACTCCCAAAACACTAATTATAATAGGCTGACAACGCCATTCCACTGTCCCTGCCGGAACTTTTCACGGTCCACTATTTAACGCGCATCTCCTGACTATATTCTCGGAAAAATTGACTAACTTGTATTCTTCCGACCAAAAATTAAAATTCAGTTTCTCGGAAACGACAGCCCTATCTCTTTTATAACTAAGAAGGATATCAAGTTTATATCAAATAAATTTAAACAAAATATATTTTATTCAAGTAGCCTCTTGCGAGCACTTTTGAATAGTCGTGAAGATTAAATTAAAAATTAAAGCTACCTAGTTCGGAATGTATGAAAAACCGTTAAGAAAATCAGTAGATACTCTTTTCTGACACTTAAGTTATATATATAAATAAATACAATTATATATTATTAATCTAGCATAGAAATCAACGAATACTACATGCTTTTTTCTCATATTATTATTATAAATCCGAGTCCCAGTCGATGGCCCAGAGGTAAGAACGCATGAATGTGAACCGATGATCGTGGGTTCAAAGCCGGGCAAGCGCCACTGAACTTCATGTGCTTAATTTGCGATTATAATTCACCTCGTGTTTGACGGTAAAGGGAAACGAGAGGAAACTTAGATGTGTCTAATTTCACTGAAATTCTGCCACATGTATATTTCACCATGGTGGAATAAGCTCCAAAACCTTCTTCTCAAAAGAGGAGAAGAGGCCTTAGCCCAGCAGTTGGACATTCACAGGCTGTTACTATTCAAGATATATAAATCTTCGAGATATCGCATCGATTTCTTGTAATCTGACAAATCAAAAATGCTATTAGTCTACACAAATAACGTATATATTAGTTTTTATAGGGAATACCAATATAATACTACAATATGTTGTGACTACTGACGACTGCGAATATCTTGAATGAAAATTACTAATTCCAAGATTTTTTTATTAATACGCAATTAGCACCTTCATTGATATATAATAATTTAAAGCATAATTTTAACTTAAACTATTAAGAAATAAATAAAATAAAAAAGTTTGAAACGGTTTTGTCCTAGTCGAATATATACTGAAATTGACTCAAAACCCTTCAACACATAAGGGCACGACCGGAAAAGCAGATTTATATTACGACCCAACTAAGATCATAAAACTATACTATATCACCGTTCCGAGTATTAATACACCAACATTTATCATACCCACCCGTCTTTGTGTAAGAACCCGCTGCGTTCAACCAAACAAGTTCTGACAACGAAAACTATTCAAACACTCGTGGCTAACATCGCAACTTGTACGGCGGCGGTCTTAACTCGCTCGCTCCGGCGGTGGCTCTAGGAAAATTGGAAAATTCCATACGGATAAATGAAATACAACTCTATATATTGGTGATTAAGTCCATTTTCGACTAACAGTTAACCGTGATTGCGTTACAAAAGCGCAGAGTGAACTGGACTGTATACAGAAACGTTTAAAGTTTGTTTTTAAGGAGTAGTTTGTGGAGCAATTCGCCGGAAGGGTTGAGTCGTAAGGAAGTTCGACGATTATGTTTAGTCAGCGCTGGCAGTGTAATGGAAAGGAAGTAGGATTGGGGCCTGTAAGATGCGGTCGCAAGGCGGGCCTGTCGGACCCCGAGCAGCGTGGGAGGGTTATTTGTTTGTTACTAAGGTCCCTATTGCGGGTTGGATTTAAATTTCCCACCGCTCTTTGTCCTTAATGTCCTTCTCAGTTGCTTGATGAGGTGCCTCTTTACTTTAAATTGAAGTGCTCCGTAAATTGTTTTGAATGTAGCGTCGGTGATGTCTAAAAGAGAGGTTAACAAAGAAATACCTTCAAACTCTCATTACGAAAGGTGCTCGGTTTAAGTTATTTAACGTTTTAGAGACATGTTTTAGATGACATTTAAATTGTATTCCTTTCTGTTTAAATTTTGTACCGAGCTCTAAACTTAGTAACTTACAACATTATCTATCTATCTATATCTATACTACTATATAAATCTATTGGCTCTGTCTGTACATATTTTTTTTTACCTAATTTTGTGATAAATCATCTCATATCAGTGATTCTCATTATACTATTTTTTTCATTTTTGTGTGTCTGTCTGTATGTCTTCTTATAACTCAAGAACGGCTTGACCAATTTTGATGAAAATTGGTACACACAAAGAATATGTGATGGCAGAAATGATAGGCCATATATAATATAAGATCGGTAAGCCCTGCGATATCTTATGAAAATTAATTTCAAATCGTTAATTACGTATTTCTTTACCAGTAGCCATATGTGTGTGTGTGTGTGTGTGTGTGTGTATGTTTGGGTGTGTGCGCGCGTGTGCGCGCGTGTGTGTTATTATAGTAATCAAATAATTTATTATATTTTTATTAATTATACGCGGGTGAAGCCTCGGGGCACTGCTGGTATATTATATAACTGTTGGTTTATTTTGTTTATATGTATATTAATTATTTTTTAAGACATTACAGATAAATTACGAATATATTTAATTGATCAAAATATTGGTTAACACAAAAGAAGGTAAAACACATAAGAAGATTAAAATCTATTAATTTAGTACAGATCTACATAAACATAATCAATATTTTTGTTTACTGTTTTGTAACAAGTAGTCTACGAGCCTTCTCCGTCATACGTGACATTGCCTTGCTTTGTCTCTAGGGTAGAGCTTTGTGCAAGCTCGTCTGGGTAGGTACCACCCACTCATCAGATATTCTACCGCAAAACAGCAGCACTTGGTATTTTGTATAGGCACAAGCGACATAACATCTTAGTTCCCAAGGTTGGTGGCGATTTGGCGATGTTAGCGATGGTTAACATCTCTTGCAATGCCAATGTCTATGGGCGTTGGTGACCGCTTACCATCAGGTGACCCATATGATGGACCCATATGATAGGCGGACGCCTAAATATGCTATAAAAAAAAAGATATGTAATCTAATGTAAATAAGATATAGAGCATGTTGTCCTTAACCGTAGATCGAACCATTGATTTTCATATGCAAAATTTTTTATTTGTCTAATAATTTATCTGGAGTTTTGTAAAGTAGTAAATAGTGAGACATCACATGTTGCATATCAAAATACCAATCTGCACTGGAGGGTGATGGTATAGCTTCTATCCTACTGCATAAGGTCTTTCCTAGCAGTTGCACATTAACGAGCTGTTGCTTAATGTTGCTCTTGTAGATAAAATTAAACCGACACAATTCGAATTTCGAACTGAAATTAATGGAAGAATAATTAACTAATTAAAATTTAAGAAAGTATTTCTAAGGCACACTTCGTATACAAATATAGTTTGTTTCAGTTATAGCCTGAGCACATAGAGCGCGTCGTAAGTTCTGTACCCACTTATTGAGACAGCTGGTCGATGAGCAGAAAGTTGAAAGTAATAGTTTGCAGTATTTCCACCACGACGTAGTGGACGAGTTGAACATTACTCATGATGCTAACCGCGCGAACATAGAGAAATAGTACTCACAGCTGAACTTAGGTCCAGTGGCAAGATATATGGTACTCTTAAAGTAGCCAGTTGTTATAGCCCTTATATCTATCAACATAAAACTTATTTAGTTGCAATTTATGAGATTTGCAACGTTTTTTATCGAAGTTAAACTACTTTGGGCGCGGTGTGGGTCAAAACTCAAGGTTTAATTTTAGTGCAATATATATATATATATATATATATATATTAAATATTATATTAAAATGAAATTAAATAAAATGTATTCAATAAAATATTTTTTTGTACTAGGGTCACATGACGTTAAAGAAACGAACGAGTGTTAAATGATTCACAGATGCATGTACATGACAGAAAAAAATGCAACATTTGTGATCATTTCGACATAAAGACAACAGTACATAAACAAAACAAATAGAAACTGCGATGCGTCGATATAAACCACGATACATGGCGTGCTGCAGCCATACAAGTTTTAATGAAAACGCCCAACTGAATATACATGTTGCATGCTACATGTATGTGCGAGGTAAGGCGATAGTTGGGGTCGCCTGGATAGAATTACCGCAAGATTGCTGTCATTCTTTAGGGTTTCAAAATGATGTAGAACGTAAAATTATTTTTGAATTTTATAAAAACATGGCTTGTCTTTGAGTGATTATAGATTTCTAGTTTTATTCACGGTCTAAAATAGTTATTAATATATTTAAGACAAAAATAAATTTAACAAAAACCGATGAAGCTTAATCAAGTTCACTCTATTTATTCCCTCTCATAACCCCGTGGGACGTCAGATCCGACTGTTGGGAGTTTCGCGCAGGACCAACAGCTTCGTGCTCTCCGAGGGCAGGGAGTATTGGCTACTACTGAGAAATTCTTGACAGATTATCTCAATAGTATTATATTCGCCCGACCTGAGGACTGAACCTAGGACCATGGGATCTGTAGTCTTATAAGCAAACCACTACACTAACTCACAGTTAGTTGTAGGGGTCTGGGATCTTTGTTTTACATGTTGCCGCATTAAAAAATGCAATATATTAAAACTAGTCCCCTTTTAACCTAACTTATCACAATATATTATAATATAAGAAATAAAATTATTATTTAATCAAAAATTAAACTATAAATATCATAATGAAAGTTTCAAAAGAGAAACTTCACACGATACACACATTTTAATATCGCCTATTAATAAGTTTAAATCTCATGTATAAAAAATGTGAAGAATGAAGCGTGTTACAACAGATGATAAAAAAGATAAATGATGAAAGCGTGGAGTAATTATTTGTTGATTTCTAAGCAGGATATACATAAATTTAATTATATTTGATTGATTTTGTAATTTAAAGGGTGACAGAGTAGCTACTGAGTTTCTTACCGGTTCCTCTCCGTAGAATCTAAGTTCCGGACCGGTGGTAATTGTACTTTAAATTCAATACTGTAACAACATTCAAAAGTGCCTTTATGGGCCTAGGTTCGTAGGGCACTTTTGAATATAATCGTTTGATTTGAAATTATACATACATAGAAACGTTGCACTATGACGCGACGGTGAAGTTTTATCCGCGTTATGAAGTTTCATTTTTATTATTATTATCGTACAAGAAATGAGCTGGATGATGGTAGCAATGGTGGTACCATACGTGGTGATGTTTATCGATTATCAAGTTAAAATACAGATTACATAATGAATATTTGTATTATCATGATTAATGTATAATTATATATTATATTTATTATTATTTATTTATAAGTATTAAATGTGTGATATTACATTAATACTGAAATAATTAAATGGTTCTATTTTTAAATATATTTTTTTTACTGGGTTTATTGTAACAAGGAAAGCGAGCAAATAGGTCGTCTATATTTGTAAGAGCAAATAATCAGTAAATAAGTTCTTGTTATAGCATACATGTGAAAAAAAAAACACTAATTTAGCTAGAGATTCACTCTATCACTTTTCCTGTTTACGCGCTAGGGCAGAGACCACTCACGCGAGAACGAAGGTTCTCTGAGGGCTCAGGACACTCAAGGAAATTAGGTCATTTGTCCCTTTAGTTCCCACTTTCACAAGATGTGCTTTCAGGATATTGATTTATTCAATGTCATTTTTATTTAACATTAAGGGTTAAGTTCCTTTAACTTTACATTGTTACATATAAAACCTTATATTAATAAAGGATAGTGTCTTTTTTTTAAAGATATCAGTTTTGATTGGAATATCGATATTGATTTTAAAATTGTATTAAAAATTACGTTTTCATGTTTCAGGTAGTCAGACGGGCAGATAGGCCAACTGATGTTAAGTGGTCACCGCATTGGTTCCCAAGGTAAGTGACGCATTGGCGATGTCAGAAATATTAACCGTTCCTTAAATCGCCATTGCATCATTACCTTGGGAACTAAAATGTTGCGTCCTTGTGCCTGTAGTTACATTAGCTCACTCACCCTTCAAACCGGAACGCAACAATTCTAAGTATTGCTGGTTAGCGGTAGATATCTGATGAGTGGGTGGTACCTAACGAGACGGGCTCTGAAAATCCCTAGCGCATAATAATATATAAATTATATTGTTTTAATGATTTAAATTTAGAATAACTTTTTTAGAAAATCTTTTAAAAAAGTTAAGGTGGGATACAGTTACATTTTTTGCTCCTACAATTTACTCTATTAATGTAATGAAGGGTAATGAACCTCTTGTTCGTTCGGAGCGTTGAAAGCCGTTGGCAAATAATATTGAACAAGTAGGTGATACAGTGATACAGAATAGTTATACAAATTCGACCGTTCTGAATATTACTTGTTAAACAATATAGGTCTTAACCCCCCTTGCGCCCTCTTATCAGTTCACCCCTGAGCCGCCCCGCTTCTCAAAACTGGGGGTCTTTTCGACCGCCTTCTAACCCGCCCCCTGCTTATTAGCTCCGACGTCAATCTAACCTGGGTTCATTTGTGCTATATCTATTTTGTTGGATAACTTAAATGAGATTTCATTAAGCCAGTGGTCGACTTTCATTTGATTTCATTACTCTTTTAATACGATTTCTTTGGTATTTAAATTTTTAGTCGTTCTAAGGCGTAGAAGATTTGTTTATATTCCAATACGATATGTTACGTGACTGTGTGTATTATGAATATTTGTTAATCAATATGGTTTGCATATCAATATCCGAATGTGAAATATTTATTAACTTATTTTATGTTTAAAAACACTATGTAAAATGAAATACCTCATTAAAGTTTTTAATACAGAACATATTAATTTTACACTTTATGAAAATTAACAATCTGAAATACTCTATGAAATAATATTATTATAAAATAATTAAATTTTAAATTATGTACTTGTTTGAAAATAATATGCGCTTGAACTATTTTTAGATTGTAACTTTTTGTTTTAAAAATCTTATGATTGATTATAAAAAATATGTATACATTTTATTTCGGTACGAAGCTTCGGCTTCCAAAGATAGTACCGAAATAAGTTGAACTACCATTTCAAGCAAATGCATATTAACTGGGGGTTTGTTTTAAATGGCCCACGCTTTAGATGCTACGCCGTAGTACCTATATAATGATCAATGCGAAAGTATGTTTCTATATAAAAACCAATACATATTTATTATTATTAAGATAAAATGTTTCATGATATATTTCTGAGGTTGTAAATACATTTATAAGGCCCTCTTAACGTTGCTAAGCGGTTTAGTTAACAAGTGATTTCGTTTTTTCACAAGACACAGCGTTGTTTAACTAATCGTTTTCTAAACAACGTTTATAAGTACGATCGATAGTAATTTTTTAAAGAAACTGGAAAGGCAAATGCCTCCTCTCCACCTGATCGTAAGTGGTAGTGGAGTCCAAACGCGAGGACGGCCAGTACAGTCGAATATAATGTTCTGTTTTAGCCGCCTTGCCGGCCCGCAAGTTATTAGCTATGTAGAGTTTCATAGGTATATTTTGTCTCGAAAAAACTTTTGGGAAAGAAGTCTTCGGAAAAATTAGTCACTTATTTTTCAGTATGATTATTCATAATAGTCACGAGATCTCTTTATGATGTTATTACGATAAACAGACAATTGCTTGTCAATGTTATTTATGATGAGTGTAGTGTAGTCACTCATTCAATATTAACAAGTCTTAGATTATACATAATAATCTATGCGATTTGCCAACAGCTCTGCTATAATTGTGCATAACAAACGGTTCTTGATAAATACTATTTCACTTAATACTTATATATATTGTATATAAGACATAAGCAACGGAAAATATTTTTAAATCATTTAAAATGTAGAACTTACAATGTGTATCATACACTCAGTTATAATAATATAAAATACATAAACATGACTATATCCTAAAACACATAGTTACTAATGTGTTTAGAATATAAATTTATAGTATATAAAACCGTCACTGCTAAAACTTTAGTGTAGTTACTAACGCATATATATTAAAAGCACGATATTTAATATTATATTCATTGTTCTAAATCGGCTCGAGGCAATTTGGAATGAAGAATACATAGTTTATTATTTCTCATATCTTATATGATGATAATTTAATTATGTTTAGTAATCTGGGGTCATTATTTTATTAATTTATTTTTCGTATAATCAATAAAATTTATCGTCATCGGTTTGCCATTCATCGTGTATAATACAAATCATCTTTAAAACGAGCGTTGAAATAATAATCATAATATATCATTAAATTATAAAGAGAAATGGCTATTTTAAGAATCTGATAATTTTTCTGGATAACGTCAGTTTCACAAGTACATACAGAATTAAAGACATTCGCTTGGATATTTGTGTAAAAGGAGTATTAAGAAAATATTTTGTACTATTTCATGTTTAAGAGGGGCGCTGCACCCCATGTTTACTTCATCTATAAAAAACACACGACACTGAAAACGTACTAATTAATTTTTCAATTGTAATCTGTAATCTAGACGATACGTTAGTTCTTAAAAATATGAAATTCCTCTTATAACACTTAATTTCAAATAAAGAGTACAGAATTTCTGTTAGATGTTCTAACAATGAAAGGAAAAATATATTGGCTTGGCACGGAATTAGAGATGAGTGTGAAGATACTCGTATTGAAATATTTGTTAGAGCTTTATTAGGAACTAGCTGAACTCGCCTTCGCCAGCGCGGAATACATTTTGTGACGGAAATCCTTCAAATTCTGCCATTTTAACGTACATAATGCCGAATTGTATTACAAATTAATAATTAATTAATTAATTAATAATTGTAATTGATAAATTATTAGGTATTAGTTGTTTTGGTTCTTTACTTTCGTTTTTTTTGCTTATATTATGTATTTTTACTTTAGATACATTCTATGGTGAGGATGATAGCCTTGTAGATAGAAATGACGTTATTATTCTCCTTAGACTCGCGTAATCAGTTAATTGCGGATCATCAATCTTCAGAGTAGCCACAATTAAGTGATCATTTTTGGCAAACTCCCTAAAACTGCCGTATTATTGCCAAATATTCCCAAATTGGGCTTGGAGCGAGACCGTAGTTACGGTATCACGTATCTTGTGTATTATTTACATGTGAAATATTACTCGAAGTTGGGCGGACGGTAGTTAAGGAGGAGTTTGCTGATGAAATATGTCTTCGGGGGTCGAGGGGGGTTGGTAGGGGCAGGGGGGTTATTAAGGAGCCTTAAGCTCGGGTGTAGGTCGATGAGAAACTTATTAAAGGGGTGGATAGTGGAATTAATGTACGACTAATTTTAGCTGAGTTTGCTGTATGGTAATAATATTGGTTTTCGATATGGCTTATATTTTAGTTATATACTAGTTATATGCTATCTTATGTATACATAACAAACAATTAATAGGATAAAATTAACAAATATGAAACAGAAATTATCGAGCTAAATTATACGTTTATATAATTATAACTAATCAAATTATCTGATGATCATGTTTACTTATTTAACAATATTCAAATATAGTAAGGAAGTGGGAAAAAACTTCTAAAAATTTAAAATAAAATATTTTCATTTCAGTGATAGTTTCGTTTATTAATCGCCGCGTCACTCAAATATTACAAATGTAAAAATTCTGGTTTTTATGTATCTTTTTTTATTGTATAGGAAGGCGGTCGAGCGTATGGGCCACCTGATGGTAAGTGGTCACCAACGCCCATAGACAATGGCATTGTAAGAAATGTTAACTATCGCTTACATCGCCAATGCGCCACCAACTTTGGGAACTAAGATATTATGTCCCTTGTGCCTGTAATTACACTGGCTTACTCACACTTCAAACCGGAACATAACAATACCAAGTACTGCTGTTTTGCGGTAGAATATCTGATGAGTAGGTGGTACCTACCCTGACGAACTTTCACAAAGCTCTACCACCGAGTAGCGTAGAGTATTTAGAGTAAAGTATTTTATTTTTTCCACGCAGAGTTCTAGAAAATTCTAATTTTTTATATTCTTTCTGCGAACAGAACTATTTGATAACATAAAAAAATGCAAATATTTAAAGATTTTATCATACTTTTGTATGTTGATAATTGAATATAAGGGTGGAATTGCACAATTTCAAAATATATTTCCGCATAAATGTATTCTCGAATAACAGCTTGTATTCGATAAGTTAAAGCTTAAAATTATAGTCAAGCTTATAAATAGCAGGCTATATTATTAGCTAGGGGTAGTTAGCCGAAGTCGTTAGCGGCTAAGCAATTTGTCGCGAACTTCTAGCCGGCTAGCCGCATAGCACGCACGCCTCACTCCGCTTCGACTTTAGTTCACTTCATTTACTTGGTAGATAATTTGATTGCATTGCTTTTTGATAGCTATATTTAAATAGAGATATTTAGGAAACTTTTACATTTGATGAAATCATTTATAAGAAAAATATACAAAAAAAAAAAGGTTTTTGTCAAGTTAAATACATATTATATTACATGTTTATTTTATTTTAGGAAGTGAATTTATTTTCACAATAGCTTTCTACTTTTACACATAAAGTTTTTATATAAATGCTAAGCACTGCTTCCGATATATTTTTTTGTTATGGTGTGTATCTGTTTTAGTTAGGCATAACATATTTTACCAGAGCCTCGTATAATGTAAATGACACGTACAAGGCTGACGTATTCCAAATTTGAAGTTTTAATGATATAAGTAGATATATTGTAACAAAAACACGTAAATCTAAAATATGATAAATGAAATATTGAAACATATCAATTGTTATTAAATTTAACGAAATATTTTATAAATGGAGTATATACTAACGTTAAAAGGAACTTAATGATTACTGGACGTTAAACGTTGGAATTGTTAGTTATTAAATACAGTTACAAATAATTTTAGTTTAAATACATACTTTAATTTGGTATTTTGACGTAATTATCATGAAGACATTAACTTTTTAAATGTAGTTATTGAAACAGGCAAAGGATCTTAAGAGATAGTTTGTTAGTAATGATTGTAAACTGTCATTCTTCAATTAAATTATAAATAAATAAATAATAAATTGTATTCTATTTTCAAATTCAATTATAAAATTTATTATACGTACCTATATAATATTAGATAGCAATTTCGTTCTTGCTCCTATGATATTTATATATAAGAATCGAGGTATACTATATCGAGATATAAACAATTTAATGTAAAGCCGTTTTAAAGATTGAATTTTTTTTTTCGAAATTTACAAGAAATTAAAATAATTTGTTCATAAATTTGAACGATAAACTGTAAACATTATCTGATGAAGATATATGAGAAGGGCATATTTCTTTTTTTATTCTCTAATTCTGCGAATTATCAATTAATTTAAAATTTATTCGATTTTCAAAAATGTCATAACGTCAGCCAATATTTTTAACAAATTTTAAACTATAAAACATTATTCAGCGTCATAATTATAAAAGTATGGTATATAATAGTTTATATTAAGAATGTTGTATATATTTAAATTTTCCCAAAACGTATACCGTAAACGCCCAAATCTAAGCTTAAAACTTATCACCCGGCTATTCAAACTAAAGGTGTACCCAAAATGTTTACAAAGCATTTGCTTAATAACAGAAACTTCGGGGTTGGGTTGAATTCTCCTAATACCGCGTGTTGATACACACTATGTCTGTGTGCGTGACACCGCCTTTAGAGTTAGGTTACATGCTTCAAAACCTTTGATGAAATTAATGTTAAGGCTTGGATTGAAACGTTAATTTTCGTTCATGTCATTCGTATCTAAAATATTCACTTTCATAGTTATGAAATTCTCAACCCGTGAGATCCGTTGTAGACATGTTCCATAATTTCACAAGTTACAGATTGTTAACTTTAAAGTTTAAAAAAAACGACCAATCGAACGTTAATGTGTGAGTTCTCTAACATGATTCGAGATAAATTAGGACAAGATAGAAGATCTTTTCCTGACTGATGTATTGCTGATGCTGCGAAACTTCAACAGATTATTTCAGAATAAGCTAGCCGCTATGTTTATGTGTAAAAAACGGAGTTACTGTAACAACAAACTACTGAACAATATGTATTTTAATTAAATTAATTGTCAAACTTATATTTGTGATCAATTTGGAGCAAATTTCGGCCTTCTTAGAATAATTTAAATTAATGTTTTAGTTAAAATGGCTAATATTCAAATTAAGAATGAATAATTATTTTAGTTAAATTTAACAACAAAATGTTATTTTAAGGAATTATATAATAATAATTAACGACATGTAGGCGTCGCTTTATAATATATATGTGTGGGATGAAAGTAAGGGTTGCCATGACGACGTATCTTAAAGATCGCCCCCACCTCGTCTCAGTTTTCTCCTTTCTCCTTTGCACGCGTTTCTTGTAGGGAGGCGTGGACGAGTACCGTTCGAAAAACAGTTATTTTTAAGTAATTTTACATTTTATAAGACCAACAAGAAACACTGTAAGAGTAGCTTAGGTATTAGTTGTAAAGTTGAAATATTTTTATATACGGTCTTACTACTAATAAATAGAAAGTTCAATCCATATTATATAGTTCGCATCGCCAAGAAGACCTGGATGCAACAAAATCAACAAAGAGAAAACTAATTTATGGAAATATTTATACCGAATAATATTTTCTTTCTTAAAATATTCATTGACTGAACCGTGGAATAAAGTATAAAAAACCTGGACCCTTGTCTTTGACGGCGTTACCTTTACAAACTTCAATGCAATCAATTCGATTTTTAAAAATAACAATAATATTAATTACAAAAAATCAAGGTGAAGCTATTTCGAATTATATTCTATTTTTAAATGACACCTTTCATATAATTTTAGTGATGAAAACATAAAGAAAATTTCCTCAAATCTTTTACCCACTCTCCCTGCGGCTCGACCGGGCGGGTCTAATGGAGTGGCGTTCCCCGCTGTTCCCACAAGCCATAAAATTGTAAATTAGTGATGAGCCGGCTGGCCCGCGCGACGCTTATCGATTTATTGATAGTTTTAGTTGAACCCTTCATCGAGTATTTGATGAGTTTCAAACTACTCAAAGCCTCTGTATTGTTCAAGATATTTGTTTTAGTTTTTAAAAACTAAAACAGATCTAAGTTTTATTTATACGTTGCTTATATTATGTTTTAAAATCAGAGATAGTTTTTAAATTGATTTTTAATTAAAAAAATAATCATTATTGTATTTAATGTTTTATATAACCTACCATAATATAATATGTTATTAACTTTATTAAAATTTAAAACGATTTCAGTTGCTTAATTTTCGGTTTTGATTCTGATTTAATTGTCACGAATGATTAAAATGCGAAACTTTTTTATACTAAACGTAGGATCAAAGTTATAACTTAAAATAAAAAAATATATTATCGATTAATATATTTTTTCCATGAGATGACGGAACGTACATTTATGTATGTATATACGTTTTTTAAGTACCCAATTTCGTTTAAAAGGTTTAAATTAAAGTAGCGATCAAAAATATAAACTAATTTTTTAAACAAAGATAAAAAAACCATATTTAGAATGAAAATATTTTTATATTATAAACTTTGATACTCTTTAAACATTTAAATTTAGAAATATTCATGTAAAAAAAAACGTTTGAAGCACAGGATCATAAATCGGAACTATTGGAATTCGAATAAAATGATCTTCTTAAATATTATAAAAATAATGAAATGAACTAACCTGTATAACACCGGCTTGTTTTATTTAAAGTCTAGGTCTTTCGGACCCGTGTCGTCACCACCACATTTCTGTATCAACTAACTGTAGTTTTTCACATTATTACCAGTAAAGATTCTATAAATATTGATAAGTGTCCAGTTTTATTCCGGTCAAGGAGTTATGTTAATGTCAATCTCTATTGTTGATACCGGTTCTTGGCTGACAAATTAAGGGCTCCCAGTACGTGCAAACTTTGTTCTTACATTTATATTTCGAATCGTTCAATCTTATACTATTGTAATAAGGTTCTAAATGGAATGTTTTTTTATTAATGTAGTATAATATTTAAGTTAGTTATAAGTAAAGGTGTGCATATAAAGTATGTCCGATGCTGCAGCATCCCCTGTTGGTTATTCTAAATTTGAACTGTTGGTCCCTGTGACCTGTGGCTATTCTAGTGTTTGAGCTCAGTGTCGTGGGATTGCCATTGAGATGGGATTCTGTGGGAATGTTACTTAATGGAAGGGTCTGGATATCTTTTATAATACGATGAGTTTAGGGAGATAACTTTTAGTTTTAAATTATTAAAAGAATTAAGAAAATTTTCGTCACATGTACAATTTTAAGCTTCAGTTTTTATTTTAATTAATAAAACGCCCATACATGGGAATAACTGACCAAAGTACTTCGGAGATTGTTTTATTTCTGCTAATTCTTCCAATGTATGATTTCAACACTATGTACATTTGTGTAAGTAATGTAATGTTGACGTAAGTATATCTATGTATGTATGTGGTAGTTTCTATTTTGATAATCAATAAGTACGTGTAATGCTTCTATGTTGTACAAAGGATTTTGATTTGATTTCATTTGATCTATAAATTATCGGAATATACCACGCGAGCCATATTGAAATTGCTAAATAGGTTTTTATATTGTGTATGTAAACGTCTATAAAATATCACCTATCTAAATCACAATAAATCTAGCAACGAATTTAGATACGCACACATATATACTTCGAATTTCGAATTAGAGTTCGAAATTCAAAAATAATGTTCCTTATTTCTATTGTTTATGGTAAAACAAATACCAATAAAAGTTGCTTATCATCTATATTGACTTGTGTCAAAGGGAACAACATATAACCACATCGACATATCGGATTTTCATTAGCTTTTCCAATGGACGGAGAGATTCATGAGGAATTTTTAGGCATAAAAATGATTATTTTATGTATATTGACCGAATTATGATGATTATTGAAGATGTCGGAAAATAACATGCCTATTGAGAGCTTTACTGGCGTGTTATGTAAGAGTTATATGTATGTATATAAGTGTTTTACGTAGACCGTTATATTACAAGTATGAAGCCGGGACGGATAGCTCGTTTTATATAACAAACTTTTCACTAAAGTTATATAAATAAAAAATGCACTTCCTACTCGCGAATGCCCAAATGTTTAATTTTTTTATATCATGGGTAGGCGGACGAGCTTATGGGCCACCTGATCGTAAGTGGTCACCAATGCCCATTGACATTGGCATTGTAAGAGAGGCCACCAACCTTGGGAACTAAGATGTTATGTCCCTTGTGCCTCATACGTTACATATAGAAAGTTTGCATTCAAATTCGAAATTTTGATATTTAACACTTATTGCGTCCAAAGAAATAAAAAATAAACATACTTTTAACTACAACGCAGTATAGATCATATACATGTATCTTGACCCGCACCTATGCTGACTAAATCAAGGACAAGGTTTCAAAGTCGATTTATCAGCATAAAGTTTTCCTGTACATATGTGCTTATGAAGCATCAATCTGCTTGGCTGTGACAATCGCTGGTTCGCAATCGTGGTAGTTAATTTGTGACGAAAATCCTTCAAGTTTGTCATGTTAGCGTACAAAATGCGACTTGAATTATGTACATAAACAGGCAGACAGCTCAATTTTTTAATTTGTATAATATGTATATAAAAATATATATAAAACCTCATTTTACCCGTGAGCTCGAATATGACAATTAAGTAGTCAATGAACTTTATGACGTAACAGAAATAGATTGTATGTACATATGTTACATATATGTAAAAGGAAACAAGCTCGTGCCACTCCCCTCTCTGTTGGCTTCATTTCCTGTTGCAAATCGTCTTCCCTCGACGGTGGACTCATAAATTGCGTCTTCACTTCCAACTCACTTACATACTGCTATTAACAAATCTGTATCTTGTGTTTATTAAGTATAGAAGATATATATCATACTAGCTGTGCCCCATAATTAATAAAAATATAATAAATAAAATTAGCCGGATCAAACAAACAAACTCTTCAGCTTTATATATTAGTACAGATATACTTTTCGTAATATTTTATATTGAATATTTACTTATTTATTGTCATACCGGATAGTAGCACGTCGAGTTTGTTTATGTAGGTATGCTTTAATAATAATTTAAGCTCTTAATTTTCATACGGATTGATTCAGTACTATCATGAAAACGTCCTCTCGGACAGAAACCGCGAAATCACGTTTTTTGGGCTTTGCGTGTGTAATCACCATATATTCTACTGCTAAACAGCAATACTTTCTATTGCCACCTATTATCGTGTTCCGGCTTAAAAGGTGAGTGAGCCAATGTAACTAAAGACACGACGGTAATAACATCTTAATTCTCAAGGTTGGTGGTGCATTGGCGATGTAAGGGATGGTTGAATTGCAGTAATCTTACCATCAGATGGCACCAATAATATATGGCGGAAAGTGAAAAATTGACGTCCCAAAGAAAAAGTCACAATGAATATGAATGCTATAATTACATTAGCTGAGGAAAATTTTAATGTCCTAATTGTTCAGAAATAACGATTTGTTTGTTTATAGATTTGTACTATAAAAGACGAAAGAAATTCCAGCTGATTTGTTTAATCATTTATCTGCTGACGGTGCACTACTACAAACGCAGAATCGGCTTTCAACTGTTCTGATATCAACAAATAAAAACAAAGCATTGTTGCTTTAAGAACTGTAGATCTATTTTGTAAGAACAAACTGAACAAGATCGTATAATATCAGAAAGAAATATGCGAGATTGACTTCAATAATTATAACATTTAAAGGACACACGTATCAGAATCGCGTGTCGCCGTAAGTCGGCTATCAATATTTCATGAAAGTTACGAAGCGAGTTCTTGCAGAACACCACTACCGAATGAGTTCTGACATATATATAACTAGACTAAAAATACGACTTAAAACTTGTCTATGTATATACATAATGTATTACGTGATTCTATGTTGTCCTGGGTTAAACAAATGACGAAACGCCTTGGGCTGAAACTGAAATCTGCCTTAGCTGTACCCAATTAGAGGCTACGATGTAATTACCATAACCGTACTTTACTATCGTGCCGTGCAAATTACTTCTTGATTTTGTAATTGAAAAGCTGAAGCGATCTTATTTGATTTGTAATTAAAATGAAAGCCGTTACTCGCCTTCGAAAAGATTGCATTAATCGAAATTATGTGAACTTTAAATTACAGAAGTAAATACATTAGTTTAGTTTTAAAACATAAGTACACATACACGCATATACATAAAAACATATAACAAACTTAAAGTAATATAACGGTATAAAAAATACTTTTAATCAAGTTGTTTAAGGTGTTATAGAATAGTGAAGCCTCCTGCCACAAGTATTGGCAATAAAATAAGAAGTAAGGCTGAAACCAAGAACTAATTAAATAATATAACAAATGGAATTTATTTATTTATTTAATTTTTTCTACTCTAATTCGATATTCAAATTTAGTTTTCGTCACATGCAGTCTTAAAAAAAAACTCATTTATAAATAATTTTACTTTAATAGTGACTTATTACTGCTATAAATTAATAATATTAAATCAATACATAATTTGTTTCTTATTAAAGTAGTTTTATAAGAATTTTGCGTAAAGCTTGTAACTTGTACCACGCGCCATCCGCCCTTGTGCCTAAGGCGTGTTCAGATAAACACTTTATGTGCGTACTCGCGTTTTATGTGCGTAGTTCGGCTATCGTAGGGTCGATTGCTCGCTAGATTATTAAAATTAGACCTTACCAAACTAAGCGTATTAATAGCCTTTAAATTCTATCTACGACTATATATCGACATACACTAAATGATAATCTCATAAGTCTGATTTATTTAAAGCTATTTCGATTTTCTTTTTATTTGATAATATTTCAATCGACTTCAAAAATGTATAGGTAGGAATGTATATCAAATATCAATATTTGTATTTATATAGGGCTGTGTATAACTTTTTTATTTATTAATCGATTTTGATGTCTTTTGCTTTGCGTAGATTAATTCGAAATGACCCGTTGAACTCATGAACAGTACGTTGTCTAAATAATGAGCTACTTGCCGTTTTTCCCGGTAAATCTTACGTTCGTAGCAGCTTTACATTGAACTAATACTATGAAATGATAAATATAATTACTGTAAAATTACAATTAAAAGATCACATTTAAAAGGCATTTGATTTTATAAAAATAAAATTCGAAAATAAGTGAAAAGCATAGTCTTCTTAGTTAGTCCACGTTTGTAAATGCAAAGTTTAAAATATATTTTTGTAAACTACGAGGACACGCATATGGTGCATTGGTGGTAGGGCTTTGTGCAAGCTCGTCTGGGTAGGTGCCACCCACTCATCAGATATTCTACCGCCAAACAGCGGTACTTGGTATTGTTGTGTTCCAGTTTGGCTGGTGAGTGAGCCAGTGATTACAGGCACAAGGGACATAACATCTTTGTTCCCAAGGTTGGTGGCGCATTGGTGTGGCTAATATCTCTTACAATGCCAATGTCTATAGGCGTTGGAGACCATCAGGTGGCCTATACGCTCGTCCGCTTCCCTATGCTATAAAAAAAGCATTCCAATCTGTATATAATTCCGAGTGACATTGGCTATAAATTAATTTATTCATTCATTCATTCATGCGTTTTTTTATTGTATATTAAGTAATTAATTTGTCTTATATTTGGATTTCTTTTTGTGCTATAATGTGTATGTCGTCTACCTTTAATTGAGGTACCATTTCTTTTTTTTATTTCCTCAACTGTGTGCTTTCGTATACCTAGTGTGTACTTTGTTGGTGATCTAATAAATAAATAAAAATAAATTAATTTTCACATGTTTTGAATAGGCTATACAAAATGTGTAAGAATATACACAGATGGTAAGCTGTAAGTTGAATGACACGTAGGGTGCGTGCGGTGCGTGTCCCGATTGACTGTTTGACCGTAAAGAGGGTACTTGGCTATTTCTGAGCTTGCTTCTAACGACACATTTATCTTCTTTTTTCCTCATAATCATCTTCAGTGATGATTTTGTTTTAGGTCTTACACGTAGTACTTAACCAATATACTTATACTAGAAGATGAAATGCGTTTCTTGGAAGGCTTATGTATATAATATGAGTATATAAGTGGCTGCACCATGTTGCTTTACCAGTTGTAAATTTAAACTTTGGACGTGACTAGCCTGAATGTTATGTTCTTCGATTAAAAATAAACATGTGTTTTTGGAATTCATTTTGTGGTTATGAGCTAGGGTTGAAACTATAATTGAAGTGACGCTACTGTGAGCGCGACGAGAGTAAAATTTCAACATCACATTCTAACATTGTTTTGATATGTAACATTTGACTGAAACTTTTCTGATACATACAAGTTTTACTTTCGTCACATGTATACTTTTTATATTTTGTAATAATTGTATAGTTTATATTCATCTTATTGACTGTAATTATAAATTACAACGTAAAACTATTTATCGTTTATTATCATATCTCAATAGTATTATATTGTGGTTATAATATAGTTGTTATATATGTATATTATTAACTACAGGGTAGTCTTATGGGGGAGGTAGGTATGTCCTTTTGTACCTCTGATAACACGTTTGCTAAATTTCATGATGATTGTGTCAGTAGTAAAGGCGTGAAATCGTTTTGTTACGCTTTTAATAGGCACTTCTTTAAGTGTAATACTGCGCGCAATATGAATAGGTGAATTCTGACTATAACGTTTTTGCTTGTACAGTTTGAAGGAAACCATTCTGATGTCTCTTGTACTAAGTTAAAAACGCCTTTATATTGTTATTCCTTTATATGTGCGAAATTTAAATCTAATTATTTAATTAAATAAGATTAATTTAATAAATACAAAGGTTAAATTTGTTCTTTACAATCATTATGCAAATTATACGAAGCCATTGAAAATAGAACCATCCCGTGCAACGTGGTAGCGTAAGTCTATCCGTGAGTTTGTCTTGTATCGCAGGTGCGCAACTAAGCCGAACTGGTCTAAACTGGTTATAACAAGTTAAGGCCCGTGGGAGGGGGCGGCTCTAACTGGATTCCTCCTAACTTTCTCCTACTAGATAATGATCTTCGTTACGTGGGTGCCCGATGAGGCTCACAGACGGGCGGTGAAAACGCAGCAGTAAAACGCCGCGTTCAATCGCTTGTATAGCGATTAAAGAAAACAGAAGTCATAGTAAGTAATTAAATTAAAAACAATATTTAAACAACGCATATAATACTTAAATTAAATTTATGTAAATAGTTGAATTGAATGTAGAGTGGTCTTATTTCAAGCTGAATGGAAAAAAAATACTTTTGAATATTTATGAAATATAAATTCTATTTAAGCTTAATTGATTAAATTGGTTTGGATTGCAAAAAAATTTATTTTTTAAAAATATTTTTACAGTTCATTAAGTAAATGGGTTTGATAGAATTTCAATGAGTGTTATCAAACTCTAGTTTTTTTAAATGTTACTTGCGTAATAGGTTATATTTTTCTGTTTAATTTACGCAATGAAAAAACATTCGGTATGCAAAAATATATTTCAATTTCCAATTTCTTTTCTGACTTTGAAAGGAAAGATGAACTAAAAAGAAAGGCGTTAGTACTTCTGCATATTTTTAGATACCTACATGAACGACTCCAAAAATAAAGCATGAAATTATCAATACAGTAGAACCTCGATCATCCGAACCCTCAATTATCCGAACGGTGACTAAGTTTATCCGAACGCTCAATTATCCGAACATTGGTGCTAAAGATACATTGTTTGTTGAAACTTGGCCTAAAAATTGTCGATTTTATAAAAAAAAAATAACAAAATGTATTCGATTTTTTTCAGGTGTTGAAAATACATATATATATATTTCAACGTTAATATGCATGTCAAGTTTTAATATATATATTTATATACTGTTTTTATGTAAAAAGGTGTTGATTATGATCTCGTTCCAAAAAAACCCACATTTCGATTATCCGAACTAGTCTCAGTCCCAATTGGTTCGGATAATCGAGGTCCTACTGTACTATATTTAAACTTTTATTTTCAGTGTACATTTTGAAGTCGGTAATTTTTGAATTATTAAGATAAAAAAATTAGTAGATATTGCAGAGTATATTATACAAGTATATATATTATAAAACACCTTCGAGTTATGAATACTAACTGAATAACAATCAAATTATAAAGCACAGGTGTATACAATTATAATATACATTTAAGTCAGTCTATAGTAATTGTAGCACTCTTCCTTTTTGTCGGTTTTTTTAACGGAAGCCATCAAAGTGCGGATCGATGTTGCTCACTTTAAATTAACACGATCGTCTACTAAAATTACGATTTTAAAGTGCTTTTTAAAGCCTATTTGAATAGAGTATATTTATATCTTAATATAGTTAACTGCTTATTAATGACAAACTCGAAACGACGTAGAACACGATCATAAAAAATCAGATAGTGTTATGCGATATTGATTGTTATAATTATAATATTTAAATGAAACACATATTAAATATACTCATATTATCACGGTATGTCGTTTAATACCATTTTACGATTGGGCTTCGATATCTTAAAGAATATAAGCGGCACAGGAGAGTGGTTCTGTAAGAACAGACTCAAATTTCATAAAGAAATTTAAGAAAGTGATATTTGATATGTTAATATAATATTATAATTATATATTATATAATATAATTATAGTTATATAATAATAATTATAGCACGTACAAACATACGTAAAAATAGCGTATCTACGTACATACGTCAGTTTTTAATATTCCACGAGTGAGATATGGAATTTTTTTTTTTTTTTTTTTTTTTTTTTTTTATTGTATAGGTTGGCGGACGAGCATGTGGGCCACCTGATGGTAAGTGGTCACCAATGCCCATAGACAATGGCATTGTAAGAAATGTTAACCATCACTTACATTGCCAATGCGCCACCAACCTTGGGAACTAAGATGTTATGTCCCTTGTGCCTGTAATTACACTGGCTCACTCACCCTTCAAACCGGAACACAACAATACAAAGTACTGCTGTTTTGCGGTAGAATATCTGATGAGTGGGTGGTACCTACCCAGACGAGCTTGCACAAAGCTCTACCACCGAATGAGTATAGAATACACATATTTGATTATATATATAATATAGGGTTTTCCATTAAGGGCGCTTGCTCGTGCAGAACTTCCATCGTAGCGTGTGCTGTGTGGCACGTAGCGCCGTCCTGTTGAAACCACATGTTGTCCAGATCCATATTCTCGATTTCAGGCCAAAAGAAGTTGGTTATCATCGACCGGTATCGCTCACCATTGACGGTGACGGCCACACCATTATCGTTTTCGAAAAAATACGGACCAATCACGCCTCCGGCCCAAAATCCGCACCAAACAGTCACTTTCTGCGGGTGCATTGCCACTTGGTGAACCTCGTGTGGATTGGTCTCGTCCCAAATACGGCAATTTTGCTTGTTGACATAGCCATTCATCCAAAAATGCGCCTCGTCGCTGAAGATGATTTTTTTGCCAAAATCGGCGTCAACTTCCAACTGCTCTAATGCCCAGTCAGCGAACACACGGCGCTGTCTATGGTCATTAACCTTGAGCTCTTGGGTCAGCTGGATCTTGTACGGGTACAGGCTCAAGTCACAACGCAAAATTCGCCAAGTTGTCGTCTGCGAAAGGCCGAGTTCCTGTGCGCGACGCGGAATTGACTGCCGCGGGTTTTCGAGGACACTGTCGCGCACAGCGGCGATATTCTCGGCAGATCTCGCGTTACGTTGACGCATGGGAACCGGCTGATTGTTAACTGACCCGGTTGACTCGAATTTGTCCACCAATCGACGGATAGTCGACTCGGCAGGACGATCATCGCGACCGTAAAACGGGCGAAGTGCGCGGAACGTTGCTCGAAATGAAGACCCATTTTCATAAAACAATTTTATGATTTGCACGTGCTGCTCGACACTGTAACCTGCCATGGTGGTTTGGGAGGACGGAATGAATATAACACACTGCATTTGACAGCTGTCACTCAAATAACATGGCCGCAATCAGCTGTCAAAGTTCAAGCGTCCCTATTGGAAAGCCCCTTATAATAATATCCTGGGAAATTACTCACACTAAGTCATCTGATCCCACACTAAGCAGAGCTTGTATTATGGAAACCAGACAACAGATATACTTACATATACTATTTTTCTTTTGTAAATACATACTTATATAGATAAATACACCCAGACTCAGGACAAACAGACATGTTCATGCACACAAATGTCTGTCCTGGGAATCTAACCCACGACCTGCGGCGTGAAAGGCAAGTATCTTACCAATCACACCAACCGGCTCGTCATTATAAATATGTATTTGATATATTTTATATCGAAATAGCCTTAGAGAGAGGGGTTTTGACAATCGCTCCGGGTTGTGAGCGCGGAAACGCAGCTTAGCGTCGAGAGAGAATCGGGAGGGACTTTTTAAAGATTGTTTATAAAAAAAAGAGTTTATAGTATGAATAAAACTAATATTACATTTTTACTAATTTCATAATCATTAAAGCGAATTGTTCGAATCTAGCCGAAAGTTTTACATACAAATTATGTTATATAATACGAAGTTTTATTTCACCCGATGTAAGTTGTAACTATAGGCGCGACGGGGTGCACGGGGTGGTGATGAGCACCCTGCACGTGATTAATTGAGCGGCGAGATGATATCTAATACTTTATACGGGGTTGCCGACCTGCTGAATTATTATAAAACATAACTTTGAATTTGGTTACTTAAATATTAATTGTAATAAAGTTTCATTATTATATTAATTGGAGATCAGAACATTTAATTTATATACTTAATAATGATTGTGTTTCTTTAATTAATTTTTGATTTTCCAATATTAATAAGGATTCATTCATTAATTATACAATAGTTTATATTTAAAGTTTATTTTATTATGTTGATTATAAGCTACTAGTAATTTAATTTAAACTTCTATTTAATTTTTTTATCCTTTCTTTATTATGTCAATTCTTTTACAAACAGCCAGGACTTAAGAAATAGTACATTATATTAAATGATACTTTAAATTCTAGACACAGTTTTGTTTGTCAAAACAATTTAACCACGACTAAAATTAACTTTTTAAAATATTAGTTGGTAATTATAACTTATCTCTTCTTGGATTTAATTCTGGTTGAACTCGAAACATACTTTTTTCAAATTAGTCTTGCCTAATTTTCAGAAAGCATTTTTTATTTTGTGCAATGCTCAGTGACATAGGCTTATTAAACACTAGGGCAATAGGCTGGCAACACATTAACAATAAATGCAATGACTAGTTACTAACTTGTTAATATGAATAATTTTCTAAGTGATAGGTTTTTAATAAAACTCGGATAAGGCTTCAGGATCAAACCTGTAACAATAATATTATTAACCGACTCGACGATTACCATTGAACTAATGGGGATGCCAGAATTGGAACAACGAACCAAACTAAGGTTTCAATTTAAATTTGTATAAAAAGTTTGAATACTTGGTTAAAATGTTTATTTCAAGGGCATCCTGAACATTGATGCAGTTTATGAGTCCGTCAGTGTATAAAATAACTTACATATATATTTATATGTGATGTGAACATATACATAATAATATATGTACTACTTCCTTTATATTTAAAATAGACAATTATGACATTCATTCATTCATGGCATGTTATGTGTTTATTAAATTATATTAAAAAGAGAAAAAAAATAGGGGATATAAGAATTTTCAACCTTGTATATATAATATAACATATAGGTTATGTATTTACGAAAATTCTATATCCAACTAAATATATAAATTAGGCAAAGAAAGTTCATAACAACAATTAATGTTCTATATTAGTGGTTCTGGTTTCTACATTATTGTATGACGTTTATTAATGAATTTAATATAATAAAAGTATATTATATTTTTACAATCGAAAATCAAAAACTATTCCAATCGTTGACTTTCAACGCGAATGTTCACTATTTTAACTACACCGTTTCGGAAAACAGCCTAGAGAGAAGAAACAGTGTGAAACTCTCGTAGTTGTCAAAATAAATAAAATTAAAATGTGGCTAGTATTCACAATTATTGCTCCTGAAACGTCGTGCGATTGAACCCGAGAAATATTGTATTGACAATATGAATCTAAACTGATTGATAAGTGATTGACAGTACTAGTGAAACCACAATGTAAGTGAAATTGGAGTGATCCACTGTACTGTAGGACATGGCGCATTGGCGATTTAAGGTAAGGTTAATATTTCTTACAGCGGCAATATCTACGCGCCTATTTAATAATAATAAAACCACATGTACTTATTTATGTATGCCATTAATATTTTTTGTCAACTCACTAACATGTTTTAGAAGTAATTATTTGAAGACTAAAACGTAGTCAGCCGTCCGTTCGACGAACTATTTCGGGACAGCACATTTACATATCTTCATCAGAAAAGGTAGGGAGAAGATGATTTGGCGAATCGTCCGTGGGGTTGGGGGACGGGTGGGGGAGTTCACCCTCGAATAATTGCTCCAAGAGTGCGCGTCTTCACACCACTCCGGTGACATTCGTTGAAGATAATTCGATTGGGTCAGAATTACCCGTTTTGTTCGTTTTAATGTGAATTTCGTTCGCAATATGCAAATTAGTCTAACATTTTATTATATCTAGGATTTTGGGTTTTATGTTAATGATTATATAGACTATTTTCCGATAAAACTAGAGATTAGTTTCCAATTGAGAGTAATTTAATGATCTCTATTTGTCACATGATATGCTTTGAATAGAACAAACTCATCGCATAATGTTATGTAGTGAGGTTTTATAATAGCACCCTTACTCATAATATGAGATGTTAAATATATTTTATCGATTTCAATGCTACATTTTAATATAGAAATTACTAAGTATCTTATATATATGCTTTGCACAGAATATGTGTGCTAGATTCATGTATAACTATAATTATACACAATTTTTTTTCTAATATAAACTTATAAACGAAAGCGTTTTTTGAATTTGAATAATATGCTAGATTATACGGTATGTAGAATATTCTAGGCTTATTCTGTAAGAACAAACTTCTGACTCATCGCAGAATATGATTATGTAATGACAGAGAGTCGTCAAATTGACTGTAATTATTAATTTAATAATTATAAAATTTAAAGAATACACGCATTCAAATATTTTATAGATATTCGTAGCGTAGCATAAGGAGGTTTTTCACATTTCACAAGTAAGATATAAAATTTACTACTAAAATATGATTAACATTTTATATACTGATATTGTAATAACAGCATTTTTTTGAAATTATTTTACCATATATATGCATTATGGACAAGCGTTCTTAGTACACTTTTTTATATAGACTTTGATATATCTCTTTAATCATATGAGAATAAATATATAAAAATAAATATTTACTTTCGTACGAGATAAACATCCATCATATGTATAATCGATAAATGTACATAATAAAACACGTCTATTTTCTTTTATAGCAAAAATTATATTAGTGAGTTCGTTTAGAATTTATTAAAATATATAGGTTGTACAACTATACTTTAATTTGAATATTAATATTATATTGGTTTTATATTAGTTGTCAGGGTTGGATTTAATTCTATTAGGATTATTTTCTAATCAGTCGACTACACAGGATCTTATTACGCCATCTATCGGGGAATAGAAGCACTTCAATTTAAGAATTAGTTTTACTTTGAAATAAAATAATATCTGTAATAAATATGTAGTATTGAATTACGTAAATAATAATAGTAATTATTTGCGCGATTAAAAAAACGTAGTGTGATTTCATAATAAATGCATAATGATTGTCAGTCGTTGACTTATATTTTTTGCGATATTATATAAAATTATTGAAAAATCTTACAAACTTACTTATAAAAACTTATTAGAATTTATTTTTAACATTATTGTAGTATTTTAAAGGACTATAACAGATAACATTTAATTTTGTTAGACTTTAAAACTTGTCACGTAATAGTGCAAACTTTTATTTTATCTACTCAACAATAGATGGCGCAGATCATCTGATCCATATAATTTTTTATTTTTAATAATTTAACTAAATCTCAATGGTACATTGTATTATAAGTTTGATAATTAATATATTTTTTTAAAACTACTTAGACTAACTTGAGGAAGTAATTGTATTATATTAAACCGTTATTGTAACTTTAAAAAAAAAAAAATTGTCACCCTTTTTTAATATATATTAATTAGTACGTTAACTAAAATATTTCAATTTTGCAAATTAAACTATTCTATAATAAAGACAAGGCTGACGTAGCTGCTTTAGTGTTATTTACGATTTTACAGTATTATTCTAAAGTCATTTAAACTGCGGTCATAAATTATGTATAGAATGTTTTTATTTCCAAGATTTGCTTGTGTGCCTTACGAGTTATTAAAAGCTTGTAACCTGACCTGGAAGATTTGATTAAAGTAAGTCTGTCTTTATCTCATCTCTTAAGGAGATAAAGGGGATGTGAGCTTTCGTTCACAATGCTGGTTGACACATGGAGGGGATCCTCATGATGTTTTCCTTCACCTTCGAACACGATACGAATAAAAGTATAAGCACAAATATAGATACGTGCGGATATGATATTCGATTGAAATTTCGATCTACAGTTAAAATCTGTGTATCCACTAGGCCACTGTATATGAGAGTACGATATTGTATTTGTTATAATGCGTTTTGTAGTAGTGTATATTTTCTTTTTATGATGTCATCAATAATTGGCTCAAGCTTTTACAGATAATATAAATAATTTGTATTTTTTTTTCAGTAAAGAAATAATATAAATAAACTAAAACTGTAATTTAATTTAAAAGTGTTTTAAAATTACTCTTAAAAGTCAAAGGTTCGCTTAAGATTTATTTAATAATATAATAATATTTAAATGTATTTTTTTATTCGATGATTTTAAACTATAACGTTTATTATATTTCTTGTAAGTAATGTTTAATGCAAATTTTTTATACGCAATTTTTTTTTTGTAAGCTGAATATATTTTATGATATTACGAAATAATTTAACGTTAATACCTGTTTTATGTTTTAGATAACATGTTTTTGTCGATTTATTTATTACAGAGCAGATATTGATAGTGAATAATTTTCTAAATTATACTACGTAGATTAATAAAAATTACTGACTACGATTCCCTTGGGGTTAGCCCAATATTCTAATTATAGTGCAATCGAATATTATAATGGAGCTATTATTGTTTTTATTATTTGAAAGTGTAGTATTATTTTCATAAAATTCTATACGGTTTTGAAGTGCTTGAGGCACGATTAGAGTTTAATATCAAAGTTGAATTTGAGTTTGAATGTTTTCACATAAGTTTGAGTAAATCTAGAAAAAAATATGTAATGTGTGCTAATTAAATTTCGAATTAAATTATTTTACTTTTTTTTTAAATAGATTTTTTAAGTGACGTAATTTGTTTTCATTTTTTTTTATATCTTAGATAAGGGTGAAGGTATTGCTGCATATAGCTTCGTCTATAGAGACTGTTATTACGTTTCATCATTCAATAAGTGAGCCATCGGGCTTAGCTAAATCGTATTTGCAGTTAGCAATTAACGAGTGTAATACTGTTTAACAAGACAAATCTTATCTTTTTTTGCTGGAAACGTTCAAACGGACGACTTAAATATTAGAATATTAGTTTTGTCACGACTTACCTATATACTATTTTATTTATATGAAAAAGTGTGCCTTTGTGATTTTTATTTTATTATTTGAGTCTATGTTGAGTTTAAGTACTCGTAGCTAGTTTAATATATTATTAGTATTGCTAAGTAGTGATAATAACTATTCACATTATCATCATTAGACCCATCAATATTATCATTATCGACCTCAACTAACATTTGCTTTAGTTTTCACTTTTTACTTTATGTAATAAATTATGTATGTATGTTTCTCATATTTATAGAGTTCAACTGTTATTTTTTTTATATAAAAGAGTCGTCTTAGTTACTTGAAATTGTAGCGAAAACTAAAGCAGAGATGTTCGAAGTATTTTAAGGAATATTATTGATATATTTGACATTGCTTACGAGTTAAGCGTTTTGTAAATAAAATAATTTATGCGTTTTAGTATATTATGTCTCATACAAACGAATGGTCTGGAAGTTAATGTTTAAATTTTTTTTGCAATCGGTATTTGAATATTTGTAAAATGAATCTTCAAATTTTGACGGGATATATTATTAAGCTAAAATTCCTTTTTAAAACTAAATACTCGTTTAAAATTACGCAAAAAACTAGTTTATTTTTTATATTCAGCTCAATTTAATTGATTGTCTAGAGTTCTTTATTAATGTATTAATTAGTGAATGTCTAGAGCTCCTGGTTATGTATACGATTACTGTCTTTTGTAAAGTTTAATAAGGCAGGTATGTCCTGTGTACCTGATAGTGCCAATAAAATGTTATTGGGTGTTTCTGTTGACATATTGTCAGAAGCGGCCCGGAAATTGGTTTCCGCTCCTGTGCCTCGGAGAGCACATACAGAACATCAATACATTAAACGTTTACCTGAAATCTTTCTGATCATGTCAGTTTGCAAACTCAAAGGATTATGTGAGTGAGTTTGGTTTGCTTTAACCATCGTTAAGTAAATAAGTATAATGCTTCTTATTTATTTTTGTAGTTCGACATAATCATTGACTGGTTTCTTGTGTCTTGACTTGATTCCAATGTTTGGTTTGAGTTGTACTGTTGTTATGTTTGGTTTGAGTTGTACTGTTGTCTCCTGGTTTACGCCTTGTGTCGACAGGGTTATAATCGGGGTTGTGGCTGCGTGTTCTTTTATCTAGTATCAATTGTATACAAAGAAAAATAAAAAGATACCAATTGGCACTCTTTAACACTAAATAAATTAACTAAATTGATATTGTATAAGATCCATTTCTAGTAGTTTCTTTAGTTGTATTCTGTTGTTGTGGTGTTTAGTGTTGTTTCTGTTGTTGTTTCGGAAATGTAACAATACAAAATTGTTTACGGTATCAACGTAGCTACTGTTACAATTGTCGTTCACCACAATACCTGCTCGGGCAATTAAGAAATAAAGAAATAATTTGGAAAAACCACCGCAATATTAGCAATGTGCTATTTATCATAAATGGCTGTATTTTTATCTTAACTTGGTAATCTTATAATTAGTATGAATTTTCATAAAACTTGACGTAAATCTATTTGAAATGTGACATTTATTAACAAAAACTGCAAGTGATTGTTTTTCATATACATTTTAGATATTAGTATATATAATTAATTTAATATTACTATATTACAATAATTATATGAAACCTTTATTGTAAGGTAAATATACTCTGATATGCTTAGAAATTCAACGGGAATGTTGTTTATTTTATAAAAGTTTCGACAAATCCATTAAAATACTTAAAAGTATTATACTATAATAAGTATTATATTTTATAAAAGTTAATAAGTATGTACTTATTATTTTTAATATACCAGTAGATATATACCGGTTCCAATTATCAAAATATATTTGAACTAAAATGTAATGATTATAAAATAAAATAATTAAAAAGTAGTATTGTTTTTAAATAATTACAGCAGTATTCATTACTTAATGACGATTATGGTATAATGCATAGCATGGTTTCTATCCATGTATTTGATTCTAATAATTACTCATAAACCAATGTTTTAACTGAAGTCGATATAAATAAATATCTGAGTCTTGAAATTCGTAGTACTTAATTGTTATTCTAAAACGTTTTCTTTATAAACTTTTATAAAACTGAGTATCTCTTTTTAATATGTTAAAAATAGATAAAATACATGTTCGGTGAAAAGTGTATTATTATTATTTAAACGATATCTATTTCAAAATCTAGATTTATATAAAATTCTTGAAATCAACGAGTGAATTAAGCCGAAATTAATACCAGTCTTCGTCCGCCGTCGGAAGCAACATGGCCGCCACTATCTGGCACCCCACTCACTCCACTCTCACCCGCCGCCCTAACAGAGCTTGCTTTTTTGCGAGCGAGAGGGACTTCCACTCGGGAATGCTTTCGTTCTAAAATATTTTCTGCCAACTCTCCATGGTAATCTAATTTGAGTTTTAACTGTACACAATTAAAGTTGAAATTACAACGCAGCCATACGGGCTAATAGCATGTTTCGGTTCTGCAGAGCTTAGATGAAAAGTGTGAAAAAGTGAAAGAGACGGATAGAGGCTATCGTCTCGGGCGGGGCCCAAGTTTTCGTGAGTCGTTCGTAGCTTAGGCGTTGCTCCGCTCGCACCTATCGGCTTTTTAAAAGCGCGAAAGAGACGGCGATATTTTTCGCGTTTTCTTTTTTTATTTGGTCTTTATCTTGTGGGGAGAAAAATGGTGCGTTTTGGGAGGTCGGGGTATGAGAGAGCGGGTAACGACCGCGTAGTTGCGTGTAATGTTTTAGGGGGTGAAATAATACATACACACAAAATGGTATACCTAGATAATGAATAGTGGTGTAAAATGTTTAATCACGGTTTTTGGAGTACTTAGCCCCAACGCTGCGGAAATATGAGATAATTATGGACAAAAATTATTTCCAATTTTGTCGTATGAAATTATGAATTGGAGTTTTTAATGAAAAGCTGATAGCTTTGCTAATGATTATAATGAGCGTTTGGTATTAATTGAAAATTTTCGCCGCATTTTAAATTATGTTGCGGTTCAACTAAAAACTAAAATATATTTATTGGTGCATTAATCTGTAACATAATTTATATCCCTGTTTGATATAAAAAAAAGGTTTTATTCGTGTCTTGCGAATCATCATTATAATTTATAGACATAGCATAATGACATATGTATAAGTTATTATATTAGCATTTAGTATATTATGTAAAATATAGAAACTACATTTAACGTCTACCAAGTGCTTATTACTTCAAAGTTCTAATGAAAAAAATAATAGTTTTAACTTAACCATAGCATAATCTTAAGCATTGTTTATTGTATCTGTTGACGACTCTTATTATAAAATCTATTAATTTATTTAATAAAATATTATATTTAAAAAAAAAGTGAGATTTGCTCCTCTATCGAAATTAAGTTTTACATCTGCATAAATTAAAGATTCATTAATTTGTTATTCGTCTACATAATTTTTAAAACTTACTATAACCTCGCGGCTTCACCCGCGTTTGAGTACTTTCTATACCGCTGACAATATGTACGTAAAATGTTATGATGATCAGTTCAGTAGTTAAGACGTAAAAGCGTAACAAACAACTAAACAAACTCAGTTTCGCTTTTATAAGAGTTATGATTAGAAGTAATAGACAAAAAAAACGTATTAAGTTTTTTTATCACGATATAAAACCTCTTTATTAAGAACAAACGATGTTATTTATAATTTAACCTTTTCAAAGTTTTTAATTATGAGTTTCATTCGTCGGATTTGCAAATCTGAGTTATTTTTTCTAAACCGGAGCTAGACTAACAGTCAAACAGCGGTATGTTGAATTGAATTTTAAACTGTATATTATACTCGTAAGTTAATTTTAATTGAATATATTCAGGACACAATATAAAAGTTCTAAACAAGAGCTACGAATTGGAAAAACTGTAAAGTTGATCGTCACATTAACATACATAGAAGCGGAAAATCCAGTTCGCTTGTTCTCTTATAAAAAAATAATTAATAATACTGAAGCATACTTTTAAAACGAAGGTACTTTTTAATACCTTCTGGCTGAAAAATCAGGGATTTCATCTGAACCAATAACAGTATGTGCAAACAGCCGTACTCTGTTCCGTCAATCTCATAATCCGATTGGACGACAATTCGACACGGCCGGAGAAAATCGCTACTGAGACAGCTGAGAACATCAACCTCGTGGCTTCTATTAAAAAGTAGTTAATCTTTTCGAACATTTCAAATACATTTCGTATCAATCAAAAACAATTACATTTTTTTATATCATAGCTAGCATTAAGTAGACAACTCGAAAAATCCTTTTTACTTATGATTGTTATTCAAGATAGCTGAAATAAATCATACAACATGTATTTCCAAAACGAAATATATTTTATTTTATGCTAGTATTGGTCAAGTTTAGTCGGTGGTAGAGCTGTGTGCAAGCTCGTCTGGGTAGGTACCACCCACTAATCAGATATTCTACCGCAAAACAGCAGTACTTAATACTGTTATGTTCCGGCTTGGCTCACTCACGCCAGTGTAATTACAGGCACAATGGACATAATATCTTCGCCTACCTACGCTATAAAAAAAAAGTTATGCATCAGCCTTACTCTTTCTGACATCATTGATCTGACATTCGAAAGAAGAAGACACAACATTGTTTAACTAATCACTCCCTTACTTATAAAAGGCTGCATATGTTTATTTTTAAATCGTTTAAGCGTTATTTTATTTTTTACAGTTCCTTTTTTAAAAAAAGCTTTTTTTTAAGACTTATGTATATATCTTTATGTTTGAAAATAAAGAAGGTCATAATTAACCTGACTTTGGAAAGTAAAAATTTTTTTGAATTTATTTAATTTCGATAAAATAGTCTTATAAAATAAATATAGGTATGTTTTCTTATAAATAAAAAATACAGATAAGTTATATAGTTCAATTTTTTGCAGTAGAAATATTATTTTTATTTGACGTAGGAATATCAAATAAATAGAAGTCTAATTGAATTAAATATCGGATACTTGTATCAAAATAATCACGAATATTAAATAAAAATAAAATTATAAATCAATCTCATCTGTTATTTTATTCTTAAGTTTCATGATCTCCACTTCTCCAGTGATCGCGTTATTACGGAAAATACTGTTCAAAGTGTATTTGTGTGTGATTCAAACTATCCCACACGTTAAATCCTTTAAAAAATATTTATGCAAACTTGTTACACTTTTGTACGTTTAAAATATGTAGACAGAAAGACGTTACGTGCGAGATACTTTATATTTAATTCCCTTGCAGAATCTTATTCTCTCTGAATAGTTGATGCTAATTTTAATATTAATATGACAAAGGATGTTTTTAATAACCCCTCGTGCACATACGAGGTTAATCGCAAGATGCCTTAAGCCCACGAGGGTCAACCGTGAGAATGAGGGGTCAAGGGTCAGCGAGACCTGTTCAACGAATATTCATATTTAGTGACCCTTACAATATAAGGTCAAGACTTCTGACCCCATCGTTATTAGCATACGCTTAAAGTTATTTGGTAAAATATTGCATCTTGCGTAATTGTTCGGTGAAAATTTTTTTTAATTTGAAATGTCGTTGGTATTTTTTGTATCGAATATAAATATTTTCAAATTGTCTTGAAAATATCACTTATGTCTCCTTGTGTTTTTAATTATTTACGTCAAAATAATTTATATTTATAAAAATACTTATATATTTATACCTAGCATAATCATATAAATAAAAAAGTTAAAAAATGTATCTAAAAACAAAAGCCGTTGCTCGTTATTAAAGTAAGTTAACAGTAAAATAATATATTAGATTGAATAAAGTGAAGTTTCATTTTTAAACTATAAAAAACAACTCGTTTTTTTCAATAATTTTAAGCAGATTCATATATCTCGGCAAACATAGCAAGCTGTCCATTTATCTTTATTAATAATACTCTTAAGATTAATCTACATTTTCTGCAACAAACCCCTTTCCGAACTTAGCATATCTAAAGTATAAAATTAAAATACGTCATCCAAACTGAGCAAACCGTGAGAAAAAAATATATAATAAAGACGGCGAACTTTCTTAGTAACCCTTGACCTCACCTGTTCCCGCATGTTTAATTAATGAATTAACATTTTAAAACGTCCTCACTTCTCAAAGATGTTATTTGCATTGTAAAGTGTATTCGCCCTAAAATATTTGTTGTTAAGACTTTTACGTAACGTATTTTTGCTTGTATGATATAATTTAAGAAGGTTATTTAGTATAAATAAATAATATTCTTGAAAAAAATTGATTACGTATTAAAGATTATTATTTTTTATCGTTTCAACAACGACCTCTTTTATATATTTTTGTTTTGTAAATAATCATCTCACTGATATTTTAAATGCAAAAGTTTGTGTGTTTATTACTACGATTGAAGTCGGTTATGTCGTGGAATGAGACACTTTTTTATTGCTATGTTTTACGGAAACCGTCGCGGCTAATGAACGAAGTTATTAGGTAGATATTTAATAAAACCTTTTAGACGCTTACTGTTACACTTAGAGACTTAATTTGACGTTCTCGTAAAATCTATACAAATGTCTTAAGGAACCGTTAAATATCTTTGAGTGAGCCAGTTAATGATTCGACAATCATGTGTCTTTATGCATTTAAATTATTATTGTAAAATGTTCTGGTGTCACTTGTTCCTTGTCCATGTTCTTTGTCAATATCCCTCATCATCATAGAGCGGACTGTTATATCTCTTAATCAATTGCATTGTTCTTTTCACAACAAATTTCAGTCTGATGAATCTACAATATTAATACAGTACATTGTGGTGTTATGTATTCTGACTGTCTCTGGCGTAATTGCTAGAAAATATATTTCTGGTCTGGCTAATACCAAGTTAGTGTTGAAGTTATCCTATTAAGAAATTCTCAGTAGAATTCCAGAGTTAGTTGACAGTGTCGTATTCGTGTCACTGATAATCATAAGTATATTAAACGTTAAATAAAGACATGAACATGAATGGCCATTTACATAATTGTAATCAAGCAATATGCATATTTGCGTCTGTAGCCTAGCATAGATATTTACTTATTCATATTTTTTTCATAAAAACTGTATCATAACTCACTCGTTACTTATTTTTGACCGGCTACTTATACTGCGAAAAACATACTTGTTAGTATAAAATAAAAATCGTCATACATTATACAATTGGTAATAAAATATAATTAAAGCTTGCCTTTGTAAAAAGACGTAGATTGACATATCATGTACAATTTTTTTTTAACTTTATTTGACAAAGAATCTTGCTGTTCGTGATAGTTGATTTTCATACATATATAAATTTTATTGTAAATAATCAATCGATGATGAGGAATCGATGGTAACTTGAACTTTTGCAATTGTTTTTTTAATGGCATAAGAGAAAATCAATATTTATTTAAATGTTTTTTAATTTAGTATAATAATGCTACAGATTAAAGCTGTCCTGCTATTTTAGTGATATCATAGTGTAAGAAAAGTACAATAATAAACAATAATTTCCGGTGGGGAAAGGAAAATTCGAAAGTTTTATTCGCGTCGTTTCGATTATATCTCAAATACCATTTATTTGAAACGACAAATCGATTAGTTTTCACTCGATTCCTTTCCACTTGTTTCGACTAACTGACGTTAGTTAATTTATTAGATAATTTGGTTTCCGATTGAATTGTACAGTTTAAAATCGACAATCCGTTATTGTCATTAATTATGTTATTAATTTGTAGTTTGTAGATTATATTATACATTATTTTAAGTGTTTAAGCAATATTAATATATAATACATGTAATATAAAATTTGTTTCTTATATATTAACAGTTTATTTATAATAATTTTAATTATAATTCCTTGAGATATATTATATATTTGAAGCTATCGCTACAAATATATTTTTAGAATAATCGATTACGTTTTAATATGTTCATTGAGATGGTCCTTTCGATTTGTCATAACTTGTAATGGTATTGGAGTAAGCTTGTGTAAGAGTTATAGTATGAGAGTGTCTCGCAAAGCCTTCATCGATAATATACTAACATCGGCCTCGATCAGTAAACGAGTTCGTGTCCCACTGAACTCAGACACAAAGCGAAGCAAGCAACACTTTCCGAACGCTATGATTCTCCATTCAATATTCGGATTTGAAAAAAGAACTTGTAGTGATGTGACCTTGCTTTTCCTCGGTTCGTTTTTCGTTTAGCACGCAGGCGCGGTAGGGTTCGGATCAATGCCGAAAAACGGGGGTCCTGTCCCCCGTGGCGTCCCACGCCGCAAAGTAAGCGGCTCGCGGCTTCTGAAGGGTTAGCTCTGTTGCCGTTGCTAGGCTACCGCGCCTTCGTGTTTGGACGGTCGATAAAACCCCACGATATAATTTTCTTTAATCGTAGGTGGGGCAACCCTAATGGTCGGCTTCGGATGTCTTTGTTAGAAAATCGGGCTTAGTAGAACAATTTATGTAAATATTTGATTTTTACCACATAATGTAGTTTTTATATACCTAATTTAATTACAGACAATTATATTATAAGATTTTTATTAAGAATAGTACACCTATATAAAGTTTATAGTTGATGAAATTCGATTTTCAAACACAATATTATGTATGAGGTAGGTAGATATCTAATAATGTTTTGATTTTGTTCACATTATAAGCAAACTTCACTTTTAAACTTAATTAAGTAAGTGTATTATATAATATCAAAAGCGATATATTGAATGTATTTTTGTTTAAATTGGTGTTTAAACTTAGCAATGCAATAGTTGAATTCTTTTAAAATTACATTTAATCTTTCAACAAATTTAAAATTCGAGCACTAAAAGAAATGAGAATTGAATAAAAACAACTTTGAATTGAATGTTTTAGGTATATACATATTAAACTATTTAAAAATAAAAGTTTAAAAAGTCTAAAAAGATTTTTTATTTATTGTGTATAATTTTATTATTATAGTAATTCTAGGCTTAGGTGGCCCGTTAGTAAATAATATTATAGAGACTTAAAAATTAATACAAATCAAAATAGTTATTGTACAAAACGTGACCGCATGGAATGGCGGCAAGAATGCTAGCAGCATTTCTCCTTTAAATCCTTTGAGTCAGAAGCGGTACAGTTACCATCAAACGGAGCTAAAAATAGTTTTACTTAAAACTAAAATGAAAAGATTTTTTTAAATCTTTATCTATAGTGTTTGTTCATTCATGGTCCTGGTGGTGCAAGCTCTGTCTGCTCGTGTAGTTGGTGCGCGGCCTCTGGGTCTTTCGTGGTATTTTTCTTAATAGTGTAAGCATATGATTCTTATTATATTATTAGAGATTCTTTGGTAAATATTTACAATCATCAAACATGTTCGAAATTTTCCCCTTCTTAATATTGCATAAAATATCATTCATTATTGACAAAAAACATGTCATAAAAATTTGGAGCCATTTATGGCAAAAGCCGCGATTGTAAATATTTACCGATTCCTTTTATGTAATTACAAAGTTACAAATACTATTGACAATTACTATATACACATATCCTATTATTTTTTTGCGACATAGGTGGGCGGACCAGCATATGGTGGCCACTTACCATCAGGTGGCCCTGATGGTAAGTGGTCATCAACGCCCATAGACATTGGCATTGTAAAAAATGTTAACCATCGCTTACATCGCCAATGCGCCACCAACCTTGGGAACTAAGATGTTATGTCCCTTGTGCCTGTAATTACACTGGCTCACTCATTAAGTTCTTTAAAATAAATAAGAGTAAGTAGCATTCAACGTTAGGTAGAAATTATATTAGCTTTTTACGTTCCGTTATTCTTAATTTACTTATTTCACACGCTATTTTTTACAACCATTATTATAAACTACACTAAATTTCTTAAGTCGTTTATTTTTTTTTAATTCTATTATGATCACGGTATTACACTATTCTGCAATTTTAATAATCAATATTAAAACGAATATATATATATATTTTTTATTTCATTCTTCTTGTTCTATATTTGTTGTCTTATAAAGTAATAATAAATAATATTTCCATAGTCTTGTTTTGTTTTATGTGATGATTACGTATGGTTTGTTGTTAGTAAAATCTAAATTTATTGTAAGATACACGTGTGTTTTGTAATCAAAATAACTTTGTACGTCATTTATTTATGACTAAACAGATACACACGGAAACGCTAAAATTAGGAGTTTAATTAATTCTGATAAATCTAATATCTTGACTTTACTGGATATAATATATATATATATATATATATATATATATATATATATATATATATATATATATAATAAAGTAATCTAAACACAAAGCCACAGAACCAAACTTTATCACAAGTACATAATATAGTATATAAGCTATATCAATTAAGCGAACTCGTGTGCACTTGAGCAACTAACGCACGCACTAATCAAAGACAGTGAAAGTCCGTCCTTGACCTAGCTTAATATACAAATACCTAGAATACCGATAGTGAGAGTGACCCATGGACGGCAGCCATATAATATGCTTATGTGTGTCCGGGCTTAGACGTTGCCACAATACATTCAAGCGTACATAATATATACGGCCTTGATAGTTCGTCGATCGAGTTAGATATAAAAGTTTTGGATCTCAGTATCTTATATAATATGTCTTTACGAAAAATTCATTAATTTATAATAAAAAAAAAAACAATTAGCAGACCGATTTAGATCACACTTACATATTGTGTCTTATGTAAGATGTAGAAACAACTACAATCATATAATTAAATGTACGCGCATTATGGCATCTTTGGAGACTAGCATCTTTAATAATATTTATTTTTTTCTGTTTAAAAAGGCTATTCTAGATTCCGAACAAATTGATCTTCCATGAAATATGTATATATAAGACCATTTTACATTAAAGTCTATATGCGTACTAGTTATGTTTAAGTTTATTAAAAATTGCTCACAATAAATATCTATGGGATATATTCGAAGTAACTTGTATTCGAAAACGTTTACATAGTATTTACATAGTTTATTTATTAAGCCTGAAACAGCTACAAATAAAAAGAGTTAAAAATGAAAAGGAAATGTACCCCGTAAACCATTTACTACCATTTATTTACAAGAAGCAATATCGGGTTAACTTCATACATAGGTAACTAACCCTAAACCGATGGTTCGCGGTCGAAGGCACAGGCAAGGTTAGGTCAGAGAGAGTACATCGGTGCCGGTTGAGTGAATGCATTTAACACTACATAAGCTACTATAGGACGCAACAGGTGGCCTGCCTAAGAAATTGTTGCGTCGTGGCTTCGTATTCGGTCGAAACGACCCATTAACATACGTTTATGGGAGACGCAATATTCAGCTTCTTGTCTTGACATACCGCCTACTCTAGGAGTTTGTCTTCAATTTGCGAACATAATAATTTTGGTATAGTTATTTGAATTAAAATAACACTTTAACGAATAATTGTTGTATATATGGTGATATTTCAATTCAAAAAACTTTCTATTCAATTGAAGAAGGGCTCTGTTTTTTTTTGTTTTCCACTGTTAAAGAAGACACTGTGATGACACTTGCGTGTGTTAAATGGAATTCTGCTATACGTGTATCCTGTAACGAAGAGCTTAGCCCAGCAGTGGCACATTTACAGGCTGTTACTATACTGTAATAATTCAATCGTTAAATTGATTCTCGTTAGCACATTACTATTCGAAAAGTCATATATCCTTGATAAACAATAAATTGATACAAACGTCATGTATATCTCTAAAACACTTGCTAATTTAAGAACTTACAAACTTATGTAGATAAACTTAAAGAGCAATACTTTATTTTGACATAAGCCAATCGTTAGAGCCTTTTCCGAAATACACTATACTACTACACACACTAATACATTTTTGTAATGTAATGTAAAATTAAAATATATAATCGTATAATGGATAAATTATACATAATAAATACATTTATACATAATAAATTGTTCATAAGTGTATTTTAAGATACTCGTAATGTAATTACTAAAAATTTAATGATATGTAAATACATAGTATTACGAAATTATTTTCTTGTTCAGCTTATAAGGTATATCTTAAGTATATAACTTATGAAGAAAATGATCAGCTTCTACTGCAAATGACCGCTTGTGTATAGCCGCAAACTAATTAGCCATACGATGTAAACCGGCTAGTGAAAGTGGCCGTTGTGACGTTACGTCGGAGGGTATAAACAATTTGACAATACATGTACCGTCAGCAGAACAAATCTAATCTTGAATATTTTATGTGTAAAATTTCAGATCAGATTTTTTTTTATTAAGCATACAAATATTTATAATTACTCGTCGCAATGATAGAGTTTCGTTTTAATTCTTATTAAACATACTACTTTATAATAAAACACACTATTTAAAAACAAAAATGACTCCTAAGGAATCATCAGGGTTCAAATATAAACGTCATTATATCTATGAGGTATATATTTTTTGTAATTCAATCGTTGACATTAGCAGTTAATCCCTTAGAATGACAATAACATTTTGTTGATTAAAACAATTATAAAAATCGTTTTAATGCTATATTTTCGCTGCTATCTCTAAAGCTTAGACGAGGCAGTCTAGTTCCGATCAATACGTATTGATAATCGCTTAAATTATGGGGCAATGCACGACTATAACATCGTACTTTAACCGTTTTGTGAATACATTGCGCTGTTTTCGAATAGAATAGTTAATTTCACCCAACAAAAGTTGCAACGTATTGTCCGCAACCGGTATTTGACGTATTTAGCGGTGTGTTGCCAGCATAATAAAACGGTAGGCTTCATTGACCAATTTCCTAAAGCTAATTGCTGTCATATTACGGTTCGAAAGTTATTAATTACAAGAATCGGCTGTACGGAATTGTGTTGTTGAATATATGAAATTTGTTCGAAACATAAATGTTTATTGATTCTGTATTAGCTCCGTTTGGATATCAATTTACAATTAAATTATTTATTAACATGTTATTGTGTGAATAACACTTAATTTGTATTGAACTACATTTTGGTTAATTCCTTTCTAGTTTAATTACATAGGTAGTAGTAATTATTCGTTCTATTAAAGAAAATATTTTGCAACTACTTTATACAAAATATATATGTATATAGTATAATTATATATATATATATATATATATATACTTAGGTGTGGATAAAAAAAAATTATGTTTGAATTTTACTTTTATTTATAAATCCTTACATCAAAAGTTATCTGGATGAGATAGCTAGAGGCAATATGAATCGTACACCGATTGTTCCATACTCTAATTTTAGGCAAATTTATTTTATTTGTGAGCTATGAAATTTAACCATTCCATTCTTACAATTGTTTTTATCACAGTTTTGTCTTTGTATCAGTCATAGGGTGACTGTCAAAACATAAAGTCACTAGCACATACAGTACATTATGTAGTACATTATGTATAGGCACGGAATTTTGTCAATCTCCTCAACTTCATATAACGAATAAATTTCATTTTTTTAATATAATGGATACTTATAGGATCAATACGTAATATCATATCTAAAGTCTATAGAGAAACACGTCTATAGAGACAGATGTAAAACATCGTAATTGATGGTTGTTAAAGTAATTTATAATTTAAGATAAACAATTAATAAATATGGAATAAAATAAATAAGAATATAATGTCGGCAATGAAATACATAGCAAATAAATATATATACTTATAGTATACGCGCTACGCCGGCAAGGGAGTAGAGAGCGGAGTGAAGAGACCATGACAGCATAAGAGTGAAATTCACACCGTTAGCCGTCACGATATACGTGTCGGCATGGCGTTAATTTAAGCCGATGTTTTACATATATATGAAAACTTTTTCCTAATCTCCGTTTTAGTGTGTAACTTGAGATGCATATCTTTCTAGAAGCATTATTCTTTACGCATATAATTTTCATCATCACCGATATTGAATGTCACAGAAGACAAAATAAAGTAGTGAAGTGGTAGAGTCGTAGAGAATGACCTAAAAATTAATTCCTTTAACATAATAAACAACTATACCGGAAAATTTACGGATTGTTACTCAATGCCTGTATTTGATTCTGTTATGATAAAAAAATATAAAACGACGCGGAAAAAGGTTTTGTGTAACCATCCTAATCTAATATATCCTATTCAACCGATACGTAGGGGTAAAAAAACGAGCCTTTTCACGGGGCCCGCTAATATAATTTCCCGATGCGTCATCAATCACTCCAGAGGGACGAGTTAAGTCGACATATGTAAATTTTAGGCTAAAATTATACGAAGTATTAACTTTTCAAAGTTCCTTGTACACAGATAATGTTTAATATATAATATTTGCATACATTATTAAGGTCGTTAATGAAATCAGTGTATGATTATGGATGACAATGTTTTATGTGTTGTGCGATTAAGGTCGTAGATAGTTTGTATAGTTTTTTTTTATTGTAATATTTTGAGCAAAATTGACATTGTATATGTTTCTGGTTTTAAAATAGCCATTCGAAGAAAAAAAGTACGTGGCGCTTAGTGGACTCCCGGCAGATCTGAAATATCGAAGCTAATGGTTATTATATGGCTCAAAGCAGTTTCAGATGATTTAGAAAATATTTTAAAATACTACAAGCTTAAATTTTTGTAACAAAATTTTACTTGAAAAAAATATTGTAGAACATATTGAAGTTATATCGTTAGTATTTCTCGATGTAAGCAATCTAAGTATAATCATGTTTCTACGCTGGTTTGCTAAATTGGTAAAAAAAACTGAGCATCAATTAGTGAAAACTTGAGTAAATGGCGGCGGGTTAGGCAGATAATCGACAGGCCGTTTGCCGTTCGGAGCCGATCCGTGTTTACTACTCATTAAGCTCGTCGTCGTAAAGATCGTCGTAATCTATAATAGATGTTTATTTTGAACGCTTCAATTGAGACACGCTATTTTAAAGCTGCTGATTATTGTATGAAATAATATTATATGAACGTATTTATTGTTTCTGACGTCGATATCGATTAATGATATCCACATTCTTGGTATAAGCGATCATTAATAATGTTAAGAACATCAAAAATATTTACTGAATTCAAAGAATTTCGGTAAACAAAATATGAACGGTCTCAAAAAGCAAAATAAACAATGAAATTACTTAATTATGTACGAATATGAAACTATTTTAAAGTCTATCCAGAATATCAGGCAACAAAGGAATGTAGGTACGTCTACCATTTCGCGCAACTTACACTAATTAAGCAAGAACCTCACAAGTATGCCATTTTGGGGCGGGCGAGTCACGCAGCTTAATTTCCACGCGAGTGTACTCCCGCCTAATTTTTCTCGCGCCATTTACTCGCCTGTCCATCATTTCGAAGGTTTTTCCGTGCGAGACTGTACACACTCAAAGGGGAGAAAATGGAGGGACATGCAAATCGGGGTATTAATATTAATATGTAGATGCCGACGTATAAACTGCCTAATGTGGACGTGCTTTCCTGAGAGATGTTGCAATGCTTGTGAATAAATTCGGTGTTAAAAATGTTTACAACTGACCCTAAAACATTTTTTATCATGACAAAAATGTACCGTGAAAATATATTTTATGACTTCACTAATGGGAAAAAATAAGCCTTTAAACGTTTAAACTGAAATTTCTTTCGATTAAGTGGTAAAAGTTCCTATAAATATTTATCAACCTCGAGACTTAGGACATTAAAAAAAAAATCAGCTCTAAAGTGCTCCGCGTTTGAGGTTCTTTCCCGCCCATTTGCCGCAAGATGCACGTTCCAGATAGTGAAAGCCTAATGGCCGCCGTTAAATACCTCCAATGGCGTCGTTAGGGTTAAAATTAAAAACGATCGTGATGCAGCGTTTTCTTTTTTGTTCTAAAAGGACGGAGGTGAATTTGTTGAAAGAATATTTTGAAGGGACGGCCGTTATGACCCCAGCAGGCGTGGGAGGGTTATTATATTACGTAGAGGGTGCTGAAGTATAATGAGTCCCTTTTCAAATTTTCTTTCAAATTCGTATTTTCAGGACGCGATAATAGCTGATATTTTTGACCGGCTTTACGCATGTGTCTGTGTTAAATTTTAAATTGATATGGTTAAAACTTTATAATGTTTTATTTAAAGTCATAATTGGTATCATTACCAATTAATATCTAAGAAATATCTTAATAATACAATTAATACGGATCTCAAAGTGATTGTTAACAATTTAATATTGTAATTGATTTTAAGCAATATTATAAAGATATTGGATGAAACGAGCTAAATTTGTACTTGTTCTGTTTTTAAGGGTTTTCAGGAATATAAAATATGTTAAATAGGAATCCATAGTGACACTTTGGTTTCGGTCGTTAATATATACTTTATACATCTATATATTTTACTTGCAATATTTCTTAGTTTGTATAGGTAAAATGCAAGCTGTCTTATAACCACATCCTTATCTAACGGAATTGAAATTTGACATGTTCGGTTCCAAAGCATTTATTGGTAAGCATGACTTGATTTTACAACCAGGATTTTCTCCAGACAAAGAAAAATAGCGTAGACACGAAATTTAATATACAGAAACTAATTTTTTTAAATGTTTCCGTTATATAAATTTATAGTAAATAAACTTATATTTATACTTATTATTTTTACATTTAAACTAATAATTACTTTAACTAAGTTATATATGTTCATTAAAATATTATAAACCTAACTTATCTGACCCTAAGTAATGTGAATATTAACAAACACTAAGTTTATGCGTCGACACATTCAAAAGAGAATACAATGTCACTCTCATAAATTAGAGAGCTTAGTATTCCTTTCTTGAATTTAATTAATTAAAATTCTACGTAAAAGCGTATATTTTTCATTTAAATTATTATCTATGGTCGATTTTTAAAATATCAGTCTTTTGTTTACTTATTGTTCATTTTCACAATAAGTCTCAACTTTTTTTATTATGTATTTTATGTGCTTATTGATAACTGCACTCAGATAATCAAACCGAACAAAATAATATACTTTTTAATAGAATCATGTTTGAAACCGCCATTTATAGGATTAAAAAATAATTAAAGTTAGCAACGGGTTGGAATGTACATTCCGAGAAAAACTGACAAGAAAGTCAATAATTACTCATGTCGACCAATTAATTAACATAGTTTTATAATAATTAAATTAATATAATTAATATAAAAGTTACAAACATAAGCTTTACTTTAGTTTTTATAGATGGTTTTTGTGGAATTTTGAGATGAAATTAAATATAATTACTGACTAATATGTACGTTGTACATAAGATTAAAATATATGTAATCATTATACTCAATTTTAGTTTCGAATTTAAAACTAAAAGCAATTGGTCCCTAAATTAAATAAAATAAAAAAAAGCAAATCAACTACGTAATCTATAAAATGCTGAATCTTTTCCGTGTTTTGGTTTTTTTATATAATATGTTTATATTCTCGTAGTAGATATTAATTATAATTATGTTTTTCTAAGCGGAACAAATGAAATACTTTGTCTCAATAATTTTTTGTGTTCCTTTAAAACAGTCTAGGTACTTTCAAACAAATGTTGAAATTAAACAAAGACCCAACGGATTAGTCGTTTACATAATCAACCGAAATTTTGGTTTACAAAGAATTAAGCGGCGAGTGGGAGAAATGATTATTAATGGAGTGTTTTGGGAAGAATATTTTTTGGGCGTGCGGCCTAAGCTTTTAAACTGTGCAAAAGCGGGTAATTTAGAGCGTCCCGTCGTCGCCCGTTAATTAGTATTTTAATCAAAATTAATAGGCGATTACTTTGAACGTTTTAAAGGAAAAATTTCTAATGGTACTTGTTGGATATAAACTGTTTTAGAAAGCAGGCGAATTGTTTGTTGCTATTTAAATTTAGAATAATGTATTTTTTGTTGTAATAATAATAATATATACGAGCCGGTGTGATTTAGCGAGTATTTTTGTCTTATGATATAATTACAGTGGATTTAAATGTCGAATCGATTCGATCGAATTTTGAAATTTCTAACAATTTTAACAGATTGAATCTGAATTAAACAGTGTACGATTATATTATGGCTCAGTAGATAGCACACAGTTTTGGGTACATACAACTTTATTGTCTTTATTAAAAAGGAAGAGGCGGGGCAAATAATCCACCTGATGGTAAATGGTCTCCATCACCAGACATCATCATAAATATTGGCTGTAAATAACCATTCATTACATTGTCAATGCGCCACTAATCTTGGGAAATAAGATGTAAAATTCTTTGTATCTGTAGTTGCATTGGCTCACTCACCCTTTCAATCGGAATACAAAAAAACAAAGTAGTTGGTACTTACCCAGATGGGCTTGCACAAAGCTCTACCCCTAAGTTAAACTACATAAATAAAATAACTAAGATTTTTGTCTGCTAGAAGTAAGTTTATTATTCAGTTCTTGTTAGGAGGCTAGAAGTCTACGTGAGTCGGAAGAAATTCGGAAACATAGAATATGTGAACGTATACTACATCAATCCAATCCAAAAATCATCATAGAGGAATACTCTTTGTTTTGATTAACTTCCTTTGCCCAGCAGTGGGAGAATTAGTGGTTGTTTCTTTACTTTATTTTAAATAATAATGCATAACAACAACGCAATCGATGTTATTTAAAATTCTTCAAAAGTTCTATTACAAATTGTTTCATGGGCAACCGTAAAACGAGGTTTTATTTACATTGCAATGCTAACCTTCTAAAACAGCAGTCCTCGCTCGCGTTTCTTATTAACCTGGTAATACACAAACCCTTTGCGGCGGCGTCCAAGCCGCGCGATGCCAAAAAAGCCAAAATTCTCACGCGTGAAAGTGTCGCATTTCTTTTACCTTTTTCCAATGGCTATCGACGAACCGCCTTTCGATTTCATTACGGACGTCCGACTTTTTTTATTTTTAAATCACGGCGTGCTTCACGCGATCCGGTTTTTTATTCTCCAACCGTTTGTCTGTATTTTTTTCCACCGGCTCGTTCCTGTTTTTTATGCACGCGGCCCGCAAACAATGCCATCGCGGCCACCGAATTAACTCCGAACTTTTCGCCTTTTGGCGCCAATAAAAATATTTTAATTCGCTGCCGGTCTGTTAATTAATAATTAATATTTTTCGCCGGCCGCAATTTAATGGTGCCGTTTAACACGTGTTTCGATACGATTGTTTTTTCACGAATCGTTTTCATGAATGGAATGATGACGTAATAGGATAATGTCAGTGTCGGCAATTTTACGTTTTTATTGGACAGCGTGTTGTTGATTTTTTTTTTCGTGTTACGAGCGCTCGCCGGTCAATGGGACGAATGCATCGAGTTTTAATGCTCAATGTCATTATCACTTTCACAATGAGAGCTCATGATTTTAAATATGTTGGGATATAAAATTGCTGTGCTTTAAATATATTTTTTTTCACCTGCGGCACTCCATTAAACTTTTTTTGTATCGGTATTCACGGAAGGTTTGCGGAGTTACGGAAGCGTGCTCTTCTGTATCCTATTTACCGATTAGGCAGGTGATGATAATGTATAGCTAAATAAAAGGTGAGCGGGGTCTAGTTTCGTTTGAAGAGTTTTCGATTTTCGAGGGGATTTGGGACACGTTTGACCTGACCCTCGCTCTTTGAAATTAGATGACCTCTGAGCGAACAGGGTTAAGTTTAGCACGCGCGTATAATATCTTATACATATCACTCAATTATCTAACGGATTTTATTGAATTTGGAACGTTAAATTTTAGATAATAATTCATTACAAATCCTATAAAATATATAAGTAACATTATACTAAAATTGAATTTTATAATTACAGCAATGTATTTTAGGTTAAAATAATTAATTAGTATATTTACAAACTGGCAAGTTATAAAAATCTATACTAATAATATTGTATATGCGAAAGTCACTCTGTATGTCTGTAACGCTTCTAGGGATAGAACACTGAACCGATTTTGATGAAATTTGGTACGAAGCAGGCTTAAACTCCGAGGGAAGACTTAGGCTACTTTACAACAACACATCCATCGACACCAACATCCCCCCATTACCTATACGGGGTAAGCCGGGGGTGAACACTAGTACATATTTATATATTAAATTTAAATTACAAATCAATTTGATTAGGAACACAATCGTACAGACTATAGGTATAACTAATTGGTATTACGTCTTAATTTATCAAGGATTCCTTTTTTAGGACACTAGAATCATAATCAAAATATTTTTTTATTCAAATAGAGAATTACAAGTATTTTTGAATCGTCAAGCGCTACCACCGGTTCGGAATGTGGATTCTAACTAGAGGAACCGGCAAGAAACTCAGAAGTTGCTCTTTTTTACAAAAATACAAATACATACACTTAGACCCTGCACGAGATCCAGCATTCATTCAATCCAGATTAATAATAGGTCTTACTAATAAGATTATTTTTTATGACTAATTTAATCCTGCTTTGTGTCAAGTCAAGTATATAATAAAGAAGTAAAATATGATTATCAAGTTCGTTACTCTTATAGAGAATGCTTAAAAGTTAGCTTTGCATTTGGTCAGGAACGACACTCTGGGGCAAAGCGAGTGTGAGATAGACTTACATTTCTGAGTTCAATCTTTTAGGGTTCTCCTGGTACTTTCAGCGAATTTATTACTTTATAAGGAATACTTTAGATTATTTCACTCAATAAATTCCCGTACGGAATATTTTAGATTATTTCATTCAATAACTTCTCAATACATATTATGTAATGTTATGTATGTACGGAAAAACATTAATGATTATGTAAGACAATGTGCTACTCATAACATTGGTACAAAGAACAAACACAAATTAATTACTCCCGTTACTTAACTGCATAGAGTCCGTAACTCTTTTGTGGGGCAATGTATACGGTTCTACAACATGATCCCAGAAAGCGTTCAAAATGCCTCAGTGGCTAAATTTAAAAAAATTGTAAAGGAACGCTTGTGTGCTCAATTATACAACTAATGATTTTATGTTTGATCGCCGCATGGCTATTTCAATTTTTTTTTAATTTGTAAAAAATACATGATACAATAAAAAAAAACAACCCGCCGAGTTTCTTTCGCCGGTCCTTCTCAGGGCTGGGTGTTTCTTTTCCGAACCGGTGGTAGTTTCTAGATTGACTATCAATACGAAAGTGTCATACTTCAATATTGAATAAAGTATTTTGAATTAGAATATGGAAGGTATTATTATCCAAGTCAATAGAATCATAAGAAGAATCATAATCTTATTTACAATTTTTTTTAAATTAATATCATTCTATACTTAATTATATTTAATTTTTTAATTCTGAATAATTTAAAATACAATTCATATTTAATTTATTAATAATATCTCGTATGGAGTTTTTATAAATAAAGATACAAACGGAACCTCAAAACATAAAACCACTTACTCAATTTGATCTTTTCCGAGCTCAGTGCACTTGGAGATCGTAAAGCACAAACTCCAGAGGATTGTCGGATGCAAGCAGTTAATTCAGACATTTTGCTTATTTTATAAAAGAAATACTGCGCGTCGGTGGCTCGGGTTTAATTTATTTCTAGCGGTCTTTCGACTGACAGAGTGATACATTGACCACATAATCGGATATAACAAATTATAATGCATCTATTATTTAAAGTTTGAAATTAGAATATAATGCGGGTAGCATTTTATCTACGTCCCATTTTGCGTTCTATTTGTTTACATGCGAGTTTTATGAGTCCTTGGGTACCTTATTTATATTTAAATTTATTTTTACTCTGTGATGTCGCCGTTTAAATTATAAGCGCAAATTGTGAGACGCAAGTGTATACAGTAACAAACTGAGAATGTATCTGTTGAGTCACGGCTTCCTCGTTTTTTATTCTTCCTGCTATTAAATATTAAATACGTAATAAGTGTTACAATGGGATATACGTCATGTCGCGGATTTACACCACTTGCACGTTTTCTTGAGATATTTTCAGTTACCGACAATCATGAAACGATTTATAAGATGAGAACTGCATTTAAGACTAAAAATCGAACTATGTTGAATATTGAATAAAAACAATTACATTTCTAAATTGCTTTACATTTTACGCAAAAACTTCTCATTTATATTTAAAAGACATCTCATAATTGGAGTTTTTGTTAAAAACTACCCTATACTAATATACGTAAGATATGATAATTTTTGTCTATATAAATTCGTAATTTTTTTTTAGCAAACTTAAATTATGAAAATTTAAATTCAAGTTATCATTTGATGCTTAGGTACGTGGCGTAAGCAGGGCTATGTATTGGGCAGGCGCGTCACAAGGGCTGCGTCCCCCGACCACCTTTTACGACGTAAACACGCGTTTTTACTTGCTCCTCAAACTTAGAGTATTTTAATTAATATATTTTTTTGTTACATGTCAATTTTACCTAAATACTAAATTAAATTATTTACTATATTATTATTACCTTACTCCAGCATTATTTAAGTTACAGATGGCAGTCGGTAAAGACATTTCGTCTTGTCAGTTCCATGCCGACAGGAATCGTTTCTCAATAGATAACGTTAAGCCTTTTAAGGTTGAGTTAAAGGAGATTAAATTCACATTATTATTATAATTTATATGAATATATGATATTTTTTAGATATATTATTAATTAGTTTATTCATACACATCAATTTGTTACAGGGCTTATAAGAATATGCCATTTCGTTTATAATTTCGGCCCTATACACTTTTCATGTAGGAATAATATTAACCCTATTTAAACATTTATGTACGCCATATAAAGGAAATTTATTTGAAAAGTTTGAGCACCAAAGGCTCGGGTATTGCGGGGGAAGTTAGGGACAAATCGCCACCGCCCGCGGCCGCCACGCAAAGCCGTTTGCAAGACGCACCCTTCTAATTCCTGCCTCCCCTCATTACATACAAGGATAGTAAAACGGTGCCTGGACTTTTATGTCTTCAATAAAATGCCAGCGTTGTTTGTGTTAGGGTATTCATTAAATGAGTTTTTAAGTAATGCTTTGTTGATATACATATGTCGAAAATACATCTGTACGTCACACGCTTTAGGTCTACGCATTTTTACATTTATTATTTTTTGTGATGTAGAAATTGTTTGTATCTTATGTATAACAAAAAGGCAGACTTTGTATAATTAATTAATGTTTTGTGTATGGGTGAAATATGACGATCATTAGTGTAGCTATCGGAAACATGCGACTGGGAGCGTACGCTACGTAAATTTATTATATATGTTACAATATAACGTTCTAAGTCGACGTTATGTTATAATATTAAGTATAAAATAAATTTTATTAATAATTCATCGATTTAAGCTAATTTACATACAATACACCAAATTAATATATACTTTACTAGCTGCGGCCACGGTTACACCCGCGTATAATTAATAAAAATATAATGAATAAAAATCAGCCTAGAACCTTCCTCGATAAAAGGACTATACAACACAAAAATCATTTTTATATTTGAACCAGTAGTTCCTAAGATTAGCCGGATCAAACAAACAAACTCTTCAGCTTTATATATTAGTATAGATTCAAGCAATCTTTAACAAGTTTCAATCATCATTTTAAAGAATTATAATAAGTAAGTAGATACCGAGATTGATAAAAAACTCAGACACTCTTTTCCAACATTTCAAATATATAGTTATGTCAATCAAATACAGTAAAATTTATATATATTCTGCCTGAAAGTAGAAAAGTACTAACTCCACGCTTTTTTATCGTACATATAATCTCACATTTTTTATAAAACATTCAGACGTTGTCCTACCTGTGTACATGCCGATTGTCATGGCTATAGGATGAACGGTTTAGAAGGTCAGCGCCATCTAGCGGCAAGTTACAAAGTTGGTATAAAAACTTTCTCCATGAACAAAATCCTTTATGTGCCAAGATTTACGATGATTCGTCTAGTGGAAACGATATATTTTTACTTGTTTAATATCAATAACTTTAGTGAGTAAAAGTAATGCTTCTACATTGAATTGAATAATTTGAATTTCGAACTTATTGTAGTTATTACGTATAAAAACGTAGGGTTCCGTATGGTTTCCTTTGGCTTCCTTAAAAGTTCAAGGTTTCAATTTGAAAAAAATCTATTAATTGGATTAATCATGAAAGTGTAACAGACAGACAAAGACTTTCGAATTTATAATATTAGCATAGATTTCTCCGAAACGCATATACCACCATCCATTTTGTGTATATAAGATAATTCTTTTAATACATTTACAGTTCAATAAATTACGTAAAATTTTTCACCCGAAAAAGGTTTAATTCGGCTGAAAAGTTATCTTTCGTGCGTGCCTCTAAATTCTGTAAAGGGTGAAGACCACAATTACCGTCCTACAAATATAACTCCCAACCCCCCCTCCCCCGGATTATATAAGGGAGAAGATAGTTAAGCCCTGCCCTGAATAAATTTCGCTCGTCAATAAAGGGCTTTGTCCCTTGAAATAAAGGGATGTTTTTGTTATCTTGAGCATTGGATAATTTGACAATAACAAAAGAGCTTCCGCACTGGATAACCCCCATGATAATCAAGGTTTTGTAAAAAAAATTCACGAAGGTATAATTTGCAATATTCAAAGGCATAATAAATACGCAAGGCAATTACAAAGATAGATAGATCTTTTTGTATTTTTTGTCTTCTTTATGATGTTATTTTTTTTTTAAATATATATATTTTCATGAATCTAAAAATGTAAACAAGTTGTTGGAGAGAAGCGACTTTTGTCAAGAATGTTTGGTTGCTTGTTATTACGTTCATTGTTTATTTGAAATATAAATAACCCAATAAGATTTCTCATTTATTACTTTATAAGAATTTAGTCATATCGTTACGTTTTTTTGGTCGTGTTATAATATGTTTTTTCTAGTGTTTATAGTGTCGCGTGGTTGATTTTTTTTATTCGTCATATACAAAGAGCGATTTGCCTGACTTTATATATATTTCATTTACTTTCAGCTAGAAAGCAGAAATATTTAAATCTTTGGAATCTGCTAAATTGTACCTATTATAATATTTACTTAATACACTTATAAAAGAAAAGTCTAATTTTATATCAAGCATCTGCCATATGTTCCCGTAATATAGAAAAAATAGCAGTGACGTATTCAAAAATAGCTACACCATTGAGTGACATGGGACAAAATGGCAGCTGAGGACTGCCTTCCGTGGACTCTGCACTTAAACTGCATTTGCTGTTGACTGTTCTGTTTTTTGTTATTATTTTGCCTACGGTACATGGGTCTATTTGCTAGTTGGTTTTTTTATCTAACAAGCTAGTGACTATTAATGTAAATAAAAGTTATTAATTAGAATAAATATCCTTAGATTGATAAACTAAGTTATTTGCCTACGGTAATTTCTTCCTCAGTAATGCTTCTATGTATATTAATTAATAACGCTTTCATTATAAACAAACATACATACATACAAAACTTAGATTAAAATATTTCTTAATATCTAATTAAATGTTGAATATTGTCTGATATCAGTGTAGGATTATGTTAAAAAAACTTCGGTATTCCTTTGCGCGTCTGTAATTACAAGCAAACTTCATTAAGTTACGGAATCATGCAATTGGTTTCTAAAACAATCGATTATCAGGCACTAGAGTGGCGCTTGAGTAGGGCTGTCACTGGATCAGACACCTGACATCTTCGATGCCTCTCACCTTTGATGTTAAGTGTCAACCCTATAGGTACTTGAGGTACCTGCAAGGTAATGAGGATTTGAACCCTAGTCCTAAAATATTTCTTATTGTCTAGATTCTGTGAATGACATTTGTCATACATACTAGCTATACCTAGTTATGTTTACTTGGAGGTAGACCTTTTTGCAAGCTCGTCTGGGTAGGTACCACCCACTCATCAGATATTCTACCGCAAAACAGCAGTACTTTGTATTGTTGTGTTCCGGTTTGAAGGGTGAGTGAGCCAGTGTAATTACAGGCACAAGGGACATACCATCTTAGCTCCCAAGGTTGGTGGCGCATTGGCAATGTAAGCGATGGTTAACATTTCTTACAATGCCAATGTCTATGGACGTTGGTGACCACTTACCATCAGGTGAAAAATGTGATATATATGTTTATTTATTTTTTAACTTGACCAATACTGATCTAAGCATATAATAAAAATATTTTGATTTTTTAAATACATGTTGTATGATTCATTTCAGCTATCTTTAATTACAATCAAAAGTGGAGTTTTTAAGTTGCTATGACACTTAAATGGCGAAATTTCTAGATTGTGATTGAATGAGAAAATAAATTAATTATTCGTTATCCTAATATATAATGTTATTATATATTTTACATGGGATTTTCGCCTAGAAATTCTCGGTAGTAGCCTGAAGGAAGTCGATTTGTCTATGCCATGGAAAGCACGTTAAACTCTTTGATTGACACTTTCGGTTAGACCGTAGTTTTGAATGTGAATATTTCGTTTGTAATTTTTCTTTTTCGATGACACTGCTGTAGTCGATATAAATTTAATAATATTTTGTTTCATTTTCAATTATCGTTAACCGTTTCAGAAATACTTTCAAAAGGTACTTTTAAGCCGAGCCGAGATTAAATAAACGAAGTTTTTGTAAAGCCCTGCGAGATAAAACATCAAACAGTTCTGGGCGGACCGGATCGCTACATCGCTACATTTGCCTAGATTAACGACGCTACGCATAAAGGCGGTTACTTTAAGGCACGATTCAAACCAACGACAAAAGAACGCTTTAAAATTGCTACTCATTTGTTTTGTTATTAACGTATTAATTTATTAATTACTATTCTATAATGTACTTTAAATTTTCTATATTACTATTTACTTTTTTTGGTCTTGTTTCAGTTAAGCTGTGAAATAAATACAATTTTTATATATATTAAGATTTATATAGTAAATAATGAAGTAGTTTTTAATTATAATTTATAATTTGTATTACTGATATTTTACAATACAATTATTATCTACAAATATTTGTATCTTCATTATTGTTTAATAAATTTGAAAAAATACGGGTAATTCGAATGGTTTTATGTCGTCCCTCCGAATCGTAACATGTAACCGGGGCATTTAAATCTTGTCTGTTTTTCGAGCTATTTTTCTCAAGGGCCGCACGTGTGGGGTGAATTATCGTGGGGAGACAGCAGGTGGTGGGAGGGTTGGCCTAATTTTTTACTGGCGAGGTCCGTACAAGAGGTTGGGTTAGGTAAGCACATTATGAGGGTTTACCTACACATGAAAAGTAGCTAGGCCTCTTCTGAGGTTGATATTTAATTTTAAATTATAATGTTCTAGATATAAACGCTGTTTCTGATTGCTATTTGTTTAGTTATCATTATGGAATGAATTTGAATTATAAGTACGTTAATATTATTATCATGCTTTCCTAAGTTTATTTACATACATATATTATATTCTGTAAAAAAAAAACTTATTAACTTTAATTTTTAATTATAATAGAGCTGATACTATTATGTTTTGTTTTTATTCTGTTTCGACGAAAAATGACTGTAGCAGATCGATAACCTATTACCATTGGGTGAAGAGGTTTAGCGCAAGACCGGCCAAAATGGATATCCTTGGGGGAGGCCTTTGTCTAGCAGTGGACGTCTTTTGGTTGAAATGATGATGATGACGATGGAAGAGGTTAAGAAAGTTTGGAGCTTTCTATGACGCCACGCTACTACGGGTCAGTGTTAGACGTGGCAGAATTTTATCAAGAGTATATGTAAATAAATAGTAATTCAAAAAGGTATTTTGATTGATGCAGTTTCTATATAACGTTATACGTACTTAATATATGTAGCTTGTTAAGGAAATAAATACAATACATTTGCCAACTTATGCTATTTACGATGGTCTTGATGATGTCCTCTTAACCGATTCCAAAAGAACACTTAGCAGGAGAAGCTCACCTGCAGGACCAACGTCTTTACATGCTTTCCGAGGCACGAAAACACCGCCAAGCTGAATTGCTGATAGAAAACCAAATAACATTTAAGAGGCCTTAGCAACATTTCGATCTTAGAATTTCAGGACAGGCTTTGTAATTAGGAACAAGACCAAAGAGGCACTTAATGATTACATATAAACATCAGGTAGATCATTTTACATAGGACAAATATTGAAGCTACCTTACACAATATGAATACTCCCAAAAACCATAAATCAAGTCCAGCACATGGCACGCATCTGCCCATAAATTACGAAGATTTAATTAATATAACCGAACGAAATCTTACCGACGCCATTTTGGAAACCCTTATACCCCACCCTTGGAACAGATGATTGCGCCTCGACAAACTTAAATAAATCACTTTGAATATATAAACAATTAAAAATTCTTCTTATTTATTAATACAGAAAGTACAAAATTGCTTAGACGATAATATTTCGGCCGTAAAATTGAGTTTGTCTCTTTACGGCTGATCCTTGCGTAGGTATAATTAGGGAGGGACCCGGGACGATGAGATTTTCGGGAGTTAAAATTGATTCAATCGGGGTCGATGTTTCGCTCGGCTTACGCTTTAGCTAAGTTTGGAATTAGGAATTATTGGCTTCAATGATACTGTTCTGTTAAAGAAATAATTACAACGTTCGTGGATCGTGTGACTTTTGTATTGACCCCGTTTGCTAATTGATTTGGTTTTTCTTCAATGTTCTTTTTGTTCATATTTATTTGTACAAAGTTTATATGTTTGTATGTTTCATAGTTTACAGTTACAATAGTTCATTATTCTTTGTCTTCATAAATCTTTCTCAAAATTAAAAATAAATAATATAGTTTTATTGAACATAATATCTTGGTATATGAAATGATGAATCAATATTACACGTAATTAATGCATATAATTATAAAATAATAATTTTTTTTTTTATCGTTATTACTAATAACATATCAACGATTACTGAAATCATGTACAAATACTTTTTTAGTTGTATTAATGAAGTAATTAGTTAAATTATTTTCTACGTAAACTTTCTTTCTTCGTGTATGCACAGCTGTGCACACATTCATCACTTAGTGTACGCAACTTCTGTTAACTTTTATATTTTCTACAAGTAATTTTAATTTATTTTATTTTTATTTATTTATTAAGTGTACAATATAAGATTTAATTATTGTATAAACAATTATAATCTTAACATAACTATATTGTACACGTCACTTACAGGCTTACTCGGCATGCATTGAATGATGATTCCAACTAAGCTTAGGTAATATTAAATTACTCGCAATATTTTTTGTGTGGATTCGTTTTTAAAAAGAGAACAAGCGCCACTTTATCCCTAAAAGTAGATCTAACTGGTTATAATTTTGAATTATAATTAAGTACTATTGTAGTTCATACTAAGACTTAAAGACTTAAAATTCATTCCAAGTTGATGCATCCAGCAAAATCTGTATTCAGAAATAAATAAACAATACCTACGCGTTGGGGATTTTTGACAATCAGCAAGCAAGTGTAAAGTGTAGTGTAATATTGAACAAAGATTTGATTTTGACGTTAACTTGGTATTTTGTTCTTTAGTGAAAAAAAATGTAATCCCAGATACCATGTGTATAGATGATGATGATGACTGTGAAGTAGGTTAGCAGACAGTGTTAATATAATGTTGTATACTGTATAACAACAAAGAATAATATTCTATTAAACTTGATTTTTCTTTCTAAAAACCACTTACAGTAACAGCCTGTACATAAAAATTACTCGTTGATTAAATATTGAACGATAATATTTCAAATGATACTTCAAGTCAAATGAAAATACATCATTTATGACAGTGAAATTGTGCCGAAAATTATATAATAACTAACAATACGAATTAGCTTTAACACTTAATTAGGCAAGTTAATCACGTTCAAACAGTTCAACTAACATCTAAATCAAAACTGATTAAATTAAAGCGTAATATCTAACAGATTTAAAGCATGGCGGGCGAGGCGGGCATGGATAAATTATTTAACATGAAACTCTCCGCTATTTCCCACCGGAACAAAAGCTTGCTTCGGAATTATATATGAGCCGGGCTTAAAGTTTAGAAGCTAGCTGTGCAAGTCTAAAAGCTTAGGTAGAAAGACTTGTAACTATTAGACACGGCAATTTATTTTCTTAATCAAAAACAAATCTATAATAAAAAATTTAAAAATCCTTACAACGTATTATTATTGATGACAATCTATACAAAGTACAATAACAAAAAAAAACTATTTTTATTTGCTAAATTGACTAATAAATAAAATAAATTGTAACAACACATGTGCATTCACGCCTTAGTGCAATCATTCAAATATTGTTACTCACCATATAGAAGGCGACCATTGTATTTCTGAATGTTCGGGTCAATTAATTCATATGACTACAAAATGTAAAGTCGGTGCAACATTAGCAGAGCGGGGACCGCGATCTGTCAAATGCTAAATAAGCTAGACCAGCCCGGCTAGGAACGCCGAGGAACAAATATATAATGAACGTTTTATTTTAATCGAAGTTTATTTTTAATCATTTATTTTATTTACTTTTATTCGTTAACTAAGAAGAACATAATCAATAGAGTGTCGCTGTAAGTTGACTTAAAATACTATCCTTGTGGGTCGTTATGAAAATTTTAATAAAGCAATCACTTGATTGTTATTTTAAATTTTATACAAAAATAATGGTTATATATAATGGGGACATCGCTTTCGAAGTCTTGTCTTGATATACATATATTTCTTAAAGTTTAAAACACAATTGATAATGTATAAAAACGATATGAGTTAAAATATTTTTATCCGTTAAAGAACAATAAAAGCTCTAACTATTACAACGTTGCATACAAGTCTGAGGATTAGTGTTGCAGAGAAAATATATTAAGCTCTTTATAAGAATAATTTAAGCACTGGATAAGCTCCGTCTTCTGATATAAAACATGCCCTGTATTTATAATCATTTATTACTTTAGAGCTTAAAGAATTAAATTGTATGCAAAAAATAGTGTATCGATGAAAGTACGGGTTATAAAAACATTTTATTAAGTATTTGACTGTTTCTATTTTTGTTACAGATAGTCTTTGTTAGGATATGGTTCGTTATAGTTGTATATTTAATAATAGCTCTGCCTTCGGCTTTGTCCGTGCCATATTCAGTTTGTGACTATATGTGTATAGTAAAATTAATGCACATTGTTAGCGCTTTTTCTTCTGACTTCCTTAGAAATGCCATTTAAGACTTAATTCTTATTATTACTATAATAATATAGCATATGTTACATCTGTGTAAAGCTTATTAACGATGAAAGAATCTATGACAAACTAATAAATCGTACCTTTTTATAATGATCTTTTATCATTATATTAAGTGAGTATAGATACTCACTTAATATAATGATAAAAGATCACTCAAAAGTGCTTTTAAGAGCATACTTTCTTTTATTTTCATTGTCACTACCTACTAGGCTTTAATATGAATATCTTAAGCTTGTTGTTGTTCTTAAAATTCTAGAACATTTCTTTAACTTTTTACCTGACATTGTTAAATATTTTATTCCTTAAAATACAACGACTAAGAACTCGCAAAGCAAATGATTTTCTCCGTGCAGTGACTGAGTAAGAATACAAATCACTGCCCCTCTCTCTCCCATGGGTGTCGTAAGAGGTGACTAAGGGATATCTAAGCGATCATCTGATCATCTGGTGGTAGGATGTCTCTCATCCGCCTGGCTTGTTACCACCGTGCGCATGGTGAAAAACTCGTGAAGTGGCTGCATGCAGCCGTGTTTCGAGATCAGCCAGTGTACAGCCAGTGCTCGAGCGCGCATTGCCGCGATATGTGGTGGTTCAGTGGAAGTTGCTGTTGAACCAATGCCGGGGGAAATTATATTGACCCGCCGGCCAGGCAGACCCGTAGAAACGGTTGTTCCGCTGGCCGTCCGTGGCAGAGTACAGGGAGCCAAGCGTTCCTAACTAGCTCGCGAGGCTGCCTCACCAGGCCACGCATAATCTCGGTGTGGACCGTCGTGCCGGTTGGTGACCCGGGACGGTGGGGTCCCGGCGGCCATTACCGGGAGGGTTCGGGTGCCCTTCCGTCTGGCGGATCAGTTTATTTTCCCTTCTGGCAGCTTCTTGGGGAAACACATCTCCACACTTTGACCATCCCTATCGAGGCAATGGCAATTGGAGAAAAGCTAATGTGCAAGCGGTTCCCAAAAAAGGGGATCGGTCTGACCCGGTAAATTATTGGCCAATAGCTATCACCTCAGTACTTTGTAAGGTGATGGAACGGATATTAAATAATCAACTGATCCATTACCTAGAAGATCACTGTGTAATTAATGATCGTCAGTATGTAACTCAAATATGGAACGCATATTTGTGTGAGATTTGGATGAGCGACGATTCATCTTAAGTTCTGAATTCAACATATAAATCCTATAAATCTTTAATAATAATCAATTTTAAAAACTTCAACTTACAAAAATCGCTTCTTCCAGTTATTATAGTGTCGTTTCTTCAACGAGGCGCTTATTTCTGGTTCCATCGGGTGTTTCAATATGCCAGTTGACGGCATTTAGAATTCTTCTTTAGAACTTCAATTTAAACATCTTTGAGTGGAAAATTTTATGATCCAAGGGTTCCTACGTGACGTCAAATTTAAAAAAACTTACGACAAAAATAAAATTGTATTTTATTGTTGTCATAAAATTGTATTTTATTGTTGTCATAAAATTGAATTTTATTTTTGTTACATATCAAGTCTAATGCACTTCTTTTCTTTAAAACTGCTTGTAATATAATAACAGCTGTTTTTATTAGTTCGGTGCCGTTAATATATATATAAGCCATATTAAGTAAATACAATTAAGATTGAATGAACAGCAGGACACATCCGAAACTTCTATCACTGATTGATAATGTAAATAAATCTCCTTTATGTTCGCGCAACAAATGTGACCCGCTCATCTGTAACTGGTCGCAATTTCCAAGAACAGTACAGTACGAGGCGTTAATCTTTGCAAGCGCTGCTAGCGAGCTGTCTGAGCGTCTTGCTACTGACGTTAAGAGTTCGCGAATACGAGATACGGATTAAATATCCAAGCATAAAGTTATGACCAAGAAATATACATAATCTTCTACCGTTTTCTTAAGCCAAACTTTACATCTTACAGATACACTGGAATGGAGCTCTTAGTTTAGATGACCATAATAATCGTACATCGACATCGCTAATGATTGATTACATGCCTCTGTTAACATAATATTATACAGAGTAATGTCAGACTTTTCAGTAAAGTCCCCTTAAGCGATGTTCAATGAAGAATGGCATACTACACAGAAAATGTTAACCAACCCAACGCCCGGTGACTCTGTAAATGCCAGTAGGGCCAACAGCTAAAAAATTTTAAAGTGTTCAAATGAATTACAGAGCCATGAACAGTGGCTTTATTTCATTGGCCATTTGATCCTCCGATATTACTTCGGCGTAAACAATAATGGCGGGACTGCATGATCTACTTTACTAGCTGAGCTCGTTAATTATTAATGAGCCAGCTATCTATTAACATTATAATAAACATCCAAGTTGATTTCTACTTTCTATACATCATTGAATTTCTAGCATATTTAACATTTAAAGGAAATGTTCACACATGTAACAACAATTTAAATATCTCGTATAATATTGCGTGGCAAAGGATCCAGCTTAGTATAGCCGAGTCAAAACGCAGCGTTGGTTTTCAACTGGCCTCTTTACGAGATAGTCCACATATAAATAGGATTTTCTGTTTTGTTCAACATATATTATCGAGCGTAAATAGCAAAAAAAAAAGGATGAGATATAATTTTTATATCATGACGAGTCGAGTTATCGCGAAAAAAACAAAATGTAAAAAAATTGTGTCTAAGATTCTCGGTTCATATGTTTTTTAAAATGTATGTAAACTGAACAAAAAAAGCGTATATAAACAAAACAGGAGAACAGTTGAGTGAACATTATCCTCATCGGAGTAACATAATGAAGTACGTCATTTTATATACCGTTTAATATATTCCGTAAAAAGTCCGCGACTGCATATATCTTATATGTGTAAGCCATTAACGCTAAAATAGTGACTCGAAAATACAATCAAATTTATATTTATTTCCAAATTGCACATTTTGTATTAACAAATTGATTCTTAACAATAAAATAAATATTTAAAGTAGCTAAACTTTGTCTTTTCCACTACGTTATTTGGACAAATATTTTAAAAGTTACGACGATGACAAAGTGAGTGCGCGGTACTATGCAGCAGTACACACTACAAGTGGGAGAAGAATTCGGTCATCGGCTCATCGCCGGGTATGCGACCTGTATGCAGACGTCATTGATGGTTGTCCGTTTTGCGATTTTTCAAGGCCCTAGCGATTTGTTAAAGACGCACTATACCTGTATGTAATTTAATAGGTAGGTTTTTATAGTGCCATACTGCATACCTTCGGGTTGCAGCGGAATGAGTCGGCATGCCCGGCCGGGAATACCACTCTCTCACTTAAAATCGGCGTAAAGTGGTAGCTACGCTACCGCGTTTCGTTCGGTATGTGAGTCCGGGAGGCGGAAATAAAAAAATAGTCCGATCCGCTTGAAATTTACTATTTGTGTTTCTTGATTGAATTGATATACACATATTTCGAAGTTTTTAGAAATTCCACCCAAATGGCAATTTGTTTATTTTTGTTTTGAAGAGTTAGAGCGTTCGTAGATATTCGCTAGAAAACTTCATTCACATACTTCTGAGTGCAACTAACAAAATGCTAAGCACAATCTCTTAATATCAATATGTCCTAGGGAGGTGCAAGTAATACTTTTTTTTAAACGGACATCACTGTGTTAGTGAAGTTTGTATAACAAAAACATTTCAAACATTCAAGATTTCATTCCAAGAATACTACCTATTAGAATATATCATTGGAATTTCAATGTACATATATAATTCCCTCTAAACGTTTGCTTCCCCATGACAATCAAAAGTCCCAAGTCCTGTCGTTGAACATGAGATGCGATAGTGAGAACTGATAACAGTTCTGATGTGAGATGTGATAACACGTGGACAGTTTTTATGCTGCATGCTCCAGAATGAGCTCTGCGAGTAACTTAGTAATTTATGCCCCCAAAAGGAAATACCGCAAACGTCTTTTTTATATAGGTAGACAGACGGGCAAATGGGCCACCTTAAGTTAAGTGATCACCACTGTCCATAAACAACATAGATAGATAGCGAGGTATTTAAGCGACAGAATCGTAAATCGGAATATTTATATTAATTAATTTTTACTTCAAGCCATTTAAGTAACTATAAAATGTATTAAGTTAAACTACAGGAATTCATAATATATTCACTGACGATTATATAAAGAATAATCATCAACTTAAAAATAATAAAAAAAAACCCTTTCTAAACTTTTTCTTACCATAATGACATTTCATGCCTCTTAATTTAAAATGACAGACTTCCAAACAAACATTTATCCTTTACTTATATTTAAGCGCGGGCGAAGCCGTGGACAACAGTTAGTTTATCAATATAAACATCATGAAATCGGTTACTACGGCAACGGTTACTAAGGCAACTGTTACTGATGTTTGGTATGGGCTCTCCTACATATAAAGAGAATGATAAAATATGTCATAATTCCGTTTTGGATGATAGTTGAACAAAATCCGTTCTTAGGTGATCTCTACTCGGCGAACGGAATATTCCTACCAAATTTCAAGTCTCTACGCCTTATGGTTCCAGAGATATCGTGATGAGTCAATATATCGGTGGAAATCTCTTATATATATATATAGATTATGATTATGATAGTGTATTTGCTTTTGTGTGCAACACAGTAAACAATTACACGTTGATAGTAGATTAAAATTACCAAGGAAAATACTTTGTTAATTTTCTTTGCTGTAAACAAAAGCTTGTTAATACAAGTCTAAAGCGCTTGTGGTTGTCGATTGACATAAAGGAGACTGTTTTCGTTTTCCCGATATATTTTCACGATAAGTCCCTCTCAAGCGACCGGCTTATGTCCCATTGAGAGATCAAATATCGAATCAGAATCATGATATACGTAGTTAGCTTAGTGCTTAACTTTTGATTATGACGTCCTTCAAAACGTTATTTAATTAATGGACAAAAGAAAAAACCAAAAAATTTGTAATAATAATTACAATTTATATAACCACAAATTAGGGATTTACAAAATTTATGTACATTAAAATGATACTTATAGTAAAGAAACAAACACAAAATTAACTTGAGAAATACAGCTGTTTTGTAATCAAAGATTTTTTCTTTGATTACAAAATTGGATTTTGATCTTTGATTTATTTGTTGATACAAGGATTAATATACGATGGTTTAAATAGTTAAAATTTGTAAACAACAATACGATCAATATACTAAACTAAATATATGAATCTCGACGAAGCATGTTAAATATGTATGTACAGACGTCTGACGCTAAATATTGCTGTTACGGAACTTGGATACAGATGATATGCATTTAATATGCATATTAAAATAACTTTGGATATAATTTTAGAAATTTTAGACTATCGCATAGCTTCGTACATAATTTAAATAATTCTACTTAGAGGCCATGCATGTAATATATCTTTAATTTATACTTAAGGAATTTTTGAATATATTTTGTTGTTTTCATAATATTGGTGCTGTTACTTTTATTCAATTGTTGTTTTTTTTTAATTATCGTATATTAAGAACATCATATTGTTTCAATTTGTACCATACATTTATATTAAAATAACGTGTATTATAATAAATATAAATGTATCAAACATTTAAAAAAAGAGTTAGACAGATTATACGAATAAATAGTTTAGGTATAACAGGTCTCAGATGTTTCTAGATTATACGAGAATAGACTTAATTGGATGGTTCGCTAGACAAATAGACCGTATTTATTCACGTCTTAGTTGCGACTTATCGTACTCTGAATTATAGGGAACTTAATGCTTTAAATATAATGATTTTTAAATATTATTACGCTTACAAAAATATAATATTTTCATAACACCAACCTTTTTAAATTGTTCTTGAATCATATATCTATGATTCGAATGTTACAGCTATTCTTAATTTAAAAAAACAAATATACATATAAAAATGTTTAGTTCGAAATAAATTACCGAGAGCGGGCGAACTAAGCAATTCCGTCCGAGTGACAAGTCCATCTGTACAAAAAGCGATGCAGCTGCGTAATTGAAACTGTCCACCGTACTCATTAGGAGCCGCGGGATATACAAGACAGATAAAAAATAAATTGTCTCTGCCCTTTTGTAATTGAGGTACTATGGTTTGTCGATGGAATTTTGTTCGAAATAAATGAGATTGTCGTTAGTCGATTTTCATCAGTAATGCTTTAATTGACACGTTCTTACAGAATAATTCATTTATTGAGTTTATCTTCAATATCGCAGGTCCAATAGCTATTGTAAAAATTACCACTACGAGTATATGCTTACGCGAAAAATAGCAAGAAAATGAAAGCAAAAAGTCTAAAGGTATATTATTATCTTACTTATGTAATAATCTCGAGATGCAAATCGAATCTCTGTATGCCATAATTTAATAATAATAATAATAATATCCTGGGACATTATTCACACACGGCCATCTACCCAAACTAAGCAGAGCTCGTACTATGGAAACCAGACAACTGATATACTAAATATACTATTTTTCTTTTGTAAATACATACTTATATAGATAATTACACCCAGACTCAGGACAAACAGACATGTCCATGCACACAAATGTCTGTCCTGGATGGGAATCGAACCCACGACCTGCGGCGCGAAAGGCAGGTATCTACCAACCACGCCAACCGGCTCGTCAACATTAATATATACATAATATAAAACTCAAATGATGTTACACCCTCTTTGGTCTGTAGCTAACTTATATGGCTTCACTCTGAGGTCCCGTGTTCGAACGGGATGAGCAAATATCTTAAGTTAGCAACCTAAAAAATTATAAATAATAAAAAAAGGTATTTTGAGTCGAAAGATTCTTAATCGCTCGGGAAAGTTATCGATACACATATACATAAGTATGAGCACTGATATTATATTTTAGATTCAATGTTATTTGATAATAACAAAAGTTATCATCCATTAAGAAACATACATGAATAAATTGTTATTTTATTTTATAGTAGGTGTTTCAGTACTCAGAGTTATAATTAACATATTACAAGCGGAAAGGCACGGAACCTGTCATCGAATGAAGCCCCTTGTTTATTTAGCATTCCTTTTGTCTAACATGAAGCCTTTCCTAACGGAAAATATCAATTATCCCTTATTGTTTGCTTGCGTCAAAACATGTATGATTATCATAACATTTTGGAGTTGTTAAAATATGTTTTATTTGATGTTTAATAATATTTAACAATATCTTTTACATAAATTAAGTATAGATAGTATTATACTGATATGTTTGTAATATTGTAAATGCGAAAGTGAGTTTGTTTGTTTGTTACGCTTTAACGTCTTAATTACTCAACTAATCATTATGAATATTACATACAAGTTGTGCCTAACAAACGCGGGCGAAGCCGCAGGAAAGTAGTAAGATTATAATATTATATACACCTTGAGAAAATCTGCTTATCTTTGATGAAGTTCTGCCACATCTAAAATCGCCCGCAATAGTCAAGGAGAAGAGGCCTTTACCCAGCGCTGGCACATTTAAAGGTTCTTATAAAGTTTACAAAAAAAGGCAACGTACGAATAGTTGTTTTTTTATACTGAAATTAATAAAGAAAAAAATCATGTCACATATAAATTCTAATAAATTCAATTAAAATAATACGAATCGATCGACCAAACTTACGCTGTATACTGGAAAGCTAATAAGCGAATTAATAAGGATTATTATACTGTACAAGATTATAAGTATAAATTTTAGAAAAGTATGAAATATTGCATACAATTTGCCACAGGTACAGAAAAGAACAGAAGGGTAAATAGCATCTCTCTCATACGCGGGTGAAACCACGGGCGGAAGCTAGTATTTAATTCGTAATCAGTTAGTTATACTGGCACACATTTTACGCACATAAGTAAAAATTTAAATATACATAATGGGTTAAAATTTGTGACAGCTCCGCAAACTCTAATCTTACAATAGCAGTTAACACGCGGTGTATTTCGCTAGTGGTGTAGGTTTATATCACCTTTGTATATATATTGTCAGAGTCGTGTCCGTTTATTGAGGTATTGTGTGCCATGTCACGGCTACGTTTGTGGTGCGAGTGATGAGAGTTCTACGTGACGTGATTTATGATCATAATTATATTGAAATACTGTTTACATGATATGTGTTTCTAAATATCTTGATTATGATTATATATTATGATTATAAAGAGCCATTGAAAAACTATCAAAGATCTTTCTTAGATTTTCGTTTTTGTTACGTGATGGATAACGATTTACAAATATGTCAGTTGCTATTTGTATTTCTAATACTAACGTAACCAGCAGCGCCATTTTACGGAATGAATTGACGTATATTTGACATATAACTACGTGTATATATTTATCCTATATAAAAAGTTTGCGAGCATTTTGCACTATGAAATTAACCCCCCCCCCATCGACAGGCTAGTGACGTTCTACTTAAGAGTAACGCTAATTGAAAAATAGAAAAAGAAAAAAAATGCGGCTTCGGCGTGATATGACTAAATAAATGGAATGCTTCTACATCTAATTAAGTAATTAGAATTTAGAATTTATTAATACTTTTTTACCAGCTAGTTATTGGCCAGTAGTTAAGTATAAAATAGTAGCCCAGGTCCTTCTTTGGGATCCAAGCATGTTCCGAATTACATCAAAATCGGTTAATGTCCTAGCCGTGAAAACGTGAGAGTCATACAGAGTTACTTTCGCATTTATAATATTAGTATGGACATAATATAGCACCAAAAGTAGTGTTACCATAGTAAAAAATAATTATCTACAGTATTACAGTTCCAAATGAAATTTCCCAATTTCGCTAATCGGCTATTCCTTCCATCACTTAAGTAGTGTTTTAGTCAAGTCAAGCTCGTCAAAATTTTGTCGCATATGAACTTTTTTACAAAGACTGCAACGTTCATTTAGTGTCACATTTTGTTTGAGAACAACAATAGATATGAAAATGTTACTACCTCAAAAAATGCGTGTTAATTCAATTGCGATTCAATTAAGATTTTTTCACAATATCTTGTCGATAATAGTTATTATAAGTTATTATGTTAGCTTATGAATTTTATTGAATTCACTACGATTGATACTGGACCAAACCAGCAAGCTGTTTCTGCTTATGTATGTGTATTCCAACAATATATTTAATTAAAAACCTAAATTAATTCCTTTAAACATTACCTAACAGACTTATTTTATATAACTCTTTTCAGGATTTTCATTCACCGGGTAGGTACTTCAGCGTTCCCGAGAGAGCCATAAATAACGCCCGCAGGCTCATAGTACCCTGTACGGTGGGCAACATTCAAATGTAGAATTTAATGTATAATATACCTTATTATTACCGGGGTAAGTACTATCTCCATTGTGGCGGTTGTACCCCCGCAAACGACTAAGGCTAACCCAGAGGGAAGATGAAAGAACACCCCAATATATCTTTTTCCAAGAGCGGATGGTTTGAGAATTTTAATTTTGCGAGGGAAAAGGTTCAAGGGGTACTTAATTTTACGTATTTTTACGAATTCCGAACGATATCACGTTTATTTTAATCAGGAGCTTTTAAAACGGAATTTTTCCTTTTACTTCTCATTTACTAGTTTTGCCCGCAGCTTCGCCCGCGTATGAGGGTACGAGGAGTCAGGTGCTAAAAGAAGCCTATGTCTGTCCTAACTGTCCCACTCTATCTCTATTAGAAACTTGTTTCATATTGCAAATAAAAATAATAATATCCTGGGACATTATTGACACACGGCCATCTGATCCCAAACTAAGCAGAGCTTGTACTATGGAAATCAGACAACTGATATACTACACATACTACTTTTCTTTTGTAAATAGATACTTATATAGATAATTACACCCAGACTCAAGACAAACAGATATGTTCATGCACACAAATGTCTGTCCTGGGTGGGAATCAAGCCCACGACCTGCGGCGCGAAAGGCAGGTATCCACCAACCACGCCAACGGGCTCGTCAATATATTAAAACTTATTGTACGTAAATATTTTTAAATTACTTTGTCTGTTTTATAAGCTTAAAACTTTAAGCAAATAAACATGACTTGATAATTTACTAGATTAATGTGTTAACTATTATCATTTGTAATATTTATTTAATTTTTTTTAAAAAAAATGATAAGTATTTATCTCACAATCCAGTTAGTAAGTATTAACTCTATTAGTATAACACACCCAGATATTCACATCTAAGTCCGTACAGGAAAAATTATAAATATTTGAACGGTTTGAATTTGCCCAGACCTCTCATATTTCGTCAACATCACGACCCCATAATTAGTCTCCCTAAGGAATACTACCAGAATGAGTGTTTTGTTTATTAAAAAAAATTCCGACTCCAACGCTTAAATACGATCGAGACGTAAACTTGCAACGTACCTTTTTGTTGGTACTGTGTTACTGTAATTAGTAATTCGTATATTGATTATTTCAATATTTATATAATTGCAAAATAAAATGCTAATGTTACAAGGTCGTATTTGAAAATTATTTTTACTCGTCCAACATTTGGGAGATTTTTTTTCGGCTTAAATAATATCCTGGGACATAATTCACACAAGGCCATCTGATCCCAAACTAAGCAGAGCTTGTACTATGTAAACCAGACAACTTCTAAACCACATATATTACTTTTCTTTTGTAAATACATACTTATATATGTAATTACATCCAGACTCAGGACAAACAAATATGTTCATGCACACAAATGTCTGGGTGGGAATCGAACCCGACGACCTGCAGCGTGAAAGGCAATTCACCACCGAGCACGATATGAATTATAAACAAGCACCTGAAAATTAAGCGTTAGCTATCTGGATTTGAACCGAACATCCTTGGTTTTCACGTTTTAGCTACTACACCATCTCGGGTATTAAAACTTTCAGCTTGTCGTTCGAAGATATAAAATAATACGGCCACTTATTACATAACCGTTGAATGTTAAGTATATAGTGAGGGATTATGTATTCGTTGTATTTATTCTCTTGCCTCAGGGAGCCTCAGCAAATAGGACCCTCTTTATTTGGTCTCCGTCAACACATTTTAATGAAGTGGGTACTACTCGTACCTACTGCTGATTAATTAACTTAATTATGTGGAATACTTTGTAAAGTCTGTATATCTGTGGTTAATCCAGGCTTATCCTTGGTACGCGAATACTAACGGGAATACGGGAATTTGATTTTAGTATAATTAATTAGTATTTCGCTGTCATAGCAGTTATTTCAAACGAATTGTAACATTCTTGAGAATCAATAATACACGTACACAACCACAAAACGTGATAGCAAACATAAGACTAAAATGTGTGTTTAATTAGACGAGAAGTTCTATAAATAATAATAATAATAATAAATAACTTTATTACACACTCACAAAGTAAAAAAAAAACAAAACAAATCAAATAAAAAGAAAAAACATAATAATAATAAAATAAAAGCAATAAAATAAAATGAAATAAGAGGGTTCCTTATATATCACTGTTATTTATCAGTATAATTCAAACTTAAATTTACTTTATTCAATTAGTAGTACATTGTTTTACAAGATTAATTGTAAAGAACTGTTTCGTAGCATACTATCTAGATGCACCGGCAATAATTTATTTATTTAATTGTTAAAATATATATATACTGAATCTGAGAATAATTAGGTACTGTGAATTATTAAATAGCAGCATAATCTAATAATGAGAAATTAAGATATATCATTCCATATAATATTTTAAGATGTTAAATGTATTAAAAATGTATGTATTACTGTACAAAACATTACTATGTATTAATTGTTTAAAATATTATAATAGACTGTAATTTTTTTAAAATTATAATTCACTTTATAACATAAAATATCAGACACAACCCTTATTTATACAGTACTAAAGCAAATGGCATATAAAACCTTTTTTATAGCTGAATATTTCAGAGGAAGGTAACGCAGGTTCACATCACCGGTTTAAATCAGTCGGGACCGATAAATGTCGTCTTAACTGCATTAAATCAGAAGGGGCAGTCCTGCAAAACCTAATTAACAGATTGTGATCGGCAATCATGGCGCCCTAATGTGTATGGTGATTTCATTTCGAATGTCCAATTCTATACTCGAAGACATTAACTTGAATAAAACACAAGTTCGTACATAAATAATAATAATAGTAATGTAATCTTTGATGTGTTTTTTAATTCGTTGCCTTTTATGATCATCGACTTGATAGACGTTGACGAGGTATGAAAACAACAAGGGTATACATATATATTTTAAAGAAGATGTAGGTCACAATTTTTGTTATACTTTCTTTACGACAAGGCATTTGGTCGTTAATCTAGTATTTTTAATAAATAGTCAAGTTTTTCATATAAAATATTGTCAGTATTTTAATTAGTACTAATATATAATGATAAATAATTGTGGTATTCTTTAACAAAATAAATGAAACCGAAACTTAAGGTAATTAAAAGTAGAAATTAAAGAGTTTTACTAACTAATCCCTGGCTCTATGATAATATCTTGATGGTATAAAATTATTGTATAGTTATTCGAATTACCAAAAACTTAATAACTTACAAAGTACCCAATTGAAGCAACGGTTATAAACTACTTCTAATAATTACTCTATATCCTACTCCAATCGGAGAAGGGATAAAGATAAACGTTCATATTGCATGCGCTTTCTAATAGCTCTGCAAGCACTACACGCACACATATACATATATATCTTTATTTTGAACATAACACTATTGCACTGATCGACTTATATCCGCTTTAATTTTACCTTCAAGTTCCGATAGCAACTTTAAAGATATTTAAACCACCATTTTATCCCGAATTCATAATGAACATCATAGATTATTTTGATCTCGACTAAAATAAATTTACTTCATATTACGGCTTTGTGCAAGCACGTCTGTGTGGGTACCACCCACTCATCGCATATTCTACCGTACATATACAAATTACAGTATAGTTGTGGTCCGGTTGGAAGAGTGAGTGAGCCGGTGTAATTACAGGCACAAGAGTGGTGACCACTTACTATCAGGCACTCAATTTAAATAAAAGATAATAAAAAATATGTTTCTTTAAATTTGTTATTTATAAGAAGTGTTTACAAGTGAAGCTATTATAAATCAAAGTGAAGCCATTTATTAAGTTTTCTTCAGACTACGTGTTTTAAATAATCAAGACTTATCTCTGACACTCGAATATATCTTTGCTATCAGTGAAAAATATGAGAAAAGGGTTAAAATTGTCCAAAGTATATACGTAGGTGTGATTGGTGGCATGAGGAATGGAAGTAGCGTGGTGGAAGTTGGGCAGCGGGCGGGTCTTGCGGCTCTGCTCCGTAATGAGTTCGGGGCCAAGCGGAAAAGTTTCCCTGCAGAGGAGGCGTTAGGTATCAACTATTCCGAGATAGTGTTATAGAGTACGAGACACGTAGAAATACTTTTAGAAAGAAAATATTCTAAAAAGGTTCTATTTTTTTAGACGAAACATTTATAGCTTATTGAATACAAAATAGGTATTTGTTTAAGTCTATTATATCATCAGTCAGATAACTAGGCTTATCGATAAATTCAAAAGCACAATCGAATTCAAGCAGAGTTGGGAAGCGAAGCTTAGTGGGCCTGTGATCAGAATTCCGGAATCTTAACAAATTATGGTTTCCCAATTACACACCATCGAAATTATATGTCCTTAATTTGTGTTTATCACCTCTTGCTCGGTGATTAAAGACGGATTTTAAATTAATTAAGCAGAAGCCCTTTCGTGATTGATCATCAATTAATGTATAAACAACTGTTTATAAGTAAAAGCCACAACAGCGAACACTTAGCTAAATGGACGACGTTTACGTCCAGTAATTTTAATTAAAAAAAACTCTGACGTATTGGAAGTATTAAATTTTGTTACTTCTTTTTATATTTTTGTTTATGTTAAATACTTGATTAATACATAAATAAAAGAATATATGCAAATTATCCTCAAATGTTATATTTATATTTCTAAATAATTTAATAAAAAAACAATTATGTTTTGTATATAATTATTGAAGGGAAAATATGTTCAATTATAATATTTAATTATTACTATTTATATAATATAAAAATATATTATCAAATATTATTTTAAACGTCCTACTATTGAGAAAAGAAGAGGAGAAGGTTTTGAAGCTTATTCCATCATTCTGATATAGTATAGCACGCTGGTAGATTATGGACTTATCTGGTAGAATTTCATTCACCACAAACATGCAGGATATTGTCTTCGTAGCGATATCGAATAAAATTCAATATCCACCATAGTCACTTCTGTTTTATTTCGTATCTATGGTCGAAGTTAAATTTTGGGTCCGCTCTCGAGACTACTGATATTTATCTGGCCGCGGTCCGACTTTTTTAATATAAATGTTCTTTGTTCCTGACGGGAGAAAGTTTTAATGAAAATTCAAATAAGGACAACTTTTTAACCTTTTGGTTTTTTCGTGTTTTTGGAGAGGAATTGTTTTTTTTTTGTTATTTCAAGGACTAAGGGTTAAGTCCTCTGGGTTCATTACCGCTGCCTCTGTTTTACGTAATGTAAAAAATAATCTAATTGTAAATATAAAAGTGTAAAATAATACGGTGGTTATTTACTTAAGAGGTTAATTATTAAACATCCGATTGTCTATAATATTCATGTCCATTAACAATTTCGGAAAAAATGTCCCAATAAATAAATATCGAATAAGAATTTTAGCATAAAATATTGTGATCATATTCACTGACTTAAAATGTCCTAATATGTATGTTATCATTTAATTATATAACTAAAAAAATACACTTTATTTAAAAAATTAAAAAGAAACCAAAAACGAATTAAGCGTAGCTGAGAATCGAAACTTTTGCAAAATTACAGCTTGCCAGCAACTCAGGGCTGTTTACGTAGGGATAGCAAAAAAAGTATCTAAGAAATGTAATTAAATAATAAAAATTAAATTTATAATCTTATAGTATAATTTTCGTCTGTCTTGGTCAACATGACTATACGGTCATGAGTAAACTTAATATTTTTAAGTTATAAATTACGTTATGTGAGTACTTTAATTTCCTTAAATACTTTTATCCAATGTTAATTATTTTTAGTAACTTTAAGATAATACAACTAATATTATATTATTTTAAATTTATTAAAAGGTAATTTGCAAGCATTCGAAAACGTATTCCCGACGGTGAATTTTAATTGTTTTTCGTTAATTGTAAATCTCAAGTGTATATTAATGTCAAATAATAAGCAAATAAAATAAGGATTAATAACGGTACGCGTAATCACACGGTATCTGTGACATGTGTTGAATATTAATCGTAGGTACGTAGGCATATTAATATTCATGAAGTGTACATTTTCTTTTAAGACTATCACTGTTGCTATTTAAATAGTTAAAATTATTTCCCTTAAAACTACCGTTTTCTGATATAATTTCTGTCATTTTAGTGTCAGATTATGTCATATTTTGATGACGCGTGTCAAATACCAGTCGTGAAATATTTTACACATCAAAAGTCTAATGCTCAGCATCTTTCACAAGTAAAGTCTTGAGTTTTTCTGTTGACGGTACATAGTGTAAGTTGCCTCCATATAAATTATGGCCGCCAAAGGATAGCGCTGTCTAACTTTGCACTTTGCTCATATTTTGTGCCTAATGGATATATATGAGCGGTTTTAACTTCCAACGCAACTCCCTAATTGAGTGCGTTACTAGTTTGTGCGAATAACTTTATATTTTAATAGTTATAGTTACTAATACGAGCCGGTTCTCAGTCGACGCCGCAAGGAAGTAGTACAATTTGAACTTTAGAAAGAGATGGAACTATATAAACGAAAGAGAAACACATATTCTATGACGTTCCTTGTTTATATTATAATAATTTTATTTTTAATATAATAACTACGTTTGCTAATTTTTCATATATTTTTGATATCTTCTTAGAAATTAATTTCACCTGTGCTAATTGTTTGAACATTGGGACAAAACTGTAAAAAATAATAAAAGTTAAAAAGTAATGTCATATGAATATCCTTTATATATATATCAACGACTTTCATTTTGCCACGTATAATATTGCAGAGTAATATTTTCTAATTATACCTCATATAACCACAAACTTTGGTTTTCAAAGCAATATGGATACAAACTCGCTGATGTTCACTAAAACTAAGCGAAATCGTCTAAACGAATTTTAGTACATAAGGAATCATTTACATTTGTACGACTAAGCGTGGCACGAACTACTGTAAAGCTACATCAACACCTGCGTGATCACACAAATACTAAATTGCGTAATTTTAAGCTAGTTCAAATCAAATCATACCAAATAATTCTTTATTCAACTATGCTCATAATGGCACTATTGCATCATCATGTTACACTATTGAATTAAATGTAAAGATACCACCGATCGGAATGAAAATTCCATCAAGAAGAACCGGGAAGAAACCCTTACTCTTTCATCACATCGTCAATTACAGTTAAATGTATTGTATATCCTGCTTGTAAGTCAACAGTATACAGAATACATGCAATTAATGAAATTGTTACTGTTGTCACTTAAAATTTACAGAACTTCACAAAGTCTCGCTTAGTATAATTATTATTGTAGTATCGTATTAGTATTGTATAATAAATTATAGATAACAATGATTATATTTAAACAACAACGGCCTTAGTTTTAAACGTTACTTGGAAGTTGTGGTAACCACTGATTCCTCTATTTCTGTCATTATTGATTTGACATTCGAAAGAAGACAGCATTGCTTAACAAACAACGTTTTATAATTAAGGCTTTTAGCGTGTAAAGTTGCCACAATGTCTTACAGATATTTAAAGGTTCTAATTTTTTAATTCCGTGCTCCTTTAGTGCGGCTTGCTGGATACGAATATGAGCGAGTTTTCGATACAAGCATGTTCATCGATACTGTCATGTTTCTCAAGGACTCTTGATTTACCAAAAGTATTATAAGGCGAGAAAAAAAATATAATTGATATATAATTATTTATTTTCTGACTATCTTTCTAAATAAATACGATTTTTTTTTTTTTTTTATTGTATAGGTTGGCGGACGAACATATGGGCCACCTGATGGTAAGTGGTCACCAACGCCCATAGACAATGGCATTGTAAGAAATGTTAACCATCACTTACATTGCCAATGCGCCACCAACCTTGGGAACTAAGATGTTATGTCCTTTGTGCCTGTAATTACACTGGCTCACTCACCCTTCAAACCGGAACACAACAATACAAAGTACTGCTGTTTTGCGGTAGAATATCTGATGAGCGGGTGGTACCTACCCAGACGAGCTTGCACAAAGCTCTACCACCGAGTATAATGTATGTCCCAAAAATAATTTTAACATGCATAACAATATATATTTTTTTTATGTAAGAGGGAGCAAACGAGCAGGAGGCTCACCTGATGGTAGGTGAATACCACCGCCCATGGACACCTGCAACATCCGAGGGCTTGCAGGTACGTTACCGGCCTTTAAGGATAGAATACCTTAAAGGCCGGTACGCTCTTTTCTCGAACAACGTTCAGTTCTGCGGTCAACTGGAAAGTAAAGCGGTAAATAAGAACATCATAATATCGAAGATAACGTTTCGCTTTAATTCGCAAGTGTGGCAGATTCTTAAATCTACTGTGAATGTGTCTCAGTTTCGAATATAATTTACAAAATTCCTAGCGTTTCTAAATATTAATTTCGTAGTTATTTCACTATTCCGCCCGTTAATATTTAAGTTGGAAACTGGAGCGCTATTAGAAATGTCAACGTTTGAAATTATTAGATATTTATGTATTTAAATACCTAGTTCATCATTATAGTATATAAGTATTAGCTTGTAAATGTCTCACGGCTTGTTATAGGCCTCCGGTTATGTTAAAGGGAACTGCTGGTAGGTGTATACCCAATTATCCATGTTTCAGAAGTTCATTATTCATAGATATGTTGCGTAAAGACATTTCCGTTCAACGCCGATACGAAATAGAATTATACAGATAAACCTGAATGGAGCTTTCCCGGGTTTGAACTTGTAGTCTTTAGTTAAGTTTCACGTGTTCTACCCACTGGATTATCTCGGCAGTCAATTACATATTGATATAAATATAAATACAATGAATAATAATAGCTCATATATATTTTTTAAATGGAATAATTTTCCTATTAATACAATTCGGACTACATCAAAAACCGTTTTAATTGTACACTTAAGGCTTGTAGAGGAGTAGAAATTGGATATTTCTATTTTTCTTATTTTAATAATTAAAATTTAAAATATACCCTTTGGAGAAAATATAAAAAAGGTCGACTTTATAATTTTTATATTATCGGCATATTTATAGCTGCTATAAATATGTTAATATTATATATATGTATGTGTAATATATGTATTTATAACTACTATACCTATAATAAGTTATAATTAAATTTATTATTAAAGATGAGTCAATTTTTTCAACGTCGATGCTCTCAGCGCCATCTTGCGTAAAAGGCGTGAACTTCACCGTTCGTGTCGGGAAGGGTCCCAGAAACTCGACTATTAATTTCCTAAGGGAACTCTACACCCGCAAGCCTTGTACCAAGTTACGCGATTAGAGGGTAAAAAATATGTATTGTTTTTTGTTAGTATTTTTTTTTAAATATTTTTGATGGAAATACATACTGATATTGTTTGTTATATAAAATTGAATAGCTGTTCAAGCTTTTTTTTTGGTTTTTAATTTTAATAAACTGATGTGTTTTTTACAATGAAATTTGTTTAGTATTATTTTGTTATATTTATTTTTAATACAGATACCGAGAAATGCACAATTCAACTAAAATGTTTGTATAGTAGAACTCTATTAATTGTAATATTTTTTCAATTGTTAAAATATCAAATCTTATATATTTATAAATATATAATACTTATCGATATACACGAAATGAAATAAATGAATACTAGAGATTATACACGAAAATTTATCTGAACTTTTAGATTTACAACTAATAATAAGACTTCATTACGACATAATGTATACCAAACATTAAATCCCGACAACACAAGTTTTACAAACATAATAAAATTGTTAAAAGAAATTAAAAATATACAGAACCATTACATAAACGAGTAAAGTCACGGTTTCACATAGTATCTAACGACGACAGTTTCGCATCCCGATAACTTGGTACGGGGCAACGATCCCGCTCCGCTTATCTTCACGCGCGCATGGCTATCCATGGTAATGTAATGAAAAATTACCCCCATCTGATACCGCTGTACTTTTTGTACCTCCACCTCCATTATAAATACCCGGTAATATGTAATCTGATGCGCTAACTTAATTGCCTAGATGCGGGTGACATTTTAGACGTTCTTCTTTTTAATCGACTTAAATATGAAGCGAAGACTTAATGGGAATAAAGAAAATTAACGCTAATAGGTAGAGCCTAGCTTCGTTATATCGGATCCAATACGTTATGAGATTCATTATTTGATGCATCTTATTATTCTTTTTTTGAGACGTTTTTACACTTTTGAAGAACATTTGCAATTGAGTAGTATAAAAATTGTTACAACTTTACTATGTTTTATTTAACTGTCAGAGAAATTATAGGCTTCTGTCTAATAATTAATTTGTACTTTTAAAAAAATGTTTGACATTATAATTCTGAAAATAAATTATATTTATTGAAACTATATTGATGGATGAAAATTAGTTACTATTAGCTTAAAATTATCTTGTAAAACGATTCAAAAGTAAGAGCGTCCTTAAATAAAGTTTAAGATTTTATAATAACATTATGTAAAAAAGTACAGTAACAGCCTGTGAATGTCCCACTGCTGGACTAAGGCCTCCTCTCTTTTTTTGAGGAGAAAATTTGGAGCTTATTCCACCACGCTGCTCCAATGCGGGTTGGTGGAATACACATGTGGCAGAATTTCAGTGAAATTAGACACATGCAGATTTCCTCACGATGTTTTCCTTAAGCGCCAAGCACGAGATGAATTCATGCGTTCTAATCTCTGCAACATTATGTATGACAAGCTATTATCAAAATTGCTTTATGTATTTTTATAATATGCTAAATTTTTATTAGCCAATGGGAATATCTAAAAACAACTCATGCTATAGAATAGTTACCGCGACACATTCATTTCCACCAATTGACTGGGATGAATCACACGCCGACGTTTTTATTTTACCGGCTTTAAGTAATGGAGTAAACCGACAGGATTTTAAAGTGATTGATTTTAACATACATCAATTGATTGTTAGTTTATCAGATATCTAAGTATATTTATGCAATAGATTTCAATAATTAATTTCGAATACAAAAGGTAATAATAACAATATAAAATACTAGAGAATCAAAAATAGCAATGTCTGTGGATTATCAAAAAATCTAAATGTAATCTAATCTAAATAATTTAAATGAGGTATTAATTTAAAGAATTATTTTATTTGACATAATATATTAGTTCCGAAAGTTGGTAGGATATTGGCGATGGTTAATATTGATGTCTATGGGCGGTGGTGACTTACCATCAGGTGGTCCATTTGTCCGTCCTCGCTATATTATGAAAAAAGGTGTTTTTATTCGATGGTAGGGCTTTGTGCAAGCTCGTCTGGTAGGTACCACCCACACATCAGATATTCTACCGCAAAACAGCAGTACTTGGTATTGTTGTGTTCCGGTTTGAAGGGTGAGTGAGCCAGTGTAATTAGGCACAAGGGATATAACATCTTAGTTCCCAAGGTTAGGTGCGCATTGGCGATGTAAGCGATGGTTAACAATTCTTACACTGCCAATGTCTAAGAGCGTTGGTGACCACTTACAATCAGGTGACCCATATGCTCGTTCGCCTACCTATCCTATAAAAAAAAATATACATAACAGAATTATTATTTACTTTTTATTTAAATAGCATACTCAATATAATTATGCATTGTACGCGTGGGTTTTTGGACGAGGAGACCACACAATTTAGCTACGCGAACAGCTGCCTCTAATTTATAGGCGAATTTTATAATTGCGCAAAATTCACATAAAACACGCCATATTTAATACCATTATCAATTATCTATTTATTGCTGTGACAAATCATATAAGCGGCAATGAGTGTTTTCAGTTTCTGTTATTAGAACCAAGAATGATTTAATTAAATTATTTAAAAAAAATATATCGAATAACAAAAATATTTATTTAATAATCGAATAATACAGAATAGTTTTTAATAACGTATATCAAATATATAATATATAGAATAAGTTAATAATATGTGCCGAGATGGCCCAGTGGTAAGAACACGTGAATCTTAACCGATGATCGTGGGTTCAAACCCGGGAAAGCACCACTGAATTTCATGTGCTTAATTTGTGATTATAATTCATCTCATGCTTGACGGTGAAGGAAAACATCGTGAGGAAACCTGCATGTGTCAAATTTCACTGAAATTCTGTCACATGTGTATTCCACCAATCCGAATTGGAGTAGCGTGGTGGAATAAGCTCCAAAAACCTTCTTCTCAAAAGAGGAGAAGAGGCCTTAGCCCAGCAGTGGGACATTCACAGGCTGTTACTTTACTTTACTTTAATAAATCGAATACCTTTTATTTAAGTTATATGAGGCTTCTAAGTTTTTCTTTTCTAAATTTTATACATAATTTGTCTTGATCCACAGAGATAATTATTTTCATTGATATTGTAAATATTTCTCATGTAAGTGACTGTTTTGTCTTTTTTTTTTTTGAGGAATAAATGTCTATAAACCCAAATAGTAAATTGTAACAGTAATTATACTAATAAATGTGAGAGACTGAAGGATTTTATTTTCGAATACGGAATGTGTTTTGTTATTTGTAAAAAACAAAATTTACTTTTGTGTGTATAATATAAATGAAACTTATACAATGTCAAATAATTTAAAGCAAATGTACATTTTTAAAGTTTTAGTTGCGACGTAACATTAGTAAAGATTTCAGTTAGCGACTAACGTCTTCCTCCTGCACGCGATCTACATAGAATGCGTCTTTGCCGCTAACGTATGCCGACTACACTCATCCCTACCACTCACCCCACCGGTTACCCCTAATTCGAACGACGGGTGGCGTTTTTAATGTTCACCGACTTCACACTCAGTACTCGTCTGCTATGGCTATGCGACTTTTAAAAGACAAATTCTCCAACTAAAGTCATAAAGGAAAATCAACCTTAACGCCTTGATTTAAAGATTATAATGTACATTTTTCTAAATAAAAGTTAGATCCTTATCTATTGGGCTAACAGATCAGCAGGACTACACGGTCTTTGGAGAAATTTGCGCGCGATTATACCAACGGGTCCAGAATGAAGCCGTATTACTAAAGCTATAAGTTCGTTTTTTAAATAATGGAATTTGGTACAGATATGTCCAATCCTCTAGTGTAGGAATGGAGGTGCAATAATTTAAGCAAAGGGTGGAAAGCGACGGAGAGTTCTTTTTGGAGTTTGTGCGAGTGAGACATGCGTAGAGGTCGAGAGGGTGCGGGTTAAACGCGTGTCAGAGACGGATTATGTTTTTAAAAAGTCCTAAATTTCTCATTTTTTTTTTTTTTTTAAAACTAAAATCTATATTATCTTAACTCAATTTCATTTAAGGATGCTTAAGCTCGTTTTGTTGTTTTTTGTTACTAAATATGTCTTTGATAGAAATCAGTCATGTAACAATTTTACGTGACGTGTTTTTAAATATAGGTACTTTAACTTACATTACGTATAACCCACTTTCCTAATATTCATCGCAGCAGTATACGAAGTGTTATAGCTTATCGTTATATCTGAAAAAAACGGAGACATTATTATTATATACAATTTTTTTTAAATAAAATACGTGGTATTTTTAACATGCTTAAACTATTGTTGGAAAATGTGTGATGTAGAAATATTTTAATAAAAAAACCTTAAAAATAATGATTTGTCATTACATATTAAAGCATCCTGTAATATTAAACGAATAATACTTGATTATGTATGTGTGCATCTTTACTAATATATAAAGCTGAAGAGTTTGTTTGTTTGATCCGGCTAATCACAGGACTCTACTGGTTCGAATTTAAAAAATATTTTTGTGTTGTATAGTCCTTTTATCGAGAAAGGTTCTAGGCTGATTTTTATTCATTATATTTTTATTAATTATACGCGGGTGAAACCGCGGGCACAGCTAGTGTGTATATGTATTTAACCTTTACGCTATTTTTTTGTATTTTGATAAGGTTTTGCTTCATAAGTTTATCTATGCAATAATGCAAATTTAAAAAAATATTTAATTATTCCAACCGAGCTATTTATTGGTCGCCAAGGTACTTTATATAAGTAATTTTATTAACATTAGAGACAAATGGACAAATTACTTTTCAAAGGTGTATTTATGAGCGTGGAATAAAGAATATTTTAGTTTTCATTTTATTTATTTGTATGCAGTCAAGTCCGTATGATGGTAAGTGGTCATCACCGCTCATAGACATAGGTGCTGTAGGAAATATTAACCATTTCTTACATCGCCTTGAGACCTAGATGTGCCTCCGCTGGTTCACTCACCCTTCAAACCGGAATACAAAAATACTACGTTGCTGTTTAGTGGTAGAATATATGGTGAGTAGTTTGTACCTACCCAGGCGGGATTGCAAACTACCACCAAGTAACATTGATGTTGATTTTGGCTATATATCTGTGGAGAAAACGTATGAAAACAGTTTACACGTACATTAGGAGCTATGTTGTAAGAAGATTTGCCACGCAAACTCATCATACAACAATATTTGAAAGTCCAAGTTTAAAAAAATATAAATATTAAGTTTCAAAAAATCATTTTTAAATTCGCCCCTGTCGCCCATCAACACCCGAATAGGCCGACGCTGCGAACGCTAAAAACATTCCCCTCGTCCCTCACTCCGATTTTTAAGCCTACTCCCACCCCCTCTAACTCCCGGGTTAGCCAGAGGTACATTTATGCGCAATAAATTTTGACCGCCAACATCAATTCAAAATGGCGTCACTGCTACACATATCGCCACAGAAAATATTACTCTATAGCAAAAATGTTAGAATTCATAATCCGCTGTATACGATTTCTCTATGTAAAAGAAACGGCTTTGAGTTTTGAACCGACCTGTTCAGCTAAGCAATAACTGCCTGTATTTATTTCGCGATAAAGCCGGTATTCGCGTATTGACGGTCGTCGGTAGAAAGAAGGCGCCAGTTTTGCGAACTGGCAGGGCAGGGACAGACAGAGGTAAATAGGGATATTGTCTATTTCTCATTCGTCTTGGTGATAGTGCGGTAATAAAATCTATTGTTCAGACGACCTATGGTGCTTTTGAAAGGTTCACAAGAGCGCGGCTGAAAACAATGAGAGCCAGATACAAAGCCTCTTTGATTAAGACTGCGGGATTATAATTGTTTCTTTGTTTTAATTATATGTTATGATTATGCATGTATGTATGTATTTTTCAAGTTAAGTTAAAAGTTAAATTGTGTAATAAACCTACCGTTTTCTGTATTAAATAAAAAATAAATTTTAAGTACCTATTTTCTTTCAGTTTTTTAATTCGTTTCGATGTTTATGTATGCTTACTCTTGACTGCCTCGTTGGTAGTGGCTAGATATAAGGCCGCAAAACCGATGGTCCTGGCTTCAATCACCAGGTCGGGCCAATAAAAAGTGATTGGGTTTTTCTGTCAGAAAATTCTCAGTAGCATCCCGGAGTCTGGAAGTCGGAAGTGTGTACACTCCCGCGCCTCGGAGAGCACGTAAAGCCGTTGGTCTTGCGCCTGAACTCTTTCCGGTCGTGTCGTATTGCATCGGATCTTGAGAGCTAGGGAATAGAGAGTGCACTTGTGTTGTGCGCTATAATATCTCCTGCGTAGTTGGCTAATCTCCCTTGAGATTGGCCGCCGTCACCTAAATCGGTCTGGAGGACATTATTTTATTTTATTTTTTATGCTTACTCTATGTCTTTGTAATCAGTAATGATGTCGGCCAATTATATAATAATTTAAAATCACAGGATTCATTCTACGGTTGCAAATTCTGAGATCTCTTTTAATCAAGCTTAAAAAAGGTTGTCAAATCGACTAATGTTTAATCATTTCCCAAATAAATATTTGTTGTTGTTAGGTTTTTCTTGAACTTATGAGAACATGCGACACGCGAGAATTATTTTAACTCTATAGAGCATAGAAGAAAACTCGTTTTCTTGGAGCATTGGATACTGAAATCAAACAAGAATAAATTGAAATTAACAGTATGCTGGAGAAAAATTTATGATTACTTATTTCCATATATGTTGGTAAATCTATACGCTATGTAGTATTACCTAACATGTATAATATAAATATAACAATACAATATCTATGAAACGATTATCCGAAATGGTTACCCATGATTTGTAAACAAAATAAGTTATTGTTTGTTATTAATTAGAAAACTAACAACTTTTACTCATATATATATTGCATATATATTTTGTACACCTCAGTTACATTAAGGACTCTAAAGTTTGAGATATTCACAGTAGATACTTTGCTTTATTTTTCCGTTAATAAATATTAAACATTATATTGCTATATTAGGAATATATATAAATTTAATATATATATATATATATATATATATATATATATATATATATATATATATATAAAATCGATTCATCTGTTTTAATGGTTTTATTGAGATGAAAGTCAAGAGATATCTCTAATCTAAGAAAGAAGAAAATTTTGTCTCGAATCGAGAATATTGTTTTTTTTATTTTTTTTAAAGTTGTAATTCATAATGATTTGATCGTTTGCTTATCTTGTAGAGCCTTTTCGAATGACGCTTATGTCGATTTGATTTATAACAGTATTAAATTATTTGTTTTCTAATACACAACACTAGGCTCGTCATAGAGAATCCATAAATTTTATACCTCGAAACCACTTAAGCGAAGTCGTCAGTAAAAACAGGACAGAGTAAACTTTGACCATAGATTGACACGTCTGTTTGTTCGGTAATACGATGTTTTCGAATGTATATCCGTATTTCCGTTTCACCAGCATCCCAGGCCGCAACCCTTCTATTTACTTACTCATGTCAATTTGTGTGACTTACTCGGAACCTTTTTTAATGGATTCGGAATAGATATTTTTTATCTAATATTAATTAGTTTTTCTTTGTTTTGGAATCTATATTGACTAGTGGTTAGAACTTGTGAAACTTAACCGATGATTACGGATGGCGGACGGCAAACCTGCGCGTTTTTTGTTTGATATTTGATATTTTCGTGCTCAGCCGCAAAAGAATGTAATGCTTCTTTTAAGAAATTAATTAACCTAGAAGTAGCACGCGCCTATTGCACGATGATATTAGCAGACGTAATTTCACAAAAGTTTCAACTCAGTCGGTTAAGCAGTGCGCGACACACAGAAAATTAAAAAAAAATGTATTAATTTATATATTATTTAAGAATTTCAATTAGTTTTTTAAGCTTGTCTTTCATAAATGCCCCACTTTATGTATGTGTTATGTTCTTTCATAAACGGTACTAGTAGTCGCGAAAATACGACTTTTAATGTTTGTTCATTGTAGTTATCTTTAAATCTTTTTTTTTTGATAATTTTTAACATGTAATGAAACGTTAACAAACAAATCTTTAGCTATGATTCTGATTCTATTCTTAGTAACAAAATTATTGCAACTCAATTTAAATTCAAAGCAAGACTATTTTTAAACGCGTCGCACTATCGCACGTTCGATCCGGAAAAATGGATGACTTAAAACTCCATCATCCGCAGTTAACTTGACGAACGAGAAAAAAAAAATTTATAGGTATTACCGAGTACCTGTCCCCAGTAAAAAACAAAGGGTCATCAGTATCGGAAGTGTGAGCCTCATCAAGATAAATAGAAATGTCACTATGATGGATTACAGCTTCAGGCGGACAACGACTGCGATAATTTAGCCGTTTTACCATTACCATTGACTTCCTTATTCTTTATCGAATAAAGTTCAATTTTGCTTGCGTTTTATTATAAAATTTTGCAATAAAACCTCCCGGCTTCTGCAAGGCTACGTTATCTGCAGTAAGTAAATAGGAGTATGTACAGGGCTTATTGTTTTTTAGGGAAAAAGGGTGGATCTATTTGCGCAGGGTAATTGGTTATACAGATAATATATGTATCGAAATGAAATGTTTGCTATTTACAGTATACTTATATTTAGATTATTTACATATATGATGACCTATTTGAGAAAGTACGTTGTTTTGACAGATTCATGATTATAAGCTGCAGTGCTATTATGAAAAAATCACGTTATTAGTCACTCGCTATGACACTTTACGACCGTTTTCCGCGGTGAGTTTCAAGTTTGTTCTTACAGGATAGCTTTATATATTTTGATGAAGTATGAAATAAATAATTATTTTAATATATGTTTAAAAAACGTAGATGTTAAGTTTATATTATGTATGAACGTTATATGCATATTTGTAATAGTTCAAGTCTACTTGTTACCTTCATAAATTTGAAATAAAAGTGGTGTAGATCACATGGCACGTCCAAAGCGTCGCGTTCGTTTACTTGAATCTGAAATTAAAAAGTTATTTCATATTAAATTATGATAAAAAAGTTCTTATTCATTCACTTTTTAAACGTTTTTTTTTTTAATTTGTTTCGTCGACACTTTCGAAAATTAATGATTTTTAATATTTTGATAGATTTTTTATACTTTCATCCCTGACATCGATAGCTTAAAGCAATTAATTAATACCATGTTAATTGTTTATGTGTGCTGCACATTCAAACAAATTAAATATATTTATTACACATCTAATCAAATTACTCTATAAGTAAACACGTGATTATCGAAAGTAATATTAGTTATATTAGGAGCGAATTGAAAATTATTTTATTATTTGATAGTATGAAATGATCTGTGTTTTTTACTCGACATTCATATTAATATTCGTGTTAAGCAGGAAACGCCTTCAATTTACTAAGAACTTACTTCGTAACTCACTCTTGAAAAGCTGAACACCGATTTACAGTGCTACGCTATTTTGATGCGTGTATCCTTTAAACGTCGTAAGTATGGTCAATGTTGCATGTTACTTCGATTATCGAGTTTCGACTTTATTCTTAGAGAATAGCTATATTAATCTTCTATTGACATTGCAAAATGTCGTATTAACTTTTACATATTTGCTTTAATTTCATCAAATAGGCTAGGCAAGAGACAATAAATATTCTTTTGATATTTTTTTAGCAAATCAAATGTCTATTCAAGTATTTTACAAAGATGTTTCGTTCTATATAGGAATTGGTTAAAGGAAGCATTTCTTTATCTCATTTATCTATAGATTTTTATCTTCAATACACATTAGAAACAGAAAGTAATAATAAAAGAAAATTAGATTTTCTAATTTATTCAACCTCGGCAGACCTCGCTGCTAAGTTTCCAGATAAAAAAGTAAGTAATTAAGTTTTCAATTCCAGGAGCCTATTAAAACAGTTGTCTGGAGAGAACTAAAAAAATAGATGAAAAAAAAATCGAAATGACTGCGCAAAAACAAAATGGTCGGCTTAGGTATTACTGGGGCGAGTTTCAAATACGCATGTGCGTGCTGCCGCCCTTCGCGACCAGCGGGGAGTCGCGGGCGAAGCGGCACTTCGGGCAAAACGGGAGGTGGGGTTTTATTTTCGTAGGCACGGTTCCGTCCATCTTTCTTGAGCATTTCCCTTTGATATTCGAATAATTTGATGCGGTTTATGATTCTACCCTTAGGCTCTACATATATGGAACGATGGAAAGCACGGGGCCCTTTGTGTTTGTAGAATTAATTAGAGGGTGCTTTAATTTTCGCTCGGCTTATGTTGTCTCGTATTAGGCGTTCGTTATAAAAACATAGGATTTCGGATTTCGTTTTTTGTTTAGGGTTAGCTTTTGAAAACAAACGAATTCTTAATGAATCTCGCGGCGCGTGCGGAATGAAAAACGCGGCAAATGTTTTCCTTCATCAAAGACGGCTTGATTTGAATATCTCATTATCCACCTCTGTCTGTAACACGCTCGAATGCAAATGTTTCAAATTTGTGCAAAATTTTACTGAAATGCTTGCTCAAATTTATATACAAAGTAGAAAATGAATTGAACGAAAAGTTTATTTTAAAGTGAAATGTAATTCTATTTTACACTCACAGATTATGGAAGACAACTCATTACTGAATTCAGGAATTAACAAAAAATTGAAAAGTTTTAATAAACATTCAATGCAAAAGAAAAGTAACGTTCAGCCGATAAAATGTTTTGAACAAATTATCGAGTCTACTAAAAACTCCATAAAACATAGACAAAAAAGTCTGGTACTAAAAATACAGCCTGCTGCTTCTAAAGCCCAATTATTCACTTTGACGTTGGCTGTAGATAATCATCTGTCATATGGCGTTGGGCGGGAAAAGCGTCCATTTTACATTGATCTTCCCACTCCCTTTAACCTGCTGTTTTTTAAACAATTTTGTATACTGGATCGGGGCTGGTCAGATCTATTCTAGCTGGTCGATGAAGCAAAGGATACCAGCCTATTTTGAGTTGGGTATGTGCGTAACATAAGATTCTTTGAGTGACGTTTTTTGTTACGTGCAGATAATAAAGGCCGTTGTTGCCATTTTTTTTAATTTTGGTAACGCAAATATTATGATTTTCCGTTTTGATGTTATAACGCCAAGATGCAAATATTTTATAAATATTATAATAATTAAATATAATATTGTTTACTATGAATGCAATAGACGATGGTTACCATAAAGTTATATACACATTAAAAAAAAAACATATTTTTCTGACGTCACAGATGCAATGCAAAAAAACGCCATTCGAAATCTTGCACTATTTTTCTGAGCTGCATCACAATCGGATTAAAGAGTTCCATCAGCCCACACTCCATAGAGTCCATTATGCGTCAGCCTAAGAACTTTCTATTCAATTACCCCTAATGAAAGCCTTGAGTAAACCGATACAACTAACGAACAAATACGGCTAATGGATTCTTCACTTTACCGATGTTAGTCTGTGACCACCTTTAGTCAATACTGTAGACTATTAGTTTTATATACAGTGAAATAATATTTGAGTTAACTAGAAGGCGTTTTGCCTAAAGGATTCGTTGCCGCTTTTAATTATTTAATTTTAAAAGTTTCTTTAAACTCGAACAATATTATTTTTTGTAGTAAAGAATTTTATTTTAAATTATCGTCAAACTGTAATACTGTAATTCGTACACTTTCTGTAAACCTAAATGAAACCAAAAAAAAGAATAGAAAATATTTTTTATCTACCCATAAAATCAGAACATATTCATATTATACATCAGTGTACTCAAAATTATAATTCAATTAACGAAAACAAAAGTGTTTCAAGGAAGACAAATATTTAATACCTTAAAATCTAAGATATAAATCTAAGATATTTACTCGGTGGTAGAGCTTTGTGCAAGCTCGTCTGGGTAGGTACCACCCACTCATCAGATATTCTACCGCAAAACAGCAGTACTTGGTATTGTTGTGTTCCGGTTTGAAGGGTGAGTGAGCCAGTGTAATTACAGGCACAAGGGACATACCATCTTAGCTCCCAAGGTTGGTGGCGCATTGGCAATGTAAGCGATGGTTAACATTTCTTACAATGTCATTGTCTATGGGCGTCGGTGCCCACTTACCATCAGGTGGCCCATACGCTCGTCCGCTTTCCTATACAATAAAAAAAAAAGTAATTAAATCTGCGATGTAGTATTATATTACAAAAAAATATTTTTAATGTGAAATAAATACCCGTTTATATCCCACTGCTGAATAACTGTCTTCCTTAGAAGGTTTAAGCTCACTCTACCACGCTGTCCCAATGTGACATAGTGAAATCCAAGAGCTGGAAGAAATCTCTTCATGGTCAAGCCTTTTATACTTAGCTCTTATTTTATTTCTTGATAATATAATAGCTAAATCAATAAATATGTATAAAATGAAATGTTTCATGCTTAAATTAACAATAAAATTAATTGAATTTATTTTATCTATTGATATCAATTCATATAACAACAGAAAAAAAAGGTTATCGAACGAAGGACGTACGCATTAATCCTTATTGTGTGGACCTTTCATGTAATCCGGAAAGTCCGAATAAAATTTTATCACGTAACGAAAAAAAAAAAATATAGTCCACCCACAACCCTTATACCGGGGAAAAAGGGAATATTTCTTTTTGATTACAACAATATAAACTGTTCCTTTCCGCTTGACTCTTGGTATAGAAGATAGCGGATTGCATTTGGGAACAAGCAGTGTTCATATGATTTGTGCTTATAATTAACATAGTTAAGGAAAACATCGTGAGGAAGCATTTACTCAGAACAGATAACAGACTGTTTCTTTAAAATTTTACTTATTATGTCAAATCAATATACATTAGCGTGTTGTTTAGTTTAAATTCACGAACAACTTACATACATTTTTAATATATTTTAATGAAACCTCCACAGACTAAGCGTGTGTGCTTAATTTAACTGCTCACAACTATGTAAAATAAACCTAACAATAAATCAAATATGGACATACCTTCAACAGTCTAATATTTAACAGTATTATTAGTATTAGTACTTAACTAAACGCATTCCATACAAACAAAAGGCTTTCCATAATATAAATAAAAATGTGGGAGTTCGATTAAGTTATCGCAGTAGTTATTGTTATAATAGTTGTAAGTCACAAAAGTTGGTATAGTATAAAAACCTTCGCTTAATTTATAACTTGTACCATACGAAGTAACCCTTTTCCGAGTACGGCAAATTAAGCAGGGACGCCCTCTGCGGCTCTGGGCAAAAATTCAATTACAAACTTCAGGTCCATCCCAAGAGCACGCCTAAAGGGTACGCTTTTTGCCTCTAAATTTTTATGTGGCCCTTTACAAGGCTGTAAATAGGGTGCTTTATGAATATTCTATTTATACCTAACCTTCGGGCCAATGTTACGTATGTTCATACGTATGTATTGGTGATGGCCTGATCGAAAATATGTTAATTCAATTTAAATCAAAAGCTTATAAATAAGTTTATAAAAATACGTTTTATTTATAGAATAAAAATAATCTTGAAAACGGGAAAGAGCATGCTTATTTTTTATTTTATTCAATTATTTAAAATATATATATTATATATGGGTATCACGATTGTTAATATTCATGGTATGCAAGCTCTTGGTGACTACCACACAATGTTTCTAATCAACAAGACTATTATTATATAATATATTTTAAATATTGTTTTACATAACAACTGGCTGTATATTTTATTACATTTTTTCTGGATCTTTAACATCCCTCTTTATTAAATTCAAATCATCGTGACATATGTCATTATACAATATACATATCTGTGATCCGTAAGTAATTTTACCTTTGGCTTATTGCTTATACTTAGCATTGTTTGTTTCAAGCAAATATTAAATAATTGCGATATAAATATTCTATTTTATTATTTATTTATATTTAAAAACTATTTATATACAATACAAAACAAAATAAATTAAAATACGTAAATCTTAACCGATGAGAGCTGGTTCAAATTCATGTAAGCGTCACTGAATTTTCATATACTTAATCTCGTGTGGGGATGAAGAAAACCTGCATGTTTTGAATGAATATCTGCCACGTGTGTATCCACAACCCCGCATTGAAGCAGAGTGGTGTAATAACCCCGAAACCTTTTTTCAAAAAAGAATCAAGCTAAGCTCAGTAGTGGGACCTTTACTTACTACTTAATAAATTTATTGTAAATACATATAAAATAAATTTATTGTAAATACATATATACTCAAAATAATTTTAAATAGTCGTGTCATATTTTATTAAAATGCGTCCCATAAAACTCGTCTCAATATTTGAAGCGGCCGCAAATCACCTAAACTTGGCGCAAAAGCCCACATTTGCATAATGACTTTATATTATACTCGAGTCGCAGGCCGAATTTTTATGTTGCAATTTCCGTAACCCTATGTACAAATTGTATATACAATTACTTGTATGATAATGGTATATGAACATTAAAATAATGTGAATAAGTACATTAAAATATACTTTATAATTAATTAAATCTTATAAAAAAATATTTATATTTGTTATAAATACTTCATATTCAGTATGTAAATTAACCTTATATTTAGTTTTATGATAGATAATAATTTTGTAAATCACAAATATGTTTTTCAAATATATGGAATATATAACTAGTTATAACTAGAATATGGTTTCATTATTTTCAGAACATGTTTAGCAAATAAAGTTTGTTCTGTTTGTAAATCCGTAGTATATAGTATTATAAATGTGAAAGTGTGTTTGTTTGTTAAGCCTCACGTCTTAACTGCTCAACCGATTATCATGATATTATGCATACATGTTGTCAGGGATACAGAAAAGAACATAGGGTATCCAATACCCCTTTAACTGAAATTAGTAATCTATATAAGTGATGATGTTCTTCTTTTGAGTGATATCGGCCACGGCGCTCATTCTCAAGTAGCCAATTGCACAATATATTTTATAGTCCTAAAGCCTCGTGCGCGAACACAGATGCACTCTATATTCCTCCGCAGTTTTATTCTCTTTCTCATCATCTCCTAAGCTTTGAGTGCAAAGAGTGAAATACCTTAAATTCAAATTTGAATGCAAATTGAAAAATATCCGATTCAAATCGGACTTCTATTATACTTGTATACCTCAAAATTACAATCCGACAAATTAATACAACATTTATGTAATTCGTGTGATGTGTTAAAGTGGTTATGTAAAAAAAAAAATCGAAACTCAAAACTAAAACTCCGATAAAATATAAAACAGTAAACGCAGCACGGTGGAATGGCTCTATTAAACCGTCTCTCTGAAAGAAAACCGCAGATAAATTGCACCTTTTGTCTCCCACGTTCCCTCCTGCCTACGTTCTTACAAGTGCATTGACAATTTATATGCTTCAGCGACTTACAAGAGAAAAAGTGCGATAAAAAATTACATCGGATCGCATTTATCAACTACGTTATTGCTAGGGATACATGGATACATTTGTATCAAACGGCTAACCGGATATATGCAGACAAAGGTACATTTTTTATTTAATTTATTTATATTTTTTATTTTATTATTAATCATAAGGAAAAATGATCTTTTACATATTATAAGACGTAAACATTTACTCTCACCAGTCTTACATTAAATAATTCTTACATAGAGGTACATAAAACACACATACGATTGAATTAATATATAAATTAACACACTATAATATCAGATTTATTTTATTTATTTATTAACAACAAAATATAAATTACGTTTATTTTTAAATAAAAAACGGTGACGATATTTATATAAGTATATAGCAAATATTAGATGAGGGTGGGTATGTTCACGGGTATTGATATATATATTTTTATTTAATGATCATTACATAATAAAAAATTTACTCGGTGGTAGAGCTTTGTGCAAGCTCGTCTGGATAGGTACCACCCACTCATCAGATATTCTACCGCAAAACAGCAGTACTTTGTATTGTTGTGTTCCGGTTTGAAGGGAGAGTGAGCCAGTGTAATTACAGCCATAAGGGACATAACATCTTAGCCAAGGTCCGTGGCGCAGTGGCAATGTTGTTTTTTTTTTTTAAATATACAAACCACTTTCTATGGGCGTTGGTGACCACTTACCACCAGGTGGCCCATATGCTCGTCCACTTACCTATACTATAAAAAAAACATACTTCCGGAATACAGATCTTAAATAAATATAACGCATACTGTCGTTTGTATTCCATGTGCTCAAGTTCATTCTGATAAGTTGAAACTTTACACGGTTGTTGTTCGAACTCTTGTTAAAGTTTCCAGCATATTACGTTTACCGTATAATACGTGGCGCACAAGTCGTATTGAATAATTGTTCAGAAAAATAATTATAAATGCGTTGAAATGCATTTCTTGCGCATTTAGTTAGTTTTAGATATCTTGGTAAATATTTTATTTAAAATCACGGCTTCACCTCAAAACGTTTCCAAATTTGTTTCTATCATTTTCCAAAATTAATAAATTTCACTTGTTACAATTTCTTAATTCTAAAATGATAGAAACAAATCAGTGTTTACGGTAACTTTATATAAAAATGATCATCTATATGTAAGTACTTTTTTCATTTATGTATATATATCTAATATATTTAAAACGTATAAGTAATATAAACAGTCGATAAATGTCCAATTGCTGGGCTTTATATACCGGTTAAGTTAGGAGCTTAGTTCGCAACGCTGAAACAGAATAGATTCACATAATGCATGCCGGTATATCGCTTGGATATTGGTGAGTAAATATTCAAATTTATATATATGTATATCTTAAAAATAACATGGCGTAAAACCTAATCTTATTCTACCCAAACAAAACCGTTTGCGTTGCAAGTTAAAAATAAAAAGCTGTATTTATATAATGTTACCAGTGAATAATTCTTCCAGTATAATAGCAGTGTAATCCGTAGATAACGCAAGTACTCTCGGTCAGATAAAGGGTAAATCCCCACGATTTACGTCACGTCGTTAGTCATTACGCATGCCCGCTAAGGCTTTGAAGGTAAAATTACTGGCCCTTGAGGGGGTGGATAGGGTTGGATAATAAATGACGCCGGCCGGAGGGGAGAAGTTGGCAACTTTTTGTGACAAATTGCTCCGAAAGTGCGTGATCCTAATTTTCGAGTAGATACCTACATGTTTTAATTTAGAAGTTTTATAAATTAAAAAAAAGACAAATAATTCGCGAGTTGTATTTTTTCACTCTCTTTATTCTGTACAAATACAAAAACAACCATACAAAGTATGCAATGAGCTTAAAAAAAAATTTAGTTAGTGTTTCTTTATGGTTATTCTTTTTATAACCTTTATTAGATATATCTTGAGTTATTAACATTATCAAAATTCGTTTACCAGAAAATATAATGAAGTACAAATATAAACAAAGTCAGTGATTTCTAGAAAATGAGAAAATTAATTAAGTGGGGGACAAACATGGGCCAATGAGCGGTTTGTTTGTTTAGGAGCTGAGGCGATTACGGTTGGAACACGTACGGATAGATACCTATTATGTACGAAAGATTCGCGATTTAATCTTCTAATTATGTAAGGAATTTTATATACATTAACATATAACGTGTAATTGCAATTACAAATTGTGTAGACTTGTTTTAAAATAAATAATTGACAAAGTGCATTTTTTAAATATGTTGAATTATTCATATTATATAAAACTTTTTTTCTATTACTTGTGACCCCCACTGGTTAGTAACCTAATCATAATCTTATACATATATATATAAGGTCCTCCAGACCGATTTCGGCCACGGCGGCCAATCTCAAGAGAGATTAGCCAACTGCGCAGGAGATATTATAGTGCACAAGTGTGTGCGCAAACACAGGTGCACTCTCTTTTCCTTAGCTCTCATAATCCGATGGGACGGCAATCCGACACGACCGGAAAGAGTTCAGGCGCAGGACCAACGGCTTAACGTGCTTTCCGAGGCACGGGAGTGTACACACTTCCACCTTCCAGACTCCGGGCTGCTACTGAGAATTTTCTGACAGAAAAACCCAATAACTATTTATTGGCCCGACCTGGGAATTGAACCCAGGACCACCGGGTCTGCAGCCTAATATCTAGCCACTAGACCAACGAGGTAGTCACAATCTTATCTTATACATATCCATTATATAAACATACATAATATGTATATTCGAAGGTTTGACGCCGACTTCTGACAAGGCTGTAGTACCTACCTACCTACCTACGTACATTAAAAATATTCTTGTAAAACAAGCTAATTCACTTTTTGTCGGTATTTATAAGAGCTTATAAACATCGTATATATCGATGATTCAGCTTGATTTCATTTTTGTTTTGAAGACTGTTAGCCAAATAGATACTTTGCTATTTTTTTCCCTCCATTAATTCTAACCTCAAAACATAATTCCACACACTCACACCCCATCACAAAAGGTTCTCCCGAAACCCTCAGCGCTAAATAATAATAAAAAAAAACAAAGTTATTTAAATAAAACCAGGCACCCGCGCTCTGTGTCGCATAAATTGCCTTCATTAATTTCCGGACCCGCGAAATATTGTCTTGAAAGGATAATCAAATACAAAAACAGGGAAATGGCGGTGCGTCATTTCCATACATTTTTCCCTCCCCGTCCCCCTTTTTCGTTCCATTTCGTCCCCTTTTCCGGTCCCAGCGACCCCTTTATGAGTCCTCCAATTACAATTCAACGGCCGAGCTTAAGGTCGCATTAGAGAGAATGGCAATGGCCGCAATTATCTATATACCGCTTATATACATCTCTAATTGAAAATATGTAACTCTAATCTCTATATACGTTACAATTGTGAAGCGGCCGTGTGACTGATTTTTTTGTTTAATTTATAGTAGTAAATGTTATTCTCGATAAGGAGGTCAGATATACTTTGAAATGATTTATCTGTGGACATATCCGCAGTCTCAAAGTCGGATAAGACTAACTATTTAGTCGGACTTAGACTAAGCTTAATAAGAAACAGTTCTTCAAGGAAACTGTCAAAAGTGACAGCGTTTAACTATAATTTTAACTATAACTTTGATCGCGTTAAAATGTGAAACTGACGTGTAATAAAAAAAAAAAAAAAACTATATTTAACGACATGTGTAGTCATAGCCAGACTAAATATATAATTCTTTTTACTCCTAATTTCCCAGAGGATAGTATCCAATGTCCTCATGAGCGATACTTTCAAAAGTTTCAAAAGTTTATTTTTAAATAAGAATGTTATATCTGCATTATTCATATAATGTATAAAATTAGTTTTAAGAAAATTTTAAATAAACACTGCATTAGTAGCAGTATTGGTGTTTTTTTTAAAGATTGAATTCATATTTTGTTTTTATTATTTCTTTCTACCTTCATTAATTTAAGTAAAATGTAATGTTATCATTACGATTGTATTGTTGTGAATGCGTATAATGGTGTATCACACTGCACTTACTAGTATCGTATTTTTTGTTCTTAACTTTGTGAATATGCGAATGGCGTTTCTTATATCAGTAAATAAATAAATAAAAATAAAGACATTTATAAATTTACTAATGAAGCAATGATATAAATATGTACTAGAACTTCTTAAGTATATAATTAAACTATATAAAAACAAGTTATTTCGACTTAATAAGTTTCGCAAAAGTCTCGCTTCTAATACCGAAGGATTATTTTATTATTTATTATTTATATTGTTTCTTAGCTTAAAATGTATGCACCTTTTATAAAAACATATAGCTCGTAAAAACTGTTCATTATATTTCTTTGTTAAAATATACTCGCAGTTCTTATTAGAATATATTTTAGGAAAGCTTTTGGAAGGAATCATTTTAAACTGAGTCTATTACAATTTTCGTAAGAAAAAGCTGTAGGTACTAAAAAAACTGCATTTAATTTTGATCACACTGCAATGAGGTTATATATGTACAGAAAACCTTAATGCATACACATATATATTATATAAAATTATATTATTTATAACGATGTTGTAAAATATAAAGGTAATGCAATAAGACATTCAAGAAGAGCTTTGATTTTTTTCTTTTTTCATTGTGATGTAGAGATCTTAACCATAACGATTTATCAAATAATATTCATTCATAATGATCACTTTCATTGTAGAACTCTTCAAATATAAAATATTTTGTTTTTATATCAATTAAAGTAAAATCGCTAAAAAAGGAAATAAAAATTTTAATACAAAATATTGTCTTTGATTTCTCAAAAGAATCAACAATTCTAGAATAGGTTTATAATATACTCTAGTTATAGACAAGTGTCTAATTCTACCTACTGTTAGAAGGCACCTCCAAATCCCTCTACTTAAAATTTCGCACCAGCCCTTATAATATCTGTACACAAAACCTCGTTTTCTATCTACGGTTTTATTTAAAATTCCTCTTTATTGTAAAACAATACGATTCATTTTCAAATAACATAATTTTAAAGACCGTACAAATTTTCGTTTCTCGTATTCTGAGTCATATTTTCAACGTGTGAAAGATAGTTTTTAAGCGGTCGAATACAAATTAGTCCCTGAGAAAAAGCGCGTTATGTAATAAAAACATTTATTTTACCCGTTTGCGAGTACATGAGTCCTCTTCCCCTTATATACAGTGATTTAGTGCGCCGGAGATCGTTTTGATAACTTTTTCATATTTCGCTCGGCGGAGCGTTATCTTAGTAGAAAACATGAAAGTCATATTTACTTTTTCGCTCAGTTCGTCCTATCGTTTTACTTTTGTTCGTCTATTCGCTTCTATTATAGGTATATTTTTAGAAAAGCTTTTTACTTATTCCTTTGAATAATGATGATAAGAATATTTAATTTTTTAATTCTTATTGCGATTTTTGAAAAGAATAATATCCTGCATTCGAAATTCAAAAGATGAATAAAAACATATTTAGCACAGCAGCTGTCTCGCGCTTAAAAATCGTTGCACAGATAAAAAAGTCCTTATTGTTATCGATTGAAGTCAAGCGAATATTGTAATGTTGTTTATCAAGTTGCGATTCGAAACCCGTTTCTGCAGCTCGGTGTTTGCATTCCGCGTACCTGTGTTGCAAAATTTAACCCTTCCAATGCTGCACGTTTAAAAACTTGTTTCATTCGCATAATGCTGCTATTGGATAAGAACGGGTTGTTTGCTTGGATACAAAAAAAAAGTTGCAGTTATTGCAGCAACTTTTTTTGCGGTTCGAATGAAACGTAGAGTAATAAAAAGTTGAATGGATGTGTAATCGTTTGAGAATAATATTATTATCTCAACTTTATCAATTTTAATATTTTGTTTGAAGTATTAAATATACTTTGTATATGAATTGTACAAAATAAATAATAACAAGTAAGTCAAACGGCCTTATCTGTCTATATTGGCTAGTTTATTAGGTTAGGCTTAGGTTTAAGGACCCGTATCTCCTGATTGGGTTCAAATCCCTGGGCAGACGGTTTCGTAATTTATTTGGTTTTTCTAGTAAGACATTCTCAGTAGCATTCCGGAGTAGAGAAGATAACAGAGCCTACACCTATGCTTCCACAAATTGAACTCTCCCCTGTCGTGTCAGATACATGAGATTGAGGGAATATGAGCATCATGAGTCAGTGAAATGACGTCACGAACCATTTAATTTAATTTATTTATTTAAACATAAACATAATTTGATACATGGATTACAAACTAGTAAGCTTACGTCCTAATATATAAAATAATAAGTAGCGTTAACTTAAAAGTACTAACAACTAACTAACTAACAATTTGCGTTTTGCTTTGATTTTATTTAAACCTACGTTTTAAAAAATGTTCTTATCAATAAAAAAGTTTTTAAAAGTTTTAAATGAAAGATGAAACCAAAGTCGAAAATACACTTAAGATAAAAAATATGAATGATATAATTTAATTTATTTTTAAAATTCGGACGCCATAGGAGCGGTGGCTTCATTTGCATTTATATTAGTACTGTATTTTACTTTCATTACAAATATTTTTTATCTGTTTTATGTAACCATTCACGTAACCTGTACCAAAATTATCGCACCTTAAGGCGTTGCGTTCATAAAAATTAATAAACATAAAAAAATCATAAACATTTAAATAACATTTTTAATTTCATCGATTGTTTTAATATTGATTTGTATTGTATCTTTTTTTTTGTATTTAAGTACTCATTTTAATACTTATTAGGTAAAATTCTATAATTAAATACTTAGTATTTACATATTTAGGTGACTATGTGAAATATTATGTTATTTTACATTATGTAAATATTTTTTATTCTGGTAAACTTCCAACACTTAGCTTGCAATAGGCTATTTTTAATCTGCATTCGTTCGGATTATTCCAGTTTTTAGGGAACAGAAATTTGTTTAAAAAGCAACGTTCATTTTTTTTGTTTCGAATAAAATATTCAACGCGAGCAACCGATGACTCGAAAACTGAATACTTCCATTATACTTAACTTTTTATTAGATAGCGTACTTCTGACACTCGAGAAGCGACTGCGAGATAACCAATTTATGTGTGAAGAAATTTATTTGAAAAAGCACACGCACATAAGCATTTATAAATGAACTTATAAAACAATATTAATATATCTTATTTGCATGTCAATGTCCATCATGTTTTCATACCACTTCCCGATTCGTAAGTTAAAAGTAGCAAAAAATAATAAGGAAAATAAAAAAAATGTTATATTTCCTTTGACAAGGATTTGATTTTCATTATTTGTATAAAAATGAGAAAAAAAAATACAAAGTTGATTAAGTTAAAAAGTACGTATAGATTATAATCGACTTAATATGCCGAGCTTAAGCTCAGTCTTATATAAATATTGTACACAGTAGGGTATAAAGATCGAAATCTAAATATTCTTCAAATAGACTTTTAAAGCACTTTTGAAATTATGATAGAATATGAAATGTATCATTACCACCAGTTCGGAATGTAGATCCGAAGAAGAACCGGCAAAAGCAGAGCAGTTGGAAGAAGAACTCCGATTGTCATAGGTACGTTAATTAATTTAAATTATTATTTATTTTGCACCAAAATCAACATATACCTACATTTTAACGTTATATATATTTTAATAGGTTTACGATTTTATATACAATTAATAATACTTGTCAAAAGTTTTGTAGTAAACTTAGAACGTATTTGTTGCAAAATTTCATCCCACATATGGAGGTTATCTTGCGGTCGCATCTTAGACTATTGAGTAAAAAGGTTTATTATAAAAACCATCCAAATATGAACTCAGCAGTGTAGCCTGATTAAAATACGTGAGTTCGATCATTACGTATTCAATTTTAAACAAATCGTTTTTAATGACATTATTTAAAAAAAATGTAACTTTAAAAAAAAATTGTGGAATGTTCTATGTTTAAATAAAAATAAACGTTTTAAATACGTTATAAATAAAATAAAATGTAAGCAGTTCTGCACTTCAAAAAAAAAAGACAGTTAAGTATATAAGTAAGCATCATAACAAAAGTACTTATGATTCCAATAGCCTTAATATAATTGTATACATAACGACCCTTGCAAAATTTAACTGTTATATTGATAACAAAAGGGTTAAGACCCCTTGCTTTGAGCTCAATTCTGCAACGAGAACGCTGCAACCCATTTACCTGCAAACTGCTACATAGCTCTGCACGTCTGCTGCAAATGTGCTCCCTTTTTTGCACACAAATATTCAAACCTGTTTAGGCATTTAATGCAATTGATATTTATCGTAATGTATCCCTTACGTTTTTAGCAATAAGGATCATTTCTTTTGTCGTCGCAATGGTCAATTGTCATTTATCTTCATTGGTGGGGATTGATGATTTAAAATAGCGGTCAATTGGATTGCTGATTTCATTAGGTCGATATTCTCAATCGGCAACATGTAGTCCGAAAACGTTATACCTACTTTTAAAAAAATTATGTTGTCGAGATCCAAATTTAAAATTTGAAATTAAATTGATTTAAAGTTCTTTTTCAAAAATGATATTGTCTAAAATAATTGATTGGTGTATACTCCTGAGAAGTGTCTGAAGATTTCCTAAATGGTAAGTTTTTTTTTACATTATGTTAACAAATAAGGATCAATATTTATATTTATTATATTGTTTTTATTCACACTTTCAATCCGTTAATAAGTTGTTATAATTGGACTAATATATGAAAGATAAAGTTTTGACCAATCGTCATTGTTTAAAGCCGCCATCGTTCATTTACTAATGTATTTTTAGACTGACGTTTGTGTAGGATGTAGAAATTTCTATGTGTTCGTTAGCGTTAATTTAAATCTAGAATTCGTTGCTATTAAACTAATTTATACAGTAACAATTATTAAGCGTGAAATCAATTTATAAAAAAATGCATTAACGTCTCTAAGAACGTCAAATAGGAAGATACGAATTCTGATCACATGAAAACCTATTTTATTTATATGCCAATAAAGTTTCTTATTACATGGTAATAATATATGCAGTATACATCGTTTTACAGTGTGTTCGTGTAATGTATATATAGTCCAAAATTACTTGAAAATTTTATTTTTAGACTTGCATTATTTCATAGAATGAGGATTCTATTGATCTTCTATTTATTTGGTATTGGCGCAATGTATTTTCTCTTTTATTCATCTCTATATCTCGTGATATCCAAAGACGGTTGTACAATTGTTATTCCCCATATATATCTTTCCTTCGATTATATAAAGCTGAAGATATTTTTCGTTTGTAGAAATACTACGAACCACGAAGGCGAATTTGTGACGTACAACGAAACCGCGTGGAGTATTTTGTTACTCTTCTTAACTTCATAATTAATATTTCTGCACTACATTAACACACCAATTTGATGTTCCAATAGAGAGAAAAAAATATATTTTGTTATTAAGTACATAAGGATGTCCCATTTCGTAAAACAAACTATAGAAGATACGTTAATTTTCATTTCAGGTAAAAAATACTTTTAAAAATATAGATAAAGATAAAACTGTTTATTCCAATTAGGGCAGAAATTAAACCACATTATCGTCAAAGATTATTAGTTTTCTAGATCTTTAATTTATTTTATTTTCCCTAAAACAATTCAAAAGTTGTTTTCATGTTGTAAAAAAACTAAATGCCAATTCGAAACAGAACTAAGGGTATACAGAAATCGTTTTCACTAAGAAATTCAATTTTCGAGGAACCTTTATAAACGTACATACAACATCCATAAGAATACATAGAGAATAAATAACACAATAATTTTTATTTCAAAGGTTTAAATGTAACGTTAAGCAAATTAATCAATTATTAATTTGCATCTAAAACTAAATATTCTTATAAATGTTAACTGTAAAGTGGAAAATCGGCATTGATGCTAATAAAACGTATAAATACAATAAAATTATTATGCTTTTCTCTAAAGAACATACGTAGCACACCCTTCAAAATTTAAATGGTTAGCATCCTCTGTGTTTTTTTTTTATAAATATATATTTTCACATAACTATAAACTATGATAGCTGTTTTATATATTACATAGTAGGTAGATAAATTCTAGGAACAGATTCCAAATATTATTTATGTATTAGTAAGATATATTATGGAATGAAAGTATTTTTTCATCCCAAAATCTCATAATTTGTAAACCACGTCGAAAGAAAAGTAATGCATTCTACGAAGGCACCGTTAGACTTCAGTTGTTATAATAAGTTTTTTTACCATTTAAATTTTAATAAACCTATTCAAATGAATAATAGAAAAATTTAAACTTAATGAATGACACAGGTAGTATCATAGCCCAGCCCATTCTAAGCTCAAAGCAAAAGTAAATAATAATTAGGCTTATACAAAACCTTCTCCAAAATGCGCTGCGTTTTCTGAAAACGTCTCCTTTTTTATTAATATGTATACAGTAGCACCTCTTAAAGTCGATAATTCGAAAACTTCCCGGCTCTCAAACTCGAAAAAATGTTGTGTTCCCTTCCCTTCAAGCCCCAAAACCATTGCTCGAAATCAGACCCGATAAGTAAATTCAGTACGTATTTTCTTTCTCTAACTCAAAAAATAAATTATTTCATCTCTCTAACTCAAAATTAGTTGAATAAATCTTAATTTTTTTGGGACAAGTCAAACGTTTCCTGACAAACTTCGTTGAAGTCGAAAATTTATAACTCGAAATTTTTGGCTCCCTTCAAGCTCGTCCTACAGAGGTTCTAATGTATATATATTTACATATTATATACTTCACTTGCTCGCGTAAGCCTGACGTATCTTTATCGTATATATTTTCAATTCTAATGTCCAATTATTATATACCTAGGAGTATATGATTAAAATACCTCACGCGTCCACGTCCACACTCAGATTTTATGTTTTCCAACTTCGAAAGTGGAGACTCGTTAAATTTTAAATAATAATAATGAAAAGTATACCGAGTACTAAAGGTAGTTGTATAAAATTCAGTAAAAAGTTAGTCCGTTCGATGGACAGCAAGGAAACCACAGTTAAAAAGTGTTTATTTATTTTCGAGAGCGCACGCCATATGGGCAACGGATTGTACGCAAAATGACAACAATCGCACTGAGACAATTGTTGTTGTGTACTCCGAATCGACTTTGTGTTTTTTAGACTTGACTACGCTCCGTGCTCGGTTTTAATTTATTTATAGGTGAATCCCCGTTGAATTGTTCGTTTGTTGCCATATCATATCTATATGTATACGAGTATATTGCTATCTACTCGATAAGTATATATGAATCTAAATTAATATAAATATGTATTAGGGAAAGGTATTATTGAGTATATATATAAGTAAGAGCCTATGAATATCCCACTGCTTGGCTAATGCCTCTTCTCCTTTTTGAGAAGAAGGCTTTGGACCACGCTGCTCTGCGGGTTGGTGGAATACACATGTGATAGAATTTCAGTGAAATTTGATACATGCAGCTATTCTCACGATGTTTTCCTTCACCGTCAAGCACGAGATGAATTATAACCATAAATTAAGCACATGAAATTCAGTGGTGCTTGCCCGGGTTTGAACCCATTCCCGCTTTTATCTCGGAGTTTATATATAGTTATTATAATTTATGCTTTAGACAGAAGGATGCGAAGCCTCAAGATTTAGTTTTACTTGACTTGATAAACATAGTAATGCTTGATCAGTTTTGAACCTATGGATAACGTGTACAATCCAATTTTCTTTTTTAATTTTTCTCTGATCAAAAAATCGTTGCCACAGAGTAAAAACAATTACCATAATTGAACAGTTGATTTAATTAATAACTAAACTAAATAGGCTTTCAAAAGTAATATATTTAATCACAATTATTCGTAAACAATTAATTATATTTTATTTATAAAACAGATAAAAAATTGTACGACCAACTACATATATCTCAGACATACCAACTCTTTTGTTCCAGAATGGCGCGAAAACGTTTCATTGACGGGCAGCCATTAGCCAAAGGAAAAAAATTGGCGCGTTTCGAAAATGGAACAATAACCTCTAACTCGGCCACGGGCGCTCCGTAAAAAGACAACTCGCTCCAATATTTGCTGCACGGCGCTCGAACATCGAATATTCTTTCATCGATGCAGTAATTCAACAACGACATGTAGCACGGCACGCGCGATACTTTCACGGAGGACATTGAAAAATGAAAGAGACAGAAAATCTAAGAATTACTCACATACAAATATAATCACTCATGGATGTAGATACATAGTCCGTCAATAACATATAATATCTTATTGTTAATACAATTTACGTATTATTTTCAATATCTAAATATTAACGTATCAATTGAAATTTGCATCTCAGTATCGCATTATCAGTGTTTCTCTTTCTCTTGATTCTATATTATATTTTACGGAACGCCTAGGCTTGTTATACCTAGCACTTGATATGTATCGATTCGACCACTTCGACTGAGTGCAAGTGAAAACGGTGACATGCTAATAGTGATGTAACGACTCCAGAACGGTTGTAACGTTTACCGATACGACCGCACTATTTTCAACTACGTTTCTTTTTGGTTACTTTTTATTACCAAAGCTTGGGTACTTATTTGATGTAATTGGAACTTTTTTAATTGAATAAGCATTTGGCGTATCATTTCTCATAGGTTTGCACAAATCTTGATGGAACTAAAAAAAAAGGAAAAAGATTCATACTTCAGTTTTTAAAACGGCAATAGCATTCAATTTATGTATATTATACCATTAAAATATCAAGGATATTTAAAGACAGCTGCGTAAAACAAACAGTTTCTATATCAGGAAGTATCAAAAAACAAAAACCAATCGGTAAATATAAGTTTGTTTGACTTTCTCAAAATCGATATCTATATGTAATCAATATCTTTTCCGGAAGTTTGTTGAGGACAAAGTTGGACCAGCATCTGCTTCGGACATGTCGTCTATCTTAAAAATATTACTTTTAAAAATGAATAATTAAATTAAATACCAGTGTTGCCATTTTAAACAATATGAATTGATGATATGATCTAATCTCATGTTATTTGCATCATAACGACATATTTTTCAAACAGAACTATTTGTGTAACTAATTGTTTAAATACTAACGGCGTGACTAATTTTACTCTTTCGGTCATATATGATTTGATATTCGAAAGAAAGCAGTTAATTATTTAAGTGGTCCGCTAGGGAATTTTTATTAACGGTCATTTTCATTTAACGGTAAAGAATACATTCCTAATTTAAAAAAAAAAGAATTGACAATACCTTCATACGCATTTTTTGTTATTGGATATTTAACTCATTTTTAATGTACAATATAAATAGCCTCGTTCTCATTACACGAATACCAAAAATTACAAACGTAAAAGAGAATTACGAAAAAACAGAATTTTTAAAATTCAAGGGACAATTTTTTTGCGAGAGGTTAGTAATTATACGAAAAAAGGCGCGTTGCGAAACGCCGCCATCTTGAATCCGCGAGGCGTCACAAGCGACCTTTTTGTTAAAAAAAAGGCCTAAGTCCGAGTATAATACATACGTATTATGTGGGAGACAGCGGTGATTAAGTAGAGAGAACGGTTTTAACAAGAATGTACTTTAAAACAATGAAGTAAAGTTCATTTTTCATAAAAAGGAATTTCGTTGTTTTTTCCATTTTAGCGCATAGGGATCGGCGCGGCACATTTAGCGGTCCCACCCTCGTAGGGAAGAGATTTCTTATATGGTGATATATTATTAATATCTGTGGGGTTGCGGAGTAAAACTGTGTAATGGAAATGGAAACGAAGCTTTATCACTGGACCCAATGCCGCAAATAGCACGTTTCTACAGCCAGTTATAAAAAATATTATTTTTTAAATCACTGCTATGATGTTTTAAGTGTTAGTCCAGACGATTTATATACATACTATTATTTATAAATGATTCCTGCACGACTACTAATATTTAAAAAATACTGTTTTTGGATCATATTAAATTTGCTGAATAGTTTTAAGTCAATGCTTTTTCATAATTTGTCAGTTGCAATATTTTTTTAAAAATAGAATACAGAATAAACAACCTTAACTGTATAATGAATATCGTTTCAAAAATGTATTCGAAAATGTTTATTTTTAACTTCACACTAGAATTTTAAGTAAAACATTTGGAACTGTGTCTCATTCGCTTGGATTTAGTTTTGCGCGGGAAAGATAAAGTTTTTGTTGTGTCGCCTCGCATAATGCGGCAGTATTTAAGGCTTTAGACTTAATTTTAATATTTGATATAACTTATTCATGTTGTAATTATATTAATATTCATAATTTTTACTAATAAATTCGGAACATTGAATTAATTTAATGATTAATTTAATGCATATAAAACTGTTTATCTCAGATGAAAAATTAACATAATATAAAATGTTTATGCCAATTATCACTTTTTCAAATTGGCATTATTTAACATGCTTACATTTATGTATTTAAATGTATAATTCATTGATAGAAAGATCGAATGTAAATTATCAAAATGGTTCATGCGCTCTATAAAATTATAAACTAATTTGATACCTACTTATTTATTGATTAATCATTTAAGCTTGTTTCGAAATTTAAATAAAAGGCAAATTTAATATATAACGTTTCTGAAAGACTAATAAATATATTCAATTTCAACAATGCAAAACAAACATTTCATATTTCATAACTAATCTGCAAAATATAAATAAACAAAACACGCTACAAATGCAAAATATAACAAAATTGTGATTCATTGTGACTGGTAAAAAGCTTTATATAATTTCATCTTCCGACTTTACTCACGATTAAAAAAATGCCTTCATAACGTTGTGTTATAAAGTATGAGAAACGTAACAATTTTAACAAGAAGAAAATATATTTGGCGTAATAATATGTTTGACAATAAATAAATTATTCATTCATTTATGTTTTATTTAACCATTTTATTGTGTTTTCATTGTTTACTTATATGTATAATAAGTACATTGCACGTATTTATGTCATAGCAATTACAGATAAAAAATGAAAAACACAAAAGTAAGTTTCTTAATAAATATATTTTAACACGATAAATATTGAATAAATATACGGTTATTTTTAATATTATTACATTTATTACTACTAAAGTACTTAAATTCCAACCTTATTTACTTAATTTTGTGAAATAATTTCAAGCTGTATCGTTCAATCTATACCTCTACCCTTTCGGTTTAGAAAAAACATTTATATAAAAACCGCATACAAGATATATGCACAATATTTATTAAGAACATTATTTTAAATTATTTTTCGATATATAATAGACTCTATCATCTAATTGATAGAGTCTGTATTCATTTAATTGTATACAATGTCACCCTTGTCTAGGCGCCTAACTTACAATAGGGGACTAACCTATTTTCTATGAAGGGTCCTTTATTTGAATATTTGTACTATGTACTTATATATTTATTCAATTTCCTAATACCTGATTGGTGTTTGGGATTTGATAGAAATGTTAAGGGTTTTTTGCAATTAATGTTTTACATATCATCTGGAGTATTAAGTAATGAATGGTGCATATTAAAGGATATATAGAAATATATACTCTATATTTATGATGTTATATGAAACATATTTTATTAATTTGCTTGTTTAATCTTTTTGTATATAAAGAAAAATTGTAGTCATTTAAAGATTTCTACTATATACTTTTTTAATTTGTAAAACGCATAAGATTAAAATAAATGATTTATTTTCTTTCATGATTATACGTCAAAAGAAAGGGTATCCAAAGGCACAGAGCAGTAGCTACTATATTATTATATCCCATGTGTGACAGAGATGAAAGATATTCGAGTAGTCAGAACAACATAAATAAAAGATTTCTCCAGTTCCCATACAAAATACGACTAATCCAAAACTGTGGGTATATTTCTTATAAAAGAAAGAAAATCATATTGAAACAAACCAAATTTTTTTATTGATATTTTTATTTACAGATAATATTTAATTTAACTAAATCTACACAGATAAAAATAAAGACACAATCATGACCGTGTCGAATGGAGGCAAGAATTCTAACTTTCCTCCATTGAATTTGCCGCCCTGTGACCCGTGAATGCAATAAGACCGAGCGTTGTTATATCTTTTTTATTTATTTCTTACTACTGGGTGGTCACAAACGAGAGGCTTAACTGCAAAAGTTTAAATATATAATATTCAATTAGGAAGTTTGATTGATATTTAAGATTAGGTTAATATTTTTTAAAGGTAAAAATAAAATAATTCAAACCGATCATACTGACCACTGTACTGACCTGGATGTCTTTGGTTGAAATTAATAATAGTAATATCTAACGTACGATCCAAGGAAATAATTGAACAGCGTTAAACTTCTTTATTTTTTCACATTTATCGAAACATAGAAATAAATGTATCTGTCTGTGATATTGTGATAAACGCCGCTTTTAACTTTAGACAACAACAACATTTTTGTTCTGTAATGCACGAAATTATAGATATTGTTGGTATTACTTAATCGATTGAAGTAAAAATTTGCATGCAAATAAAGGTCCTTTATACGAGAATTGATTTAGTAAGTCTGAAGGAATAGATAGTGCACCTGAGTTTGCACGTATATGTATTTTGTAGGGGTATATAGCGCAAACGCAATATAATATCCCCTACGTAAAAATTGAATTAGCTAAAACGAAGAATGAGCTTGTCATTTATATGTATATATTGACATAATATCAATATATGTATTTAGTACGTTTAGTAATAAAGCTTAATTAAATACTAATTTATAAGGTGTATGTGTTTTGAGTATTTTATTTATTATTTTATTTATATGCTTTATTGTACACACAGTAACAGAAACATACATTAATGGAAAAAAAAAGTAATAAATTCCGGTAGCACAAAAGGCGGCCTTATCGCTAAGAGAGCGATTTCTTCCAGACAGCCTTTGGGACATGAACTTAATAAAGCGGTGGAGGTGTACAGGACAAATGCTTTAGAGAAAAAATTGATTAGCATATTATAGTTATTCACTTTTTAAATTTAAAATCGGAGCAAATATTAAACGCTTAATACAAATTAAGAAACCAAATAAAACCCGAAGCAAGGACACACGTTTATGAAGAAATTTTAATTTAATAAAAATAAAATACAAAGATATATAACATTATATATAAATAGATAAATGTTATATAACTTTACTTTCGTCTTGATATACATCGGCTTCTAATGTCTAAGAAGTTTGATATCGACGTCTCTAACGATTTAAGCTAATTTCTGAGAGAGATCAATCTTTGAGTACTGTATTCAAAAGTCCTTGTTTTTTTTCGCTGGAAAAACCCGTTTACGCGTTTCCCCCGTTACAGTCGGTATGTAGGGCTCACTAGTGCGGAAGGCGCCGGAATACCCACTAAAAACCAGCGGTATCCGTCCGTCTAGTCAAGGGGCGCCACGGGATCCCTTGCGCATGCTACCGCGGGTATTCAAAAGTCCTAAGCTAAATCATAAACCATTTATTTTTATAACATATCTTTTTCTAAGTAATTCTTTTTTAAGCTAAAAGCTTATGTCAGTAGTTAAGCTACAATAAACTAAAGCCTCAAGATCGAACTGCAATCCTGCAACTTCCACATAACTGGCAGCTCGTACGGACAAATCTGTGGTTATTTAAGAGTTCTACAATTTTTACAAAATATTTGTTTATGATTGCGTCAGTGGTGTTTGAAAATATAACCCCAGCGAAATATAATAAGCTAATGAACCAGATCGAGGAGTTTATCTGACGTTTATATAATTATATGTAATACACATATTAACATTCACATCAACGACGGTTTTGTATCAAATAGATTCGTATGCTTTCAGTAATTCTGAAAAACCAACTAACATCTTACCTCTGTATAACTCCACCTCATCCATAAAAATATATTACATATATATATACTATATTATATATGTAATGCTGGTCATAGGCCTCCTCTCCTTTTGCCGGTTCTTCTCGGTAAAATCTTCTTTACGAATCCGGGTATCTTTACATTTAATTCAACACTAATTCTAACGATTCAAAATGCATTTGTAAGTGCTATTTGAATTAAATATTTGATTTGATTCTAAAAGTTTCTGTAAGAAGAGTTAGGAACACTTAAGTGTTCCTTATTAATTAATTGCTAAGCGATATGAAAGGGTTCACGTTTAGTCAGAAGACAAGTTATAATCTCTCTTGGAATACAAAGCAAGGTCCACGTGATGATGTTGTAGAAGCACCTTGCTTGATCGCGATATTTAGTTCTATGAATGGTTTCAGAAAAAAAATTACGAAGCAACCAATTTCTGTTTGAACTTCGTCACTCTTTAATTTTAAATAGGAATTTTTATTATTGTTTGTGGTTCTAATTTCAAATTAAGTGGTTTGAAATAAAAAAGAACGCATTTAGCTCAGTCGGTATACGTTTAAGAGTGAAAAATATTTCGTGAGAATCGTTTCCTTTTGTAATTATATTGACATACAAATAAATATTATACAATTTTAAAATTTTACTTCGATAGTGGTTTAATGAAAAAGTTTGATTTAATTACTTTTATACAAAACATAAACGTGTTATCTTATGCGTCTTTTATATATATAAGGTCCTCCAGACCGATTTCGGCCACGGCGGCCAATCTCAAGAGAGATTAGCCAACTGCGCAGGAGATATTATAGTGCACAAGTGTGTGCGCAAACACAGGTGCACTCTCTTTTCCTTAGCTCTCATAATCCGATGGGACGGCAATTCGACACGACCGGAAAGAGTTCAGGCGCAGGACCAACGGCTTAACGTGCCTTCCGAGGCACGGGAGTGTACACACTTCCACCTTCCAGACTCCGGGCTGCTACTGAGAATTTTCTGACAGAAAAACCCAATAACTATTTATTGGCCCGACCTGGGAATTGAACCCAGGACCACCGGGTCTGCAGCCTAATATCTAGCCACTAGACCAACGAGGCAGTCAAATGCGTCTTTTACAATATGTATGAAATGACTATATTCCGGTAACGTCCGGTTTATTCCGGTTTTTCTATTCTTAAATGTCAACATCATTGCTTATACATTAGTAATAATGCCCTCCAGACCGATTTGGGCCACGGCGGCCAATCTCAAGTGAGATTAGCCAACTGCGCAGGACATATTACAGTGCACTCTCTAATCACTGACTCTCATAACCCGATGGGACGGCAATTCGACACGACCGGAAAGAGTTCAGGCGCAGGACCAACGGCTTTACGTGCTTTCGAGGCACGGGAGTGTATACACTTCCCATTTCCAGACTCTGGGCTGCTACTGAAAAGTTTCGACAGCAATTCTTAATAACATTGTATTGGTCCGACCTGGGATTTGAACCCAGGACCACCGGATCTGCGGCCTTACATATACCCACTAGACCTACGAGGCAGTCGATTATATCATCACATCATCATGAGGCATATTATCAAAATTAACGAAGTATTTTATTCTTTTTTTTATGTAAGAGGGGAAACGAGCAGGAGGCTCATCTGATGGAAAGTGACTACCACCGACATCTGCAATACCCGAGGACTTGCAGGTGCGTTGCCGGCCTTTAAGGAATGATTACGCTCTTTTCTTGATGTATAATAATTATTAATTATTCTATAGTATAATAAGTTATAACCTACGGAGCCAAGACGTGGACACTGACAGTGCGTTTGGCCCACTATTTCAAAGTCGCTCAGCGAGCTATGGAAAGGGCTATGCTTGGAGTTTCTCTGAAGGATCGAATGCCAAATGTCCATGTGCCAAAAAATCCGACAGAGAACCAAAGTTATCGACATAGTACAAAGAATTAGTAAGTTTAAGTGGCAGTGGGCTGGTCACACAAAAACCGACAATCGTTGGAGTAGACATGTTCAGGAGTGGAGACCACGCCTTGGCAAACGTAGTGTAGTGCGCCAACTAGGTGGAGTGACGATATACGCAAAGTGGCTGGCAGTGGATGGAAATCGAGAGCTGAAGATCGAGCTCAGTGGCATGCCATTGGAGAGACCTATGTCCAACAGTGGAAAATAGTTGATAATAATTTGAAAACAGAGATATTTTATTTTTACATCGACTATTTCTACTGCTTAAAAATGTTTAACTAAATAGTATTTCGAATTTTTAATCAAATAATTAATAACATTCACATACATCATGTAATAATATGATTTTTTTGTCAACAAACTTTAAAGATATCCGACGTGTTTTTTTCGAATTATTTGAATCTTTAAATTATCTTGAAAGTGAACTCAATAGAAAAAAAACATGTATCATTAATATATGCAAATATATAACTATACTAATAATACAAAAACTACTTAATTTAATAAAAAATAATAATGAGGGGATGCGTTTGATTTTCATTCATTCTTTTAATTGTTTAAGGTAATATACCTTGGTAAGTTCATCATAAACATTAACTGGGACAAATTCTTATAAGATGATCAAATCTATCAGCTCATTGGATGTTTAAAGTTAAAAACAATTTTCACAGTTTGTAATTTAAAAAAAAAGTCTCGTGTTTCTTTGCAATACCGAGTTTCATTATGAATAATAAATATATTTCCCGTTAGAGTATTGATCAGTTAGGAAAATAGTAAAAAAAATAAATAGTATTTTAAATAAATAATAAGGTCCTCCAGACCGATTTCTGCAACGGCGGCCAATCTCAAGAGAGATTAGTCAACTGCGCAGGACATATTATAGTGCACAAGTGTGTGCGCAAACACAGGTGCACTCGCTTTTCTTTAGCTCTCATAATCCGATGGGACGGCAATCCGACACGACCGGAAAGAGTTCAGGCGCAGGACCAACGGCTTAACGTGCTTTCCGAGGCACGGGAGTGTACACACTTCCAACTTCCAGATTCCGGGCTGCTACTGAGAATTTTCTGACAGAAAAACCCAATAACTATTTATTGGCCCGACCTGGGAATTGAATCCAGGACCACCGGGTCTGCGGCCTTATATTTAGCCACTAGACCAACGAGGCAGTCGTAAATAAATAAAATGTGTATTCAGAATTTATAACATAATATAAAATTAGGACGAAATTTTTTAGAATCAATGTATTTTCTTGGCAAAATATAATTATAACGTATGTATAACGTCATATCATTCGTCATTGTAAGACGACAACAAATATTCATTTTTCTATTAGACTTTAAAACATAACATAAACTTTCTTAACCAAACATCTTTGATTTGCTACTCTACGATAGATGGCGCTCTAACAAAATCTTAAGATATAAAAAGATAAGGCATTCATTATTCATTCGTAAATTGTAAATTACATATAAATAAATTAAATTCTATCTCTTTAAAAGGGGGATTTTTATTTTTTCTTTTATTCAAAAAACGTTTTTCTCGAAGTAAAACACAGATGGCGTTGTGTATCGTGTCTTAGACGTTGGTTAGGATACGATATAAATCGAAATAAAAGTTGCTTTTCATCCATTGAAATATCACTAATAGTTTTAAATAAATTTAATCTAGAAGGAGCATGAAGTCTGCATTAAAAATGCAGTTAAGATTTTGGTGTCGAGCTTTTATTTGGTTTTTTTTTTTTTATATGTCGTAAATAGTTCATGTTAAATTTACCGAATAATATATAATTAAAAAAAAAACTTAGAATTTAGGTTATTTACAAATAAATATATAGGTATATGGTATTTATCGAAGTTGTGTTAATTTTTTTTTTCAAATATAGCTACTGAGTAATATCAATATCGAATTAATTTACTGTATATATACACAATATATATATTTCTAATAATTTTTTTCTTAAAATATTATAAATTAATGTGTTGTTACTCAATCTCAATTGAAATTATTTCATAGAAGTCGATATGTCGTGGAATAGAACGTAAGTTACTTGATAATTGGTAAAATTTAATTTACGCCCAGCGACCGTATGACTACAATCATAACCGTAGACCCTAATTAAAAATATACAACCTATATATTATATAAGTATTTCACAAATATGACGTAGGCAAGAAAAATGAAATTTTCTATATAAAATGCTTAACTGGGTTAAAAAATAATTATAAATTTAAAGATATATTTATAAAGAAATAATTCTTTATAATTTATAGAATAGTTGCAAAAAACTTTTTATTGAAACGTTAACATGTCCACTGACTTATTCAATGTAACACAAAAAGTTTTGAGATAGGGCTCAATTAATCTAAAGATTTTTAACAAGAAAAGACTTAAGCCATTTAGACTGTCATTAATTATCACGTCATCCTATCGTCTTGAATAAATTCATATATGAAACCATGACCATCTTAAATTAGAATCTTGTAGACAAATCATCATCTCATTTCATAAAAGCCAGTAAACATCAACACAAGGGATTGTTATTTGGTTGTATGATGATGGAGTATTTGGAGAGGGTGCTACCCAGCCAGACACACCCAGCAACTAATAAAAGCAATGATTTTTCCGTGTTTATTTTTTATCTATTTAAATATATTTGCCATGCAAATGAATTCGTTCTATTAGCGCAAAGCGGTATTTAATCAAATGAATCTATTGAACCGGAGAAAAATCATCTAAACGCTTTAAATAGTTTCAGCATCATTCCATTTTATTTTACCAAAATGCAGTTGCTATTTGCCAGCGAATATATTTTTATATAGAACAATTATGTAAGCCTGTGATTAATCAACGTGAATAGCAACCTGCCCGCGTTATTGCATAGCTCTATTTACTCGTTGTATAGCGGTGACATCTCATTATATACCGTTCCTATGTATACGCCCGCGATCAGCTATCTAGGACGTTTGCACGCAAAAATCTAGTACTAGGTGCTTGCCCCCGGCGCCGCACACACTCGCATCGCCCCCCGCACCCGCACACGCGCTCGCCAAGGAGTGAGACTGCGTGCGAGAAAAAGACAGGCACAAAAAACACCCGTTGGTGTGAGGCGCTGCCCCCAAAAAAAGCACCAAAAACGCAATCTGCGCAACTTTCCGGCGCAGAATCGTTAACGACTCCCGCTCTCTTTATCGTGCACGCCGTGCCTCCTATATTTCTATTTTTTCTCCGCCGACCATTAGACGTAAGACAGTTTTTTTGCCATACAAAAATGCGCCTTCGCTACTGAACATACAGGCCACATTAGAGCGTTGATGCGTGGCGTATATCTTCGGCGTCGGCCGCGGAACGCACACATTCGCACCGGAACAGAAAATAACGATCGCATTTTTGACCGAAAAGGACGGACAGATGGCTGAAAAGAGAAGAAAAAAACGACGACCATTTTGCTTGGCGCACCTACGACGCGGCGAGGTGAGGTTTATGTATGCTATCTTTTTTTGAGAAAAAAAGCCAACCAAAACAAATGCACGTGGCCGGGTGTTATGACCGACGCGGGAAAAATTCTCTCTCCCGCTAAGAGATGCCGTTGCTGGCGCTATTTTTTCCCGAGAGCAATTTAGTTATGAAAAAAATGGGGTGGTGGCGCTTTAGTCGCTACGACTACGAACGCTTAGCTTTATTGAATGTAGGTACAGGCCAGTTTTGGCCACACTAATGAGTTCATATTCAACGTGATTACCGAAAATAATTTAGATTAATTATGCCGTTAAACAAATGGTGAAAAACATAGTAAAATGAGCGGATGTACAAAGCCAAATCGATTTTGCATATTTTATAACAATTAATAAACTACGTAGAGCATATAATATTAAAACAAAAAGCTGGCATAATAAGTATAATGGCTCATATGAATGAATAAGGAATATTTATAGACTTAATGAAATAGTTATATGATGTATTATTGAAAATTTGGTATAAAGCGTTAATTACAAAGATAATTTATAAGATAAGATAATTAAAATTTAAAAAAAATAGAATTATTTAAATACTTGTATGTAAACCATAACAAATCTTATAATAAAAATATTTTAATATCTTTTTTTAATACGTTGGGTTGCGACGTCCTGTGTTCGATTGCCGTCTAGGTAAAAACACAATATTATAGATGTTACTTTTCAGTCTCGGTCGAATGATACAGATTTTGTTTTGGAAGTCGCGTTAAGGCATCGATATCATTAATCTTACTAATATTAGGATATATAAATTGTATGTTTGTTTGTTACGCGGTTAAAAGGAACATGCAATCACGCTGACGAATCAGATTTTTATCAAATGATATTATAATGATAATGACGTCATTGAATTAATATACAAAAAAATATATATTGCTGGTATAATTCATAAAAATATCTGTCATTAAATATGTTTTTAATTAACGAATATTGAAGTCGAGAATATATAACATATTATTATGATATGTTATATGAAAATCATTAACTTTTTTTTACGTTTTATTGATTCTAGCGTAAGGGTTAAAGAGAAAGACTATAAAAATCTATAAGAAATATTGAATGGAGCTCTAAAGTGTTTCAGGTTTGCTATGATTCTAATTGAAAAAATATTATCACGTTAAATAGAATAATAAAAATGAAAAAGACGCAGAAATTAAACTTAATATTATATACTACTTTTATTTATCGTAAATTATAAATAATATTTGTTATTAATAATTATATAAATAATAAATTAAAACAATCATTAAATATTCAAATTATAAATGAATAGATTCATTAAACTTATAATGTAAATTAAAATGATCGGTAATATTTTAAAAGATGCGGCTTTTATATTTAATTAGTATACTGCTTTATATCAAACCATTTTTTATGAATCATCATTGCTTTTAACATACGTATATTAATCATCGGTGGTAGAGCTTTGCAAACTCGTCTGGCTAGGTACCACCCACTCATTAGATATTATATCGCAAAACAGCAGTACTTGGTATTGTACCACGATACCTTAGTTTTTTTGTTATGCATGAGGCTCGTAAATACATTTTTTCATGTCTCCTAATTTTTATTTATTTAAAAAATACTTTATCGACCATCACAATATTTAGTTGGCACAAAAGGCAGACCTAATGCCTGAAGCAACCTTTAGATCAAACAGAAATCCATGAATTTATCATATATTATTGCAATTAACATACCAATGCATGTTAATTGCATTTTACATATAAAACATAACAAGTAGGTAATAAAACTGTGTATAATGTATTTATTCGACCACGCAGAAACTACTGGAACAAATTTGATGAAACTTATTTCAGTAGTTGTTATGTTTTTAAAAGCGTAAAAGAGCGGTTTTTTTTGAAGATTTAAATAAATTGTATATATTTTAATTTAATAGATTAACGAGAGCCGGAGATATAAGAATATATGTAGTTGTGAACAGTGCTCGAAAGATACCAGACGAGGACTCCGTTAGCTCTGTACTCGATCGTTGCTGATATAAGCTTGTTGATTCACATGATTCTTTAAAATATGTTTGTTACGGTATATGACGTGACTCTACCACAAAAAAATAATGTTTAGTTTCACTTGCAATCATGGCAGTACGAGCTAATAAAATAATTCATTCTTCGAAGTAAATAGCGTACTTATACTACTCAGGGGGACAATTCTACTAACAAATTGTCACTTTACCGCAATCGAATCGAAGCGGGTTCGTTGCCGTTTATCCGTTTTCCTATTCTTTAATTTAATTATCGACTACTGACATAATAGTTAACAATTAATTTTGATTTTGACATAACGGTATATGTTAACATCCACATCGTATCGGTTGGGTTCCGATCCGAATAATTACAGATTAGTCAAAGTTGGATCGGAATTGAATCGGGAACGTATCGTTATCATTATAGATTAGTAGAATTCGGCCTCAGATTACCTATAATTATGTACATAATTAATGATTATACGTATTATTATCGATAATGATAATAATATAACATTTTAAAATTAAATAAAATTTGGTTAAAATTTCCAATACAATTTTAAAACATTTTAAATAATAATTTAAATTAATTAAAAGCAAAATTTAATAATAGAATGGAAAGAAAGAAGTTGAGAGAAGAAATTGTTAACAAAATATTAAAAGTAAAACAGAAGAAAGCAAGCATTATGCGAAGCTCATCGCGACCGCGCCTGCAGCAGGACGTTGCAAATGAAACAATATTATTGTTATGTATTTTTTATTTATTTTGTTGTTTTTTTAAATGTATATTTAAAGTGAGATAAGATACTAGTAGAATTCAATTTTTCCTATTGCATTAAAGGATTTTGAGAATATTTTCATACTTTTTCATATCCGTTTTTTTTAAATAATTTCTATAAACCTCTATGATTTGAAAAAAATTATGTATTATTTCAAATCATAGACGCTTATAGATTGCTTATAACGAAAAAAGAAAATATTTTTTTTAATAATATTTTAATTTTATGTTAATTACGATAAGGATAAAGTTCAGTTTACAATATTTGTTTTTTTTTTTTTAAACTACTTCGGCAATACGGTTTAGTTATTCCCTCGTGACTAAAGTTTATTAATCTAATAATAATACTTTCATAAAGATTATCTTCTTCTATAAACAAAATAGTAAAGTTTAAAAAAATATTGTAGAAGCGCGTATACAAAGCGTAAGCATGGCGTAGAGCTGTAAGCTGTGATGTACCAGGTTCCTTACACATTTGATGATTGTACGCATGTCTCCGCTATCTTGTGAACACCGCCGCGTCTGAAATAAATAAAAAAAACCACATTAAACTCATTATTTCTATTATATTCTCTGGTAAACCTTGAAAATATCCAGATAATAATGCCTAGGATACAAATCCGGCATTTATAGATTATTCCAATCACAAGAGGAGTAAAGACACAAAAACAACTTCAGCGTCGAAATGACGCGATATCATTGGTCGAGATCTAGAATAATCCATGATATTCACTTTGGATTCACGAAAAAATTATGTCCGCGAAGTTGTAATCGGAATTTTATAAGTTAAGTTTAAGTGGTTATAACTAGTTATGTGGAATAGTGTTTTATAAATAAAGGTAAATTGATCAAGAACTGTTTGTAGAGCATAACACAGCAGAACGATTAGCAAATTGCATGGAATCTTAAATCTTAGGTTTGTTTATCTTTATGCTTTCTTCGATTGGAATGGGATATAATATGTTATCTGATATTAGACATCGTGACTATGATAACATACAGGTATATGAGAAAAAGACTCAATAATCTCATACTATATTTAAATGTAGTTATCTCTAGGGACAAGGATTGACGACTAATCCATTTTTAGAGTTCTGTATTATCCTTATTTCGATCGTCTCTTCATACATCGCGTAGTAATTTATTGATATATTTTAGTCAAACGCTAACTTAACAATTATTTATTATACAAATACCAGTACAATAAAGATTGTTATGCCATTTGTCAAATAGTTTCTTTAACGCATATAATATACATATATATTAACAATTAACTGTTGTATGTATATCCAATCGATCGAGTCCATTGAAGAAATATTTTTAAAATATTTTTTTATTACAAAATTTTACTTAGTAACTTATACGATAAATGTGAACAGGACGGTAAATGAAAAGTGACTTGTAAGTTATTGATGGATGAGTTACATACATACCAGTGTGAACACATGAAATTAACAACTGCAATGTTTTAATTACAAGAATATGAAATTCACACTAGTCACGCCAATAGTCTGGCGAAACTGTAAAGCGCGGTTACTTATAAAATTATATTATATACTAAACCTACCTATACCAATACTTTGTCCGAAATGCACTGCATCTTCTGGTATAAGATTTATGTACATTGAGCTTAGAACTTTTTCTCAGTAAGGCATTACAATAGTAAAAACTCTTCATTTATATGTATAGACATTTTTTAAAGGTTTATATTTATTACTTGTAAAAATAAATATCTGCGAAATTTTATTACATAATAATAAAAAATATATATTTACAAATAACATTTTGCACAAGCTCATTTTTTATGACTTTGATCGCTTAGAATCAATATTAAAGTTTATTACCATCGATTACTTTATGGTTTAAGATTCTAAATTAAAAAAAGTTCCTTTGAAATTAATATTGATAAAAATATATTTCCATATTATATTTATTGCCTTAAAATTTAACAGTACTTACTACATATCAATAGAGTTTTTTAAATAATATAAATTACTCTAAGCGTAAATGATACATTATTTTCGTAATAGGTATATAAATAGATTACTAGTTTTCGCCAGCGGCTTCGCTCGTGTGTTGGCTACATAAGAGTAGCCTATATTCTTCATCAGGCTTTAAGCTAGCTTCATTCCAAATTTCATCAAATTCGGTTCAGAGGCTTAGCCGTGAATACGTAACAAACAGACCGACGGATAAACAGAGTTATTTTCGTACTTACTTACGCTTTATTTTTCTCGTGTCCTTCACCCAAAGTTTGTCTGGAAGAGATCGCTCTTTTAGCGATAAGACCGCCTTTGTACATTCATACATTTCTATATATTTAAATAGTGTTTATAACAGTATTTCTGTAAACTTGTATGTGTTGTACAATAAAGCCTATTCTATTCTATTTATAATATTAGGTCCTTACATATGAAATTGGCGTTTTGTACGGGAGGAATATAAAGTCAATTTTTTTTTTTGTAAAATTTATTTAATTAATCAAAGTATGCACCGTTGTTATCTATGCACTTTTGCCATCTCATAGGTAGTTCATTGATCCCTTTACTAAAAAAACCATGGGGGCGTGAATCAATAAACTCTTTGAAGGCGGTTTGGACTGCCGAATCGGAGTTGAATTTTTTTCCTTGTAAGAAGTTGTCCAAATTCCGGAAAAAATGGTAATCTGTTGGAGCAAGGTCCGGGGATTACGGTGGATGTCCAATTGTAGCTCATCTAACTTAGTGGTTGTTTGTTGTGCAGTGTGTGCTCTTGCGTTGTCGTGAAGCAGCAGTGGCGTAGAGCGATTGACCAATCTCGGTTGTTTAGCAGCTAGTTCTTCCTTCATGGTTTGCAGTTGCTGACAATAGATATCTGTCGTAATCGTTTGGCCATATTTTAGAAAGCTGTAGTGAACGTCACCGGTGCTAGTCCACCAAACACTCACATGTAACTTTTTCTGAGTCAATTTTCGTTTAGGGCAGGATTTAGCTGCGTCTTCAGGGTTCAGCCATTGCGACGAGCGCTTTCGACTATCGTACAGTATCCACTTTTCATCACAAGTAATGATTCGATTTAAAATCCCTTCATTATTGTGTCGGTTGAGCAAAGTAACACAGCAGTCGACGCGTGTTTGCAAGTTCGATTCACTCAATTCATGAAGTACCCATCGCTCAAGTTTTTTACTTTCCCGATTTGCTTCAAGTGGATTCATACAGTTTTATCACTTACCCCGAAGCCTGCAGCTATATTTGAAGTGCTTTGTGATGGATCCGCTTCCACAATAGCCTTTAATTCTTCATTTTCCACTTTGGTCTCCCGCCGTCGCGTCCACGGGATTGGTTCTAAAGGTCGAAATTTCTAGAACGAAAATGTTGAAACCAAAAACGTACCGTGCTTTCTTTTGCGACACCAGCACCTTATAATTCATTAGTCCTTCGAGCTGTTTCTGCAGTAGCACTGTTGCCACGGTAAAACTCGTACTCGTAAATATACCGATATTTCATGTGTTTCACTGTGTGGCAATAAGCGACGCCAAAGAAAAAAATTATGAGGAAAAAACAAATGGATGACTGTTTTCAAAACTCAAATGTACCAGCTGTGATGAATTGTACTAAATTGTACCAAATGAATTTATAAATTTGAATTTGGAATTCATAACCAAAGAGGAGATATTTCAGATCAAACTGGTCAGTACGACAAAACGCTAATTTCAAATGTAAGGACCTAATATTATTAGCCATCTGTCCCGGATTTGGCCGAGTAGAATAAAGATCTATATAGAACGGTTTTTATTGTCAAACATACGACTTGGTGAGGCGCACGCTAGCTCTGAGTCTGCATAATTTATTCCAATATTTCCAACCATCGACGCCACATTTGAGGCAATTTACAGAAAGTCAATGCGCCTAATTAACATTAATACACCAAACCTTCCTTAGGAATCGGTGAAAACCGTTTGGTAGTTTTTGAGTTTTTCGCGTTCAGATAGACAGACGCGCCGGAGAGACTTCGTTTTATACTATGATATATTATTATAGACCAACGAGGCAGTTGGTCTAGTGGCTAGATATAAGGCCGCAGATCCGGTGATCCTGGGTCCGGTGATTCCCAGGTCGGGCCAATAAATAGTTATTAGGTTTTTCTGTCAGAAAATTCTCAGTAGCACAGCCCGGAGTCTGAATGTTGGAAGTGTGTACACTCACGTGCCTCGGAAAGCACGTTAAGCCGTTAGTCCTGCACCTGAACTCTTTCCGGTCGTGTCGGATTGCCGTCCCATCGGATTATGAGAGCTACGGAAAAGAGAGTGCACCCGTGTGCAAACACTTGTGCACTATAATATTTCCTGCGCAGTTGGCTAATCTCTCTTGAGATTGGCCGCCGTGGCCGAAATCGGTCTGGAGGAACTTATATTATTATAGTATAGATTATTAAGTACTTTAAGTAAAAGAAAATTACCTTATTTTAATGTTCAATTTCTAGACGAACGTCCAGACACCAATTTACAGGGACGCTTGAAACTTTGCCGCGCCTGAAACATCATAAAATACTATTTACAATCAGATCTAATTGACATTAACTAATGTCAGACTAATGTCAGTTTTTCTGAATTACTATGATTATAAGTGCGAAAATTTGTCGGTACTCAATTACGCTCGAATAAAATTGCATATAGAAGTCAATTTTTTTCGTTGAATAAATTATTTTTCTTATTTTTAATTAAAAACAAATATTTTATATTAATAGTTAGCGATGCGAGTAGACGTATCTGTGCCTATGTACAAGAAAAATCTAGTCGACTGACGAATCTCTATTAAGGGATACGTCGACATATTGTAGAATATATAATTTTAAATATTTTATTACTTTTACAACAAGTTATTTTGTTTAAAGTTAATTATGATAAAATAAAATCTAAGAACCAAAGTTAGTTATAAGCTGGCCATTAAAAGATTGCGGAAATTTAATTAAAAATTCATTGAAACTTTATTATGCAAAAGGAATTTTCACTGTTAATTTATTTCTAATACTAAGCGTCATTATTATTTAATATATAAATAATTGAATCGAGTATCAATACATGAATTAAAGAGTACATTTCTAAAATAATAAACCATAAAATATAATAAAAGGTACACAATCTAACGCAAATATTATTTCAATTTTATATTAATTGGATGTTTTACTTCAATAACATATAAATAGCAGCTTACTTTAACAATGCGGTTTTCGCGTCATTTTACTATTAAAAACCTCTATAGTAAATTTAAAACTTGAATAATCTATCGTTTTACCCATCTTTACGGACGCGCATATTTGTGCAAACGGGTTTGTGTAATTAATAAATGCTTGCAAATACGAATTTTATTACTATAAATACATTATACGTTACTTGTGTAACTGTGCTTATTTATATGTATAGTTCCTGTTTTTAGTTTACTGATTATTAAATAACTACTATGTCTCATTTAATAAAATTTAGATGTTTTCATATATCTATTAGAGAAAGAATAAGTGAGATAATATAGCTAACATGTCTTATAATAATACTTACAAATTATTTTATTTTTTAGATGACTCCAAATATGCACTTCGCACGAAAACACGTGACAATGTTCCCTGTAAATTGAGACAAAATCTTTTCGTTAAATATTTAAGATAGTTTATGATATATGATAATAATATATAGATGATATAAAAGCGTTGACATATTACTCATTGTTTTTTATACAGGATATATAAATTTAATAGTAAGGAAATAAAAGGTATTAATTTTATCGTTGTTTATTCTCGGTAGAATCCGAGCTAACTTTACTTTTTTAATTAATCTAGTAAAAAGATAATGATAAATCAACATTTTAAGGTAAGCTAATGTTTTTAATTTTCTAAATATTTCGTAAATAAATTATTAGATATTATTGATGTTTTTTTTATTTTATATTTCTGATATTCATAATAATATACTCACAGTTTTTGATATAATTTTAACTCTTTTCTTCTATTTCATGGGTGACTCGACGCCGAAACCTGTAATATTCGACATTATAAAAAGTGTGAAAACATATTTGAAGGTCCGCCGTAAATTTGGCGAAGAGCTTCTCCGTGAGCTCGCGTTCGCTTAAGAAAGTACACAAATGCGCAACAACGTATTTTGGCGAAATCATACAATTAAGTCACGCAAACTAGCGCGTGTGCATGAGCAGATGATATCCGCATATTCTGTCGTTTTGCGTCTTTGCCCGCTCTTATTTGAAGATAGGGAATGTTTTTTTTTTCAATTATGGAATTACTCTGCGCTGCTATTTGCCAAATGTGCCGGCCCTGTATATCATCATAAGGCGATATATTAACGACGTTATCACATTCAATTCTATTTGCATATATAAACAAATCAACCTGATACTAATTACCATTAATATTAAACTATGAGTGTTGAGATGTTTGTCACTCAATGGCGCTTGAACGACTGAACGAATCCTAGTTCTATATATTCTAAATATCGCGAGATAGGACAAAATATTTTTCATTTATTTATTGTATAAAAAAGTATTTACCACTAGTTTGGTGAGCCTGTTGTAGCTGAATGGAAGGTGTATGAAAGAATGTAGGTGGATGAAAAGAAATAGGCATTATTTTCTTGTACCTGAAGCTATAAAGTCTTATACCTGATCGCTCTCCACTTATACATACATTACATTATTACTATACAATACTCCGTCCATTTAAATAGGTATATATGTGCATAGATTATTCATATATTTCGGTTAAGTTAAGACAACAAACAAACTCACTTTGTCATTTATCATATTAGAAAGGATTATTTATTAAATAGAAGCAAAGACATGGGAAAAAGCCAGTATAAATGTATTTCATTACTCCTGAGATTCATAAATAGTCTGGTTTTCAAACTTGCCATTAAAACTTGTGCTATTGTGACTGCATTTACCAAATATAATGTAAAATTCATATGTACTGTATATGGATGGTTTGTAATGTAATAATGACTTATATTTCTTCCGAACTGTCTAGACGTCGGCGACATTTCTAATAAATAGCTTACTAACATCAAATTCTATCTATATGCTATTATTCGAGTAGGTTCTATGTTCAAAAAATTTGTATGAGAATGTATGAAGGTGATACGTACATATATGCATGCATTCGAGTTCTTTTCATATAAACATAAAGAGCTTGCAAGTTATAATTATTACTTTAGAAATTCGATTAAAGGAAATTTTAAATTATTATTTTTAAATTACCCTTATTGGGTCTTTTATAAAACTGCGCGTAATTTTTCTAATGAATATCAATGATTCCAATCAATTCACGAGCCGTTTTCAAATAAATGTCTTTTAAAACTCCATCAAATAATTGGCGTTAACTGGTGAAATCCGCAATAAACCGGTTTCTGCCGCCCTCCTCCGATTCGATTATCCTTTAGGTAAAACAAAATAACCGTCTATCTAACGCAAAAATAAAATACAATTTTCGACCTTCGTATCTTTGTAATAAAACATAATGAGTATTTTTATATCGGAAAATCGTTCTGTCAACTCCGTCGTGTTCAAGACACAAATGTGATTAGAAAATTCGTGCGCATAATATACAAAATTTGAGCACATCATCGCTTATGAATACATGTATAGGAAGTTCACACAGGGGACCGGACTGACGCTGTACAAGAGGACAAGTTCGAAATAAAGCGTAAATATGCAGCTGTGTGAGTGTAGTTTTGGTGAAATTCGCGAAATGTGGGCGGTCGCGTGGCCTTCCACAGTCAACGCGAAAATTGCAGATTACTGGTTGCGTAATCGTTCGATTTGGATAGAATTATAACAATCTGTGGTAAGTCTATTATCGTTGAAAGGACATGGTTTAATTATATAAAATTGTGAACTAATACGATCACATGTAACATAACACGACATAGATTTTATTACAGCTACCACGATTGACAATGTCCTTTTTATTTTTTTATGGTTTTTTAAGGACTGGTCGGATTGATGACCAGCCCATCTATCTCACCGATCTCCTTTAAATAATTCAAAACTTTATGCCTAGTATTATATAATATAACTTAATATTATTAGGCTGGGTAATGTTGATCGGGATGGGTACCACCCACAAACAGTCTAAGCCTTGCATAGACCTAAAATACACCGATCTACGAGCCTAGCCAGCCAAAAATAATATAATCTTACTCTAATTACTTCGGAATGGAGAGCCTCAAAATTCAACGTGCCTAGGGGCCATCTTTAAGTCCGCAAATTCGTTATCCTGCAGCAAAATATTAAATTTAGCTAGTATCATTACAGGCACAAAGTGATAAAATAATTTAGATCCGGCAATATACAGAAGGGTTCAATGGTGGTAAGAATGTATGAACGTTTATCAAATGGTCACTGTTCCTGTCTGCCTGCCTATAAAATAAAATTACAACTCGAATTTATTTTTTTCTCACGAATTACGGATACAATTTTGGAAACGTGAGAATCGTCATATAAAATATTTCGATTCAAAAGGATTACACCGTTAGAATTTCATAAATTAACAGTAACACAAAAAGAATGAATTAATTTTTAAGGGAGACACAGAATCTTAAGAACCGGTTCATCTCACCGTGACCGGTCAGAGATCATTTCAAATTATAATGCGTGTATCGTTCCCACAATCACGCATGCGCCGACCTTGTGACAGCGGCGGCCCTATGACTTGACCGTTGATCTTCTATACTGGTTTATTGAATTTAGTTAAAGATCTCCTGTCCGTTAGTAATTCATATTTTGCATAACAGAATACTACTGTTAAAACATTTTATTTTTATCTATTTCAAAATTAATTTGCTTGATTTCAATCTAATTGTATTAAAAAGTGATAATTAAATTAAATAATAATTTACAATAATAAAATTTGTGTATATTTTTATATATATTCTTGGTTTCATCTAAACCTTTTGCATGTACTATAGTGGACTGCTTGAATTCACGTGATGGTAGTAGTGAAGGTGGCTCACTTGAGATGTTACATGTGTGGGCGTTTTGCACACATTAACATTTTATTCATAAATATATATTTATTTGCAACTAACATAGTGTTCAACATTTATTTAATATGAAAGTAATATTTTTTAAATCTTAACTATTGACAATGAATTAAGAGAAACTGATACTTTTTTAAAATGGCAACTTTCTTAGTTATAATAAATTGTACCTACATCAGTACTGAATAAAGTATTACAATTGAATTTAAAAATTAAAAAAGGGAACATTTTGATTTTCTAATTTGTGCATACAGACTATAATTTAGCTTGAAATAGTAATTTCGAGTAATAATGATCGTGTCGACTTTTCTGCGACTCGCTCTACAAATCTGCGGCTCAGTAGCCTTGTGTGTGAAGACTTAGCGTGTCTAATCCCATGTGAACTCAAAATTACAGCCCGCGGCGTCACTGACGTACATATATACGAAGATGTGTGTGTGGGTGTGTATGTGTGTAAGGCGAAGTTAGATCGTCCACACTTTACCGCCGAGCCTCGATAGAAACGGTACAGTCTCAGAGGATAATGGATTGACATTAATTTAAGAATTACAAAAGTAAAATTTGTTGTGTTGTTTTTTTAGTCCAATTTTAAAATCACAAAACTACACAGCAGTTATTACTTACAATGATTTAACTTTTTCTGACATTATTGATTTGACATTCGACAGAAAAGACACGTCAATCTTTGTCTAAAGACGTGCAAAACACCGTTTATATTTAAGGCCGTAAGAAACCAAATGCAACCTAAGCACAGAAGCACACACAAAAAAAACAAGAAATTAATCCTTGATATAATAATGGCTGAATTCATGAATGAAAATCAAAAACGTTTAGAAACCTTATCCCCTTGAATATAATTATATACATTTTGAATTTCGATAATGATTCAATTCACCGTCATGATCAATTATTTATTATCAAATGTTTTGATTTCGTAGTGTTCTAATGTTTCATAATATTGTGTTTAATAATACTGGTTGTAGTTCTGTAAGCTAGTTTTGTGTAGGAACGATACAACCAAAAAAACCAATAGTTCTTGTTTAAAGTGTATTTATAGGTAAACTAGTGTACTTATATGTAGATAATTCTAAGTAATTATTTAATTTCCTTACAGTTCTACTTTCTAAGGAAAAAGTTGATTTTTGAACGTAAGATGGCTCATTTGCTTGTCTACATTCCTGCCATAAAGTAAAACTCTGTAAATAAAAAAATCGTAATCGTAAATAAAAAAATCGTAATCGTAAATAAAAAAATCGTAATCGTAAATAAAAAAATTAAAAAAAATCGAACACGTCATATTATTGACCATAAGGCGCCGAATCCAATATTACGTTAGGGTGTACACTGGTCAGCTCCTAACATCATTAATCTAACTTTCGTGCTACCCTTTATAATAGTTCGGTCCGTTCCCTCGGGCGGAGGGTGGAGGGTGCAAGTATAAGGGTGGGTGTGGGTGTATTAACATACGAATTTGGCCAGCCTTCTTCTTAGGGGGGACGAATTTAAGTTTTGCGCCGTGTATTGATCCGGACGGTTTTCGCTAGTGTAATGATGCATGGCTTAGCGTTATCCGTCAAGCTTTCGGCCATCTTGTTTTTTGTTTTTGTTTGTTACATATATTTTTAAGCATTTTTAACAGTTTGTATATTTTTCAATATTTTTTATAAATATAATAACACGTTAGAACAATGTTCGTCCTTGTAATATCAATAAATTACGATTTTCTTATTTTTAAACAGATTAGTAAATTTTTCGTAAATATAAGTTAAATGTGAAACACTAGCCGTTTTAAAAAGATCAGAATTTCAAATCGTTCTACATTCTCTATTCAATCCTACTATATTGTTTTAAAATCGTTTCTTAGTATAAAATAAAACTTTAATTAAAAAAGATTTGCACGCAAATATGCTTATAACTTGATAACTTATGGATGTGAAAATATAAACAGAAGCACATGACGTCTTGTCGCCGGATAAAATTGATTGGATCTCAGTGGAGAGGAAATGATGCAAAAGGACGGCGTCAAGTGGAATCGATTCCCATCTCGATGTTGCCACTTTTAATTAATTCCTCTAAATGTATCTTGAGGTCAAAATTCCAATGGCAATACTTTATTTAAAATATCTCATTAATAGTAATAAGAGATTATTTCACAGCAATCATAGCAAATTTATAATTTATTTTGAATTATATTTAGTATACGTTCATAGTATTACTTTAATACAGTTTTAATTTTAATTAGATTTTGATTATTACTATATATTTTATATTTACATCTGCTGCTTTCTTCTGGTATATGGCAGCCACTAACAACAAGCGTAGGGTTAATTTTACCAAGTTCAAGCTTAGCAGCCAATATTTGTATAACATTAAATCATTATTATTATCTTGTTATTCTATTCTATCTTATTATTATAATATTTATCATGATTATAATCGTGTTTAAAATAAATTTTTTTTTAAATTATTTTTATACCGTTGAAATTTATATTTTACAATTCGTTTTATTATTTAAAATTTTAATATTTCTTTCTTTTTTATGAATTGTTTATCAAATCAATGATGCCTCATTTCATTCATAGTTCATAATATTCTAAATTTGAAATGAATATTAATAATGACGTATAAAAACGCGTGGTATACTCACTTAACGTTCTACCTAGGACGTTTTTATTTTTAGTATACTGTAAAAAATATTATAACGTAGCGTATACAGATTACGTAAACAGATTACGTGATGTGATCGATGTTTAATTCGATTATCGATTTTGTTATTTCTCAGTCGGTACTTATGTAGGTAAAGTGCTATTCGCGACCCAACGCCCGATGGACGCGCATCTTTTGATCTGAGTGATCGGTTCACTGGCTCACTGCGTCGCCAATGAAGTGAGAAGTTCTAGCGCCCTGACGAACTACCCATTCAAATAGATAACGTCTCCCATTTCTACTGGTTTGAAATTTTATTTTGTTTCAAAATTCATATACTTGACGAATAATAAAATTGATATGAGCGTTTTTTTTTAAGAATATCGCTTCAATTATGTCTGAAAGATTAAAAGTAGCGTTAAATAATAAATATTATTAAATAAAAGAGGACGTCAATAATAGGACATGTGTGCTTATATAAAAATATATGTAAATTTGTTAGTGTGTGTCTTTATTACTTTGCTTAATTCATGACGAAAAGTTTTGAAACATGTATAATAATAATATATAAATTTATTTCAGCTACAACTAGACATACACACACACACACATACAAGGCAGTATAGAGAGCACATGGCAGAACGTCATGCCGTGTGCCGTCACGGTACACGAAGCCCTACAATCTCCGAGGCGCGTAAAGAAATAAAAAATACTTTTTACTATACATTTTAGTCATTAATGAGGTTTTCTTTTAAACTTAGAAGCTATGTTAGCGTTACCATTCAAAGCGTTTGTAAATAAAGGTCGGTTTGAATACAGATACATAGTTTGAATTTGATTGATAAAGGTTTTCATTTGTTGATTCTGTTTCACACCAAACAATGAATTTTTCCACATTTCCGTAGCGATATACAAATATATAATAAAGTAGTTCTAGTAGTTTGAATTTTAGTCACTGGTATATAAATGAAATATATACTGCATTAGTTTAGAATATTCGAAATTCGAAAAGTCTCAATATCAAATTAGGGGAAAATAAAATTTTATCCATGTTTGTTTTTACAAAATGAACTCGCTTATTTCAATTAATAAAAAAATATCTTTGTATCATCAAATATGTTATTAATATAGTTTTATTTGATGAAAAAGATTACATAAACATCATAAATTTAATTTAAACATAAACACGTACACAAACAAGTACATAAACATCATAAATTTAATTTAAAAATATACTAATAGAGTTAGTATAATACGACTACTGCTTACAGTCAGTGACGACTATAAGCCTTAAGTCCATCAATGTTTGACACTAAAAGGCGGCAAAGTATTTGGCCAGCATCCAGACCGGCGAGATTTTCTATTCAGTATTTTAAGATGAATGCATTATTAGACTTATGTAAACATAATCTATATATATCAAAAGACTTGTCTTATATATATTTACTTCTCTTAACCCGTCATCGTATTATATGAGAATAGATAGATTAGTATTTTATAGATTTAGGTAAGAAGTAATATTATAAAGGTAAGATAAATTAAGTATAAAATATTAAGAAAATTGTATTGCCGTATTGGTTTAGTGTCTAGCTTATAGGACGGTAGATCGAGAGGTCCCAGGCACGGTCCCCGGCGAGTGGCATTGTAAGAAATGTTAACCATCGCTTACATCGCCAATGCGCCTCCAATCTTGGGAACTAAGATTATGTCCCTTGTGCCTGTAATAGCACTGGCTCACTCACCCTTCAATTGTCAGGGTTTATCAAGAATCATATATTACGTTAAGCAGTTGGTTCAGCGCCTAATCTCTTTGACCGTGCGATTGCCCTTCAATCGCAATATGAGAAAGTGGGACACCTCTGATGCGCTGATAAGTGAGCACTACCATCTCTCACGTAATTACATACGTCTTTGAGAACAGTCTCTATGACCGACATTTGGTCAGGTTGATTTCATTCTGTTTATTCTATATTTCTAGTATCTCGTTTAGATTTGCTTGTACAATAATTCGTCTGTTCGTCCAATAGTTGTCGGCCATTCTCTATTGAGATTAGCCGCCGTGAGCGAATTCAAGTCAAGCGGAGATCATCAGATAAGATGAAGCTAATTATGTGATTGTAGTTGAAGATTTGGAAACTTGATCTCGTGACTTGTAAACACACAAGAAAAAAAACGGATGGTCGGTTAACTCAAGTTATAGAATATATTAAAATGAATACGCTTGATTTATTTATTCTTAATGTTTTAACGTTTATAAATTTACTTAAATCATTCCCGTAAATAAAAAAAATGCTTTTGATCAGAATTTTTAGAGGAATTTAAAATATTAAAAAACGCTCCTTAAGTCGAGCGATTAAGAAGAGTCCGTAAGTCTTGCTGTATAATAGACTGTGTTACAATGTAATCACTTTATTGAAATATATTAAAAAAAAAAATCGATAAAAAGTCTTTTGTGGTGAAACATTTTCAAATTAAGAATTGAAATATTTCGGCTGGTATTCAGTGTTTAAATAATATTCATTGTTTACGTTAATAAAAAAACAACAAACAAATTCGAACCCTTCTTCCAAGTCCCTAGACAAGAGAAGAAAATGTGGGTGAGCTAAATACCATCGTTTTATATATACATAATATGTTTTGCCACCCTTACTTCGTCCCTCGCCACCCTCGACATGACTTACATACATGAACGAATTTAAAACATAATGTTAAGTTATACATCAAGCTAATATTTATATATTCTTCAAATACTATAACATATCAGAACAATAATATCCCGATTATCTTTGGTTGGAATAAATTTGCTGTTTCCCGTTTCTTAGTAATTAAAATTTTAGTTCAATTTTTTGGTGTACCTCATATGAAAATAATGTTTGTGTTATTTTTCGTCCCTTACAAGTGCTTAAAAGTGATGAAATAAACCAAACCAAATTTACTGTATACTTATGTACATATATATGTTTATGACAACAGCATCCAGAGAGATTAATTCTATTTAAATATCTCTAAAACGTATCTTTTAATATCTCTCGTACTACAAACTTCTTTATACTGTACAGTCAAAATCAGTATTTATTCAACATCACTTGCTTATTGATTAATTGATTAAATCTACAACAGATATGGAAATAAATACCGCAGACTTGAGAACGACCGGTGAAAGAAACTCGACGGTTTTTATTAAAATCAAATTTAACAATTATACGTTGCAATGGGAATTATTAAATTATATAGCTTCAATACCAAGTTTTGCCATCATCTAAAAAATCAGCAGTCTTGTAATAATTATTATAATATTAAGAAGTTTCATATAAAGTAATCAACATCTATTAATAATTTTAATAATAAAATTAACTAAGCGATTTATCTTAACTTTTACAAAAAAAATATAATGATGTTTCTCGTGTAATAAAGTGTGTACTAACCCCAGCGGAACGGGAAGGGTTCCATCCCTTAGATTACTCCTCCAAGATCACCCGTACGCACTTCCCCTCTTTAATTGTGACTCCCGGATTCATTATTGCCGTATCCTTGGTCGACCCTTTACTCTTATCTTTACATTGTATGTGTGTGTTTGTTACGAGACATTACACACGGATAGAAAATAATAATGAGTAGGCATTCGCTTTTCTAGTTTGTAATTGTCTATGTTCCATTGGTGAGTGAGAACAAAGAGTGTTACTGAGTCTTTTTTTTTATTTCTAAAGGTAATAAGATAAATTAACGACTGACGAAAAAAAAAATCCTTTTAATTCGTCTACATTGTACAAATATAAAAACTACATTTTTTTTTATAGCATAGGTATGCAGACGAGCATATGGGCTACCGGATGGTAAGTGGTCACCAACGCCCATAGACATTGGCATTGTAAGAGTTGTTAACCATCGCTTACATCGCCAATGCGCCACCAACCTTGGGAACCAAGATGTTATGTCCCTTGTGCCTGTAATTACACTGGCTCACTCACCCTTCAAACCGAAACACAAAAGTACCTAGTACTCCTGTTTTGCGGTAGAATATCTGATGAGTGGGTGGTACCTACCAAGACGAGCTTGCACAAAGCTCTACCACCAAGTAAAATACTGTAACTATTTGTAATAATAATTCACTTTTTCAGTAAATATAAATAATATTTTTTATGAAACTTTAATGAGTCTTAAAATGAAGTTCTTAATGTCATATCGTCTATGAAAGCCATTAGTTCCTTTTTTTAATAATTCTGAAAGGATTATTAATGTTTCTTGGAAATACTTTAAAATGACAAGATAAGAATATTTATTATTATGTGATACTACTGCTTCAGATATAAAAAGTGAAATTTTGATCTAACAAGAGATCTAACTAAACGTAAATCCAAATAATAGAAAAGATATTAATAAAGACTCATACGAACAATATTTGTAACGAAACATGCTTCTAAGTAAATAAAAACATGACACCTAACATTTTTAGGATCGAATTTTTCCAGTCAGACATTTTTTTTAGGATTTTAATATGTTTTTATTATAAACCAACAGTTACATTATATACCTATATACTGATAGATTACATATATAATGATACCGTGTTCAAATATATAAGAAAGTTTTGATATAATGTTAATACTTTATCCAGAAAGTCTCTCTCAAATTCGTTAAAGTAATAACGTCCAATGTTTGTATGTAGTGGTGTATAATAGCGTCGTAAGACTCATGTGTGTGTGAATGTGTTTGTTTGATTAATTCGCGTTATACGAGTGCTGTGGGGTGAAGTCCGTTGGCTGTTTTGGGTGAATAGATTGACTATATAGTGCACTATACTAAATTTAACTACAAATATGATATTATAGTTTTGTGAGAAAAACCTTTTTTTTAAATTGGCCTTAATCGCTTACAATTATATTTTGTTTTAAATTCATTATGTAAAGTTTTTATAAATACCTGTATGGTAAATATCAAAGTAAATGTTGTACGTCACAAGAAATTTACAACCATTTTAGTTTTGAATGACTTTTGAAATCAAAGCTAAAAAATCTACCTTCCAGAAAGGTTCCGAGTAACGGAAGGTGCGAAATGGTGGTGAATGGTGCGAAAGGAGCTATGGAATGGCGGCGAAGGCACGCGAATCACATACCGTCCCGCGCAGGGTTGCCAACATCGCTTCACTTGTATTTATACTAAATCTTTATTTTGCTTATTCTTAATTTTAAATTCTAAAAAACTAAACATTTTCAATAAAGACAGAACATTTTCTTGCAATTTAGCGTTGAAGATATTTGTCGATGAAGTCGATTGCGCCGCCGAGAGCTTTCATGATGGTGGCTTATAGATAATTTAGATATATTATTGCTCTATTCGATTATGGACGATAGACTGATATTTTGACCACCCAATAACGAGTCACAATCAACCATAGATTCTTATTATAAAAAATATATAAAGGTAAAATAACAGCCCATCCTATTGGGTAAACTTTCTTTTAAAAGTGATCGTTTGAATGTTATTCCATTACGAGAAACAACTACTCCAATACGAGTTTCTCAAAAAAATGTGACAAAATATATTCCGACTTATGTAAATTACAAAACTAAAGTTTAGCGTAAATTGAATTATCAACACAATAATTCAAATGAATTATAAAACAGCAGTACTTGGTACTGTTGTGTTCCGATTTAAAGGGTGAGTGAGCCAGTGTAATTACAAGCACAAGGGACATAACGTCTTAGTTCCCAAGTTTGGTGGTGCATTGGCGATGTAAGCGATAGTTAACATCTCTTACAATGCCAATGTCTATGGGCGTTGGTGACTACTTAGCATACGGTGGCCCATACGCTCGTCCACCTATGCTATAAAAAAATAACAAATTAAACACATGAAGTTTTCAATAGTACAGCCACAGATTTGACCTACAACTTTAAGATAATCCATACATATATAAGGTAATTTTTTATAAAATATTATTATCGAATCTTATCTTCCTACAACCCTATACGAAACGAATATCTCGCGGGCCTTCCGTAATTGAAAACATAGTGTGTTCCGGCAGTTTTAATCGTCCTCAACTAATGCAACGCCGACAGTCGATTTATTTGTACGTTTCAGGTTTACATTATACATAGCTGTATGTATATAATGAGCAGAATATAAAACGACGTTAAAACGTAAACGAGTCAATAAAACATCGCCAAATTCTTGAAATAATTTAAACATTACAATACATTTTTAAAGAAATATTTGATATACTTTTATAATAATTAATTAGTTTAGGTGTGTATTGTGAAGTTACTTTCAAGTTAATTTATCAAAACATTCGAATTTAGAACGAAGTTACATGTAACAGTGTGTTGTTACGTTCTCTCGTTATATAATAGAATTAAGCAACGTTATATAGCAGTTAGTTTTAAACAATGTAGGTACATACGCGCACAAAAACGGAATAAACAAACTGAACAAAACTTCTCGAGGCTGCTTAGGTAATTGTTAAACCTAGCGTGAGCGCTTTTTGCCGCAACATTACGCCAACTTCTAGTAAAAGTTGGCAACTGCTGCCACTCTAGCGGAACTGGAGCTAGAACTTTCTAGACTATATAGAAACCACAAAGGTATGCCCGCTCGTATCAGCACATCAGCGCTATCTGCTTTTGAATGCAAATGAGTTGGAAAAGTCCGACGGAGTAAGAAAACTAGTACTGACTACCGGGAGCGATAAAACTACGCTTTGCAACGTTACTGTGCTATATTATAACACGTTATATACGAAGTATGTACATATAAATGTTCCTACATATTAAAGTAGGCGAATTAAAACGCAAACATTACATACAAATTAAACATCGAACGTACGCGAACAATAAATACAGAAGCCTTAAGGATCAATTTATTCGTTAATCGAAAGCGAATCGATTATATTTTGCAAAATTTATTAGGTTCTCTCTTTAATGGTAAGTTCACAAATATATCAGCGATCAATCAAAATAAAGCTTATTCCCAATACAAAATTCAGTACAATAGTGATAATTTACAACAAAGTAATCCTTTAAAGTAGCCAAAAGATTAATAATATATAATACGTCCTGAATAAAACAGAGAGACGCAGTAATCGGCGCGTAGAGGCGAAAGTTCTACGGTAACTCTGGCACATAGTATGTGGCGCCGCCCACAGCTATATTAGTGCCTACTCGAAGCGCTTTGAGACTTAGACTTTTAAATATGTTATTTATATGCAATGAAAAATACTGTGACGATTTAATTAATATGTCACTTTTAATCATTGATGGATTATATGTATAGTACATACGCTGTTTCGTATCACGCAAAGAAACAGCCGTTATGCTGATTGCCCTATGTCAGGGCAAGGACCTCCTTTCATCTTGGAGCTTATTTCATCACGGACGAGTTGGTGGAAACACATGTGGTTCACAGAATATCACGCACATTGGTAACTGTTTTGATTTTTAATGGATACAATATTAATTTAATTAAAATTAATTTTCAATAATCTTTGTTTTTATAAATGGTCATAAAGACAATTGTGCATATACAGTGGATATACCATTCAAGAATATAGCATTATTATTTAAATAAGTATATCGAATTTATAAATAAAAGTATTATTTATATAAAGTATATATACAAATGAAGACCGCGTGGAAAGCCTATATCCATTTAATCACCATTCGGATTCTATTTATATAATATATACAGACTACAATACCTCTCTTCGCCTCATAATGGATTCACTCAGTATGAACGGGCACCTAAAATAATAGTTATTACATTTTACTATTTATATTGAGTAAGTGAATAGTCTTGAAATTATAAGGATTTGTGGTGTGCTGTGCTATAAGGCCTCAAATTACTTTGAGCTATTCATATTGCTATTCCTGACCCCGACACACCCACGACATGTATATGCTTCATTTTGTGAGAATCCATCCAGCCATTCCAATATGTTTAACTAACAAACGTATAAATGCACAAAACAAACTTTGGCTAAGCCTTAAGTTAGATTAGTTTTTCGTTTATGTAGAAACTCCTCTGACAATGAACATTCTAAGCAAAAAGTGTGATATGGTAAACTTTTTTTTTTAAATCGAGTGGAAAACACAAAAGCGTCACAAATCAGGAGCGCTGAAAACTAGAACAATGAAATTTAGCATTTGATTTTAAATTTTTGAACCTCGCCTCCTGTTATTGTAGGCAATAAGACACGCTGTCCTAATCATGTTTTATATTTTAGAAATTAAATCAAATCATCACTGCAAGATATTAAAGGTTCAATTGCAATCGGCACAATTATACAAATTTTAAATACAAACGAACATAAAAAAGCTACATAAAATATCATGGCACTTCTATTATTTCTGCTCTTAGGATCGTGTTATCTCAGAAAGTAATTTATAAAGTTGGATAGAGATGAACTCGCATTATTTACCAAGCCCGCATTACCTCCAGTAGGACGCCATTTTCGCTACGTGATTCTGTTTTCATTTATTTCATATACCTGTATAATAACTGCGTTTTGGTCTAGTGGTTAACTTATATGATTGGTCACCGAGGTCTTCGTTTCAAACCTTGAGTCAATGAAAACTTTTTCTGCCAATTTCTCGCTAGAGGCACCCCAGAATTTGGGAGTTGGTAAATTTGGAAAAACGACCCTGGAACACACGTAAAGCCAATATCTCCTGCTCTATATATGTACATAATAAGAGAGCAAGTATTTAGAACCGCATCATTTTCATGAAGGCATTATAAATTTAATTGTATACAATTATAGATGATATAATTATATTCAGAGGGTGCGAAGAATCTCCGGGTCAGCCATGACGATTGCTACGTGGAACGTCAAGAGTATGTCCCGCACCTACAAAAAATACTATAGGCACATTATAATAATTACTAACTTTTGAATTTATTGCCGTTTTATCATTGGTATCAATTAAAACCTTTTTGTATTATATCTATTTTAATAATATAATTGTAAGATGATCCATTCTAATCCATTTTTTTTTAAACATATTAAATGCTTGAAATAATATTATGTGTTAAGCGCCAACATATTTTTTTAAACGTTAAATTTCCGTGACACGTCTTGTATGTGATATGTGATGACGAAGAGCGAAACATAAGCGATAAATATACAATATACAATAAAGAATAAACATTTTTCTGTATATAATCTAGTAATGCCTATATACCACTTAATCGCTCTCCATGTAAATAACTAAAGTCTTCAAAGAGCGGTTTTTAGTTACACAAACCTATACAAAACAACTGTACAAATTAATTGTTTGAAATTAAATTGTACAATAGTATGTTTCAATTGTTTTTATTGTAAGATTTGAAATGTTCGATTTAAAAGGAACACGAGATGCGCGGTATAACGATCGCCATCACCCTATCTCCTCATCTTAATTCGGGGTCGCTGACCCGTTGGACCCTTCGCGATTAATGGCCTAGGGTCGCAAGACTTGCTAATACAGTGAAATTAAGATGACCCTCCGTCTGTACCCCTCGTTTGAAGAATGGTACGAATCGCCATAATGGTAATTTTCTTAACGAATTCACTGTTTGAATCTACGGTCGTCGGTCGGTCAAAATACACATATTATGACAAAATTTTAGTATGGAATTAAAAAAAAATATAGATTTGTTTACCTTAAATTAATTATTCAGTAGGCATTTACAGTTTTACAAAATATATATTTATATATGCTATATAAACAGATATATATACGTCTTTTTTTATTTCTCGATTCAGGTTTAAAGACATGTATTCTCAATAAGACATATTACAGTCACTTACTTGAGAAGAGAGGTTACATAATGTCTAAAATTTAATTGGCCATTAAAGATAACATTACTCGTATTACATTATAGTGAGGTGAGTTTCTTTCACCGGTTCTTCTCAGGTCTGAGGTGTGTATTTCCGAAGCGGTGGTAGATTTATGATAGTAAATATGTAAGTGAAACACTTCTGTATCGAATAAAGATTTTTTACTTTGATACTCAATTACAACGAAACTTATATAAAATGTAGTATTGATTTTTGTTCGAGCTTATGGCCACGGAAATAGCTGTCTCGACAATCATGTGAATTGACAATGAATATTTTAGTTGCGTTATTCGTCAATGGCTTAAATCATAATTATTATAGTATTTTTTTAGAAGATTTCAAATTAATAATAATTTTAAACAAGCCTTTTTATATTTTATACGACTACAATTATACCTTGGTCTTAAAATCATAGGTTATAATATTTAAAAAAGTATAGTTTGATACGTATTTTATACGATCTATTGTTTTATATGTAATTAATTTTATTGTGATGCGAAACACGCAGACAGGTAAAAGTTAACGATAATTAAATTTAAAATTCGCCATACCTTTTCATGGTTAGTTGTTGTTTGCGATGAAACCAGAGCCCCTTGTTACTATCTGGATATTTGCTTTTGTAACTAAAATTAGTTTTCGTCGACCCTTCTCAGAACGAAATCAGACATCTCCCGGCTTATATATTCAGCTCGGCGAGTTGAGGGGAATTATATAGTTCTTATGAAAGATATTTTAATTAAAATACCTACAAGTATTACTTATTAAATTTGCATTGTTATCTTTGAGTTTTAGTTAAATACCTTGTTTATTTGAAATCACTTTTATGAAACTAAATATCATTAAGAGTTCGTTGAACTTAATTTAGGTATTGTTTTAATATCAAAGAATGAAATTGAGGATAAGAGGCAAAGAGAAAGCAAAGAAAAACAAAATAAATATTAATTAACAAAGTTAAATGATACAAGCCGTTACATAAATACGTCTATACGATTGGCTAATCAGTAATCCTTCATTATAATTAAGTAAATATGCAAATAACCGATATAAGGGGCCTTATAAAAACTTCTACCCGTCTCAAACTATTTCTTTAATATTAGTGAAAAGTTACAAACGAAACAAAACATGTAGGTATATAACGAGTGACGAATATTTCTTAAGTTTATATAAATATGTCTGAATGAATTTAATTTATCTATATATTATATAAATTACAAGAACAAATCACACGTATTCAACGTATGCTAAAATTACTTTGAAAATTTTAAGTAATCAAATTAGTTTTAGTTACTTTAACTTTGTATGGTTTCCGGCGGAATGGAATAGAGCCACCTCACCGAAATTCGTACAAATACGTAAGAGCCAACCAAGAGAAATTGTGTTAAACGCAAACACAATTACTCAACGCTTCAACAATCCTTATGGTAACGGGAAACCTAGCACACCAGCTAAACAATCCCAGGGAGACTATAAAACGCTCTTCAAATTTTGCAGTGGTTACATTCCTCGGAGAGCACGTAAAACTATTGGTCGTGCGACTTAACTCTCCGGTCGTGAATCTCCGACCCATTGGATCATGAGAGTAAGGAAATAGAGAGTGCATCTATATTTGGGCGCAAATACTTGATCGTTTTATCTCCTACACAGTATACTTATTTTCTATTAAAATGATTAAAATCAGTCAGAAAAACTTCATAAGACGCACTGACCCGAAATGTATGCAATCGAATAATAATTTTTTTTACTAAATATTAGTTTATTATATTAATAAATAAAGGTATTATAATAGTAACTAGCTGTGCTCTATATCATAGTAGATATAATTAGGTATTCTGTAATTCATTGTGTTGAATTACAATCATCGAGTTCCCTGATGTATTTTATTAGAATCCGCCCGAATAGATAGAACGCGATTAAAAACAAAGATCCGAAAACACACATCAATATTAGAATAATTACGAATTATATATTAATATGTATTATAATAATTTATTACAACTTAAAATTTTCGTATAATATTAAATATTATCATCAAAACCAGTTCATTAGTACGAATTAAGCACTAAAATTCGTGAATATTGTAATGAGTAGGGTCCTAAATAGTGTTCATTCTGGATCGCTAAAACGAAGGCTAGCAATTAAAACTTCTTTGTACAGCGGTCCTGGGGGGGAAAGGGGGAGGTCACTTGACGGAGTCCGTAATTGGAAAAGTTACTCTGGCTACCAAGCAGTGATAAAGGTTACTTGTGACAAAGTATCCCGTTATGTGGTTGTGTAGATGATTATTAGACAATCCTACATTTTATAATACCAATCAATTTTATAACGGAATTCTAAATTCAAATTTCGAATATATGTACTTCATTCATTCGTTTTTTGTAAAATATTTTAATTACATTATTTAATCTATTTTATATTTTTTATCAGATTATGTTTGTACGAATAAAGTGAGATGAATATACGACAAAATTTTAACAATACGAAAAATCAGTCAATTCGACAAAAATAATAAAGTTAATATAGTTAGTATAGTATTATTGAACGCCCCATGCGTTTTAGAAGCGTGTCTTTAAGTTATGAGAAAAATTAAAAATTAATTGTATGCGTAAGATAAAGGAGATCGCATAAATTGATTCTACCTCCCACTTAAAACAATGCTCATTGTATGTATTGATGTTGAGCCTATCGCAATAGTGGGAGGAGATATTAAAACACCATTGTAAGACAATGTTCATACCATTGGACACTCAGACAAAGCCGAGGTATTCAATAGACATAATTAAGCACGTACGAAGCTCATAGTTTTATGATAGAATCCTATTGAAAATATTTCTATGGGATTCTATTGCCAATACATGACAATAGTTTTTCAAAGAATAAGAAAGATAAAAGAAATAATACAATAGATTAATGTAATTAAAAAAACAATTAATTAAATTCTTAGTCTTTTAATTAGCACGATACTTGAGCAATATGTCTAAAAATCGGCTTACTATTCTTATTGGAAAAAATGCTTGTTATTTTTAAATTTTCTAGTGCCATTATTTGATAATGGCCAATGTTAAATGATACTTTTTAAATAGTAAACATTAATTACACATGCATTATATAAACACCCATCATTCGAAGAAATACTAGCAAAATGATGATAACACATTTACATATTTATTTACCTCATAATAAAACCCAGCGATGTAAGAACGAGCTTGAAACACAAAGTATTTACATTAAACGACAAAGTTAAATACGTCAAATAAACTTACTAACGATTGTTTAGATTAGCTAGTGTTTAATTTCACCGTATTTACTCTTTGAAATATTAGAAATTGTTCTACAAAATACATTGTCGAGTTATGTATTTACTTTCGCAGAAACGTCTGGCACTAATGAAGCTTTTCTAATTACTATTTAACTTCACGGTTTCTAATAGTATTTAAAGTATATGTTTTGAGAGACATAATTGCATATATTTAGAGAGTATTTAGTATAGACTTAGAACTGTATATTTTTCATTTATTGGTATCGGTATAGAAGTAGCACCTTTGTGGCGGATGTTAAACACTCATATACATATATGTGTGTGTCAGTGGCTGTGTATGGTTCTCCATTTTTTAATACTAGAGATCAATGGATGCAATTCACCAAACATTATTTAATATTAAGAAAAAGTTAATATCAAATGTAATATATGTCTATTATATAATCATTTCAAGCTAACCGAGCTTGTAAATAATCGAATACATAACTCATCAAAAATCCACACACGAGAAATTCATTAAAATAAATTTCGCTCCCTCGTTAAACTAAGGCCCGAAACTAGCAAATTAATTATAAAACCCGTCAAAACAAGACCCAAAGTTCAACCCATCTGAGACGCACAAAGGGTGCCCTTTATTTCGGACAGGCCCTACGCTATCGCAAAGTGATCCCCACCATTGATCTTAAGGGTGACTTACCCCCTGAGGGTGGAAAAGAAAATCGTGGGGGTTGCGTGGGGTGTGCTTAGGAAGATTATGTGGGGTTAGTTTTCGTTTGTCATGCCGTAACGGTTATAATTTGCAAGGGTTTTCGGATTCGTTCATGAGTTTACAAAATGAAAGGGTATTAGCGTTGTCGTTGCTTCGTTTATTGTATATTTTAAGTTATGTTAGAAACAAGTCGTCTAAATATAATATATCAATCATTATGTTATGTAATAACAATTTAACACATATCAGTAAAATATTTAATAGCTACTAACAATTACACTCTTGTATAAAGCTGAAGAGTTTGTTTAAATGCGCTAATCTCTGCAATTACCAGTCCGATCTGAAAAAATGAACGATGTACATTCTCATTCTTTGTAACCAATTATGGTCAACGTCGAATATCTCCTTCTAACATTTCACAACTCTACTGCGGTGAGTCTCGAGTTTGTTCTTACATAACAGCCCTGCTGGGGCTTGAACCCAGGGCCTCGGGAGCCGCTAGAGTCTAGAACTCTAGCCTAACAAGGCAGTCGACGTCAATGTTATGTCATGTCATAACATTTTCTATAGTTGGCGCGCTAGTTGTATCGAGTAATTGCTTACAAATGAAATATTGAAATATAACACAAAACGACCAATAACTAGTAATATTCATTATCACCATTATAATCAACAACCCTTCGTCATCCACTGCTGGACACGGGCCTCTTCAGTGGCATATTTATGTATGTAATTTTTCTATCGAAATTTTTCTTTGCGTATCTTTTATATAATTCAATGAAAATAAATCACGAAATATTATCATAGAATTACTAAGCGAGTCACGAATTTCGTCCGAATGAAAATTGTCCAATATACTGGGCGTCATCTTAGCAGGGAGGGACAGGGAGGTATTATAGGTCCGCGCGGTCTGCGGCGTGAGGGGGCACTTCTTATTACGATTGACGCGAGGGCTGCCATTTTGAGTTTCTGCATTATCTATGATACGTGAACTGCTATCATGTTTTTTTTCTCTTTTTGAATGAATATTGTTTTTTATTTAAGATGAATGTCTGAGTTTTTATATGTATATAATATGTTAGATTGAACGAAATAACAAACACATATCTACTGACGCGTAAAAGCATTATTCAAATTCTCATTCAATACTTTTCAGCAGTTTTTTATTATTATTATAAGCAAAGCGTATAAATAGTACGCAATGAGCATTTAATAGTAAGTTATTAGTACATATGTATATTCTCTACATACACATTTATTGCATTAAATGGAAACTACATAAGCTTTATAAAAAATTGAGAACATGTACTAAAAATACATCTTCATATTCAAATTTAACAAACGTCAATTGCTTAGAGTATTTTAAGCTTCAAAAAACAATTCGTTTCCTCTGACGGATAGTAGTATTTCCTAATCTACAATTGTTATTCTAACACGAATACTTCTGACTTCGTCGTGCTACTTATCGTAGGCAAAACGATTTTTGCTTCTTTATAATAAATGGGTACTAGAAATCGTTACTTATTATAAATATATTATGTTGTATATTTGTTTCTAATCCACTTTCACACTTTCCGGTGTCATTTTGTCACAATTATTCAAACTGGCGTATTACATCCGTTCTAATATTATAAATGCGAAAGTGGGTTTGTTTTTGTGTTACGCTTACCCGTCTTAATTACTCGACTGATCATCATGAAATCTTGTCAGGTCAGTCAGGAGTACATAAATTTAAAATACATGGTGTTTAGTTAATTTATACGCATTTGATAGAAATAATCAATTATTTCTTGTAAAAGTAAACAAGTTAAAGTTAATTGTAATTATTAATCTTAGTCGTTATTTAATATAATTCTGGCAAAGGCAGCCCTGTCCCGCATGTAGTGCGTAAACAAAACGCCTCCCTAGTCCCAACAAGAAATTACATACTTTAATCTTATCATTGGAGCAAAATAGAATATTAAATCGGGCTGTCGCCGACGAGCAATCCCTGACCGTACTAAACGCGGGATCGCCGGGATGAACACATTCGATTTGACGGGACAAAGAATTCCTAATATTTCGTCGGGACAAAAGGCTATTTCGACTTTTAAACTATACAATATATGTTAAAATTACTTTAGATAACATATTTCTGTTTTCATTAAGACTATTTAGTCTAATCTTTAATATGTTATAATTTTTTATGTGATAATTTTGTTATGTCCTCATTTATTATATATTTTGACTTGTCATAATTGTTTAAGTATATAAATAAAGTGTGCATTTGTAAATAACAAACGCCGTTTACAATTACAATATGTTAATAATTAATTGTATTTAATTAGCTATGTAACTTAGGTGTCAGAAGTGAGCAACGACTGAGCTGTTTACCGGTTCTTCTTGGTAGAATCTAGATTTTGAACCGGCTGTAACTTTAAACTTTCTACTTGAATAAAGCATATTTTTATTTGAATAAAATGAAGGCAAAACTTGCTAAGCTATATTTAAAACAATTAGAAAGAAAATGCTGAATAGACTTTATAATTAAGGATACTTTGTCAACTATATACGTTTACAGCAAGAATACAATTTCAGATTTTACATCGAAATATGCAAAGGACCTATTTCAGCAAAGCATCCGCGCCATTATTTCACAAAAGCTTTCTAAACATCGTCACAGGGGAACCGCACACAGCCGCCGATCCGTATCTTGAGGGTCGACATCGCACAAATATATCTAAGTGTAGGGGTTCAACCGGTCTCCTTATCCTTTCTCCCTTCCACTACCCCGTCCCCCATCCTTATAAACAGTACTAAACAGTGCCGCGCAAAATTGTAAAATTTGAAACATTTTGTCTCTTTCTAACCGGTCGGCGTCAATTTGCTAAGATAACATTGTTAGGGCCTGGCGTTATTTACGATCGGGGAATTAATTTAAAGGATAGTAATTAGAGTTCCGATATTGGTATTCCGGGTTACTTCGGAATTGAGGATTGAATTCGGATGTATGTCATCCGGCAGTGTGTCGGAACACTTTTGACTAGTTACGATTAGTTTGTTAGAAGCTTGAAACTGTAAATAATATACGCAACACTATAATAACAACAACATTTAATTGCAAATAGTTCCATTTTAAAATTAGATATATACTACACATATATAATAGATATATTTATGTACGTCAACTGTTGAAACAAAAAATCAACACACCATTATACTCTGTAGATATACGTTTATAAAAATTTTACGTAAGAATACTTATTTCAGGCAAAGCTTCAATATGACACTTAAATAAAATGCATATTTATAAAAATGACGTAAGACACGTATAAAATAGAATGGCTACATAATTTATGAGTATGACTGAGAAGAGTTTATTAAAATTTAAAAACGAGATCTCGAATGACCTGTCGGTAAAAAATCGATAAGTCAAAAATATTCAATTAAGTCCAAACATTAATAATCTAGCATCGCGGTCGTCAAGTGCCGTTGGGGCATAGTGCAGGTGGCTCCCATCCTACAAAAAGGGGGACGTGGAATGATGGCCGAAATCCACGTTTTTAGGCCTATCAAGCTTTTTAGTATGGCGTCCACGTACGCTTTGTGGAAATTTGATGTTTATATATTACCTATACATCAATACATGCATTAGTTTCCGAATTGATAGAACATGTCGAAATTGTATGATATTTATGTTTACATTTAATAAAAAATATTATTTATTAACAATCAAATCTGAATGTTGAATTAAAATCATGCTTGTATATAAAATACATATTGATCTGATCCTTAATATTTTATCGAAGTTCAAATGAGGTACTGACACAAAATTTGTCTTAATAACGTGAGTTTCATGTAACTACCTAAAAACGCAAATTTTTAAAATAAATTATATTTTACAGAAATCGACCGAAATTAAATATTATCTATACTATTTAAATTGATCAAATAACTAATTAAGAGATATTTCGAATTACGAAACATATAGAACCTCATTTAAAATTCAGCCAGTACAAATGACAATACATCGGGCACAGATAAAATTCAACTCGGACTTAATCTACATTGAACTATATCCATACAGCGTACTGACGCGCCACTATTAATCATAGAAAATGACGTAGCATTGTGCGACTCGACTCAAAATTGTGAAAACCTATCCAGTAGCTCGCTGGCGAACTAATAACGCGGTGCGCTCACACTTCGGAAAATACCCGCCGGGGGGTACCGTCGACAAAAAAAACTCCCACCCGATACCGCCAATTGTTTCAATGTTTGTTCAATTTGAAATGGTAAAGCGATGGCAAATGAATCCAACAGGCTGTAAGGAAGCTGAGCTATTTGCTATTTACTTGGACACTTAAGTTAGGACGAAGCTTAGACTTTTTGTGATATAATTGGTGGAACGAATATTTTGTGATAGAAATAAGGTGTTTACACAACTTGATATATTTGCACAGTTGTTTACTAGACGTATTGTATCAGTATGGAAAAATGGTTGTTTTTAAACAATATATTCTAACATGAGTGATGTTAAAACTAAGAATGGTTACGTTTAGATGTAAAACATTTACGTGTCCAACTAACTATTAAGTTTAATAAAAAGATTCAATCTACAGTCGAAAACGACCTTATAATTAATAATAAATAAATAGGTAAAATTATTGTATATGAATATGGCAGTTGAAAAAAATATCCGTGTTTTTTTTTGTTTTTTTTTCTGACCATGCGTCATATAGTTGACGATGACGCCGCGCGTGTGTGTGCGTTAGCGGCGCTGTGTGCGTTACGCGTGACGTTCTGCAACCGACGTGATATATTGAGAACTGCGCCAAAAATCGCTACTAGTTTATGTAACGTAACATTTCACGTTTTGTTTTACGTCCACTGTTACTGTGGTTTTGGACTGGGGGGATAATAGGCCACCCCTCTCATTTAATAACTTAATAGTCGGTTCGCATAAAAAAAAGAATAGGCCAACATATAATTCTGGATATAACTGAAATATCATAAAATCACTTAGCACATAAGCTTTGCTGATCTATTTATTCGGAACAGTTTTATACGGATCTAGCTTTGAATACAAATTCGAATACTATTATAAGTATAATCAAAGCATTTTAATGCTATTCTAATATATAACTCTTTGTATGTTTAAAAAACATACCTACTCTTATTCCCGTTCAAGATATACAAATTTGAAAAGTTAAATTGTAAAGAGAAGCTTCTGTATTTAAATTACATATGTATTTATTAAGTACCATCATCTAAAATTCTATGTTGTCTTGTTTTAAAAAAAATAGAACAATAAATAATTAATAACGCTTACAAATCAACAAATCGCGTTTCAATATTCGTTGTCAACATATAAACGATGGTTTGGATAAGCGCGGAAACAGCCAAAATAAATACAGCGAAATCGTGCATTCGTTCCACTTCGCCTACGATCTCATTTGCGGTTCTCAGAGGAGGAGTACAACGCCTATGTACCTATATTTCCGAATTTTATGCCTACCACGTACACGGTACGCGCCCCTCGATGCGTTTGTGTGAGCATAGTTCAACTCCGCCAATTTAACTTGCAACGTCATCGTGGGACAACTTTACGGCTTCGACACGCAGTTTCAGCGGTGGAGGGGAGCGTGGGAGGTCAGCGTATGTCGGTGTACGCGCTAGTGTGGGTGTAGTAAAGCGATAGTGAAGGGGTCCACCCCGTCGCGTCATCGCTGACTATTGCGCCTGTGTTAGAGAATGAACATTTAAAATGCCCACCCCATGACGATCACTGCGCGGCCATTTTCGTTTTTTTCGTCATGACTTTTTGCGACCCATCTCGCCTAATGGCTAATTTCTTTAACATGTACGATCGCCAGACATTACAATATACGAATCATATCAAGTAAATGTAACATGAATAATATATTTGTAATTATTATTAACGTTATGTGATTTTTTTTTTTTTAATTGACACATACTCTTCCCTTTTGTAAATTATGTTCAGTGTAATTATAGAGCTTGTTAGAAATATGTATTAGGTTATGACTCATACAATATTTTTTTCTTATAAATAACACAAAAACGATTGTAACGGATTTATGCGTGTTAAATATTATTTTACCAAAAGACATAATATATCCTTAATCTCAAACATTCTGTGGAAAGTCTGACTCTAAAATATGTCGTAATTAATCTAAATTATATCGACAATATCTATATTATTTAGTTTAACTATCGAATATTTACTATTTAGTTCGACTATTTTACTCCATCTATGAACTAGCTATTATAATTTATTAGAGACATTAAAGAAGTAAATTGTTTTATTAATTTTCACTCACCAAAAACTTCAATATCACAAACAATACAACAAACACAAAACAAACAAAAGCAAAATACTTAATATAATTAAAATTATTTTGATATAAATATCTCACCTTATATTTGTACATAAAACATTATAATTACACCCACTCACTTCACAGCACACAAGAGATATCAGTGTATCAGTGTAACGTTTAAATATAGCGTGATAAAATTGACGATGTGTATCGATTGAGAGTCTGTATCAAAATGCATCATCAAAAGATCTTAAGGGACGCTAATATTTATTTCTCACATAAATTTGTATACATTTACATATACTAGAGTATACTTGTCTGTCCAGGGGTCACTTCAGGTGGTCAAGGGGTCGAATTGATAAACCAGTTTTAATTTATAATAGTTTATATTTCAATCGTATTTTATAAAAACAATTTTCATTTTTATTTATTGAAAAAATAAAACAAATTTCACAATTTAGAATATAATAATCAAGTTATCAAGTTATCACGCTATATTAAAACGATTCCAACACTTGATGAAACTTTGAATTCTCTAAATATAATAAATATGATATTTTTTTACCATTTTATCAACAACCACACTTGTATTATATATATAACGTTAAGTTGATATAACTACCTTAGGTTCGGAACGAAGATTCTACCGAAAACGCCGTTGTTAAATATTTTAAGAACTGTTTAAGATTTACGTAGATACAGGTAACATGCCGTACGCTATTAATAAAAAAAAAATGAAGGGTTCGGTATACACGGCGATCTTCTACGTTGGCTGTCTTCTTATGTACGCAACCGTAGCCAAGCTATTCTGAGCCAACTTCGGGTGTTCCCCAAGGTTCGCACCTCAGCCCATTGCTGTTTAACATGTTCATTAATGATATCAACGATATAATAAAACATTCTTCTTTGTTGTTATATGCAGACGATATGAAAATTTTAAGATCGGTCACGTCGTCACTTGACTGTTTATTCTTATAGGATGATCTCAATCGGCTCTGTTCGTGCGGAAAGGAGGTGGAATCTTATTAATCTAAATTTTCCTTTTTCGAGTAGACCTTTTCGCCTCTTAATGATATAAAAAAATTAAAAAGATTTATTTAATATATTTACATTTTCTTATTGATTGTCATAAGTCTACCACCGGTTCGGAAACAAACACCACATACCTGTATATCTATATATTTTTGTGTCCAAGGTCTAAGATTGACTACAAACCATCGTGAGTGCTTTTCCGTCTATGGATTTAGACACAATATACGCATATACTGTGGTGGTCATATAATTAGAAACACTTCTTATGAATAAAGAAAGTATAACTTCAATGTACAAATGCTCGTAAAAAATATACACATTCAATAATTAATAATCATGCAATAATATAGCCACTCAAATAAAAAACTCATTAAATGCATAAAATATAAAACATATCTTACTTTTAATTACAAAATGATTCTTACACATGTAGGAGTTTATTTTCTGTTACTGGCCGCTTGGACGCCTAATTAGAAACATTTTAAAAAAGCATCCATAGCTCGTTCTTTTTTTGGAGAAATTGGAGACTAACATTTCTGTTTCTATTATTTTGGCGGCAATTCTAAATTTAATCTAAATTTATTTTGTTCAAAATGGGCAAAAATAAAAGTAGAGGAAATCCTCTCCCAGAGAAGATACGCTAATCGTTCGTGTTGCTCAAAAGGACTCAAGTAAAGGCTCCAACCAGATTAAAAACGAAGTTGTTTCGCCTGATAACCCGAGAAACATCTCGTCAAGACTGATACGCCGAAGATTAGTGAAAGCTAAATTGTTTGGAAGAATCTCTTGAAAGGTACCGCTTCTTACCAAGCAACACCGAGAGAAGCGATTATTATTCGCTAAAAAATTCCATTATCGTACCGTCTAACGGTACGATAATGGAAAAAAGTGTCATTTTCAGATGAAACAAAAATAAATATGGTAAATTCCGATGGAAAGCGCTATGTTAGACGTCCTGTAAACAATGGTTTTTAAAATTATAAATACACAAGAAGTATAGCCAAGCACCATGGCGGTACAATGGATCAATGGCAATACAAAAATATCTTAGAGCACACAATGATTCCCTACTCAGACGATCATTTGCCTATAACCTGGATTTTTCAGCATGACAATGACCCTAATCACACGGCCAATAGCATCAAATGTTTCCTTAGCGAACAGCGTATATTCTTTTTAGACTGGCCAGCAAATAATCCGGATTTAAACCCGATAGAAAATCTCTGGTATATTGTTAAAAAGAAAGTCTCAAACAAACATAACACCAGCATTGGTTGAAGCATGGAATTCAATCCCCCTAGAAAAATGTATGAAATTGATTGAATCAATGCCACGTCGTTGCAGTGCTGTTATTGAAAATAAACTAAATATTAATTGTAACTATTGGTAGGCTGTGGATAGTAGCTATTTCGTAAATAACAATACTAATTACTAATACTTAAAAAAATATTGTTTTTTATATTGTTTGTTGTTGTTTCTAATTAGTTGACCATTATTATTCATACCTTAAAACTGATTTAAATGTTTGTCCGTAATGTAATATTGAAACTGCACTTGTGTAATGGGATTTATATTGTTTTTTTAATAAATGATAAATCATTGAACATATTGTTGTCCTATTTATTGTTTAATTTCAAAATAAAAACGATTGCGGTGAAGTATCTTACATAATGTCAAGGATCGTTGGTAGTGTTTCTAATTATACGACCACCACTGTATATTATTGTTTTAAATAAATCTTTAACTTATTTATACTAATATTATAAAAAGGAAAGATTTGATTTTTTGTTTGTATGTTTCTTACGATTAAACTCAAAAACTATAGCACCAATTTCAATAATCCTTTCACCATTAGAAAGCTACATCTTTACCGAGTAACATAGGCTATATTATATTTTCAAAAAACTAAGGAATCCCTACCTAAAACGGAACAATGTAACCCAAGGTATCAAAATGTTGCCTATAAAAGTCATTATTTTGCGTGCGCTGCGAAAACTATTGACGATATATAAAATAGAGTTCTATATATTAATAGTACTCACGATTGCTCACAAAAAAGTCCATGATGATGGATATGCCTAACTATTTTAGTTAAGCCACAATAACAGTTTTTGTTAAATTTTTAAGTTCAAATACCGATGGACTCTTATAGTGGTGATATTAGAATCATGATATTAATTATCCTTATTCATTTAAATAGTTTGATAATTAAAGTTTATTATTTCAATATAAATTCTACTTTAAATGATCCGGATCGGACTTAGTTTAGAAATTATGATGGGTATAAAAATTCTCCCAGTAAGAAAAATGTCACAGTTTGAACAAACCGTAACTGTCCTACGTTTAGTCTATTAAGAAATACTAATTTACGTTAAATGATAGTTTTTAAAGTGTTAGGACTCAAAGTGCTAGTACTTAATATTCTTGTTAGTTATTTCTCGTCTTGTTTTGTTATCTAAGCAATCTATTAAGTGAGGAATCATGTAAGAGCTAGTACGCAGTCCATATTTATTGTTAGCTCCATTTCCCATTTTCCCCTCTTCTTTCCCTTCCCTTTGAGGCTGTTATAAAAACATCCTCAAATGAGTGGGTCATCAGATATTTGTTTGAACGGTGAGTGAGCCAGTGTAACAAAAGAATTTCGAAAAAAGGAAAAACATTGGTCCCATTTTTTTATATCTAGTTTCAATTTATTTAATAATATATATAAATTGATAAAATGATAAAATCCCTTAAGAGTTTTCACTCACTTTACTGTCATAGTTCTCGGTGAATATAAAAGTATTTAATTAGGACGGTAAAATAAAAAATAAATTACATTGAAATGCTAGAATTTATTTCATTCGAAATTATAAAATAAAAGACAAAAAACAAAGATGAAAATAAATCAGCAAGTGGAGCAAGACTGACCCTTTCTGCCAATTCTGACAAAGTATTGACTGCGTCTGAGTTGACAGGCTTGACGGACTCTACCTCTTCCTTGACCATATAAACCAGACGAGCCTGATGCTGAAGATGTTGATACAGCATTAGAACCAGAGCCCAACTCATTAATAATAACAATTGGAGATGGAGTGAAGAATTGTGAATCATATGGTGTATTATAATTTAGGCCTTGTGAACCTGTAGCGGTAGCAGAGGCTACGGAGGAAGCGGAACCAGACGAAGATGAGTCTTCATTGATGACGACGACATTCTGGCCTTGTCTTCCGTAAGGACCGTAGGGACCAGTTAGTCCAGCTCCTGCTCCTGCTCCTACACCAGTTCCTAATCCGGCACCCGTTCCATAACTTTGGCCTGCAATTCCTCCAGCAGAGCCAGAGCTTGAAGCTCCAGCAGCACTTGATGCACTTCCACTAGATGCTGAACCAGCTCCGCCTTCGTTGATAATCGTTATTCCGCCGTCATAGCCAGGACCGTACCCGAAACCATTACCAGTACCGTCGGCACCAGCTCCTGCTCCGGCTCCATAGCCTTGACCTGCAATTCCTCCAGCAGAGCCAGAGCTTGAGGCCCCAGCAGCGCTCGATGCGCTTGCGCTAGATCCTGAACCAGATCCGCTTTCGTTGATGATGGTTAATTCGCTTGGTCTTGAACCTAGAGTACCATAGTTTTGGCCTTGTGGACCTGAAGAGCTTGCAGATGCAGCTGAAGCGGAAGCTGACGAACTAGGCGCAGATGAGTCTTTGTTGATGACGACGACATTCTGGCCTTGCCTTCCGTAAGGACCGTAGGGACCAGTTAATCCTGCTCCTGCTCCTGCTCCTGCACCAGTTCCTAATCCGGCACCCGTTCCATAACCTTGGCCTGCAATTCCTCCAGCAGAGCCAGAGCTTGAAGCTCCAGCAGCACTTGATGCACTTCCACTAGATGCTGAACCAGCTCCGCCTTCGTTGATAATCGTTATTCCGCCGTCATAGCCTGGACCGTACCCGAAACCATTACCAGCACCGTAGGCACCAGCTCCTGCTCCGGCTCCATAGCCTTGACCTGCAATTCCTCCAGCAGAGCCAGAGCTTGAGGCCCCAGCAGCGCTCGATGCGCTTGCGCTAGATCCTGAACCAGATCCGCGTTCGTTGATGATGGTTAATTCGCTTGGTCTTGAACCTAGAGTACCATAGTTTTGGCCTTGTGGACCTGAAGAGCTTGCAGATGCAGCTGAAGCGGAAGCTGACGAACTAGGCGCAGATGAGTCTTTGTTGATGACGACGACATTCTGGCCTTGCCTTCCGTAAGGACCGTAGGGACCAGTTAATCCTGCTCCTGCTCCTGCTCCTGCACCAGTTCCTAATCCGGCACCCGTTCCATAACCTTGGCCTGCAATTCCTCCAGCAGAGCCAGAGCTTGAAGCTCCAGCAGCACTTGATGCACTTCCACTAGATGCTGAACTAGGTCTGCCTTCGTTGATAACCGTTATTCCGCCGTCATAGCCAGGACCGTACCCAAAACCATTACCAGCACCGTAGGCACCAGCTCCTGCTCCGGCTCCATAGCCTTGACCTGTAATTCCTCCAGCAGAGCCAGAGCTTGAGGCACCAGCAGCGCTCGATGCGCTTGCGCTAGATCCTGAACCAGATCCGCTTTCGTTGATGATGGTTAATTCGCTTGGTCTTGAACCTAGAGTACCATAGTTTTGGCCTTGTGGACCTGAAGAGCTTGCAGATGCAGCTGAAGCGGAAGCTGACGAACTAGGCGCAGATGAGTCTTTGTTGATGACGACGACATTCTGGCCTTGCCTTCCGTAAGGACCGTAGGGACCAGTTAATGGACCTGCTCCTGCTCCTGCACCAGTTCCTAATCCGGCACCCGTTCCATAACCTTGGCCTGCAATTCCTCCAGCAGAGCCAGAGCTTGAAGCTCCAGCGGCACTTGATGCACTTCCACTAGATGCTGAACTAGGTCTGCCTTCGTTGATAACCGTAATTCCGCCGTCATAGCCAGGACCGTACCCAAAACCATTACCAGCACCGTAGGCACCAGCTCCTGCTCTGGCTCCATAGCCTTGACCTGCAATTCCTCCAGCAGAGCCAGAGCTTGAGGCACCAGCAGCGCTCGATGCGCTTGCGCTAGATCCTGAACCAGATCCGCTTTCGTTGATGATGGTTAATTCGCTTGGTCTTGAACCTAGAGTACCATAGTTTTGGCCTTGTGGACCTGAAGAGCTTGCAGATGCAGCTGAAGCGGAAGCTGACGAAATAGGCGCAGATGAGTCTTTGTTGATGACGACGACATTCTGGCCTTGCCTTCCGTAAGGACCGTAGGGACCAGTTAATCCTGCTCCTGCTCCTGCTCCTGCTCCTGCACCAGTTCCTAATCCGGCACCCGTTCCATAACCTTGGCCTGCAATTCCTCCAGCAGAGCCAGAGCTTGAAGCTCCAGCAGCACTTGATGCACTTCCACTAGATGCTGAACCAGCTCCGCCTTCGTTGATAATCGTTATTCCGCCGTCATAGCCTGGACCGTACCCGAAACCATTACCAGCACCGTCGGCACCAGCTCCTGCTCCGGCTCCATAGCCTTGACCTGCAATTCCTCCAGCAGAGCCAGAGCTTGAGGCCCCAGCAGCGCTCGATGCGCTTGCGCTAGATCCTGAACCAGATCCGCGTTCGTTGATGATGGTTAATTCGCTTGGTCTTGAACCTAGAGTACCATAGTTTTGGCCTTGTGGACCTGAAGAGCTTGCAGATGCAGCTGAAGCGGAAGCTGACGAACTAGGCGCAGATGAGTCTTTGTTGATGACGACGACATTCTGGCCTTGCCTTCCGTAAGGACCGTAGGGACCAGTTAATCCTGCTCCTGCTCCTGCTCCTACACCAGTTCCTAATCCGGCACCCGTTCCATAACCTTGGCCTGCAATTCCTCCAGCAGACCCAGAGCTTGAAGCTCCAGCAGCACTTGATGCACTTCCAGTAGATGCTGAACCAACTCCGCCTTCGTTGATAATCGTTATTCCGCCGTCATAGCCTGGACCGTACCCGAAACCATTACCAGCACCATCGGCACCAGCTCCTGCTCCGGCTCCATAGCCTTGACCTGCAATTCCTCCAGCAGAGCCAGAGCTTGAGGCTCCAGCAGCGCTCGATGCGCTTGCGCTAGATCCTGAACCAGATCCGCGTTCGTTAACGATGGTTAATTCGCTTGGTCTTGAACCTAGAGTACCATAGTTTTGGCCTTGTGGACCTGAAGAGCTTGCAGATGCAGCTGAAGCGGAAGCTGATGCACTAGGCGCAGACGAGTCTTTGTTGATGACGACGACATTCTGGTCTTGCCTTCCGTAAGGACCGTAGGGACCAGTTAATCCAGCTCCTGCTCCTGCTCCTGCTCCTGCACCAGTTCCTAATCCGGCACCCGTTCCATAACCTTGGCCTGCAATTCCTCCAGCAGAGCCAGAGCTTGAAGCTCCAGCAGCACTCGATGCACTTCCACTAGATGCTGAACTAGGTCTGCCTTCGTTGATAACCGTTATTCCGCCGTCATAGCCAGGACCGTACCCAAAACCATTACCAGCACCGTAGGCACCGGCTCCTGCTCCTGCTCCATAGCCTTGACCTGCAATTCCTCCAGCAGAGCCAGAGCTTGAGGCACCAGCAGCGCTCGATGCGCTTGCGCTAGATCCTGAACCAGATCCGCTTTCGTTGATGATGGTTAATTCGCTTGGTCTTGAACCTAGAGTACCATAGTTTTGGCCTTGTGGACCTGAAGAGCTTGCAGATGCAGCTGAAGCGGAAGCTGTCGAAATAGGCGCAGATGAGTCTTTGTTGATGACGACGACATTCTGGCCTTGCCTTCCGTAAGGACCGTAGGGACCAGTTAATCCTGCTTCTGCTCCTGCTCCTGCTCCTGCACCAGTTCCTAATCCGGCACCCGGTCCATAACCTTGGCCTGCAATTCCTCCAGCAGAGCCAGAGCTTGAAGCTCCAGTAGCACTTGATGCACTTCCTCTAGATGCTGAACCAGCTCCGCCTTCGTTGATAATCGTTATTCCGCCGTCATAGCCAGGACCGTACCCGAAACCATTACCAGCACCGTATGCACCAGCTCCTGCTCCGGCTCCATAGCCTTGAACTGCAATGCCTCCAGCAGAGCCAGAGCTTGAGGCATCAGCAGCGCTCGATGCGCTTGCGCTAGATCCTGAACCAGATCCGCTTTCGTTGATGATGGTTAATTCGCTTGGTCTTGAACCTAGAGTACCATAGTTTTGGCCTTGCGGACCTGAAGAGCTTGCAGATGCAGCTGAAGCGGAAGCTGACGAACTAGGTGCAGATGAGTCTTCGTTGATGACGACGACATTCTGGCCTTGCCTTCCGTAAGGACCGTAAGGACCAGTTAATCCTCCTTCTGCTCCTGCTCCTGCTCCTGCACCAGTTCCTAATCCGTTACCCGTTCCATAACCTTGGCCTGCAATTCCTCCAGCAGAGCCAGAGCTTGAAGCACCAGCAGCGCTTGATGCGCTTGCGCTAGATGCCGAACCGTACCCAAAACCATTACCAGCACCGTAGGCACCAGCTCCTGTCCCGGCTCCATAGCCTTGACCTGCAATTCCTCCAGCAGAGCCAGAGCTTGAGGCCCCAGCAGCGCTCGATGCGCTTGCGCTAGATCCTGAACCAGATCCGCGTTCGTTGATGATGGTTAATTCGCTTGGTCTTGAACCTAGAGTACCATAGTTTTGGCCTTGTGGACCTGAAGAGCTTGCAGATGCAGCTGAAGCGGAAGCTGACGAACTAGGCGCAGATGAGTCTTTGTTGATGACGACGACATTCTGGCCTTGCCTTCCGTAAGGACCGTAGGGACCAGTTAATTCTACTCCTGCTCCTGCTCCTGCTCCTGCACCAGTTCCTAATCCGGCACCCGTTCCATAACCTTGGCCTGCATTTCCTCCAGCAGAGCCAGAGCTTGAAGCTCCAGCAGCACTTGATGCACTTCCTCTAGATGCTGAACCAGCTCCGTCTTCGTTGATAATCGTTATTCCGCCGTCATAGCCTGGACCGTACCCGAAACCATTACCAGCACCGTAGGCACCAGCTCCTGCTCCGGCTCCATAGCCTTGACCTGCAATTCCTCCAGCAGAGCCAGAGCTTGAGGCACCAGCAGCGCTCGATGCGCTTGCGCTAGATCCTGAACCAGATCCGCTTTCGTTGATGATGGTTAATTCGCTTGGTCTTGAACCTAGAGTACCATAGTTTTGGCCTTGTGGACCTGAAGAGCTTGCCGATGCAGCTGAAGCGGAAGCTGACGAACTAGGCGCAGATGAGTCTTTGTTGATGACGACGACATTCTGGCCTTGCCTTCCGTAAGGACCGTAGGGACCAGTTAATCCTGCTCCTGCTCCTGCTCCTGCACCAGTTCCTAATCCGGCACCCGTTCCATAACCTTGGCCTGCAATTCCTCCAGCAGAGCCAGAGCTTGAAGCTCCAGCAGCACTCGATGCACTTCCACTAGATGCTGAACCAGCTCCGCCTTCGTTGATAATCTTTATTCCACCGTCATAGCCTGGACCGTACCCGAAACCATTACCAGCACCGTAGGCACCAGCTCCTGCTCCGGCTCCATAGCCTTGACCTGCAATTCCTCCAGCAGGGCCAGAGCTTGAGGCCCCAGCAGCGCTCGATGCGCTTGCGCTAGATCCTGAACCAGATCCGCGTTCGTTGATGATGGTTAATTCGCTTGGTCTTGAACCTAGAGTACCATAGTTTTGGCCTTGTGGACCTGAAGAGCTTGCAGATGCAGCTGAAGCGGAAGCTGACGAACTAGGCGCAGATGAGTCTTTGTTGATGACGACGACATTCTGGCCTTGCCTTCCGTAAGGACCGTAGGGACCAGTTAATCCTGCTCCTGCTCCTGCTCCTGCACCAGTTCCTAATCCGGCACCCGTTCCATAACCTTGGCCTGCAATTCCTCCAGCAGAGCCAGAGCTTGAAGCTCCAGCAGCACTCGATGCACTTCCACTAGATGCTGAACCAGCTCCGCCTTCGTTGATAATCTTTATTCCGCCGTCATAGCCTGGACCGTACCCGAAACCATTACCAGCACCGTAGGCACCAGCTCCTGCTCCGGCTCCATAGCCTTGACCTGCAATTGCTCCAGCAGGGCCAGAGCTTGAGGCCCCAGCAGCGCTCGATGCGCTTGCGCTAGATCCTGAACCAGATCCGCGTTCGTTGATGATGGTTAATTCGCTTGGTCTTGAACCTAGAGTACCATAGTTTTGGCCTTGTGGACCTGAAGAGCTTGCAGATGCAGCTGAAGCGGAAGCTGACGAACTAGGCGCAGATGAGTCTTTGTTGATGACGACGACATTCTGGCCTTGCCTTCCGTAAGGACCGTAGGGACCAGTTAATCCTGCTCCTGCTCCTGCTCCTGCACCAGTTCCTAATCCGGCACCCGTTCCATAACCTTGGCCTGCAATTCCTCCAGCAGAGCCAGAGCTTGAAGCTCCAGCAGCACTCGATGCACTTCCACTAGATGCTGAACCAGCTCCGCCTTCGTTGATAATCTTTATTCCGCCGTCATAGCCTGGACCGTACCCGAAACCATTACCAGCACCGTAGGCACCAGCTCCTGCTCCGGCTCCATAGCCTTGACCTGCAATTCCTCCAGCAGGGCCAGAGCTTGAGGCCCCAGCAGCGCTCGATGCGCTTGCGCTAGATCCTGAACCAGATCCGCGTTCGTTGATGATGGTTAATTCGCTTGGTCTTGAACCTAGAGTACCATAGTTTTGGCCTTGTGGACCTGAAGAGCTTGCAGATGCAGCTGAAGCGGAAGCTGACGAACTAGGCGCAGATGAGTCTTTGTTGATGACGACGACATTCTGGCCTTGCCTTCCGTAAGGACCGTAGGGACCAGTTAATCCTGCTCCTGCTCCTGCTCCTGCACCAGTTCCTAATCCGGCACCCGTTCCATAACCTTGGCCTGCAATTCCTCCAGCAGAGCCAGAGCTTGAAGCTCCAGCAGCACTCGATGCACTTCCACTAGATGCTGAACCAACTCCGCCTTCGTTGATAATCTTTATTCCACCGTCATAGCCTGGACCGTACCCGAAACCATTACCAGCACCGTAGGCACCAGCTCCTGCTCCGGCTCCATAGTCTTGACCTGCAATTCCTCCAGCAGGGCCAGAGCTTGAGGCCCCAGCAGCGCTCGATGCGCTTGCGCTAGATCCTGAACCAGATCCGCGTTCGTTGATGATGGTTAATTCGCTTGGTCTTGAACCTAGAGTACCATAGTTTTGGCCTTGTGGACCTGAAGAGCTTGCAGATGCAGCTGAAGCGGAAGCTGACGAACTAGGCGCAGATGAGTCTTTGTTGATGACGACGACATTCTGGCCTTGCCTTCCGTAAGGACCGTAGGGACCAGTTAATCCTGCTCCTGCTCCTGCTCCTGCACCAGTTCCTAATCCGGCACCCGTTCCATAACCTTGGCCTGCAATTCCTCCAGCAGAGCCAGAGCTTGAAGCTCCAGCAGCACTCGATGCACTTCCACTAGATGCTGAACCAGCTCCGCCTTCGTTGATAATCTTTATTCCGCCGTCATAGCCTGGACCGTACCCGAAACCATTACCAGCACCGTAGGCACCAGCTCCTGCTCCGGCTCCATAGCCTTGACCTGCAATTCCTCCAGCAGGGCCAGAGCTTGAGGCCCCAGCAGCGCTCGATGCGCTTGCGCTAGATCCTGAACCAGATCCGCGTTCGTTGATGATGGTTAATTCGCTTGGTCTTGAACCTAGAGTACCATAGTTTTGGCCTTGTGGACCTGAAGAGCTTGCAGATGCAGCTGAAGCGGAAGCTGACGAACTAGGCGCAGATGAGTCTTTGTTGATGACGACGACATTCTGGCCTTGCCTTCCGTAAGGACCGTAGGGACCAGTTAATCCTGCTCCTGCTCCTGCTCCTGCACCAGTTCCTAATCCGGCACCCGTTCCATAACCTTGGCCTGCAATTCCTCCAGCAGAGCCAGAGCTTGAAGCTCCAGCAGCACTCGATGCACTTCCACTAGATGCTGAACCAACTCCGCCTTCGTTGATAATCTTTATTCCGCCGTCATAGCCTGGACCGTACCCGAAACCATTACCAGCACCGTAGGCACCAGCTCCTGCTCCGGCTCCATAGCCTTGACCTGCAATTCCTCCAGCAGGGCCAGAGCTTGAGGCCCCAGCAGCGCTCGATGCGCTTGCGCTAGATCCTGAACCAGATCCGCGTTCGTTGATGATGGTTAATTCGCTTGGTCTTGAACCTAGAGTACCATAGTTTTGGCCTTGTGGACCTGAAGAGCTTGCAGATGCAGCTGAAGCGGAAGCTGACGAACTAGGCGCAGATGAGTCTTTGTTGATGACGACGACATTCTGGCCTTGCCTTCCGTAAGGACCGTAGGGACCAGTTAATCCTGCTCCTGCTCCTGCTCCTGCACCAGTTCCTAATCCGGCACCCGTTCCATAACCTTGGCCTGCAATTCCTCCAGCAGAGCCAGAGCTTGAAGCTCCAGCAGCACTCGATGCACTTCCACTAGATGCTGAACCAACTCCGCCTTCGTTGATAATCTTTATTCCACCGTCATAGCCTGGACCGTACCCGAAACCATTACCAGCACCGTAGGCACCAGCTCCTGCTCCGGCTCCATAGTCTTGACCTGCAATTCCTCCAGCAGGGCCAGAGCTTGAGGCCCCAGCAGCGCTCGATGCGCTTGCGCTAGATCCTGAACCAGATCCGCGTTCGTTGATGATGGTTAATTCGCTTGGTCTTGAACCTAGAGTACCATAGTTTTGGCCTTGTGGACCTGAAGAGCTTGCAGATGCAGCTGAAGCGGAAGCTGACGAACTAGGCGCAGATGAGTCTTTGTTGATGACGACGACATTCTGGCCTTGCCTTCCGTAAGGACCGTAGGGACCAGTTAATCCTGCTCCTGCTCCTGCTCCTGCACCAGTTCCTAATCCGGCACCCGTTCCATAACCTTGGCCTGCAATTCCTCCAGCAGAGCCAGAGCTTGAAGCTCCAGCAGCACTCGATGCACTTCCACTAGATGCTGAACCAACTCCGCCTTCGTTGATAATCTTTATTCCACCGTCATAGCCTGGACCGTACCCGAAACCATTACCAGCACCGTAGGCACCAGCTCCTGCTCCGGCTCCATAGTCTTGACCTGCAATTCCTCCAGCAGGGCCAGAGCTTGAGGCCCCAGCAGCGCTCGATGCGCTTGCGCTAGATCCTGAACCAGATCCGCGTTCGTTGATGATGGTTAATTCGCTTGGTCTTGAACCTAGAGTACCATAGTTTTGGCCTTGTGGACCTGAAGAGCTTGCAGATGCAGCTGAAGCGGAAGCTGACGAACTAGGCGCAGATGAGTCTTTGTTGATGACGACGACATTCTGGCCTTGCCTTCCGTAAGGACCGTAGGGACCAGTTAATCCTGCTCCTGCTCCTGCTCCTGCACCAGTTCCTAATCCGGCACCCGTTCCATAACCTTGGCCTGCAATTCCTCCAGCAGAGCCAGAGCTTGAAGCTCCAGCAGCACTCGATGCACTTCCACTAGATGCTGAACCAGCTCCGCCTTCGTTGATAATCTTTATTCCGCCGTCATAGCCTGGACCGTACCCGAAACCATTACCAGCACCGTAGGCACCAGCTCCTGCTCCGGCTCCATAGCCTTGACCTGCAATTCCTCCAGCAGGGCCAGAGCTTGAGGCCCCAGCAGCGCTCGATGCGCTTGCGCTAGATCCTGAACCAGATCCGCGTTCGTTGATGATGGTTAATTCGCTTGGTCTTGAACCTAGAGTACCATAGTTTTGGCCTTGTGGACCTGAAGAGCTTGCAGATGCAGCTGAAGCGGAAGCTGACGAACTAGGCGCAGATGAGTCTTTGTTGATGACGACGACATTCTGGCCTTGCCTTCCGTAAGGACCGTAGGGACCAGTTAATCCTGCTCCTGCTCCTGCTCCTGCACCAGTTCCTAATCCGGCACCCGTTCCATAACCTTGGCCTGCAATTCCTCCAGCAGAGCCAGAGCTTGAAGCTCCAGCAGCACTTGATGCACTTCCACTAGATGCTGAACCAGCTCCGCCTTCGTTGATAATCTTTATTCCGCTGTCATAGCCTGGACCGTACCCGAAACCATTACCAGCACCGTAGGCACCAGCTCCTGCTCCGGCTCCATAGCCTTGACCTGCAATTCCTCCAGCAGAGCCAGAGCTTGAGGCACCAGCAGCGCTCGATGCGCTTGCGCTAGATCCTGAACCAGATCCGCTTTCGTTGATGATGGTTAATTCGCTTGGTCTTGAACCTAGAGTACCATAGTTTTGGCCTTGTGGACCTGAAGAGCTTGCAGATGCAGCTGAAGCGGAAGCTGACGAACTAGGCGCAGATGAGTCTTTGTTGATGACGACGACATTCTGGCCTTGTCTTTCGTAAGGACCGTTGGGACCAGTTAATCCTGCCCCTGCTCCAGCTCCTGCTCCTGCACCAGCTCCTAATCCAGCACCCGTTCCATAACCTTGGCCTGCAATTCCTCCAGCAGAGCCAGAGCTTGAAGCACCAGCAGCGCTTGATGCGCTTGCGCTAGATGCCGAACCGTACCCAAAACCATTACCAGCACCGTAGGCACCAGCTCCTGTCCCGGCTCCATAGCCTTGACTTGCAATTCCTCCAGCAGAGCCAGAGCTTGAGGCACCAGCAGCGCTCGATGCGCTTGCGCTAGATCCTGAACCAGATCCGCTTTCGTTGATGATGGTTAATTCGCTTGGTCTTGAACCTAGAGTACCATAGTTTTGGCCTTGTGGACCTGAAGAGCTTGCAGATGCAGCTGAAGCGGAAGCTGACGAACTAGGCGCAGATGAGTCTTTGTTGATGACGACGACATTCTGGCCTTGCCTTCCGTAAGGACCGTAGGGACCAGTTAATCCTGCTCCTGCTCCTGCTCCTGCACCAGTTCCTAATCCGGCACCCGTTCCATAACCTTGGCCTGCAATTCCTCCAGCAGAGCCAGAGCTTGAAGCTCCAGCAGCACTCGATGCACTTCCACTAGATGCTGAACCAGCTCCGCCTTCGTTGATAATCTTTATTCCGCCGTCATAGCCTGGACCGTACCCGAAACCATTACCAGCACCGTAGGCACCAGCTCCTGCTCCGGCTCCATAGCCTTGACCTGCAATTCCTCCAGCAGGGCCAGAGCTTGAGGCCCCAGCAGCGCTCGATGCGCTTGCGCTAGATCCTGAACCAGATCCGCGTTCGTTGATGATGGTTAATTCGCTTGGTCTTGAATCTAGAGTACCATAGTTTTGGCCTTGTGGACCTGAAGAGCTTGCAGATGCAGCTGAAGCGGAAGCTGACGAACTAGGCGCAGATGAGTCTTTGTTGATGACGACGACATTCTGGCCTTGCCTTCCGTAAGGACCGTAGGGACCAGTTAATCCTGCTCCTGCTCCTGCTCCTGCTCCTGCACCAGTTCCTAATCCGGCACCCGTTCCATAACCTTGGCCTGCAATTCCTCCAGCAGAGCCAGAGCTTGAAGCTCCAGCAGCACTTGATGCACTTCCACTAGATGCTGAACCAGCTCCGCCTTCGTTGATAATCTTTATTCCGCCGTCATAGCCTGGACCGTACCCGAAACCATTACCAGCACCGTAGGCACCAGCTCCTGCTCCGGCTCCATAGCCTTGACCTGCAATTCCTCCAGCAGAGCCAGAGCTTGAGGCACCAGCAGCGCTCGATGCGCTTGCGCTGGATCCTGAACCAGATCCGCTTTCGTTGATGATGGTTAATTCGCTTGGTCTTGAACCTAGAGTACCATAGTTTTGGCCTTGTGGACCTGAAGAGCTTGCAGATGCAGCTGAAGCGGAAGCTGACGAACTAGGCGCAGATGAGTCTTTGTTGATGACGACGACATTCTGGCCTTGTCTTTCGTAAGGACCGTTGGGACCAGTTAATCCTGCCCCTGCTCCAGCTCCTGCTCCTGCACCAGCTCCTAATCCAGCACCCGTTCCATAACCTTGGCCTTCAATTCCTCCAGCAGAGCCAGAGCTTGAAGCACCAGCAGCGCTTGATGCGCTTGCGCTAGATGCCGAACCGTACCCAAAACCATTACCAGCACCGTAGGCACCAGCTCCTGTCCCGGCTCCATAGCCTTGACCTGCAATTCCTCCAGCAGAGCCAGAGCTTGAGGCACCAGCAGCGCTCGATGCGCTTGCGCTAGATCCTGAACCAGATCCGCTTTTGTTGATGATGGTTAATTCGCTTGGTCTTGAACCTAGAGTACCATAGTTTTGGCCTTGTGGACCTGAAGAGCTTGCAGATGCAGCTGAAGCGGAAGCTGACGAACTAGGTGCAGATGAGTCTTCGTTGATGACGACGACATTCTGGCCTTGCCTTCCGTAAGGACCGTAAGGACCAGTTAATCCTCCTTCTGCTCCTGCTCCTGCACCAGTTCCTAATCCGTTACCCGTTCCATAACCTTGGCCTGCAATTCCTCCAGCAGAGCCAGAGCTTGAACCAGATCCGCTTTCGTTGATGATGGTTAATTCGCTTGGTCTTGAACCTAGAGTACCATAGTTTTGGCCTTGTGGACCTGAAGAGCTTGCAGATGCAGCTGAAGCGGAAGCTGACGAACTAGGCGCAGATGAGTCTTTGTTGATGACGACGACATTCTGGCCTTGCCTTCCGTAAGGACCGTAGGGACCAGTTAATCCTGCTCCTGCTCTTGATCCTGCTCCTGCACCAGTTCCTAATCCGGCACCCGTTCCATAACCTTGGCCTGCAATTCCTCCAGCAGAGCCAGAGCTTGAAGCTCCAGCAGCACTTGATGCACTTCCACTAGATGCTGAACCAGCTCCGCCTTCGTTGACAATCGTTATTCCGCCGTCATAGCCTGGACCGGACGCGAAACCTTTACCAGCACCGTAGGCACCAGCTCCTGCTCCGGCTCCATAGCCTTGACCTGCAATTCCTCCAGCAGAGCCAGAGCTTGAGGCACCAGCAGTGCTCGATGCGCTTGCGCTAGATCCTGAACCAGATCCGCTTTCGTTGATGATGGTTAATTCGCTTGGTCTTGAACCTAGAGTACCATAGTTTTGGCCTTGTGGACCTGAAGAGCTTGCAGATGCAGCTGAAGCGGAAGCTGACGAACTAGGCGCAGATGAGTCTTTGTTTATGACGACGACATTCTGGCCTTGCCTTCCGTAAGGACCGTAGGGACCAGTTAATCCTGCCCCTGTTCCAGCTCCTGCTCCTGTACCAGCTCCTAATCCAGCACCCGTTCCATAACCTTGGCCTGCAATTCCTCCAGCAGAGCCAGAGCTTGAAGCACCAGCAGCGCTTGATGCGCTTGCGCTAGATGCCGAACCGTACCCAAAACCATTACCAGCAGTACCGTAGGCACCAGCTCCTGTCCCAGCTCCATAGCCTTGGCCTGCAATTCTTCCAGCAGAGCTAGAGCTTGAAGCACCGGTAGCGCTCGATGCGCTTCCGCTAGATGCTGAACCAGATCCGCTTTCGTTGGTTAATTCGCTTGGTCCTGAACCGTATCTAAGACCATTACTTGGTCCGGATCCTGCTCCTGCTCCTGCACTTGCCACTGCTCCTGCTCCAGCACCAGCACCATAGCCTCGGCCAGCATATCCTCCAGCAGTTTTGTAACCTAAAGTACCATAGTTTTGGCCTTGTGGACCTGAACTGTTTGCAGATGCAGCTGAAGCGGAAACTGGCGAACTAGACACTGATGAGTCTTTGTTAATGACGACGACATTCTGGCCTTGTCTTCCGTAAGGAGCGAATCCAACATTTGATCCTGCCCCTGCTCCTGTTGCGGCATTTGGACTGGCTACTGCTCCTGTGCTTGTTCCGGGACCAACACGAGTACCGTAACCTTGGACACTTGGATTTCTTCCAGCTGAGCTAGCGCTCGAAGCACTCGATGCTCCTGCACTCGAAGCTGCTGAAGCACTGCTAGAACCCGAGGTTCCGGGTACTTTTTTAATAATGACATCTTCTTCGAATATTCTTCTGTGTCCAAAAGCATCGGTCTTTATGACGATGGTTTTAACATTGACATCATCACCTACTATATCGCCGCTTGTGTCTCCATCTTGTTCAAATTCTTTTCGGATTGTCGATCGTTCGATAACATTTCCAGTTTTATCCACATCAAATTCATCACTTGTAGTTAAATTTGTTTCCTGGTATGCATTACCATCTGATAGAATACTTATCAACTCATCGTCGAAAGTATCAGCAGACGTATACTGAAAATAGATTTCTTTGGTTATACGTTTTTACCGAATATGTCAAGTCATCCGTTACACTTACAAATATTATAAATGCGAAAGTGAGTTGTATTATTATTTTGTTACGCTTTCACATCTTAACCGATCACACAAAATTTTGCATACACGTGGTTATGGATACAGAAAATTTCATAAGATGCCTAAACCTATCACCCCCTCACTTGTATAGCCGTCGCGTTTTTTAGTTTTTTAAATTCGATGATACATACGAGTAACTATATTATCTTATTCATGTAGTCATCATATGCATTTTTAAATGTTTGAGTTGATAGAATGCTTATTCTAATTATATTTTCGAAACGTTTTTATTTATCATACCAAAGCTGAGATGGGCTAGTGGCTAGAACGCGTGAATCTTAACCGATGATCGTGGGTTCAAACCCGGGCAGGCACCACTGAATTTTTATGTGCTTAATTTGTGCTTATAATTCATCTCGTGCCTGACGGTGAAGGGACATTGTGAGGAAACCTGCATATGTCAAATTTCACTCAAATTCTGCCACATGTATATTCCACCAACCCGCATTGGAGCAGCGTGGTGGAATAAGCTACAAACCATCTCCTCAAAAAAAAAAAAAGGAGAAGTGGCCTTTGCTCAGCAGTGGGACATTCACAGGCTGTTACTTCATTTTATCATAATAATAATTAAACGCTCGTATTATGCACAAGTAAGTTTTTTTTTACATAATCATCATAATTTCATATTTTCATATGAAGGCATAGTGTTGCAGTAGTAGTAGTAGTAGACATAGCATAAAAATATAAAATTAGACAATATCAAACAAAAATATTTAATTCTTAAAATAACTCACCTGAAGTGCTAAGCACAAGATCACGAAGGTTGGTACTCTCATTTTGCTTTGAGAGTTGGAACCGAACTGATGATAATCCTCAATTTTACTTCCCTTTTATACTAAAAATCTTCATAGCACTTGACGTACAAGCTTATGCAAATTTAATTTAAGAACTTGTTCTAATATTGACTTTTTCACAAAACAAACAAACTATAATAATTACAACAAAGCCTAGGTTACCTTGCGAGTCGAAACAATAGATATTAATTGAATCTTGATTAAGACATTGTAGTTTTGCTGAAATTTACAAAATATTTTAATTTAATACGCGTAAGGCAGACCAGTATTAAATATTAATATGAAATATTTACTTACTTTAATTAGTATACGTATTTTATTTAAGGGAGAAAGTAATAACTAAGTATGTACTACTATACTATTCGGGTAAAACTTTGGTTTGATTTGTGTGTGTGTGAGTATATACTCGTAGGAAAAGCTAGAAAGCTAGTGAGTAGTGTATTATAAAATATTGTCTTTAAGATATTAAAAATGTTGTTTTTTAAATTCAAAATTCACATCATTTTTGACGTATTTACGAATTAAAAGGTATTTAAGTAGGTATATCAAGACAACAACAATCTTAAAGATACATAGGTAGATGTTTCGAAAATTCATCTTACAAAAGTTTTACATACTACATTAATATATTTTTTTAAATGAATGGAATATTTTAAATGTAGAGGCGATATTTTAAAGCTTGTATCGTAAGCTATAAAGATAATTTTGAACAGTCTAATTATTGATGAATATATATCATATAACTCCTAAATAAATATTGTATCTGCCTAATCTAGAAAACATTACAATGTTAGATTTTTGTACTTCGACTTTTGTACTAAGAGGAAAGATTTGATTTTTTGTTTGTTTGTTTGTTACGATTTAACAAAGTAACTACTCGATCGATTTTAAAAATTCTTTCACTATTAGAAAGCTATATCTTTACTGTTACCTAGGATATTATTATAATATTTTACTATCAAAAAAATTAGAGATCCCTACCTAAAATGGAACAATGTAACCCAAGGTATTAAAATATTACCTATAAAAGTCATTATTTTGCGCTGCGAAAATTGTTAATGATATATAAAATAGTGTTCTATATATAAATCGTACTTATAATTGCTCATTAACTAATAGTTTTAGCTACGTTAAATAATAGTTTTTAAGATTAGCGGATTCCTTAATAATTATATTAAAGTGAAAGACTACATTTTTAAGCACAAACTTTTATTAAATGTTTTAAAAAGAAGAAAATTAATTTTGAAATGGATTAAGCCCGTCATTTTGTTACATTGTACAATTTTATCATAGTAATATTATACAGGTTAAAATGTTTCTATATTTGAATATAATCTCAATCACATATAACCAGCTGAACAGATTTTTTAACATTGGTAGGCGGACTGATATTTCGCCATCTGGTATGTTAGAGGTCAACACTAGCCAACACACAGTCATTATCCATCTCTTACATTACCAATGCGTCACCAAATTTTATATAAATGTTTTCATAAGAAAAAAAAAAATGAACGATATCCGTGGGAAACTGAATTCTACGCGTGCGAAGCCGTGGGTTATGCTAGTATGATATATAAACTAGAGATTTGAAATGATACTAGTTTTGCCCGCACCTTCGTCCACATACAATTCAATTTGTGTCTATAGGAGTACATGCATTCATACTGAAATAAACATACTCGAAGTCTATCCTTTCTGAATAAAGTAGCTTTTTAATAGTGAAAGAATTATCAAAATCGCCTCAGCAGCTTCTTAGCTTATCGAAAATAATGTTTTCCTAAAGAAGTATAGATAATGTAATCCGATGGGACGGTGACTGGTTGTTTTTTATTGGTCCGACCTGGGGTTTGAATCCAAAACCTCGTGGCTTGCGCCTCATAAGCTAGCCTCTAAAAGTCTAGACCAACAAGTATATCTACGTACACCGGCTCACTCTTCTCACAGCTTGGTGTTGCAGCATGTTGCAATGTAACTTAAATTTATTATTGTAATCTTAATAAAATGGATTTAAATACATAACGTTATTAAATACATACGAGTCCTTATAATGATTTTTGTAAATAAACTATTTCCCGTTTAATCGCAAGTTATTTGTCAATATTTTTCAAAATAGCTTGCAACATATCTGTTTGTAAACGAATAAATGAGGATACGATTTCATCTGTAATGCCGCACTAAAAAAACGGCTATTAATATACATAAAACTTATACCAGAATTCGCATTTCGAAGAAGGTTTGAGTATATAACGTGACTATATAAGTAGCTATACTTTGGATTTTAGGCTGCTTTAAATTTAGAACAGTGTCCAGAGAGTTTCAATTTCATGTCTTATATGAATAAAGAATGATTAAAATAATTTTTTAAAGAGTTTTTCCAATTGTTGACTATTTTTATACGTAGGTATATAGCATTGTATTCATCGAGAAAATCCTGTGAGAGTGGTTCACGTGGCAGCTCTAACAAAAGTTCAATAGTTACATTTATACGGTATAAAGTCACCGTTTTAAAGGGTTTCATAATATGTTTTTGATTACTATTAAATATTCGGTAACTTTTAAATAAATGAAAACCACACTCACACAGACTCATCCATTAGATTCTCATCTCTTAATAGTTTTAATTTAGTTTTAGTCACTTGTTATATAATTAATGTTAACTGTTCGATTACTAAATAAGTAAGTATAATGACCACTATTTTTAACCTTAAAGAAATGTAATGCTTATCTTTATCAAATGTTATAGAATAATTTTAAGTAGCGCATATAATTATGAATACTTTTTGAGTCATGGAAGTGTTCAGACTTCTTAATTTTCTTAATTACATGTAATGCCAATAGCTTTTATTTGCATAAACTGGGATTCAAATCTGGAAAATCGGAGTCGCCAGTTGTAAAAAGTAGCTATTAGACCATTGAGCTAAATGTCAATCCTTATTAAAATTATAAATTTGAATATTAATTTGTTGGTTATTTATTTATTTTATATATTACTCAGCCTGCCTGACTACCTCGTTGATCTAGGGGCTAGATATAAGGCCGCAGATCCGGTGGTCCTGGATTCAATTCCCAGGTCAGGCCAACAAATAGTTATTGGGTTTTTCTGTCCGAAAATTCTCAGTAGTAGCCCGGAGTCTGGAAATAGGAAGTTCCCGTGCCTCGGAAAGCACGTTAAGCCGTTGGTCCTGCGCCTGAACTCTTTCCGGTCGTGTCGGATTACCGTCCCATCGGATTATGAGAGCTACGGAATAGTGATTGCACCTGTGTTTCTGCACACACTTGTGCACTATAATATCTCCTGCGCAGTTGGCTAATATCTCTTGAGATTGGCCGCCGTGACCGAAATCGGTCTGGAGGACATTATATTATTATTATTTTATATTACTCAGCAGGGCAAATGACTCTTCTCCACCTGATGGTAAGTGGTAGTAGAGTCCAAACACGACGACGGCTAGTACAGGCGGTAAGGCAGTAGTAGTATGCTTTCAGGTCTTAACTAAGGTTCAGAAAAGGGCACCCTATGCCCTAACCTAACAACAGACGCCGCACGGCCGAAGCCGTGGACGGAATCTAGTATTTTCTTATGTTAAATGGACTTATATACAACTTTCAGATTAGTCACTTTTTATATATTGAAATGCTTTCAATCACTAAAATATTAACGCAATGTACTCCGCATTAATAGTATGTTCAGATTTAGTGGAAATATCTAGGAAATACTGAACTACTATATCTATTCTGTCTATACTATTACCAGATAATATCTTTAGCATAAAAATATTATTTAAGATCTCGTATCCTTAAATATCTCGGTAGCACTCTAACGATTTGGCTCAAATTTTGTATTAAGATTATCTTAATGGTCCGATCCGGGATTCGAACCTGCAACCCTTTACTTTAACAGCTAACCAACGAGGTAGTCCTAAATTATAGAAAAAACTTATTATGAAAAATCATACCGACTGTACGTTATGACATTTGCCATGTTGCCGGGTGTATAAAAACAAATACTATATAATAGATATAATTTTGAATGAAAGATACATCTGTACAAACATATATTATTAAGATGTCATTTATATAAATCGATTTTATTATTATTTTACGTCATTAAAAGCTAACATCTGTATAATTTTAATATAATTACTTCCATTGTCCGTTATTTACAATATTTGATCGTGGATGTATGTTTTGAATTTTCTTTGCGTATATAAACTAAACATTAATAATAAAATGTTTTTTTTAACTTTTGATAGCTTCATCTATTGTCATCTACTATTTTTATATTATTATTATTTAACTAATCCTAAGCTTTTGGAATATAATATTTTCCTTTGCCCAATGAAATGAGAGAAAGAATTGAAACAAGTGTTATTTTCTGGGCCATTTATTTCTCTTTATAAATCAATTCAATATATAAGCAATAGTCAATATAGGTCAGTGATTTTAAAATCTGCCCCTTTTTACTTTAATATGGCAACACAAACATTTATTTTTAATTTTGCTTTTTATCTGTCTGTTTTCCGGGGTAATCTTCAAAACTGCTAAAATCACAAATGCTATTTGACGAGCCGGTTGGCGTGGTTGGTAGGACACTTGCCTTTCACACCGCAGGTCGTGGTTTCTATTCCCACCCAGGAAAGACATTTGTGTGCATGAACTTGTCTGTTTGTCCTGAGTCTCGGTGTAATTATTTATATAAGTATGTATTTATTAGAAAAATAGTATATGTAAGTATATCGGTTGTCTGGTTTCCACAGTACAAGCTCCGCTTAGTTTGGGATCAGATGGCCTTGTGAGAATAATGTCCCAGGATATTATTATTATTATTATTAATTATTATTCTAAAGCAATTTCGATAGATAATTGTGTCAACTTAAGGTTTTGCATAACAAACTTTGTGTTTATTTTCTTTTCAATTAAAATAATAACTTTTTGTTAAACTTAATTCGTTTCTATTAATAATATTATTTTATTATTAATTTACCTTGGCAACATTTATTGTAACCTTAATTTATTTAACTATCTATAATTATAGACAGTACTTAACTTTTATTCCTTTGCTTAAATAAGCATTGTTCTCTTTGGTGTCGAAAAACAAAGTTATGAATTTAAAAAATTTAAATAGTTCATAAATTTATGTTATAATACCAACTTATATATTAAAATATGTACTAAATACGTAATAAACGTCAAAATTATGAATTATAATTAAAAAAACATGAATATTTTTTAGGTTTATTACATATGGGAAAATGGAGGGAGAGTAAAATTGTTAAACGCAAAAGTTATGATATTTAACATCGACCGACCGCGACTAAATTGGAAACGTGTTGATAGCCATCAATTATTATTTTAACTCATTCATCATACCGGTTATGTGCTAATAGTAAAATGCTGTCTTTCATTGAAATTAAAAAATGATTCTTGTTTATTTATTTTTATAAATTAAAACTGAACGAAACATTAAAAAAAAACAATGGTTTCATTAGTTACCAGATTTTACAGAAATATTTTTCTCTAAGAAAAAAAAACATTTAAAAAATCACTTTGAATTAACTTCGAAAATGATTATTAATTACAAAAATACTTATAAAGGCTTTTCGAAACTATAATTAAATCTATAAGGGATTTAAAAAAAAACAACGCCCACAGTTAGGATCTAAGTTTTATGTCCCGATAAGGATATATTTTTCCCGATAAGGATCTTAAGTAAAGCTATTTTAAGCAAATATTGTTTGAATAACAATCGATACCATCTCGACGATAATTTAATGTGCTTTCGCTATCTCTTTCTCAGGACTGGAGTTGGAAAGGGACGATATTATTCGCTATATTTTTTTAAACTGCGAAATTAGATTTTTCTGCTCGATGTTACAAAGATTAGGCTGTATTTCATTATTAAGATGTATGTTTCTTCCAAGGTAATCAAAAGCTTAAGTTGTCTGCAGCATCCATTCGGGTGCTCCCATCTTCTTAGGTCATCGGTCTATCTAACTAGAGGGCGCTGCATTTGCCGATCCATTATCTACACACTAGGACCCGTCTGCCACAAAAGCCACCGGGTTTTTTCGTAATGAAAGGTAATCGAGGACTAGGGGGTAACCGGACTATGTGGGATTTTTACCCACTAAAATTACTACGATGGCTGTCTTCGGCATGGATCGCAGAAGCTTTTGGGTTGTGTCAACAAAACGCAACCATGGCCCCTCCCATGCTGCTTATTATATTACAATAAAATAGCTGATTTTTGTGAAATTTTAACATTTTATAACAACAATAATAAAAATATGCATCTGAACCCTTTATTTAAAGACTTTATTGACCATCACAAAGTAAATGGAACAAAAGGCAGACTTAATGCCTGGAGGCATTCTCTGCCCGTCAACCTGTCAACGAACCATTGTTCGTTGTTGAAGTTGGTTGTCAGTTTGTTATAACAACTACCTTGTTATCATAATTTGAGCCGAAAGACGTCCACGTCCACTGGGCTATAGCATCCACGAAGATTCCCACGATGGCTGGTGTTGCGCTTCCCGTATCCAGCGGCTTCCAGCAGCCCACGAGAGATCGTCGGACCACCTTGTAGTCTGCCCAGGCTGCGTCTTCTGGATAAATAAATAATAACGTAAATATAATAGAAAATAATTATGACAGTTTTACGTCATTAAAAATATGATGAACAGCACAATCTGGACGTGGCTGTGGAGCTAAAACTTTTTTTTATTAAATTTTTTATGTATTAGTATTTTATTTTATTAAACTAAAAGTACAAGAATACAAAGCATTCTATTGCTTGAAATTAAGCATGGAAAAATTTACTTGCAGGTTATTTGTAGTTAAGAAGTTTCCAAATTTTACTTACAAAGCATAACTACACAATTCATGAGGTTTTTTTAAACCAATGACATAATTTTCCAAAAATATATTTTTGTTACTAACCAGTATTTGATATCGTTACTGTTTATGTTAAAATTTAAATCCTTAATATTAGCAGACGATGTCTCTTCAGGCATTTCTGAAATTATAAACAAACTATAATATTAAATTTAAAAAGTATGGGAGTTGTATAAACTAAGTTACTCGATGTTCAGACTTTTTACCCTGGATTGAACAGTATTTGAGTTGGTTCGTATTAATTGAAATATGAATGTTTAAAAAGCATATTAAATCATTTGCTTAAAATAAAAAGTCAGTACAGTCTGATAATGTCCCACAGTTGGGCTGAGGCTTCCTCTCCATTAGAGCTTACTCCACCAACCTGCTCTAATGCGGGTTAGTGCATACACATGTCGCAAATTCCATCCGACACATGCAGTTTTCCTGGGACACGAGATGAATTGTAAACACCAATTCAGCCCATGAAAACAGTAATGCTTGTTAGAATTTACGTGTTCAAGGCACTGGGTCTTGGTTATTTTAAATAATTAATTTAAATTATTTAATATAACCGAAGTAGTGCACCTCTGTTACAATATTGCACGATATATAAAAAAAAAAAACATAAAAAGTGACCACTGACTAGTACTGACCAGTTTTCGATTTTATTGCGCTGGCAGTTAAGATGCTAATGTGAAGAGGTTATGCTTCTTCAGGCACGGGGACTGAAATCATAAATAAATAAAATATAAGAGTGGTTCGAAAATTACCGACCTTACTTATAAGCATTGCTTAGCGGCTGTTAAGTTAAACACTGATTTCGCTCTTTCTTTCATTATTGATTTCACATTCGAAAGAAGAAGACAGCATTGTTTAACTAATCACAAGGTAAAAACGTTTATAATGTTGTTACTAATGAACAAATATTACAAAATAACCGTCTTTTTTTTACGAGTATTTTTATAAACTATTCCCAGCACTTACATATACAAGAATATGAAATTCACACTTGTCGCGTCAATAGTCTAAACTTGCAAATTTGCAACTGCAAAGTTTAGCTGTTTATATAATAATATTATGTACTAAAATTTTCTCCGAAACACGCTGCATTTTCTGATATTAAGTATATTGGAGAGGCCTATGTTCAGCAGTGGACTACGATTGGCTGTTGATGGATTTGATTGAGTATTGGCTTAGTATTTTTTATTTTGGTTAGGCATTATAAAAATCCCTTCGTCTTATTTATAAGTATATAATAATAACATATAATAAGATATAAATATTTACAAATTTTAAATAAGAGTTATTATGACTTACCGTTTTTATCACTCAGGCGACAAATAACAATTACACACTTTTGATTTGATGTCTCTATTACATCGCAAATTACATATGATATATGGCTGCCCTTGTCCCCCATGACTATGAAACTAAACAAGACGTTTCACAAACAACAAATCAATATATAATTATTTCCAGAATCCTATCTCACATTGAATTGGTACGTGAACTTAAATAAATCATTAAAACGAAATCAATTATTTATTTTACACTTTGTAATCATAAAAATAACTTATTTTCTCAAATATGTAATAAAAATATATAACTAATTACATTATATTTTAAGCTATATGAGAAATATTACAATAATTTGATTATACATCTTAGATATAATATTTTATATTCTAAGAATTGTATTTACAATAAAAAAAATATGAAAAACTATAAGCGCCTGATAATTTTAAAAAGCAACAAAACATGTTAGATTATTGCATCAATAAACTTAACGTTGACAATATGATTCATAATATTATTTAATTTATATAAACTATTATTAACAACAGAAAAGAAATGTCTACGATTATTTTCAACGTGTGTATTTACAATTTTGAATGAACGATAAATTGATTAAAGTCTTGTAATTCCGTACAGTGATGTATAAGTAAGGTATCTCTTCTGTGCCCATGATGTCACATTTTTATAGTTTGCTGTTTTTGACATATCATAGTACTTACTAATGTTAATGTGATATATTTTATACATTATGGTGTACTTCGCACCGTTTTTACGTATAATAAATAGTCAACTCTGTAAGATGTATTCTAGTGTGTGTGTGTGCGCGGAAAAACACGTGCTCTCACTATTTCCTTATATACTCTAATCCTTGTTCTCTGAGGCACAGGATCAGGGTCTAAAAAAATATAACTCAACATTTAAAAATACTTCAAAAAATTCTTTAAAGTATAAATTATAATAATAATTATGAAAGTTCTATATTAAATAATGTAATGAACAAACAAACAAAATGAATTTATTTTATAATATTAATATGATAATAAACTATTTCGACCAAATCATGAACGCACTTAATTTTTAATTTTACTATGTAAATTGTTTGTTATGCTACTTAAACCGATAACTTTTATTCAAAACCATATTGCAGATCCGTTGCAATTTCTGTTCATTATCTTATTCCCAATAAGATAATTATTGCTCAGTAGGTGTTGAAAACGAACCCTTGTAAGAGGGAGACAAAAAACAGATCACGCGGTACAAGACTCGTGGCGTCATTGACATTAATATTATAATTTTTACAAATACAAAACAATCACTAATAAGAATTTGACAAAAGCTTTTATTTTATGTAATTATTGTAATGCTTTCTCGTAAACATTGACAGGCGGCAGATGTTAGATACTCCATGTCCGTCCTTGGTCTTGAAAGTTGCTGCATACCAAATTTCTTCAAAATGGATTCTTTGGTTTAGCCGTGAAATTGTAACAGACAAACAAATAGAGTTACTTTCACATTTACAATATTAGTAAAGGTTATAGAGTAAGCATTTACAAAGCAAGGAAAAAATCGATAACAGATACGCATACATTTGTGCCTTGGCCTTACACCAGTACTAACTAGTGTTATAAAACTAGTGAAATTATACGCCTCTATTACGAACACTGTTATATTTTTTACTTTTTTTTTCAAGTATTGCTTATAGATTCCATAAAAAAGTTTCCTTAATGATGACACCCTACTGTGTACCTACAATGAAAAAAAAATTAGGCATTTTTTGTTCTGCTGTAGTTTTTTTTTTAAATGGGCGAAGTATTGATGTTTCTGGGTCCACTTCTAACGTGTTTTTTGTTTGATATAATGATATTTGTACAGACATATCGTAGACCCTTTTACAATAACATCAAAGTAAAAATCCTTGCCTCACTTCCCGCTTTGTCCGCGTGTTGGGTGAAGAGGTGTTATGTCCTTTTGTGTATCCATGACAGCGTGTATGCAGCTTAAAATATTTGTTTATTTGTTTGTTACGCTTTCATGTCTTAACCAATAAAGCGATCATCATGAAATTCGGAATTCACGTTGACACGTACAGAAAAGGATATAGGACATACTTAACATCCCGATCTCCTGCAAACGGGCAAAGCCGGCGAGTTCAATAAACGATTTTTTGGCAATTCACTTTTTTTAAAATAAAAGTAAAAGCACATGAATGCCACTAGGATCTCCGCCTTTCTTTGGGAGGCTTAGAGCATATTACACCGCCAAATAGCAATGTTATTATTATTATTATTAACACTTTTATTATTATACTATTATACTATTTAACAAAGATTCAAAAAAAATAATGAAACATGGATACAAACTAAATATGAGTAGCATACAACTGGCGACCTTAAGGGTCTTCTTTGACGTTCCGCCGCACGAAGTTTTACGTTTTTAGCGCTACTGTCGCAACTATCGAGGCTCGGGCACGGCACGCACACATATACGTATGCAGAGTGGGGTCGTCGCACTTTTTTTTCCTAAACTAAATTTTAACTTTATTGTCACCGATTTTGAAATGTTGTCAAATACATATCTATAGCGTTGAGGTGAGTAGTTTGGTATAAATAAACTTCTTGATGTCGTAATGTGGAATAATAAAAAAAAATTGACGAAAGACGAATGTGGAATGCTTTATTAAAAAACGGAACAAGTATATATACAAAAAGTGAAATAAAAATAGATCAATAGGAATACAAGAAAAACATTATATAAACATTATTGAAACAAACATTTTATGCTAAAATAATAAAAACAATATTATTATTACTGTAAAAATAAATGTTTTATTTTTTTAATTACTCAATATAAAAAAAAATATGTGAATAAATACATAAAATAATTGAACTTCTAAAGAAAAATATATAATTCCTGAATCGAAATATATATTTTACAACATTTATTCTACTATGAAATTCACTTTCTCTCTTTCTAACCAATTGGAATAAAGCGGAATAAAAAGGATAACGGGAATTTTCCGATTCGACTTTCGGTTTCTTGGTTCTGCTACGGAAATCTATTACACAATAATTGACCTTACTGACGAAGTACTTAAAGACTATATTTGCCTGAGCACGTTAGCTAATAAAATAAAAGGATAGCTAAGTTCTCAGGCGATTTGATGAGGCTAGGCGTTACCGAATTCAGATATCTAAAATCGGATTTTGAAATCGATTTCTAAGGAAAATATCAATCTGAAATCGGATAAATATCAATTTGCAAAACCAATGATGACGATGAGGCATGAAAACGTTTCGTATATCCTCACTAGATAGCGCTTTGACGTAACAAAAAACTAAAAGAAACATTTTATGCTAAAATAATAAGAACAATATTATTATTACTGTAATAATAAATGTTTTATTTCTTTAATTACTCAATATAAAAAAGAATGTGAATAAATACATAAAATAATTAAACTTCTAAAGAAAAATGTTATAAAAATGTATAATCCCTGAATCGCGGTATTAAAGTTTTTAACGCAGCTTATTATATATACAAGCGTGGCGGTCTTCCAATTGGAAGTGTGTTCTTTAGTGTGATACCACTACTGTTCTTAGATCACAATTACAAGGATTATGTACTTCGTTCTACTCATTTCCACTTGAGTGCTGTATTGCCCGCTGAGTTGAGAGTCAGTAATTTACTGACTAATGAGGGTTTGTTAGGTGGGCCATCACGCGTGTTTCGTTTTATGCATAAATGGGATTTGGTCATTTTTATTATTTAGTGTTCAAAACACTATTTATAAATACTTTGTTTAGTTTTACGTTATCAATGAAAATAAGAATAATTTGAATTTTTACGACAATAATTTTATTGCCTCAGTTGTTGTTTTACTGGCCAATATAACTAGGAAATGGACGAAATAAGTAATTATATATATAAATATTTCAAAAAATTATATTTATTTATAAAAAAATTGCAATGTATCATTATATATGAGAGTGTTATAATTATGTAACTAGTTAGAATTTCAACTCGAGTTATTTTTTGTTTTTTTATCAAACTACAAAATATACAAAATATTATCAGTAAAAATATCGTATCAAATGATAAAACACTAAAAATACCAAAAAAAAAACAGAATACATAAGCCGGTGCGCGCCCTAAAATTTATGATGAACAGTCGGTGACAACTAAAACGTTCAAATAAATACTAAATACGCTATTTACGCACACAATGATTTTAAGTAAGTACACGGTTCGATCGCGATCTATCAATGCGGCGCAAACCGACGTGCTCTCACTTCGGAGGCGCGTGGCCGACTGGTCTGCGAGTGCGAAAACGCGTACAATTTCATTGTAATTTATTATAACAAAAAATAAGAAAATGTTTATTAAAAAATGAAGACTCCAGACGTTTCTTTATAGTTTTAACTTTATTATTTGATAAAATTCATTTCTAAATTCTCGACGATTACGATAATTTCGTCTCAATAAGGAAGTGCGATTTTACACGTTTTAGTGATTTTTCTGATTTTTTTTACACTTATCCATAAACATTATCTTAAATTCGAATGCTCCACACGTAAGTTAAATTCATTGGCTAACTGTGTGATTTATTTCAAGGTGGTGGAGCATCGCTTTCTATATAATTCTATCGAAATCCCGACCTTCGAATTTCCACAAACGTCAAAGAAGACCCTTAAAGCTACTTAGCGATCTCTTTCAGGCAACCAACGGCGTATAGAATTAAAGGATATGAGATGGGCGATGAATGTTATAATAATAAATAAAATAACATAAATCTATAACTAAAACAAATTAATAAATAAATGACCATTAAATGATAATAAAAATTTAAAATACATATATATCAAAAAACATATATATTATCAATACATACTAAAATTACAAGTATATAATATGAATACAACATACAATAAATAAGTACAATATATCCTCAAACAAAACGAGTACTAAAAAAAGAAAAAAAAATAATCTAAAAAATACAGTGTTAAGTCCAAATAAATTATTGTTGAAGAATACTTAATATTCTTGTGGTCATGTTTTGAAGTGTGAGTGAACCAATTAACTACATACAGATTTAGTGGCGCATTGATGATGTATGAATATGTGTTAGGATTTTTTTTTTTAGGCAGACGCACGATCATCTGGGCTACCTAGTGGTAACTGGTCACCAACGCCCATAGACAATGGCATTGTAAGAAATGTTAACCATCGCTTACATCGCCAATGCGCCACCTACCTTGGGAACTAAAATGTTATGCCCCTTGTGCCTGTAATTACGCTGGCTCACTCACCCTTCAAACCGGAACACAACAATACAAAGTACTGCTGTTTTGCGGTAGAATATCTGATGAGTGGGTGGTACCTACCCAGACGAGCTCGCACACAGCTCTACCACCCAGCAAATTTCTATTGGTGGATTCTTACAAGCAACCAATTTTCAATGAACAAACAACAAGTAATTACCGAGCTATGTATTGACTACATCGAGTATTTATGAATCAACATAAAATTAACGATTCAATATATTTTTTTTATGATAATGTTAGGTAATGATCTTCGAGACTGTTTCGAAAAGGTCATAAAACGATCGTAACAGACGCGCAGCAGTTGCTTGATTGAAATGTCTCATTTGTTTGAAGGAGTCAGGTGCTTTGTCAATAAATTATGACGATTTAATCAATTTATCACCTCACCGTCACCGTTACTTTCGCATTTGTAATATTACAATATATATTTATTTTATTTATTTATTCAATAAGGCACACTAACAACGACTTCACAGTCATATTACAGATAATAAATACATATACAATAATTTGTTCTGTGTGAACATATCAAATTTGTGAATAAGCCCAATGCGTAACCACAAGCTGAATTTGGAGCAATAATAATACAAAAAATAAAACTATAAATGATAGCAAATGTATTGTATTTTAAGCTTTGAGCCAACCACAGACCATTTTTTACCATTACAAATATTAGTCAATTGTCATGCAATTAAATATATAAATAATATATAAATGTTTACATAAACATGACAACAAATTTTCTCATTTCAAATAAGAATTACTTCTAGAGTTTATTCACAGGATATAAATCACGTAACTTAATTAATGTAAGCTAAGAGACACTGAGGGTCACTTTATTAGGGAAGATTGGCGTTACGATATTTGTTAACCTCTCCAAACATTGGATGAATCGAGATAAATCTTTACTTGGTATCGGAAAATATTTGAGCGACGCTCAACGACCTTAATGCTGTATTATCTTTGAGGTGAGAACAAATTAAAGGACCCAATAATACCCCATATTAGGGACTTTGTGCTAAGATTATTCCTTAAAATTCCTTTGTCGATTAAGTATGTCATTTTTATATCAATAGTTCATGCGGATTAAATGTGGGAATTTTACTAGGTGGTGGAGATTCATGCAAGCTGGGTAGGTTAGGTAGCGCAAAGCAGCAGTACTTTGTATGTTGTGTTCCGGAAGGGTGAGTGAGCCAGTGTAATTACAGACACAACGGACATAACATCTTAGTTCCCAAGGTTGGTGACGCATTGGCGATGTAAGCAATAGTTAACATTTCTTACAATGCTATTGTCTATGTTGGTAACCACTTACCATCAGGTGGCCCATAGGCTCGTCCGCCTCCCTATATAATAAAATATATAAAAAATAAATACTCCATACTAAAAATATCACCTAGATGGTACGATGGTCTAGTGGCTCGCTTTTAGCAAATGCCAAATCATGGATTCAATTCCATGGTCAAAAATGTATTCAGCTTTTTTGTTTTAGAATTCTCATAACAATCCCATAGTTTAGAATTTGTCAGTATTTGAAAGTCATAGGTTCAATCTTGCTTCTAAATACGTAATTTAATGTGCTCGTAATATTTAAAACAAAAAATAAACTAAAAGATTGAACAGGGGAAGCCAAATAGTTTTTTAATGAAAAAAAAAATAATCAAGTTCCTAATTGACTTTGCAGTCAGTTATATGTAGAAAGAGGATGACAGCTTAATCACCGTCGTAAAGAAAGCATCAACCAGCTCTAGCTCCCGGAACTAATCAGCTATTTCTTAACAAAGGTATAAGTCTAGTTATGCACGCGAATCTATTCTTTATTTCTAAGTTACTAAAGCAAACTTAACTGCACTATAGGTGAGCGCTTATTCCGTTACGATTAGATATGGAAAAAAAACGTCGAAAAAATAGAACAGCCGGTTAATTGTTCGCTCTGAAACCAAAATGTTGAATGGCTGCTGCTGGACTAGTTTAAAAAGGCCTTGTTTACTTTTCGGTCGTTTAAATGTTTTATTTAAATAAAATTTGTATTTTTTTTTTTTAATAGTTTAATTGTATATTATATTATTTAGTAGACTACAAAGTTTTAAGTGAAAAGACCACTAATAATTTAAATGCGAAAATGAGTGTGTTTGTTTGTTAAGCTATTACGTCTTAACTGTTCAGCCGAACATCATGACATTTTGCACACACGTTATCAGAGGTACATACAGGTTGACCCATGCGGTCGCAGCTGCGAGCGTAAGCTAGTATAATATTATGTAAGAACGTACAAGTCTGTTGAGAAAGAAATAAACATAATAAAATAAATTATAAATGTATTCTGCATCCACGTAGCCGATTATAGTCAATGAATATAATATACATTCATTATTATTTTTTACAGTTTTGAGTAATTAAATGAAAATTTAGAAAATAAGTTAAGAATACAACAAACCGACGATTATCACTCGAGTTAGGCAATAAATTATTTGTGGGTAATTTTTTTTCTTTATAATTAGGTATTCCGGCGCCGTTAATGCCGGCGAGCCTCACTTCATCTGAAAACGCGTAAATGCGTTTTTCCAGCGAAATTAAAAAAAGGCAATAAAATATACGAACCGGTACGCAACTACATGATAATAGTCAATCGGAAGTACCATTCTTTTCATTTTTAACACAAACCCCAATATTTTTAAGGAAGTAATTACCGTTATTACATTATAATTTTACTCGGTGGTAGAGCTTTGTGCAAGCTCGTCTGGGTAGGTTCCACCCACTCATCAGATATTCTACCGCAAAACAGCAGTACTTTGTGTTGTTGTGTTCCGGTTTGAAGGGTGAGTGAGCCAGTGTAATTACAGGCACAAGGGACATAACGTCTTAGTTCCCAAGGTTGGTGGCGCAGTGGTGATGTTGTTTTTTTTTTAAGAAATATACAAGCCACTGTCTATGGGCGTTGGTGACCACTTACCATCAGGTGGCCCACATGCTCGTCCACTAACCTATACTATAAAAAAAAAAAAAAAAAAAAAATAATAATAATTTCAATCCATCAATTCTATCAATAATTCAGTCAAAATTATATTTGACTCACGTATGTACCGACGATTATATTAGGTCCTTACATATGAAATTGGCGTTTTGTACGGATGAATATAAACTGAATTTTTTTTTGGTAAAATATATTTAATTAATCAAAGTATGCACCGTTGTTATCTATGCATTTTTGCCATCTCATAGGTAGTTCATTAATCCCTTTACTAAAAAAACCATGGGGGCGAGAATCAATAAACTCTTTGAAGGCGGTTTGGACTGCCGCGAGATTCTCCCTGTTTCTAGGCTAGGCTGCTTTCCGAAACGGCAGAGTTAAAATAGTAACGATTCAAAAACTTTTTATTGTTAAGCTTACTTGAATAAATTTGAACATTTGATTGAAATTGATTTTCAAACTTTAATTATGTATAAAATTCTTTACACAATAACGACTATATTAACACAAATATATATAATAAAACAATTGCCCAATCCAGTTCGAATATAATTCGCTCCTAACTTTAGACATCTGGACAGATAACTTAAGTGGTCCGGTCGGTAACAGTTTGGAACTTAGAAGCCTAACTTAACAAGATAGTGTTGGCAGACCATCCTAGATTCTATTTGCCTCAACGTTTGTACTATCTAGTTTGACAAATCGCTTCATGTCGCTTAATCAGAGTTTCACTTGGTAGCTGTGTATATTTGAATAATGTCCAATTTATATAAATAAAATAAAATCTCTATATATAAGCTAGTATATCAGGAAAATATATCTGTGAAATGTATGATGATGTTGATGCTCTTCGATTGCAATCACACAGGACATATTATAGTACACAAGTGTGTGGGTAAACATATGTGCACTCTCTCACTCTCATAATCCGATGGGACGGCAATCAGACACGACCAGAAATAGTTCAGGCACAGAACCAGGTGCTTTTCGTGTTTTCCGAGGCACGGAAGTGTACACACTTCCATCTTCCAGACTCCAGCTCCGCGCTGCTACTGAGATTCATCGACAGAAAACCCAATACCTTATTTAACACTTCTTACAATCACTTGTCATTTATAACTCACTCTGTTTAATCATTAATGGAAATTAGAATCAATTTTATGTAATGTTGTATTACATTACTCACTATAAGAAACCTATAAGATGAACGTTTTTTTAATCCAACAATACCGTATTTAAAACCATATTGATACCGTCTGTTTATGATAATTAACATAACTATTACTTTAAACGTCTTAGGGTTGTCACCCTTGCGTTAAAGACACATCCTGTTGCTTTCTTGTGATCACAAACCAAGACGACGCGACGCGTGCGCTACGTTATATCCAACTCATTCAAATAACTACCTTTTTGTCAACTACCTAAGGCTTAAAATTAAACGTTATCGTATCATTTTGCCTGTTAATCGCACATTATTGTAATTTAATCTCTTTTTTGTATGTTAATAAGGTTGAAAGTTTAAGATATGAGTATAATAGAACAACCCGTTGGCACATTTATGGAAATAAGAAACTTCCGTTCGTGTGTCCAGCACGCGTCTAAGACGTGCATTATGAGTGTGTGCATCTGTTCGAATGACCGTTACGTTTAAAATTGTTCTAACGTTCTTTATTTAAAATTATAACATATTATTTTAAAGTAACCGGACTTTTATAAAATTGGTAAACGTATTATCATATCAAAGAATTGATTAAAATTTATATTGATCTCACCTATAATATCAGAAAGCAATCTGTGCGCTTTAAAAAAAAAGATCAGGCTTTGTCAAAGATATTAACTAAACCGTTAGAGTGAATTTAAAAAATTCAAATTCTTTTCAATTTAAAAACACCAATTATGCATCCTAGCTATAATGTTTTGTAATATACTTACAAACATATTATGTACGTACGATATGTAAAACAAAAAAAATATTTGTATATTTTCTTTTTTACGGATTTAAGCGCGTAATCGTAAGTCTAATATTATAATTGTACCAACATTTTAATACAATTAATTAACTTTAAACTTTCTTAAAATATATGCAAAATAATAAAAACGTAATGTTATTAGTTATTAACATTGAAACTATATTTTAATTTTACCAAAGTTATTCAATGAAAGTACAAATGTTAATTAATTTATTTTCTAAAATGAAAAAAATAATCCTCTTTAATAGCAGGCCTTATAATTCGTATCTTTATCATAAATTATAATAACACCAAATGTTTCTTAACGGCGCGTGCGTCGATGTGACCGTTAAAAATAAGCCACCGTGCATTACTTCCTAACACAGGGAGGCATTTGAAAACAACTGAGCGCTAATAAAAAAATATTCTAAAAATGTTGAATAATATAAGGTGTGTGGGCCATGGAAGGCCACTCTAATGAATAAACAGTTTTTATTAGTTTATTTACTGGATAAATGAAATAAACTAATTATTAAGTAATACTTTGTTTTATTGTGTAACATATAAATTAATTTTTTTCGCTTGCCTCGTTAGGCTAGATATAAGGCCGCTGACCCGGTGGTACTGGGTTCAATTCCCAGGTCGGGCTACTAAAAAGTTATTGGGATTTTCTGTCAGAAAATCCTCAGTAGCAGCCCGGAGTTTGGAAGGTGGATGTGTGTACACTCCCGTACCTCGGAAAGCACGTTAAGCCGTTGGTCCTGCGCCTGAACTCTTTCCGGTCGTGTCGGATTACCGTCCCATCGGATTATGAGAGCTAGGGAAGAGAGAGTGCACCTGTGTTTGCGCACACACTTGTGCATTATAATATCTCCTTCGCAGTTGGCTAATCTCTCTTGAGATTGGCCGCCATGGCCGAAATCGGTCTGGAGGACGGAATTTACTACATTTATTTTTGTTTCATCTGAAAATAATACTTTTTCCCATTTTACTACTTTTACACTACTTTTATTTTTGCCCATTTTCAACAAAATAAAATTCAGATTAAATTTTTGAATTGCCCCCAAAATAATAGAAAAAGAAATGTTATTCTCCATTTTCGAAAAAAGATCGAGCTATGGATGATTTTTTTAAATGTTTCTAATTAGGCGTCCAAGCGGCCAGTAACAGAAAATAAACTCCTACATGTACGCATGTAGACTCATTTAGTAATTAAAAGTAAGATATGTTTTATATTTTATGCATTTAATGAGTTTTTTATTTGAATGGCTATATTATTGCTTTTTTTTTATTATTGAATGCGTATATATTTTATGAGCATTTGTGCATTGAAGTTATACTTTCTTTATTCATAAGAAGTGTTTCTATTTATATGACCATTGTATATAAATTATTGGCGTATCATGTTATTTTTTTTATAATTATAATTTAAAAAATTGATTGAATCAAATATATTAAGTAAAAATACCTAGTAAATATTCCTTCATTCAATATCGTCGTATATCATCCACTCGTCAGCTATTTCGTAGTGGGGTACATTATAACTTAATATATTATAAAATAAAAAAATAAAAATTAAGTCTGTCCCTGTAGCTTTTGTCGCCATAGCGTATTCAAAAAGCAGTAGTGTTCGCAAAGAAAGCTTACCCTTCAAAATAAACGTTTTTTTCATATCCCTGCTTATTATTATAATTTTCAACTTTAAGTTTTAACAATAAGAGCTATTTTCAATTAACTTAAAGTATGTGGTTATATTTGAATAAGTTTAAAACTGTGACCATCGTTTCTAACAGATTGGATTCATACATTTGAGGTTCAAAATTAACTTAATTTTTTATGTGTTGTTGAACTAATAATAATAAAATAATCCAGTGAAATAAAATATGTATACTGAAATTTATTTTTGTTAAATATTTTAATCCTCAGATTAATTGCATGACTTGCTTTCTACAATTATTATTTTTTTTCGTCAATTATTTTCAAGGATTATATGATAGAAAATAATATTTAAAAAATAAATAATCCAACTGCCACTTGAAAACACCACACCTTTATCACAATACACAAACTCAACGAAGGGGATCGAAGGGGCCCAACGTAACGTCTTTTCTCCCTTAAGACGATGAGTACCTTGCCGACCGCCGAATGTGCGAGCCGAGCTCGCTCGTCTCCCGCCATTTCAAATTTATTTATTTTTTAATTAATTTAAATAAGCAAAAATTCGAATTGCTACATTTTTAGTTCTTTTTTTTTTTTGAAGCGGTGTTGGTGTTTTCTTGTGCAATAGTGGTATTCAGTGCAACATATAGTCTGATTGGGTGCTTTTTAATGTTAAGTGTAAAACAGTTAGGAAAATATGATCTACATTTATTTATAAGGGTAAGTATCTTATAAAATAAAGCGATCTTAATTTCTGTTATTAATATTTCAAAACAAAGTATGACAAGCTTTTTTGGTTGTTTTTTTTTCTTGTGGTGTTTATTATTCCGCCAATATCAATGTTAGTAATGAGTACAAAGCAACTTAAGCAGTATTTGTTTTGTTTTAAATGTCAAAATGACAGCTTATGATTACGATTTTTATTTTTATTTGACAAACTTACTTATATTATTACCAATATAATCATCATGCATAGATAATATAAGAATTCCTTTTGATAAAATAATTATTAAAAAAAAGGAAATGATGATAGCGGTTTTACACTTGGTATTGTTTATTTTCATATTTGACAGTTGGTGACAGATTATATAAGTATGCACAGATAGCGAATAAATAAATATAAATTGTTACGTATTGTGCGTATTGTAGACTCCATGATAAATATATTTTTGTTGTAAATGTTGTGTTATGTATGACATTTTCAAATATATTTTCTTTGATAACAATTTACAGCAAACGTATGTCATATTAGGGCGCGAAAATTAATCATTATCTTTAAGATCATTTTAGTAATTAACATATTATTAATTAGGATTAGTACACATGATTAAGAGTTTTAAAATGCATTGCTACCTATTGTATAAGTACATCAGCAGCTATTCTGTAAGAAATCACAACGTATCTCATTCGCGGAATACTGACTAATGGCTGATAAGCTATTTTGATATGAATATTCTTTCAATATTATAATTATTAAGGTCAATGTCGCATTACACTTTCTGACATATCATGATCTTGTTCTACGGCTAGCTTCAAATTCGTTCTTACAGAATAGCCAGCCCCGATTTATGCCTAGGCTAGCCAGGCCTAGGAACCGGCATAGGGGCTCCGTCAGCTAAGGGGCCCAAGCCAAAAGTAATATAATTTTACCCTGGGGCCTTGGGGGGCCTCAAATGTCAAAGTGCCTAGGGGCCTTTTATCTCTAAGTCGGGACCTGAGAATAGGTAGACTTCTGGAAATTATGCTACTTCTGAATTATTCTTAATTCATTGTGTCCATTGTTAGAATTGGTTTAGAATGAGGAACAAACAGAAGGAAATAGAAAAAAATTGAATACCGTATTGTATTACACCTTAACTACCAAACCGTCTTACAAAAACTGCGTCTCCCCAAATACAGGCAACTTTCTTGTTGTCAACACGAGTTACGGCCGAATACTGAAACGTCACTTAAATATTAAATGCAACTTAATTATTTAAGACGCCGTTAATTTACAATTTCCCATACTAATTTAGGAGCTTCTCAATGTTAAGTAGCGTTTAACTTTGAGGGACGTTTCAGTATTCCGCCGTTAGTGACATAATTTTGTTGTCAATATTTCATTAAGTTTTTTGGTGACTTATTGAAGAATTGCTAGAAGCTTAAAATAGATACTAAGTTGAAGAAAAGAAAAATCTAATTTCTAAGCAGTACCAGCTTAAAAACCATTCAATCGTTCAATCAATATATTCTTGGCACAGTAAAGCACAACTGACACATCACGCAGACATTTACGCGCGAACTGCTGAACAGCCGACCTACAATGGAATACAAATTTAAAAAACTTCCTCCCGAAGCACGCCGCATTATTTATAAATACAAATTAAAAAATCCATTACTCGGAACTGGCGGCCTTGACACTGAATTCCATAACGTTGTTACTGCGACCATTAACCCCGGTCGAATCAATAACTCATTACTCTTTTATTTCGCTTAACGTTTAAAAATAACGCGTTTTTTCGTGTTCCCGCCGGCCGGCCCAATTATTGGGTGAAGGTTGTACCGCGAGCCAATTATGACGTCATTCGTGACGTAGCCGCATTACGTGGTGTTAATGTATTTTTATTTATCGAGATGCAGTGAATTTTTTGCATAAGTGTGGATGAGTTTGTTGACCCGATTGTCGTGCGCTGTTGTTTATTTTTTTTATGGAGTAATTAAGTCAGTTCGTTTGATTGTGCTATTAACTTATAGTGTCTGTATTATATTTTTATGATATTCGAAATATTATCAAAACTGAAAGATTAAAACGCATACTCAGTACACGGGATTGAAGTTTAGATTAATTGCGTCAGAAACTTTCCGTTTTCAAACGCTACATCTATTTTTAACGTTTAAGTATAATGTTTCTATAAACGTAGTACATGAATTCGGCCTTCAAACTTAACTCTCATCTAGATCTCTCATTCTCAAGCCTAAAGAAGTTTTAACTTAAAGTATTAGTTAAATATTTAATGCGAAATAATAAGAATGAAATAAGCTTGTACAATATAGGTAGACATCCTAACTAATATTATTATAAATGCGAAGGTGAGTTTGTTTGTCTGCTTGTGACGCTTTCAAGCCAAAACCACTAAGCCGATTTTAAAAATTCTTTCACCAATGGAAAGGTACATTATCAGCGAGTAACCGTTTGTTCCGGTATTCCCACGGGTACGGGAAATACGTGGGTGATACAAAGCCTTTTTTTTTTTTTTGACGCTGGGAAAACGCATGACGCGTTTCCCCCCACGGGAACAGTGGGGGGGTATGTGGGGCTCGCCATATGTCCAAGGCACCGAGTGTGCCCCGGTCATCGGAATACCCACTAAAAACTCAGCGGTACCCTTCCCGTCTTAACGGGAGCGCCACGGGATCGCTTGCGCATGCTACCGTGACGCTCCGACGGCCGGCCCGCCTATGCGGGCCTCCAGGGTGATACAAAGCCTGGATTATCAGCTGTGAAGCAAAACATTGTGAGACAACCTGCATATCCCGAGTACAGTCTAACAAATGTGTCCACCGGGCTAATGGAATAATCTTCTAGCCTTTTCCTATTAGTTTAAAGTCAATTTCGAAGCGTTTCTAGTTTAATTTTTTAATTTAATCTTTTAAAATGAATTAAAAATTATATATATTTCGACTTTATACCACAGATAATAAACAAAGTCGTATTTTAATACCGATAATCCAATTGTTTGGACAGCGGTGAACCGCAAGAAGCATCTAATTGTGAGGAGATTTACGACTAGGGGCAGTGTTGGCTGAATTGAAAGTTGACTATAAATTAGCTGGTACTAGTCGCTAGGCGTCGCCCCGATGTGGCTAATGCTATGCTTGCTGGTAACACGGGATTTATTTACACATTCAGCGTTATATTGACAGATAACAATTGGTCACTTTCTCGTGATGAATGTAATTAGATTTCAAATAGAAACGTATGTTTATAACAGAAACAAAACTATATATGATACGTTTATATATAGCTATGTATTTAATATTATTAATGATTAGGACTTACACCGCGACTTCGTCTGCAAAAATTTAAAAACTATTACTGAACGGAAATTAGTATTTTTTAATAGACTAAACTTAGGACATTTACAGTTTGCTCAAATCGTGACATTTTTGTTATTTAGAGGATTTTTATACCCGTCATAACTTCTAAACGAAAAGTCCGATCCGAATAATATAAAGTGGAATTTACACGTATATAATCAATCTTTATTATCACACCATTTAAATGGATAAGGATTAATATCATGATACCAATATCACCGCTATTCGATTCCACCCGTTTGCACTTAATAATTTAAGCAAAATCTGTTATTGTGGCTTAACTATAATATTTAGGCATATACCATCCACTTTTTTGTGAGCAACCATGAGTACTATTAATATGTAGAGCATTATTTTATATATCGTCAATCGTTTTTGCAGCGCACGCAAAATAATGACTTTTATAGGCAACATTTTGATACCTTGGGTTACATTGTTCCATTTTAAGTAGGATTCACTTTTTTTTTTGAAAATATAATATGGTCTATGTTACTAAGTAAATACGTAGCTTTCTTATGGTGAAAGAATTTTTAAAATCGGTTGAGTTGTTTTTGACTTAAATCGTAACAAACAACAAGTTTTTTTTTTCAAGTTCTAATTTAATGTTTTCACGTTGTTAGGCGCGATCAACGTAACGTTATGGTACATAGAAAACGATTTCTTGTTTTTAGAAAAATAAATAAAGATATACCGCGTGTACAAAAATAAAACTGTGCGGTCGGGGGACCCCCGTCAGGAACGAAGTTCTGTGTGATATTTTTTCGACTCAAACCGTGTTTTAAAATGTAGATTTTAATAGATTATATTACTGTAAATTTGACACCCCAAAAATCAGATCAACCTCCTTTATACCCACTTCTTAAATTCGAACGCCCAATTCATAGCATTTTGTAAGCACAGTATGAACGCTATTTCGTTATATGATGTGACCTTGTGCCACTGCCATTTCACTCAACTGTAAGCCGCGTAAAAGAACTTCGTTCCAAAAATCTTTTAAGTACAATTAATGTATAATATTAGTATTTAATTCAAACTAAATTCATTTGAAAAATAAATTTTCATTATTTTCGATTCTGTAGACTTATTATAACAAATAAAAAAACTTATAACAAATTGTCATCTTTACGTTTTAATATATATTTTTAACTTTAGGAATTCCATACGAATGATTTGATTGACATGACATGAATTCGATATACAAATTATACAAAAGATAAAATAAACAAAGTATTATATACAAGGATATTGAAATATAGATTAGTTCAACTAAATCGAACTAAACTACCTATTATAAGCTCTAAAGTAATGGGAGGACAACATAAAAATTGAACGTGTACCTTATACTTATAATACTAAGGTCCAGAATACCTTGTCATTATTTGTCAACATAAGGGATTATGGATATCTAAAATCTAATTCACAAAACAAATTTAAATTTCTATTATTTTTTTTTTCCATTAACTTTTGTTTACTATATATGTATATATAACTATATCTGAACTCAGAACTATTCACTGAAATGTCAGAAATATTTTTCCTATTCATAGGAATATTATGTATGTAATTAAAACTGAGTGAATCACGATTTTTATTTTCTGACAATAATAGAGCACTGCCACGCTTCGCTTTCGAGGTGTGAAATCACTCTATTTATTATGTATTTTCCACAATTTTGAACAAGAACGTACTACAACATGTAACCTATGTTACTTGATTACACTAGGTTAGTAACTCTTACTAATGTAAATTAGTAACTCTGTTACTACTAAAAAATTTTTTATGTCAAATTGAAAAAGTAGAAAGAAGGAAAGTTGCTACTAAAGTGCATCAAAGAACCAAAAATTTTAGATAAGAATAAGGATATATTCCCGCTGTGTTTCTTGACTCACTGAGAGCCTGAGGTATATTTCCGAAACTGGTAGATTTTTGACAATCAATAAACAAGCGTAACGCTTAGCGGTATAAACATTTTTACTTCGCCTTTATACTAATAATATTTAATGTTTACACAAGTGTACCATTCTGAAACAATGTTTAGATAAACACTTAATCACATGAATATACTTTTAATTATTTCGTAATGACTACCATAATCGAATAACATATCAGCAAAACACCAATACGTCACAACTCAACTTTGTCCATTGGATTTTTTTCGACGTAATTTGCTTTCAAATAGAATTGAGTGGGACGCGAATGAAATGAATCCGATACGATAATCGCACGCAAATCTGACATGTGTTCCTGGTCTTATTTCGCGATCTATACACAAAACACGAACGGATGTGTGCATGATTTCATTCATGTATTTATTATATATGAAGTCTTTTTATCTATCCTACGGAAATTTTTATGTTATTTATGTTTATTTTGGATGGCAATTGTGTTATGGTGTAGTTAACGGACTTTCATAATTCTATACAAAATCCTATTTAGTACAATTTTTTTTTTTTTTTTGTTTCTACCCTCGACTTCGCTCGTGTGTGTATGTCGGTAAAACAGGTGTTAAGTTAGGTTAGTGTTTTCCTTTCGACCCATGTCAACGTTTATGCTAAATATCACAATGATCAGTTGAACAGTAAACGTGAAAACGCAAACCAACAAACACTCACATTTCTAATATTAGGATACATTTCTAGTTTCTCTAAAAACAATTTAAACTCAAATAACATCATCCGATAATCAATACACGAAGCAGCTTTTCATATTAAATATCTATATATCTACAATTAAAAAGTCCATTTCTTTAGACCTTCGTTAGCTGCATATTTTCACTTTCGGAAAACTTCCAACAAAACGATTTTAAAAGGACCAAAGGAGAAAGCCACAATCCTTTCGGGTTCTTTTGAAACTCATTTCGCAGCAAAGTACACTTGTAATACTTATTAAGAGGTTTATTGCCCTATTCTTACTTCCTTTGTCTTCAAAGCCTTTTTGATTCATGTTAAGAATCTTTTTAATAAACTCATTATGAAAGTTTCTAGTGAATTTTAATTAACATCATTTAAAACTTTATAATGACTTCAATCTCACGATTAATGTTTTAAATTAATTCTTATGAAATATATTTAAATAATGTAAGGTTTTTTTTTTATTGCTAAACTTATGCAACGCTGTTATAACCTGCTACGTCATAAAGCATTATTATTCCCGTTAAAGTCATCTTATACGACACATTTACGGTCTGGTCTTTAAAATAAAACATGAAATAAAAAACTTCAATTCGTTTTCATGCAAACAGTGGTCGCATAGAAGTCATAAACGGACTTTAGGTTTATCCCAACATTATAAGAGAATGCTTCGTAACAACGACACATCAAAAAGGACATACCGATTCTAAAACAAAATACGCGAGACTTTGACAACTATTAACAAAATAAAACGCATCAACCATTACGAATGCAAGCAATAATAAACTCTATGTTTAAGGATTTTCAGTTCAAATTATCATACCTATTATTACAAGTTAGATCTTTAACGTAGATTGGGAATAAAGTTTTTATCTATCGGTGTCATTCAAATCTCAATCAATGTTAATTGAAAATATCCCTTATATTGTTAGAATAAGGTTGAGTTTGCATTGCGTAAAATTGAATCCCCTAATAAAAAGACCCATATTCAAAGTTGTTAGAAGAGCGAAAACATTAAAGGTGTGCCAATAAAAATGAAGTTAGCTCCTTACGTTACGCGCCGTTACAAGGTGAGAATATGGGCCCAAAGGTGGTGATTTATTTTGTTTTTACGCATTAAATCTGAACAATTCAAGTGTTAGGGTACATTTATAATAACAAGCGGGTTCCGTTAGCAGACAACATTTTATTACATAGGTATATTTTATTTAATCAAACACAAAAAACAATTACATTTTTCAAATAGAAACTTTTTACGTTATTCACTCATCGAAGGCTTCTTCACGTAAATAATTTATCTTATTGTACTAGTTTTCACCCGCGGCTTTCCTCGCATGTTAGGAGGGGAGAGGGGCTTAACAGGTGTTATGTACGGTAAAAGTAGGATATGTCCTTTCTTGGGGTTCAAGCTTCAAACTTTATCAAAATCGTTTCAGTGGTTATTGTGATAGAGTTACTTTGGCATTTATAATATTAGTATAAATATATATTTATAATAAAATTCGCACAAAACTGGAGGTTTTTATTTTATTGTGAAAACTGAGTTTATAGTTTGTACAAACTAAGCTCATAATTATATCTGTACAAATACATAAAATTGAATGTCTGTTATTTGAAAACATGTTGTTGTCTTTATAAAGTTAATATGGCTATTTGCAAGTTATTTTTATTTTTGTCTGTTTGCAATCTTCAAAACGGGTAAAAATTACAAATATAAATAATATTTAATTATAAGGAGTATTTCATCAGATACCGATATAAGCTTTATTTGTAATCTGTTGATTGTCTGTTGATATTGATAAAATAAACACTAAACGAAAGAAATCAAAGTTTTGCTTACATATTTATTCATGTATAATACCAATTATTAAACTATATTAAATACAAAAATGATTTTTAGTGTTATTACTATCTAAAAAAATATATATGTATATGTTTTTTTAATAGTTACTTTAATGGCGACTAGAAAAAAAGTAATCACAAAGTATTTTTTATGTAATTATATAATATTTAATGGAACAATTTTACATTGTTCCATCCAAGGTGACGTCATCGCGAAACCAATCTGTATCGAGTTAAGAAGAATTGCCAACAAGTTTACGAGCACTTTCGACTCAAAATTACAAGGGATCCCCTTTATGAGCTACCGCGAATCTTTACGCCGCCTGTTCCTATCATTTATGTCGTTGAATTCGACCCTACAGTCATGAGATACCATTTAACAAACACATGAGATCGTGTGTCAATTTGTAGTTATTTGAATCTACAAATTAAAATCAAATCAATTTTTTTTATTCAAATTGTCTTTTATAAGTACTTATGAATCGTCAAGCGCTTCCACCGGTTCGATATAACGAATATAAATATAATTTGCATACGCCACACGATCGGGACATAGTATGTTTTCGTAGATTATATTAACAGTTGTAACTAGTTTTACATATGTTATTTACCCAGACGAACTGGACTTCCCTCTGGCAGACTACGGTCCTATTATGGTGATCAAGATAAATTGCATAATCATCATTTAAGTTTTAAAACAATTACGAATAAGTATCTGCAGCATGAATTTTTAAAATTCCAACTAAATAATTGACTGAAATCTGACAAGTTTTTACTAGCTATTTCGATTAGCCATACTCGTAAAAAGTTTTAATTTTTAAATTTTAAAATTTAAATTAAATTTTAATGATAATAATCGAATATCGATTGCAATTACAGTAACGCGAGTCGCGACGACGTTATTGACTACCAAGTCACGCTACTTTGAAACTAGTTATAACCCCTTACTTCACTCTACTTGTATCGCGAGTTTCACACGATATATAATATGTTACTTAAATGAAACAATGTACCTATGATTTTTTTTTCAGTAATTAGTAGCTTTAATACGGATGTTAAAAGGTCTTTCTAATATTATGACGTCAAATGTGCATTTTGAGGTTTGTTACGCAATCACGGAAACGGATTCAAATAAAATTTTGTTTAGAAGTCAGATTCAATCGTGTCATGGGACAAAGTACCTATATTCTTTCCTTATTAATATTATAAATGTGAGCTTCTGTTTGTTTATTTGTTTGGTTGTATGTTACGCTTTTACGTCTTAACTACTCAACCAATTATCATGAAATGTATACACATCGGAGTTTCGACAGAAAATGACATCCTCACACTATAGACAATTTTTTTATAAAACTGTTAATCACAAAACCCTAATTTAATTTACGTCGAATTAAGAAGGTGGGTCACGGCCACACATACTAAGTAATATGTTATTTAAAAAAAAAAAACAACAAACGCACCTACATTTTGATATATTCTTGTTATACATTAATATAATATTATTTCATACTTTCATTTAACGCAGGTTATGTTTCTATAAAACATCTTTGAACCACGTTGACACGATGTTGCACACTTCAGAGTTTTAACAACATGAACTCTAATAAAAAACAAGAAATATTTAAAAATAAAAGCAAATATCACACAAATCGAACCGAAAGGCGATCTGTAAGAACAAACTCGAAACCGCAGAAAACTGTCATGAAATCTCCGTAAGTGATTTACGACATTGAACCTAATAATTATAACATTTATAAGAATACAAGCATCAAAATAGTATATCACTATAAGTCGGTTGTCCTTGTCGCACACAATCGTGAAATATTGACAACCGACGTAAGTGATACGCTATTTTGACACTTATGTTCTTTGATTGTTATAATTATTATAGTAAGTGTCGCATATCACTTTCTGGCATTTCACAATTGTCTTCTTCGTTGAGTTTCGAGTTTGTTCTCATATAACTCTACTAATCCCTTTTTTGTATATAAAATCCCAAGATATATGCCACGATATTCGGTAACAGTAAGAGAAATACTTTTGATTAGTAAAATGAGCAATGATTATCCACGCGGTCACTCACAGCTAGCACTTGAGGGTGACACGGACGCATAAAGGTATGCGGGGTACGGGGAGCGCTTTATAATTTGAAAATATCGATTAATCGAAAATCTGTATACTTTTGTAATATAATATATATTGTACCTAACTTCTGCTCTAATCACACGCGGGTGAATCCTCAGACTAGTTACGTCATATCCCGTAGTCGTTCATCCGGCGCTGAATATAACGTAAACGCCTAGAGGGCTGTCCCCGCACTCACATCTCAAAACACTCCACTTTTTACTTCTTATCTCATCTATCCAACTCTATTCTTAAAATCTTCTTGTAATAATCTCCTAAATTATATAACTATTTTAATATGTATATAATATATCTACGTAAATTGCTGGTTTTTTGTTGATTGGCTTTTAGTTATTCATACTATGTCTAATAAAACACGAATCAAACGAATTTAACAAAAAAAAAAATATATACCAATTCATAAAGTCTACCATGTAATTCAATAGTGTATTTTAATCAGTACAGATGTTCACGCAAGCACTTCACAGATTTATCCTCGAGACATTAAAAAGCCAGTAATATGCCATAACTTGAATATAGTGTAGTTTACTATACTCTATGATTTTTGTAAGTCATTTTAACAAAAAACACGAGCGCGATTTAATTTGGTACTAACGCCATCTATTGATCAAATATATTAACATATTTGAATGTAATTAAGAATAAATAAATACTTGTTCAACAAAAAAAGTGGCATTGACAATAGATTAATATATAAAGAAATATTAATTTATTCTCACAGATTATAGTAATAAATTATTTTATTATTTGTATCATATCTATTGAAATAGAAAAAGTAAAGGAACGCTTAAGAAAAAGCTATTGAAAACGATTTTAAAAAACAGCAACAATAATCATATTTATTTTTTGTTTACGAGATATCAACATACATCATTGCAGAATAAAATTATCACTGATTTTCAACTATATAATGACAACGTAACAAAAGTCAATACATAAAAAGAAAAAACATTTCGTTCACCGGCGTTTGGGTTTGGCGTTCGGGCATTTCTAGTCCCCGTGCATCGCGTTGATATATAATATTGACAAATAGATTATCAGCCCTACTTAGAAACCTTATTTATTGGTTTTAATTAAACACTGATTGCACTCTTTCTATCATTGATTTGACAATCTTAAAAAGAAGTACAGTAAACACAGTATTGTTTAACTTATGAAAAAATTGAATTCATTTCATTTTGTATTATAAGCAAGCTTAAACGTTAATAAATAAGTCCCAATATTGTTTATTTATATAATTTAGAAAAATAAATGATAATTTTAATTTGATTATTTTAAAAATAACTAACATATTTATAAAGTAGTATAATATATTATAAAACTAAAATAAAAACAATCCCCACAATGCAAATTTATAGAAAAAAATAAAAATAAACGTACGTACCTACTAACTAATAATCTGACCTAGGTAAACCTTTGAGAAGTTCCCCTTCATGACATATCGGTCCACACAAGCCAAGCTCATTCAACATGAGCTTGATCTTGGTTCTGAACATATTAATAAAGATTTGTAAATTTACCGATATGTTCATTAAAAAAAATAATACCGTTCTTACCAAAATAAAAATTGACAGTTCAAATATTTTTCGTATTATTGTGTCGTATTTACAACTACTAATGCATGTCAAATAAATATATTAGCTACAGCTAAATAATAATATTCTATCATAGCTTTGGATAAAATAATTTGATAAAGTAAAATTATATTATGTACACTACATAGCTTTTAAAGACTAACCGTCTTATTCATAAACTTTATTTAACTGGTGATTAGTTAAACAATATTTTGTCCTCTTCTTTCGTATGTCAAAGCAATAATGACAGAAAGAGACAAATCAGTGTTTAGCTAAACGGTAACTAAGCAACGTTTATAAATAAGGCCGTAAAATTAGACACATAGCGACTAGTAATAAAAAAATATGAATATCGATGGATATTTTCGTTTCATCTCGGAAGTATAATATCTACTGGTATAAAATTGAAACGAGCGAGTCGGTTTATCCAGATTCGAACTAAATAACAAGGTCGAGTCTTATGTCAGAATTCCTTCAATGGAGAAAATAATTGCAAAACAATCTTACTAGCGACCTCTAGTATGATGGAAGGCGAACTCTAAGATAAGTAACTTGTCTTTGAATTGTTTTTTAAATGATTACATGAAGAAGATATTCAAATATACTTTTTTATATATTTGTATTTTGTATAAAGGCCAAGCGTAATTACATTATTTTTATCATACTTGTACATCTATAATAAACTAAGTACATTAAATAATATTTAATAATTATTAAAAATAATAGTGTATTATTTTGATAGCATTTTTTCACTGTAATAATCTTTTTTTAATAGTAATAGAGTAAATGACTGTAAAATAATTAATTAAAATGTTTAATTTTTTTTGACTTAATTTTAAATTCATATTGAAGATCTAGTTCTAAATTTAAAGTATACATGTATCTACATATACAATACATTGAAAATATATACTATCAGTTTGATTTTTATACTCGAAACTTTATCTAATTCATTAAGATTAGTTACGTTTTAGACACCTAGCGCCATCTATTATAATAAGCATGTAAACATAATTAGATGTAATAACTAATTATTATTACTGGTAATAAATCTTACTTTCAACGTGAAATAAAATAGATATTTTATTCAAAACAATATACTATAATTTATGAATAAAATAATATCAGCATAAGCAGCAATTGAAATACTACATGTCACAATGTAAGTAACGTACACGGCAATTCTGCGACATGATCAAAACGTCTGTGAAAAACCAATGAAAACGAAAAAGAAATTGCAAACGAAAATGGCCGTTGAATGCCAGGCGAAGTGAACGTTGCACTTTCACGATTAAAAAATAAAAAGGAAAATAACACGTTAGAAATGAACCATCGGTTTATAGTTTCCATTGACGCGGTGCGGAGGTGACGGCGCTAGTGTCGCTTATGATTGTCTGTAGTTCTGCTATCCGACACTACGATTTAGCGGCAGCACATAAGTAGTAAAAAATATTCTTTTTTTATCTTAAATGTTGTATTAGGAATTGTGATCTCTGCAAAATTTATATTTAATATTTTAAATATCATATGTAATATTAAACCATTAACTATGTATATTATTTGACGTTTAAAAAACTTAAAACTTTTTTTGTATTTTAGTTCTTACGCTGACTTTGTAATATGTGTAATTTTAACGTAGCTTTGAATTTACATGACGGTACTTATTCAGGTTTTGCCGAAACAACTAATGTTTTTAGAGAAATTCCTATAGTACTAGTATCGTACGCATAATAAAAAACATCAAAAATCGTCGATCATGTGATCGGTCGACAGATCGAAACGGGTCAAGCACAACAGGTGAGTTGCGGAGCGCATCAACTAAAAAATAAAATATCGAAATGCGAAAAAATAATAAAAATCAGCAAATATAGTAAATTGAAAAAAGAATAGATGCGTCCTTTTCTGTCCCTAGTTAAGATTGATAGTGCGTCCCTGTCGTGAGTGCGCGCACGTGGTTTTCGGCGGGTCCGGAACGGGCGTCGCGGGGGCGGCGCGGGGCGCGCGGCGGTCGAGGATGCGAATGCCACATCCCGTCGCGGCCCGCGCCGTCCGGCTGCGTTGCCCGTAACCTCCGATTGACCTCATTTTTTTTCTTCAATGTAAATATTCGGCTCGTTTTGCCGCATAGTCTATAAGTGGTATTAAGTTCCTCTGTCGCGTTCAATTTTTAATTTTATGATTTCCTTTAAGTAGGCGACGGTCAAAATTTACTTCGACAGTGTTCAGGACAGTTTTAATGAATTTTTTAAGTGATACGAACTTAAATTGGAACTGTGTTAAACGTTTAGAAACTTTTTTAAAATAAGTTATTTGGTAAGATTTAAAAAACTAATTGTTATTGATTTTGTGGTGATTAGTAATTGGTTAATTTTAAAACTACAAAATAAAAAAAGTTTCGTGATTCCTAACTTAGAAGAATAAAGAAGACTGGTACATTACAACTTTATCAGGTAATTTGTGGCGTGACTGATTTGTGATGGATTCCTTTTTGTTTGTAGTTTTTTATTTATTTTCTATTTTGTAATATATTCGTGTTAAAATTGTAAAATAAAATATAAATTGTTGTTTATATATTTAAGTTAATTTTAAGCGTATTCGTAGATTTTTTTAGTTTTGCTGCCAACGTTAAACTGAATATTTAAAAGTGACGGTGGGGAACGACTATTTTTTATCGACAATATTTTACCAATAGTTACATATATTTTTCATTTTATATATATTTTTTTTAATTAGTGAAATTCATCCGAATTTATACGTAATTTTTATGTAACTTATATTAAAAACACGCTAAGACAACTTCTAGCTTGCAAACAGTATCCTCACTTAATAACTTCATTAAAAACTCTATGAAAAATCTCGGATTATTTCGATGACACTAAAATAAGAAAAAAATATTTATCAAAATGCTACATGTTTATGACATAAACAAAAATAACACATTTACCATCCCATTTAAAATTAAAATAAGTATTATTATTATTTTTATATTTTTTATTAATCACTTAACTAGTCATAACACTCATCTCCAAGTATTCGGATATCGATATCTCGTTAAAAACGCGTCGAGTTCATCGACCTTGCAGCCACAGCTGGACCGCGCTCTGATAAAAGAATGATATTAATTCATCCCCGCGGCTCCATCGCTGGACTTTAGCACCCACAGTGTGAAAAACGACCCTTATAAATCGAATTTATTATCTCAAATATTACCGACAAAGTGAGAATAATTGTTAAAAAAAAGTGTATTTATTGATAAAAAAATCATTTTACGAATTCGTTTGTATTTTATGAGAGTGACAATTTTCGATTTTTTTTTTATATTAATTCTATGTTACTGTTTAATATAAATTACGCCTAGAAAAATGAAATAAAAACAATAATTACAGTCAACTTGTTTAAATAGGACTGACTTAGTATTAGATTGCAATCATTGCTACGTATATTCCGAATAACATCAACAAAGGGATATTGAGCTTAGAAATCAGTTCTAATAATAACACAACCCATCTTACATAACGAGTCTCAGCGATATCTTGAAACCATCTCGTTATAACGAAATAAAAACTCCGAAGTTATTTACATTTAAAATCCAATTGAGATATAAAATGTTTACATTTTTTTAACCGCCAGAATTTACCAATAAAAATAATCTTTCACCAGAGTCCATTATTATGCATAAAATGTGCTTTAAATACGTATCTCTCATTGATATTGTCGGTGCCGATTACGGGGATTTTTTGCGAATGATTGAATTTTATTTACAATTAACCCGGCCTCGGCATCGTCGAAAGTGAGAGTGACGATTAAATGCCATTTAAAAATAAAACAGTTCGCCGCCATAACATTGGAGTGCCGATAATTTATACTTGTGTAGTACCCATCCATAATATATGTCAGTAAACAATACGACAGTTCGTCTATCAACGAGCTGCGATTAGATTCGCTCGTTAGAAAGCCTCTAACGCTACTTGTAAATAAAACAATAAAAAGATGTAAGGGTAAGCGTTAAAGGTCGTTTGTTCTCCGCTTTCGTTTAACGTGCATTTAAAGAAAGCGGCAAGGCGCGAATAAAACGTCTTAGCAATAAGAAGCCGCCCAAACGCAAGGCGAGGAGGGCAGTGGGCGCGGGCCCGCCTAATTTGTCTTAGGCGGAAAAATCGCGCGGCGATTACAAGTGGCTCGTAACGAAGTCGGCCCCGCGGCGAGAGAGGTGCGGCAGCCGGGGTGGGGTGGGGGTAGCGAGCTCGGGGTGGCGGCGCGGCGGGCCATGGACAGTCTCAGTCGTCCGTCTGGAGTCGCGGCGGCCGGCCGGGCCGCGCGACGCAATACACGTTCCTCGTGCTCTTGTGATTATAAATTTTAATAATACAAAATTCAAAAAAATCTAAATTTTAAAATTCTAACCGCGTCTAATCGAAAATATTTTTAGGCTAAAATTCCCCGACCCTCACTTTTTTAAACCTAAACTGTTGGCAGTGGAAAAAGTTTTGCGAAATTTTTAATATTTATGTCGGTTACATTTGTAAAGAGATTAAACGTTTGGCAGTTATTGAGAATATTTTTTATTTAAAATTTATTTTTCTTAATTAATGAGCGACACCTCGAGTGAGCAATTAATAAGTAACAACTAATCATAAGCGTTAAATTAATATTAAGGGTTACGATATAAAGTCAATAATAATAGACTGCCACAAATACTTCTAATTAGGTTAGTAGTTATTTGGACAATTGTGGTTAAAGGACAATACCGGACTTACTAACTTTTTGTGCTGCACACAAGAAGACTCAAAGGACCAAAGGTGGTGATTTGTTGTAATTCATTAAAGTACAGCTTCAGACTATATATTTTTTTGTTTTGTTTATTTTTCTTATTATTTTTGTTTTTTTTTTTTTATATTCTGTTCTGCTAAAACCTTGTTGTTAAACCGTAATAATAGGTGATTATACTATATAATACTTAATATTGTGTAATATTAAAAAAACTACTTCGAATTTTTGTAATTTCAAATCGCTAAGTGCAAATTAGACGGCCGACGCGCGACGGACATTGCGATTTTAAGAAGTACGTTATTTTGATATTTTACAATAATACCGTTTATTTTTGTGATTTGAACTTTTTTTATTGTTTTTTTAAGCAATATTTTTGTAGATAGTGAATTGATTGATAATAAATTATTTTTTCTTTTGTTGTTCTTTTTTTTTTATTTCGCTTTTTACAGGACTTGTTGTTTTTTTTTTTATTAAAAAAACGACCTTAACGTAAAGTAAATGTCAATTTGTTTTTCATATTTTTTTAACCAGTGTTTTTGTCTAAACATGATTTTGACAATTCCGGCGGTGACTTGAACACGGAGAGCATACTCCGTATTGATGATACGGAATCGAATTATAAAACCCGGTTTTTTTGCTGGTGAAACATGACTTTAAATGTAATTTATAATTCAAACATATTGTTGTTTTTTGCGCCTTGAAATTAAATGGATTTAAATATTAAAACATGACTACAATTGTTTATCGATGAAATAAAAATAAACCAGTACAAATTATTGTACGTATTTTTTATAATACTAAATTGGTTTATGAAAAACTTCTTAACAATTAATACCTATAATTTAATTCCTATACAAAAGCACTATAAACAATTTATTCAAGCCTTATTAGCAATTATTACACGTCATTTAAGTGCAGAATAAAGTTAATTGTTACAAGTTAACATTGAGCCGAAGACTAGTTAGATTTAGCATATGAATCTATCGAGAAATAAAGGCAAGATTTTACTGTTATATACAAAATACAACACCCAATACTTTAAACAAGATGATATAAACGTAGGTACATGTCAATCAAAAAATACTAATTTTAGGTTTTAAATAGTCTTTTTATTCTTATATGCACTAATGCGCCTATCCGTTATTTAATATATGTAAATATAAATGTTTCCTCTTTCCGCCCTCAACTTAACCGATTATTGTAAAAAACAAGAATTAACTTATCAAAAAGCCTATAATATATCAAATTATTTTTTATAAAAAATAGGCGGATGGGCAAATGTGCCACCTGATGGTATAATCATCGCCAATGCGCCGCCTACTTTGGGAACTAAAATGTTATGTCCCTTATAGTTACATAGTTACATACTCACCCTTCAAACCCGAACGCAACAATACTAAGTAATACTGTTAGGCGTTAGAATATCTGATGAGTGGGTAGTACCCAGACTAACTTGTACGAAGTTGTAGTATATTCCCAATCTCAGGATGAGCAAGCTTTTCTAACCTTGCTTTTCATAAATGTAAATCTTATATTATAAAACACATTAATTGATATAGCTTATTACATTATACAAGAATAATTGATCATAAAAAAACGTACAGTTCTAATTCGTTGAGTTATAAAGACGAATAAATTTCATTATATATGTAGTTGTATGTGTTTCACTAGAGAAAAAAGTAAGTAACTACAGAATTGTGGCTTGTTTTTCTCGGTAGAATCTATATGTTGGTATATTCAACTTATTCCTGTAACACACGATTCAATGCTTATAAGAGCCCACTTGAAGATTTTGAAGCAACAAAAGTCGTAACACAATACTTTTTTAAATAAATTCAAAGAATAAACTTAAAATAATACTAAGTATATAAACAAAACTTGTTATAGATATAAAGTATGTTTTAAATGGAATAACTTTACCTACTATCATTTTATGCTTCCCTACAAATACACTAATAATGCAACTATATTATATTATAGCATCGAAATAAAAATTATAATTTGGTATTTATTATTTTCTTGAATATCACATTAGTAAATTTTTGTCTACGTTATAATTATGAAGCAGCGCAAAAAGTGATATCACAATTATGAACTTAAAGAGTTTTTGAGCAATAGGTGTTATATGCTATATTGCTATATTTTTTGTAAGGCGTTAATATTGCAAAGTTTAAAAAAAAAAACTGCTTGGCCTTTCTTGCACCTTTGTACAGTAATTTTCTTAATATTTATAAAGTTTTTTAAATATTTAGTTGTCTTTATCGATTAATTTGAATTGTAATAGTAAATTTAATATCTTTAAAAAGCTAAACATTTAATTTAGTTTCATAAACTGCTCAACAGATGACGCTACTAAAGAACACAAATTCTAATTATGAAAAAACCCAAGTAGATGGCGCGAGTATAGCCGTCGCATGCGCATGATATTAATTCTGATAGACTGTAATAGATGGCAGCACTACAAAAATGGATGCTCGAATGCTTTGTGCATTTGAGCAACCATTAGTTCATATTATTGCTACATTTATGTGAATCACTTTGCTTTTTCTATAGTTTTATAGTTTCATTCTTTGGTATAAAGTTAACTTAATTTATGAGTTATTATGATCCTAAGATTACTTCTAATCTCTCTTCTTCTCTTCTAATCTTCTAAACTCATAAATTAAGATCTAATCCACCGATAGATGTCGCTACAACTAAATATAAAGTATTACACATCATTTATTACAAATAGTTTGTAAAAGACACATTCTAATAAATTAAGCTCATAATAAACATACAAGTAAATCCCCTGAAATTCCTATAAGGCTTAACTGTCGATAAGATAATGGGCGTATCACATATATGGGTGGAGTTCGTGCTAAGAAATGCTACGAGGCAAGGAAGGGGGCGTTACTGGAATTTCTAAGACGAGGGCGTGTAGAACGCTAATCTTCTAAGAAAGAGGGCGTGGGAGAAGGGCGGTAGTGATCAGCTATTGGTTTAGGCATTGCTTAGAACTGACGGATAAGTTATTACTGCGATAAAACTAAGTTAATATGATTATATTAGAGTACGTAATGGCTTTGTATTGGAGACCTACTTTCTTAGTATGTTTTTTATTTAATGTCGATATGATTTTATGCTTATATGTATTATTCGTAGAAAGCTGATAATTATTTCCTTTTCATAAAAAGGATAACCTACATAATGGAATATGTAGGTATTTACCATTCATGTTAAAGTAGTCCCTTGTACAATCATGTAACTTCTCTATTAATTTTAAATATACCTGCAATAATCAATATTTGAATTATGAAAACTGTTATCAAAATATTTATCAATCAATATCAATATAATTTATATTTTGATAATATTAACTAATAAATAAACATTTAAACGAAATTTATTTCGGGTTTTGAGTATTTTATACATAGATAGGTACTACTGTAGGATGTAGGTACCTACGTATTACTAGAGAAGCCGAGATGGCCTAGTAGTTAGAACGCGTGAATCTTAACCAATGATCGTGGATACAAACCCGAGCGAGCACCACTGATTTTTCATGTGTTTAATTTGTGTTTATAATTCATCTCGTGCTGGACGGTGAAGGAAAACATCGCGAGGAAACCTAATGTCTATCTAATTTCACTGAAATTCTGCCACATGTGTATTCCACTAACCCGCATTGGAGTAGCGTGGTGGAATAAGCTCCGAACCTCCTCCTCAAAAAAGGTGGAGGAGGCTTTAGCCCAACAGTGAGACATTCACAGGCTGTTACTGTACTATTCTAGTTACATGACGCCTGAATATTAAAAAAATAACTTTATACAAAATTATCTAATTACTAAGTTGGTTTATTGAAAATATTTTACTTTCTTCATTAAAACGTTATGCATGTAATATATATAGTATATACACATAAATACACAATCATAACAGGCGTATTAAAGGTTATTTAATGTTAAAACAAACTCAACTGTATGTAGTTCATGGTCTAGTACGCAGCGCCAATAGCGCAGTGTAAGAAAGGCGGCGCAAGGAAGTGGGCGGGCCAAGATGTAGGCGTGGAAATAATAACTTGAAACCAACTTCGGAGAGCACATTTCAAGCTATAAATACTTCATTCAAACAGAGCTAAAACAATCTCATAATATCACATTAAGTAAGAACTCTTCGAATTGCTTCAGTTTTTACGATTCATACTATTTTTTTTATTCGAAATTAAATGTATAGTTGGTATTGTTTCATTTTCAAAATTTACACGTTCAATCGATTTTAATGAAATTTGATTTAGATATAGCTTGAATCAAACAGAAGAGCAAAGTTCATCCCACGTTAAAAAATATTTTTAACAAATTTAAAGTATAATAATAATTTGACGCAAATACAATCGCAAGTATACATTTTTATGATACCTACATACCTAGGTATCATAAAAAACCTGACCTCTACCTTAAATTAAGTTGAAATTAAATACCCTGTTTATATTGTTAGATAAGATTCAAATTCAAATTCAAAAATCTTTATCCAATTTAGAAGTGTTACACTTGCTTATTGGTTGTCATAAATCTACCGCCGATTCGGAAATAAACACCTCAGACCTCAGAAGAACCGCCGAAAGAAACTCAGCGGGATTAATTTTTTTTAGTTCATTCTTTACAATTGTAGTCATTAGGTAAGATAGGTTTGAAAAAGCCTGTAATCAATACCAATTAGTATATATATATATATATATATATATTAGTATATGTAATATATAGTGATCTCTACCAACAGATTACACAATTACTAACGATAAGTATATTCAACGTTAAAATATTTATTTAATATAGAAGCATTATACTTGCCGTTTGATTGTCAAATATCTAGTATGAAATCGGAACGAACACATTTCAGACCTGTGACCTGAGAAATGCCGGCAATAAAGCAATGTCGACTTATGTAATAGGTAAATACATACATAGATAGGTTTAAAATAAGATACATACCTTCAACTATCTTTCTTGTAACCAGACAGTTACCTTATATTGATAAAGGAAAAATTCTTGTATGAGTATATTTATACATGAATTTGTTTCGTGTATCTCCGAAACGGCCCTAACGATTTAGCTAAAATGTTGTACTTAGATAAGATATATACACGTATCAAACACACTTATTTAATTATTTTTTATAATGAATAAGAAACATTTTTGTTACCATATTAGAGCCGAGCTCGTTTGCCTAGACAGGACCAACTACCTACTACTCAATTGACTAGTACCCATAGTCATTATACTTGGCGTTCAATTAGAAGTCGTTTTGTTATTTAAATTATTACGTAATAACATAGTCTTTAAGATTTTGAAACAAATAATATAATGGGATTAAAATTATTTTCAGACTAAAATCGACGGCTGAGGGGCTCACGTGTGAAGTCAACTTTTAGGTAAGTTTCTTTACAAGATAGCTAAAGTTACCTATATCATATTTATAGTTACATATACATGTTATATGCGATAAAATAATAAATAATGCATAGTTTTTCATTGTACTGATCTATAAAACCGTTTTAAACATTTTAATAAAATTATAACCTCGTTGAAAACGCATTACTGCTTTATGCGTCTTATAGTTGGATTTTAGTTCATACAATATAATTACACAAACATATCTTTATATATTTGAATATTTATATACATATTAACATAAAGAAAGAATGCTTGATGAAGCTTGAAAGTGTAGATGTCACAACTTCAAACACAAAACGAAAGCCGAATAACTCTTTGAATTACGTATACCTACAAAAAGTACGTTTCTAAGCCCCAGTGAGGAATATAGTATAAAAATATATTTCATAAAACATAAAGGCGATGTGACACGGCCGCGTTCCGCTCCACGTAATGATCGCTAAGATTCCCGCCATCAAGCCCAGTTCTTAATTTCTGAACTGTTAATGAGATCCACCTTCAGTCTCCGCCTACAATAGACGCCATGCGTGAACTCACTTTTTTTTTTCTAAACCGATTCAAGGACCGAGCCCATTCAACCTTAACGTTTAAAAAGATGCAGTTTAAGTAATGATTCTACATGGAGGTTCTAGAAAATGAGGTTGCAGCTGTTTTTAATTTCGTTAGTGGGTTATTGTTAGCGTAAACCTAGGCGGGTTCAATTTATCTTAGTGCATAGGTATCTGACTTCTTTTCTTTTGCGTTTTACTTCAGTTTGCGGCCTATTTTGTGTTCAGGCATTCAATCTACTTAATCTTTTTCTTTAAATAATAGACGCTTTTGTTCCGTCAGATATCGCGGAGATAAAATGTAATTTTTAATATTTCGATATGATTTTTTTCTAAGTTCTTAAATTGACACAACAAAGGAAATTGTTTTAGTGTCAACAAGGTAAAGTACTTACGACTATATACAGTTTCCATTAGCTTATACCCTGAAAATAATACAATAAGCGTAGCGTAGGTACCTAATCACAAAAATATATGTGTCATCGGAAACGTTTAAAAATTATAATAAAAATCTACAATTTATAAATTAATCATAATTAAGCAACATAATACAAAAAATAAAACCCTAGGTACATTGATTTAATATAAAAACAACAGATATATTTTTTTATACATAATATAAATAATTCAACAATTTAAAACAAAAATGAAAGCAAAAGGAAATTAAAACACAAAACTAAATCACATACAGGTAAAAAACGAACGTCTACGAGTACATACCTAAGTTAAAAAAAATCCAACGAAACGGTACCGAAAGCGATTCCTCCCCACTCCATAAAGCGTTCAACGCTGGTAAAAGACAATTTTAAAAGGCTCACAAATGCTGAAAGACTGTCAGTAAAGTCCAAAGAGGACTCTCCATTAACGAAGAGATGCGGCTGCGATTAACAGCTTAAGATAGCGTCTGTAATTACGCGTTAGACTCTAGTTTCGGTGATGTCGGTGATACTTGATTTTTTGGATGACTATACATAACTACTATATTACACACTCATACATAAAAACAAACGCGAGTATATTTATAGTTATGAATATTTTCAAGCTTATATTGTGTTCTATTTTTTATATATCTCTGTTAAACGATTTAGTTTGTGTTTGACAAAAACTTACAATAATTTTCTATGACGATATCGATTATAAATAAATCATAAAACATTAAAAATGCAATACTTATGTAATCGTTTGTTCTATCAACGCTCAGCTAATACTCAGTCTAGAGAGCTGAAATTTAGAATGTGTTTATTTTAAAATGAAAGCATTCGAAAGTATTTTTGAAAATTTCAACTTTAAACGGAAATTAAAGGACAGCTAGTTTTATAACGCGATATATTTGTTTTCTGATATCATAAATGGTGGTAGATCTTTTACAATCAATAAGTAAATATAACGCTTCTATATTGAATAAAGATTTTCGACTCTTGACTTTGACTATTATATCTTAGCTAGGAAAGTATTTGTTATGTCTTGATGTACCAATACCAAATTAAATATTAATAGTTTTTTGATTGGTTTAGTGAAAACTAGTGTCACTCTAACATGTGAATCCAGGCATCGTTATAATTTAAATGAAGTGACAATATATTTAAGCTTCCCATAGCTGAACAAAGGGTGAAAGCGGAAGAATTTACACTTATTCCACTGCGCTACAGAACTGCGGTTTGGTGAATACTATCTTTATAACCTTCAATTATAATTAAGTTATTTTAATTAGTGACGTCATTACAGATTGCTAAACATCAAATTAGTCATTAGTATGTTTTAATTAAGTGCATTAATTTAATAACCTTATTCCTTATATAGATAATACAGGATGCCACAATCGCAGTGACTCTACATTACTAAGGATTTTGGTTATGGAGACATTGCCTTTACCTCGTAGGTAATGAGTTGAACGTGATAACAAACACGTATCTTGTATATAGAGATGTATATATATATATCTATGAAGTCCGAATGGTCTTGAATTACTAGTACGTCATAATCCTATAGCTACATAGTACATAGATGCGAATCGCAGAGAATCGATTTGAAATGTTTAAATACCTCAAGTATTGATGAATTTAAAATATAAATTCGTATTAAATCTTCAATACATAGTTCGAACTTCGATCCACAACGACGAACGCCGCTCTTGTTTTCTTATCTACTGTTAATTTTATATACTTATTTATTTATTTTAGAAACAAACGGTATAATTATTTTAAATACAATAAGTAATCTTAATAATAAATTAGAACACTATCTGTTACAGTGCCCGTACTCATTGTAAGCTGTAATAATGGTACGCGAAACACGATTTCATGGAAACTATCTATCGTATCAGATTATGATAAAGAAAGAATAGAGAGTGCATGTATATTTAGGCACACATTCATCTCGTAAAATTTGATATTCTCCATTGAAAATGGCCGCTTTGAACGAAATTTGTCTGTCTATCATATTGGTATATTTACGACTACACGTATACAGCGTGTAACAAAATTTGTGTCCGACCCGTGAAGTGGTTATTAGGTATCGTGTGTCGGTTCTATTTATATATTTTTTTTTTATTTTTTATTTACCGATTGTATCACGGCGAAAGCTCAGAGGAATTATTCTCCCTCATTCCTGCTTCCCCATTCCTTCACAAGTCTATGCGTGCTGGCTTTCGATGTCACCGCCTAACTGTGACATCAATTCCATCGCGCACGAAGAAATTTGGCAACTCTTTTCTTTGTCGCACCTCCAAAACATGAAATTCTTTACCAGCACACGTATTCCCCTCCTCTTATGACCTGGGTTCCTTCAAATGAGGCGTGAAGAGGCAACTTGCGGGCCGGCAAGGCGGGGACGGTTAGTGCAACTCATTCTTCCTGACTGCACTAGCCGTCGTCGCGTCTGGACTCTACTACCACTCACCATCAGGTGGAGTAGTCATTTGCCTTCCCGGGTAATATAAAAAAAAAATTAATAATTTTTAAAATACTAAGCAAAAAATTTATCCCGGAGTTTTTTTTTAATTAAATGACGAAAATTTATTTGTAACACAGGTGCGGGCAATACCGCTCGATAGCTTTTACATATAGTAGTCCACGTTTTTACCACCAACAGTGTCGTTAAACACAATTAATATATTTTTTAAGTAATTTTTTTATAGGTTAGGCACATTCACTGTAATAATTATTTTTTCAAGATAACTATTAGAGATATTATATTCATTTTCAAGATAACTTGTGATTTTACTGATGCCTTTTGCCAAAAAGGTCTGACATTCTTCCCAAGTTGCTCCATTGAATATCAGTGCGGTATCGTCTGCAAAACAGAATATGTCGCCGTTGTCTATTTCTAAGTTACACAAGTTGCTTACATATATTATAAAAACTGTGGGGCCTAGCGTACTTGGGGAATTCAATGTGTGATGTAGTTGCTATTGCTTGTGTATTCTGCAACTCTAATCATACAGTAGACAATGATGTCTGATTATATAAAAAAAATTATAAAGTATACTAATACAAATGGTAAGCATATCAATTTAAATAAAATTTGTCAAATTTTCATACATATGTAAATCAAACTTTCTTGAATATTCTTATTTATATCTTATATTGTTTATCCAATAAGATAAAAAAGCTACAGATTTACACAAAATTAATCTCATATAAGTTAGCCCAAAAATTTAAATCACATTAACTTTCCTTAAATTATTTAATTAAATATACAGCGATAAACAATATATACAATATACACAAACACATACACACATTCATTTACATTTAAATTTAATTTCATATGAGCAAAATTTTCTTATTGGAAACAAAATCTTTTAGTGTTAAACTATGCCTTATTCTACCGCAAAACAGCAGTTTCTACTTTGTATTATTGTGTTCCGGCTTGAAGAGTGAGAGAGCCAGTGTAATTACAGGCACAAGGGACATAACATCTTAGTTTCCAAGGTTGGTGGCGCATTGGCGATGTAAGCGCCGGTTAACATTTCTTACAATGCCATGTGACCACTCACCATCAGGTAGCCCAAACGCTCGTCCACCTGCCTATACAATAAAAAAATCCTAAGCAGATAAAGAAGAAAGTATAGAAGAAATATAACTACAACTGATACAGATTAAATTTCTTACGTTAGCGCTTAAAGCGCTGTAAATTTTCAATTGGACAATTTTGTGCAATAGCTAACCTTCGAACAGTAAATGAAATACACTGGCCTTGTCTATACAACTTGCTCAATATTAACGAGGCTAAATATTACTTCATAACCTCATTATAGGCATATAGGTATTATTTAAAAAAACGAGAAAGCGAATATAATAACCTGTGTGCATCTGTTTATATTAAACGTATCTCTACAGACAAAGATAGAATAAGATAAAGTAACTAGTAAGTAAAATCCGGCACTCAAATGCGTTTTTCCAGCGAAAACATGAAATTTGTAATAACTGCCATCAGTAAACATTGTAGTATTTAAAAACATCACGATTTACGTGTCTTTTTATTTTTTATAAATCAAGGCGGATTCTGAAAAGTATCCTTTATGTATATGCTTTTAAATGCCACCATAAACGAATAAGCTATACTATTTGTGATCGTCATATTTTTATGGTATTAATTCATCATTATTTCATTAACATTGTTCAAGAAAAAGAGCTATTCAACATTATTATGAAATTATATTTACCTACGTATTAAAGTTCGTCACAGTTTTGTAAATACAAAAACAGCAGTAGTTTCGAGACGCTTAAACTTGTATTCGTAGTTATGCGGTAATAATAAGCTTATGAGCATTTATGAAGGCGGCATTGTAACTCCTAAGCAACTATTCGGAAAATTCTTTGAAACATACTCAAAGACACCCCTAATTACTTTCCGTTATTCCATAATGTGAAAACTTTAAACGCCTTTATACCGCAAGTGACGGAGCGTGAAGTGTGAGCGCCCAAGTTGCCGTGTAAATGTGTGTACACTTTATATGGTGACATACGGGATAGAATTTAGAACGGGATCGCTTGTAATGAGATAAGTATGTACAGACTAAACTACTTATGATGTTATTTTTTTTAATTTTGGAAGAGTTGGAGGTACTTATTTTAAAATATATAACATTTGACTAAAACCTCTATCACCAGTGCAAAAAGGTGTTCTTACGTCCTCTCCAGTTACATTTTACAAAATATGTCACTCAGTTGAATCCGGCATACCAGTACAAATTTAAAGAGTTAAATATGTGTTTAAAAATTACTATATTATATATTTTTTCGAAAACATTTAAAAGTATACTAAATTTGGACAAATTATACTCCTATTTTAAATGCTCGTAACAAAGGTAATTATCGAATACTAGACAATACCTTTTTAATATTTCCGTATTATAAGCACGAATTAATGCACCGTTATTAAAGATAACTCTAATTCTATTGACATATAAGTTGCATACTATGACTGTAACAGAAAACAAATGCTTGTGAATCTTAAAAATGTCTATAAAAAAAGTGGCGACAGCATCTATAATTTAAAAAAAAACTGGTTACGATAATTCAAAACCAAACATAGTATAAATGTAATAAACTTTAGCAAATTTTTTAGTAACAATATATCAATTCTCATAAAAAGACAGATTTAGGCCAGAATTTAAGGAGATATTGAAAGAGGATTACAAGAACACATAAGAATAAAAACGCGCGGATACATAGCGTCTGCGGTTAAAGATGTATTAACACTCGGTAGAATTTCGGAATGTGTCTTAACTATACATAATATCTGGTAGTAACTGTTTATATCGATATATTTCAAATAAATATTTAAAGAAAGAACAATGAATATGATTTATAGAATATGATTGATACAACCAACTCAATAAGAGGTTCCTTAGCAGTGGCTAGATAGTGTATGCAACATTGCGAAATCATTGCGTATTCAAATATTTTTAACAATTCAATCTTAGCTTGTAAGGACACGCTGTAAACACGTTCAAATTACTCCTCCGTACAATCTCGCTCACTTCTGAGTGTCTATTCAATTTACGACGTCCCGTAACCGACTCGGTAGTGGCGTGACTTGTCGCGAACACTTCTTTGTGCAGAAACGCCGTGTCACGACATTTTAACGCCTCGTAGATTCTTGTGAAATATCTTTTTAAACTTTACACGTTACATACGAACAGAAATATTGGCTGTAGAGATTATTTTACTTAAGATCAATCAAGAGCAGAATTTAGTGGATGTAATACGTGTATATAGATCGTTGTATTTAAGGTGAAACCTTCGTGCGGTAAACGAATGTTTTTAATATATTTTTATCTGTCACCTTGAAATAAAGAAGTGCGATGGGTACTAATTAATATTCCTTCCTTAAAGCGAAACAATCTGTCATATTCAATATACATTACATATATATATATATATATATATATATATATATATATATATATAAATCGGTTAATGTTTATTCAAAGAAATGTACTGAATATAATTATATATTTATACAATTAATAAGCAGACAATGTAATGATTGAGGCACTGCCCGTGACGGACCGCCATTGGTAGCTTCCGTTTCCTGAAGGCATGGTATTGTATTGCACCTGTATATAAGGATGTTTGAATCTGCATAATTGTGTTATTATGGGCCACGATAGGCGTGATATAGGAACTACTTATGTTATAAATAACTTTTTTTATATGTGGAATATTTCCTTAATTTACTTCAAAAGTATTATTTATACTTTAAGGAACAATATGTGAATCACGGTCGTATACACAGGTCTTGCAACTTCAATATGGGGTACGTTGACATAATGACGCTGTTAAGTTCAATTTACGGCCGCCAGAGGTATGACAATTCGCGTAATAATTATCCCGAACACTTTTTCAAATCCAAACAAAACAGTTAAATAACAAAAAATCCGCAAAACTCAACAAAACGATATAACAATGATTAAATAACACAATACTTGGGAGAGAAAAATATCAGCTTCCATAGCAGCGACGTAGTACCTCAAGCGGATGGTATTGCGAATTAGCAGTTGTAACACACTCGCACCTCATCTCTCACCACTGAAATTGGACTCATTATTGTATACGCACGACCGTGATGTAAATATAATATGACATAAGACATGCCAAAAAAATACCCAAAGACTAAAATCTAACTGCCAATTGCGAAAAGTTATTTTTTCAATATATGTATTACATGATTCAGTACTATTTCAGTATTATTTTTGATTATGATTGTCGTAACTTTTTTATTAATAATAGGCTTATGCTTAATATACATTACATCTGAAATATAAAATGAGTATTCGTAGTATGGTAAGCTATTGACAGTGACACACACACATAGCTGGTGTTTGCTTACCTAGCTCTAAACTGGGCTTAGGTATTCAAAGACAAACACAACTCAGTAATATATATCAGTTTACATTTAATTTTATTATCTTATTTATCAATTAAATTATATATTTAATTTATATATTTTGTCATTACATATACATGTTAGCCTTATACCTTAACCTATAAAACACACAGCTAATTTATAAAAAAGTATAAAAGTCACTAATCAATAGTAAAGCCAAGTGTTTTGATCAGATTCCGAACTCTGAAAACCGAATACTTTGCACAGAACCTACATTTATATAATTTACATTATAAATTGCTATCAAAGACCTCCCTTTGTGCTTTGTTCTTAGATCATTCCATAAACAAAACACACAGTCTAACTCTTATATACAAATATAGTTTGGTGAATCTTATAGTTATAATTAAATATAATTTATTATAATAAAGTAGTAATTAAACGCTCGAGCGTCAAATCGGCCAGGTGTCGGCAACGAGTAAAGACAGATGGCAGTGGCTTACTCGAGGCACGTGGAGGGTAATTCTTATTACAATACACGTAGGAATGCACGGAATGGGGTCGAAGTTGAACTTAACAATAATCGTCATTATTATTATTACCCGATATTTAAAGGCAGACACACGACTTTTGATTCTGGGGTTCAAGTAACATATTATTATCTGGACTACTGCCGACAAATTTAAAAGAAATGATGTTATCAACCTAAAAAAAATATGTAAGTAATATCAGCTAATTTTAAAATGTGGAACACAGAAAATATATAACTGTGTACAATACTCAAGACTAGAATGCAAGGCAGTGACTAGAATCGTTAGAATATCAATCAAAATATTATAATAATATTTTGTAGTACTTAGACCTTTTTTTTTAACTTTGGAAGAAATGTTTTGAGTATATGTCTAATATTTTTTTAATATTCGAAATTCAAATTACTCTAAAATTTAACGCCATAGATTATAAATTAGCAGAAACGTAAATAACCGTACAATCTTTAAAGAAAATAAAATAATAATCGGCAGAAGCTTTGATGGGGGCGCTGGTCGCGTGGCCAGGTGCGCGTCCCCCTGTCTCTATAATACTTATTATTACAACTCCTTATTATTTCTTGTTTTAATTGTTCCCCGACTTGCCTTTTACTCCTTTTGTTCGCGTTTAATGGTGTTTATTGTTTTGTATTTTTTTAAATGCGTGCGCGTGCCGGCTCCGTCTGCAAGATTTTCAAAGGTAATTTAAAAAAATGCGATTCTTTTTAGAGATGACTGGAGCTAAGTGGTCGCTTTAAGCGAAAGTACGTAATTGTTAATTACATTTTTCGGTGAAATTTTTTTTCAAGAATAATGGTTTCCTTCGTATTTTAATGTCGTTTCTCTCTCTTCTTCGTAAGTTTATTTACTTGGATGCCATCTCTATTTTGTTATATTTAATAAGAGGGATAATAATTAACTGATTCTGCTTAAAAAATGACTCTGTTATTATTTAAATTCTCATTTATACAATGAGTCGAAGACTTGAGGCAATGTAGTTTTATAGTAAAAAATACAAATTAAGTTGTGCTAAGAAACTTGTCGAACATATATTTTATTTCTTTATTTTACATATTACGCTAGAAAATTTAATGTAGTTAAAGTCAACAAAACTACAACTCAACTTGTTCAACGGTTCATATGTCTATGTATCAACATGTTAACCTATTCCAAGATTTGGTTCCTAAGTTAGATTACCGAAATACCGATAGAACCGCACGTCGCCAAGTTGGCATCATTGACAAGATGGCATTCCCGCCAACTTGTAATTGATTCTCGAACTCTGTCAAAGATTTATACGCATACGGCCTAGATCCATTAAGGGAAGCATGTGTGTAAATTAATTATCAACTTTATCTGGTAACATTGTAATCTTCTTGTGACCAACTATAGTATAACATAGTATATATACTTAGACCGCAATATTTTGAAGAAATAAAATAAATATCCTTTCTTTAATAAAATGTAAAAAATATTATTTATCTGCTTAAGTATTTATCATTTATCTGTGTTCAAAACTTTGTCTTTTATATAATGTATGTTGGTACATACATAAATAAAATGTATGCTCTATAGGTACAAACTACATGTAACTTATGTTTATAAGTAGAGAAAGAGACTTTTAATGTAGCAGAATGTAGGTAGGCATAAAAAAACATTTTACTTTTATAAAGTTAGTTATTTTCGCTTAAAACTGCAAATATTGCTTTAAAACATACACAGAACTTAAACAAAATACTTATATTTTTTTAGTTCTTAAATTAGTTGACAGCTGGAAAATCTAAAACGTTTTTCACATATATTTTAACAATAAAAACTTATAAAACCTAAACAGAAATAACCTTCAACATGAACACTTTAAAAAAAATATCCACTATCAAAGCGTCCAAACAAGAACAGATAACGAATAAATCGTCGACAGAAAAAATATATAAAGTTCAACGCCCTCCGAAGTGCCTTCTGGTCGCAATGTGTTCCTGTTTGTCATATCAATAAAATTAAAAACCTCTGAAATACGAGACGAATGTTGAAACAGATTGAAGGGTACTTGAAACGAAGATTTTTAAGTTGAGCATCTTATATTTACAGTAAGAAAGTTTTGTCCTTCCCTAATGTTTATCATTAAATAAAGACAAAAGACATATTAATTGAAATACAATAAAAAACCTAAAGTAATCTATTTTGCCGATAATATTAATTTCTAAGCATTAATATTTTTTTATACTGAAATAAAAAAAAAATGTTTGATCTAAATTTTCTCATACAATATAGATCTAAATAAAACATAAAAGATGCATGTGCAAATGTCACGAAAGGTGTACGATTTCACGGAGCGCACGCGCCCAAATCTGACATATGTTTTCGTTCTAAATTTGAAAATATTTGTTTCTATTGCAAAAAAGATGATCCGGAGTCAAGGTGTTTTGTCTATACGGGCATAGATTAAACAGCTTTCGCGTGTTTTTGCCAAGTCTTTTTGTTTTATTTTTTATACGGACGGCTTGTTTACTTTAATAACTTCCGAACCGCAAATTCAATTCGACTTTTTGCCATTTAACCCTTTGCTTCCGATAGATAGCTTGTATCAGCTATTATGGTTTAAAAAACTAAGGTTTTTTTTACAAGCATAGTGTTTTTTCTTTTTTATAACTATTATATTTTGTAGTTTCTTTTACGAAATTCAAGAGAAATATTTATAATAATGGTTGTTTGTTAGCTATTTGACTACGAACGAGTGACTTCTTTCACTTTGCGCAATAGTTATATTTTTCAGAATACAAACGTATCGTAAATGTTATCCCATTATACAATCTGTAATTATTCAGAGTTTCATAAAATTTGATCAATAGTTTGGGCATGTAAAATAAGACAACATATTCGCGCCAATTATAAATTACATAAAAATATTCATAAAGAGCCATTGCTTTTAAAGTTTTAAAACAATAATAAATAAGAAATGAAGAAATTAAACCTACAAACAATAATTTTTCATTATTTTATTTATGTTATTAAGTATAACATAAGTACATCATTATTTTATTACCGAACAACCATTATGACCCTTCCGCGTAATATTTCGTTTAAGAAGCACATGACACGCTCCCTTGAGCAGACACGGCTATTTAAGGATTAAGATGCGAACATTGTGTTAAAGAAATAGCGGGCAATAAACATTTTATTCTACACACAATGTATCCTATTTTCTACTTTTTAAAAAAAATATAATTTTGCTATAAGCTATATTACAATTATAGAATCTTAATAAATTTAATTATTTGTTAAATAGCTCAGTATAAAATTGTATGTAAGAAACGAGTTGCCGTTAATCAAAAACCTGGCTAATAATGTGTTTAAATATAATTACACTATTTATATAAAATATACTGTTAAATTTCAACCCGATTAATCGATTGTGACGAATATTTATTAGTTAGGTATTTAGGTTTTATATTATGTAATTAAAACTATATCATCATAAATTTAACACAGATTAAGATTTTTGTTACTATAGTAAATATTATATTGATGTTTATTTTCAAATAATAATTTATAAACTGTTCGTATAGTTATGTAGATAATCGCTCCGCTTATCGCTTGCTCATGCAATGTAATATCCGTGCAGCGATTACGAATGTTTACCCACCGTCTTGAGAAACACGGAGGGTAAGACGTTGTTAGGGTTCACGCGATTTTGTGGTTTATTTGTTTACATTTTCTGTTTGTTTGTTACAAACAATTTGTTTGTTGTCGTTTTATTGAGTTTGGAAATCTTTTTGACATACTTTTGTTATTATTTGTGATTAAGTATCTAACTTTTTTTGCATCTTGCCGTATGGTTTACAGCAAAGTATCCCATTCTGTGGGTGTAAAGTCGACTCAAATACATTTCTTCAGTTCTTAAAGCCTCAACAACCTGAAGGTAAATACTAATATTAAGTTGTAACGGTTACGATACGTCTCCGATTCTATTACGATCCGACTTCGAACGGAAAGCAATTGGTACTTTGTGTTAGTAGAATAGGATAATATAATACTTTAATTTATAAATTAAAGATAACATTGATCGTATCGGTAATTACATATAACATGTTTGTAACGGACATATATTTTTAAAATGAAAATTTGCTACCAACCCTATCTTTACTTGAGGTCGTTCATCTTAATATTCCTTAAGATCTCACGAGAGGTCTTGCTTCGAGTGTCCGATGTTTTCTCACTCAATCACACGACACTTAATTTTTATCTTTGTTGCTTTGTTAAGGACGCTTGGTAACTGTTTGATAATTTCTAATGAGTGTTACATAATATATTCTTAGAATTATTAGATTATCAAACAAGATGATAAAAATAGTTCCTCTTATTTTTATAGACAAGAACGTGATTGAAATGTTATTATTATTTTGATACCTATTATAATTCCATGTACTATAATATACTTAAAGAAGGAATATACTTAAAGACTAGCGTTTTGCCCGCAGTTTTACCCGCGTAGCTCCCGTCACCGTGGGAATACGGGAACAAAATGTAACCTATGTTACTCGCTGATAATGTAGCTTTCCGTTGGTGAAAGATTTTTTTAAATCGGTTTAGTGGTTTAGCCTTGAAAGCGTCACAAGCAGACAAACATTCGCATTTACATATTAGTTAGGATAACGTAATATATCAATATACAACTGAAATTACTCTATATCAAAAAAATTATCAAAGATAGATTTTTGTGCAGAAATAAAGTATAGATAAAAGTCTATTTTGATTTCTAAAATAACACAATCGTTTCAATGCAACATGTGAAAGTTTTCTTTTTTATATTTGTTTAATATCCTCTCAACTTTCACCTCGATAAGAGGGTTCAAACCCTCTCGTAACTATAAAGCTATTAATCTAAGTTTCATTAACGGACCCACTAGTATTTCCTTAAACAATCTCTTATCTAGATCTTATCATTTAAACCGTCTTATGTAAGCTCATCTTAAGTTTATATAATACATTGTATGCTGCCAACGAAACATAAATACGCTGCCAAAGTAATTCCGAATACACATTTCAATACAGCAGAAATTATCTAGTCATAGATAATAGAACCGCCTACAGTCCACATCCGCAAAGGGTAGTCATTACGAGAGCAAAAAAAATACAGAAGCTAAAATATCCATGACGTCACATCTATATCAAGATCGCCGTAAAAAAGGCAAAGCGGAGCACAAAAAGGCATATAATAATAGAAACAAAAACGCCGCGAAAGTTTCACATAGCGGCACATTTTACGCATTATCTAGCATGTACAAGCGAGTGAACAATCGTAGACTATCGCATCGGGAAGACACGCTTTTAATATCCGAGGAAGGCTGGAGACAATCCTCTTAATCACGGAACAGACAATGGAAACCGGGCCACGCACATACGGGAATGATTAGCCGCTTTGTTGGCGAGTGTACCGCACTTTTGTTACCAACTGTACCCGCCCGGAACTTGCTCATACGGATTGTGACGCTGCGGCCCGTAATTGCTCGGCTTTATTAAAAAACGTTATGTATTAAGATCATAAGTTTATTGTTGTATAAATTGCTATGAGCTTTTTTATATGCTGTTGTACAAAAATACTTCGATATAATATGTTATGAGGTTATTGTTTCTGACTATCACTATTAGCTGTGATGTATATTTTGTTTTGGGTACGTTTTGGGCGTCCAAAAACTACCTAAATCGAGAGAGCGAAATATCTAGGATCTTGTTCTGAACATAAGTAACTTGTTTGGCTAGTATTTTTTACATGTTATTTTATTGTAAATGTGGTACTTTTTCTTAGAAAAGGTAATTTTACAAACCTTTAAATTAAATAGGTCGTTTTTGTCAATTGTATTTTATTTTTATTTCAACAAAAGAAACCGAGACGTGTGTCACTGCAACGCCGGAAGATCCTTTAGAAATTAAAAAAAAAGAACTTTTAAAATCTTCGCACATCGCACACGTCAAAACACACACGACGACCGGAGCATCGTCTAATTAAAAATAAATCGCGTAAAAGACAAAGAGTCGACAGACGCGAGATTTCGTTTTATTGCGGGGAAAAAAATCATTTCGTTACCATAGGAAAGGAGGAGGCGGGTAAAAAACACAATAAAGAAACAATGTAAACAAGTTAGGGTGTACTTGAGTAGCTCATTACGAGCAGATGCGGCGGCATTAGCCGGCTCGCTCGTTTGTGAGCTACGGATCGCTTGCCGCCGCCCGAGCCCGCGACAAGAGACGCTGGTGCAGTCTTTGTTTAACCTATTTCGGTTTAGATTACGCTTTCATGTGATGATGCTGCCTTAATTAATTAAAAATAATGACTATTCCACTTTTTTAAATGTTTCGCGTATTTTTCGAGGCGGAAATAGTATCGAATGGTAGCGGCGTTTCAACAAAGACGCGTCAACGGGCCTTCCTTGTGTCAATTGCGATGAATTACATTGTACAGTCTGAAGGCAATTTTCAATTTAATTGTAAAAAAGACATATCTTAAGTTTGTAATGTTAATTATAAGCATTTACTTCTTATTAATTTAATGATACATATTATAATTCAATTGACTATCGATAAAGTATAAAGCTATAATACTATAAAGTTGAAGACTTTGTTTGATCTTTTGTTGAACGAGGTAATCACAGCATCTACCAGCTTGATTCGAAAATAAACTTAGCTTTAAATAGCCCTTAAATTGAGAAAGTTAATAAACTATATAAGATCATGCTGCAACGTTTAAAGCGGGCAAAACCGAGCGGAGCAGCAAGTTATATTAAATTTAGAGATATCATCATTAAATTCATATTTTGCACTTTTTCAGAGTTGGTTATACAAACGTACTGGCATTGAACCCTTCTTCTGTATCCTCTTAAATGTATAAATGAATAAAAAAAAGAATGAAAAAAACATAATTAACGTTATTTGAATTGTATCGTCACCAGATTCTCGCGTTATTTGCGTGACCAAACCAAAGCGTATACAATTTTTATTTGCACAGTTTAAGCAAACAGCATTACAGGAGGGGTAGGCAATCATTTGTTAAAGTTGTTTTGTACTGCTGTATTAGCGACGAATGCTCGAATTTAGACCAATCGATGCACTTTGGAGTCTTGTTTCGGGATTGTTCATTCCATCCCATTTTTCTTTTGTTTTCAATTTGATACGTTACCTGAACGAGCGGTTTTGTTCTGTCTGAGTGCTATTACAATTGTATTTATTGTGCACGTATTGCTCTCCAAATGCATAATTAAAAATCCTTTTTGAAAGAATTAGTGACGTATATCTAATTGATATTCTTGATGTTTGTGTTCTTCATGTATATAAAACTCTGCGTATGATTTTTACAAGCTAATTATTGTCCATCCCTTAAATATAATAATAATACATAAATTTATGTATTACACGTTTCTATAGAATTGATTACTAGGAATAAGCTTAGTTCTTGTCAACTATTTGTCTCTTTCTAACTTCCAAATTATGTCTTCTAGAAAGACAACTACAATCCGTTAACTAAACATTTAGCAAAATATACTATAATAGTAAAAACAATATAAATTAAATAGCATGATTTGTAGTTATTTAATAAAAAATACAAAAATCGTTATTAGTATAAGCTATAAACGTAAGCGGTAGCGGGCTCGTGAGTGCGGACATGATCGCCTTCCGGTCTTCCAAGTCACGCATCGTGCATTACCGGTGTTGTAGTAATTTGTTGTATTCACCCTTTGTACTTGTGATTAATTAAAAAAAACAACTACGTTTCAATGTACTAATAAAGTAACTTTATGGTTTCATCATAATACTTATACTGAAAGATTTGCTTAAAACTGAAAACGTTGCTAAATTTCACTGTCACGAAATTCTCAATAGCAGTCAATAAATAAGAAATTTTACACTCTCTTGCCTCGGAATGCGCGTAAAGCTGGTGTCTCTGTCATCCCAAACCATCTCGATCACGTCAGAATGTTATTCTATCGAATAAGAGAAATGAAATACAGGATGTAAAAACTTCTCTCTCTCTCTCTCTCTCTCTCTCTCTCGTCTTCTCCAGTACTCACTAATTAATTAATACTTTGTAAGCGTATTTTAAATGTCAATGGAAGTAAGCAGATATCGCACGCTCTGTGAGCTTCATGACGTGGTAAGTTCCGGTTCCTTTGAGTCACGCATCGAGGAATTCGGTACTGTCGCCATAAAAATATAAACTGTTGATTCGTCGAAAATAAAAAATACATAAGTAAATTGCATAATATGCATATAAAGAAACTCTTAACTTGACTAAACCCTACTTATATTATAAAAGCGATAGTTAGTTCGTTTGTTTGTTACCCTTTACCAATCAACCGATCATCTATACAGCTAACCTAATACTGACACCTGACTCTTTCCCCTCACACGCGAGTGAAGCCGCGGGCGAATACTAATATATCAAATACAAGCATGAAAGTCTGGTTGTTTGTTCGTGTATAACGTGATTGATTGATTTGGATGTTATGGCCCTTAAAACACTTTTTTTTATTTTAAAATAATGTAAAATGTAAAAAAAAATCAACTTGCGAAGGAACCGAAAAAGTAAATGTGATTTTCTGTATCCTAGGCATTAATTTAACCTTTAAAGGCAATCCGCGGCAATTATTACAAAAAAAGAAGGTACTTAAAATAATTTTTAAATTTTTCCGAGATTGTTTTATAAAAAAAAGAAAGTATATTCATTTCTAAACGTCGCTGACACATCATACGTTATTCTATCGCTGTTGTTTCTAACAGGTGCTATAATTTTATTGGTCGTAACCACCCCAACTTAATAATCCCACTTTACATAACATTCATAACTTCCTTGTTATTATTGAGTTCATTTAAATTACACACATTTGCTTTAAATCAAGTTAGAATCGAAAAAAAATCGTCTAGTCCTTCTTAAATAGATTTTAACTAAATGTATTCTATGATGAAATTCTGAAAAAATACTAGACAATTAAATACTTTACTTGGTGGTAGAGCTTTGTGCAAGCTCGTCTGGGTTACACCCACTCATCATATATTATACCGCAAAACAGCAGTACTTGGTATTGTTGTATTCCAGATTGAAGGGTGAGTGAGCCAGTGTAATTACAGGCACAAGGGACATAAAATCTTAGTTCTCAAAGTTGGTGGCGCATTGGTGATGTAAGCGATGGTTAACATCACTTACAATGCCAATGTCTATGGGCGTTGGTGACCACTTACCATCAGATGGCCCATATGCTCGTCCGCCTACCTATTCTATAAAAAAAATACTTCTTGCATTGTTAAACGGTGGTATTTTTATTGTTATAATGCAACTATGTAAACTGTTATATATTGCGTTGTACTATTGATAATGTCGTCTCATAAAGAAACGTTTCTGATCTACGAATGATCTACGCGTATAACTAGATTACGCGATTGACTAGATTAAAGTCACATACTGACGTCTATCTATAAAAGTATCTAGCAATATTGGTATCTATTTATATAAGTAAATAGCTCAATATATACCTATTCTAAGTTAAAATAAAGGAACATTAAAAAGAAACGGACTCTCAGGGTATCGTGGATTTTTTAATATCTGTATTGCTATTAAAAATTAAACAAAAATAGACAAAAAATAATCTTTCAACTTGTTTTTTGACGTAAACAAAATTAAAACGTAATTTGTTTTCCTTATTTTATTGTTGCAAATAATTGTTTAATTGTATTTACTAATTTTTAATTTTATTCTGCGACTCATAGATCCAATAGTATCCACTTACCATCAGGTGGATCAGCTGCGCGTCCACCTACCTATATTAGATATAGGCGTGATTATAAGTTGGACTTTGTCGAATCGTCTCTTCAAATAAAAAAATAACGCTGGTAAAACCCGAATATAAATATAATTTGACAAATTGAAATAACAAAATGATAATAAAAAAAATACCAACAAAACCCAACTGGTTATGCAAAATACGTAACAAAACACCAGAACACTTGATCAACTTGTAATCTGTAGAGGAAATAGCAAGTGAATCACGTGCTCCTTGTATCATATCTGCGCCTTTCCGCTGTGATAGCGTAATTATATGTTTTCCGTTCATCTTTTGTTGAGCTCGTGTAGCCACCGCTTCCTGTCTTGCGTGAGATGGTGTATGGTTTAAGTGGTTTATTTTATATTTATTATTCATTATTCTCGGTTGACGTTAATTTGACAAGGCATAAAAATATTTAAAGTGTGGGCTGACGACACACGATTTTGCTTCAGTAACATTATACGTTGCATACAAAATTAAATTAAATTTTTGTTATAAAACAATATCGATACAAACGTTAATTTGTTTTGATTTATATTATTTAACCCGAAATATATTACGTATCTTTGATGTAACAAAATCAAATAAAAATGTACTGCAATGTTTCTACTACTTAAATGTTACATTAAAAAAATATGTAAGACAAATTTCTCATTAATATCAATTGAATATATTATAGCTAATGTGTAGGACAATTGTATTAGGGATCGCTATCAGCTTGTTACTTAAACCAATCTCAATGAAAATTATGCTGTTTAATTCGAAAGGGCGGTGTGATTTATCATTATATTAGTTGATACGGCTCATTACAAGCCTATTTAACAGTTTTCAATTTATTATATACTTTTTTTTTTATAAATCGCTTTAGTGGTCATAATTTATTCATAGTGTTTTGAATAGAATTGAAAAACGGAACGACTTAAAGAACATATTAACTTAAGATATATTTGTTTATTCATTTTAAGAGTACGTTGTCTTCTTTTTTATTTGAAAAAGAAAGGTAGACTAGCAAATTGGAAATTTAACCACCTCTTACATCACTAATGCGTCTACCCTGAGACTAAGGTGTTGTGTCCCTTGTGCCTGTAATAACACTGGCTCCCTTGTTATACTAAATCAATATGTAATTATTTTTAATGATAAAACATTTTGAATATAAAACGATGTGTCTTGTTTGTATTTCACCCGAAATGAACAATTAATAAACCTTCGTCAAACGTTTATTGGTATCACCAAATGCCACACTTCTAGCCAACCCTAAGACTAGGCCAACAGATGGCTATGGGAAGAAAACAAAACCAGCTAACCTAGACCTCTCCTGAAACCTTATTATCAAAACCAGAAAGCTCAAATTAGTAAATATCATTGTATAGATGAATGGATGGACTGGATACTAATTTCTAATTGCAAATGATATTAGGCTATATAATAATGATATAAAGTTTAGATTTCTATAGCAAATTTAAGAGGAAGGGTCGCGTGTGGTTTTATAGTTATCGATTATAGCATGCAGATTCTGACACACTGACATAAATTATGCTCTTAATATAGTTGTAAATCCTTTAAAAAAAATGAAATTACCTGTAGCCACGTCTACGTTCGCGTAAATTAACATTAATCTTCGTGATTTTAAAAGGAATCATATTTTTTGTAAATAGATTTTCAAGAGGTTAATAATTCCCAAATTTATAATACAATTCCCAAATTTTAAAAGGCTTGTAGCCTTTTAAATATAAAGTTAGAAATAATTAATATATATGTAGTAAGCTTATGTATTTTCATTTTTTATGTATTTAAGTTCTTTATTCAAGAAGCCTCATAGCGATCACGTAAATATATAATTTAATGTAAAAATACCACCGGTTTAAAATGAAGATTCTAGCTAGACGAACCGAAAAGAGACTCTTTTTCTCGAATTAAATATTCGTGTAAAATATAATAATCCACAAATACGAACTCATACTTTTTTATTATCTATGTATTATTTTATTCAATCATTATCATCATTAATCAACTTACTTACCTATGTTATGTTTACATTTTAAATTTTAAACAGCTGTGTGAGTTAAGACACGTATAGTTTTTTTTTTTAATTTGGCTTTATGGTTTTGTCTGTTTAATATTCCGCCAATATCTCAGAAATAGTTCAAATATAATGTTATAAAAAAATATTGTCCTTAATAGAACCTAAAGAAGCTTATTCCGATTGTAACCGTCAGTCGGCGTTGAATAACTTTTATTAACAAAAAAAAATCCCAAATCCTCGAATCCAAGGCAGGTATGCTTCCAATAAACATTATACCACATGACATATTTAAAAAAAATATATCAAGATGACCTACTTCAAAAAATTTGCACCTTTCCTTGGAGAAAGAGTTCTTTTGTGAGATGCGATCACCTTGCACCGCATATGGTATCCGAGAAATGAATCAATGCCGCGATCGCTACGCGACCGTTTTAATTTTTTGCATCTCTTTGATTGTTTTTATAAAATCACAAGATATTAAGAATAATTTTAGATAGAGCAGAGAAATATTTTAAGAACTGTAGCAAAACGCATTTATATAATTGCAATTGTAATTTTGTCTAAGTTTAATATTTCAAAGCGTATTTTATTATTTAGTATGTAAATGATTAATGCAAGTATTTTTATAACACGAAGGATTAGACTTATCCGTCGAGTTTCATTCTGTGTTGAGTTTTCGACATATAAACTAACAAGCAGACGATATAAAATTGTATCTTCTGTATACTTTCTAAAAATATACTGAATATATTAAATAATAGCTCTGCCACGCGGTTTCACCCGCGTATAATTAATAAAAATATAATAAATAAAAATAAGCCTAGAGCCTTCCTCGATAAAAGGACTATCCAACACAAAAATAATTTTTAAATTCGAACCAGTAGTTCCTGCAATTAGCCGGATCAAGCAAACAAACTCTTCAGCTTTATATATTAGTATAAATTACTTGTTAACTTAGATTTTAACATAAATATATAATAGTTAAAAGTGGCTATTGCAATATGTTGTATGAAATCTATTTATCAATAAATTATTTTTTTAAATATCTAAGATAATTTGATATATAATATAGCTTAAGAAAATCAATCTACTTTATAATTAGGTAATAGAATAATAACAGTTTTGCGGTTAACAGCGGTCTTAAATGTAAATAACTAACTCAATCTAATAATACTTTTATTATAAATTTCATATGCATAGAAAACTTTATAAGTTAGCGGGGTTTCGCAAGCTAACAATTGTGAAGGGCCCGTATTAAATGCTAAGGGCTGATCCGTTGCTTGTGACGATAATAATAGAGAAAGGGTCGACATATTGCACCTTTACTAGTATCGTAAAAATGTCGCGTGCCCAAGCACCAAGTGTTTACAAATTGATAAGTTTTTATATAGATTGTAGTTATTGCGATCATTGCCCTTATATCGGATTTATTATTGATGTTTATAAGTATATACACACTTCCGGGCAGAAATACAATTGTTACAATTAATATTTTCAAGTAAAACAATGGCAGTTTAATTTTGTAATAAGAAATTCAATCGCAAATGACATAAACGGTAAACAACAGCTTTAACTTATATACTCACTTAACTAAATTATTATTAATGTTAATTAAATTAAATTCTTACGGCCTTATTCATAAACGTTGCGTAGTTACTGGTTAGATAAACACTGATTTGTCTCTTTTTGTCATTATTGATTTGACATACGAAAGAAGAAGACAAAATATAGTTTAACTAATCACCAGTTAAATAAAGTTTATGAATAAGGCGGTTAATATCTTATGATTAAATAAGATGAAAATCTTTACATTTGCATTAAGCTATAAGATAATAAGCGTCAATGTGCTATAAAGTATTCTCATTAAGACAATTATGACCCTTAAAACCGACAGATGTGGAATCAATATATCAATGTATTTGCATTAACATACAAATACCTCATTCAGCTTAACATAACGATTCAGAGGACATAATAGGACGGGTGAAGATTCTTCATATTTATTTCTGCAAACGATTCGAAATTTATCGCATCTGTTCAACGCGTGCGCATCGACGAAAGATGTTTCGCGAATGATCAATGGTCCGTTTTAAAATATTAAATTTCGTTTGCTATAGAATAATTCTAATGAAAGATTGGTTATGTTAAATATTGAAGAAAAGTTTTGAAAATTCGTAATATTCTCAAATCTATTAATAGTTTATCAATTATTTAAATCGGTAAAAGCATCAATTTTTGGTTAGGTCTTGTACTACAATAAAATTATCGATCGTAGCACTCCCCTGCGGTAGCCATCTTATGTGCAGCTGCGCCGGCGCAGGGTCAAAGGTGGCGAGGGGCGCAAGTAAGCTGCGTAAGTGTAGTGGGCGCTGAGTACGCTGTCTATAGGATTAGACGCCATGTTGGATCGATATTCGATTTTTACATTTAATCGCATAGCTAGTTTGCAAAGTTTTACATGATTTCCGGTTCTTTAACGGTAAAAATATCTTCTAATAAATAAATATTAAAAAATCTATTTACAATGCTTTTTTAATATTAATGAAGTATTAAACAGTAATACGGAAATCGCTTTTTACCAAATGACCGACAAACCGACACCTGGTTAAGTATTGTCTTAGGCGCCATGCCCCGAAAGCCGTGAGACATTTGATACGCCCACAAAACACATTAATAGCCGGATCAAACAACATGTGCACATTGATATTATCTTGAAACACGTGCCTTGACAACTTATTCAGTTGATAATATACTTTAAATCTAACGTCATATAGCTTAAAATTCAAGAAGAACTCAAGAAGTTCCTTTAAGAAGGTGATCTACCTTACGATTTGTAAATAGCTATTGAATTAAAAACCTTAAGGACATAATAATAAGATTGAATATTGTGTGTGATAAAAAATATATTGTAAGGTGCGTAAAATCAGCTGTGCTTATCGTATGAATAGAAATAAACCTTGGGACGATCTGTTACAATTTAACTTCGAACAAGTGGCTCGAAATCATACAATAGTTGTAAGCGACTTTATTTAAAGCAATTTAAGTCTTAATATTTTGAAATAAAGAATATTTTCAGAATTTTTATAAAGTAGTATATTTTGCTTAAGATTCTAAAAGATTACACCGATATTGTACACATATTACGAATAATCGAACCAGGGGTTTTTGACCGTAGAATTGTTCGAAAAGTATCAAAATAATTATTAAAAAAGTTATAAGCGTTACAATATTAATAATTATAGAGTTGTTAGAACCACTAAAGTAACCTTCAATAATCCAATAATAATAGAGGAAAGTAAATACAAAACGCGTAAGAGCATTACATTACGCTCGCTCTGTAGGGTCGCACTTAGGGGCATGTGCGCACGCGCCAGTCGACAATCACAGTAATAATATCTAAAAAATAATAATAAATCCGGCTGAAGAATAAAGAAAATCACCCCCCGGCTCCCTTTGCCTTTATCTTGCAAACAGACTTCAAAATGTTAAAGATAATAGGGGTGGTCCCCTGCGTACGCGCACACCTTTCGCGGGGGTTGCATCTATATGTGGGGAGAAGTGACGCCGCGTCCAATTTGGCGGTTTATTTCAAATTTGGAATACGCGTCTTCGAATCCTTGTTGACATATCACTTTCGTTATCATTATTTTTTAAATTCGATTAATGGCGATTGATCGATTACATTTAATATCAATTATATTACTATATATTTTTTAATCGTTACAAATTTCTTATAATTATAAGCTTAAACATTAAGAGATATTAAGATTAACACGTAAATGATCGAAGACATAAACTGAAATACAGGGGAAAATAAATCGAAAGCCAATTACTGAGATATGAAACATCGCAGGCAAAGGATTCAAAAAGCCAGGAATGGGCTTTGTCGTGCACCTTTGATTACCTGCCTCATGGCTGGACAGGACAGAGACCGACCAAAGACAATATGCGGATAAAAATGAATAAAGGAATAGTTTTGTTTTCATTTCGCTTTTATAAACGCGAATGGGATATTTTCTTTTATATAAATGTTTAACAACAAGCAGACGTAACGTTGGACGTGGAAAGATTACGTTTTGTTCTTGATATTATCTACATATAATGAAACGGTAATGGGACCATGTATACGGATATTTGAAGATTATTCCGTCTGTTTATGATTCTCAGTCGGAAAACTTACAGTATTTAAATTAAATTCCACCACGTGTAGGATGACCTTTGTGTGCATAGGGAATGCGGATTTTTCGTAATGAACATGAAACGTAGAGAACGCAATTCAGTTATTATTAACGAAATACAATATATAGCACAGTTCTTGAGCGAGTCGTAAAACTTTTAATGATCTCAGTGCTTTGCAGTGCCTTACCGTATTCAAATTTACAGAACTAAAAACAATGCATCAAATACTTGAAAAGTTGGAAGTCTGGAGCGTTCATCTCGCAACTATTAATTAGTAGTCCCCCGATCGCTTCGTAATCAAGCATAAAATTAAAGCTTGGCACACGCCAAGCGCCAAACAAAGGTAAGGGTGTGTCCACACCGTAGGTACCTTATGGCACGGCAATTTGTTCAAGACATCTGGCTTCACACCTGCCCGCACCCCTCTTATACGCACTCCATACCGATAGTTACTTTTCATAAATTCCAGACGGACAGCAATTTTTAAACGCGCTCTTAATTGAACGATACATAGAGTTCAAAATACAACTGAGACGTCTATAAAAACGCGAGCAAGTTACCGGTGTATTATGGTTTTGGCACAAGGTCCAATGCCCCTGTCATTCATCGTAACGTGTTCGCTCATTAAAATTCGGAAATGACGAACAGTTTTTCGAGTCCAATTGTTCTAGGCGCGGTCAAGCGAGACTTTATGACGGTAAATGATTCGTATGTTTGCTCATTAGAAGTCGCTAGTTCCGACCGACCACTAAAACTTTTAATTTGCTTCCCGTCCGTAAATGTAACTGACATCGTTCAATTAGCCTCATGTCGCATCTATCAAGCGATGTTTGTCCACTAGACGCTCGCACGTCAATCTCAATAGGAGTGTTTCACAACACAATCACGGCGTAAACGCGCAACGTACGTTCATTCACACACAACCATCCGTAAGACGCCGTGACGACGGCTGTGTCAAGGTTGTGTGCGTGCCCCATTCAAGACGCGGTGAGACGCTTTCCTTACGTCACATCCTGTGACGTCACCCGTCTTAAGTGGGCGTGTGAACTACGCTTTACACGCGGGACTTTTTTATATTTTGACAGGTCGCGGTCTGGAACCACCCGATGACGAGATAAGTAAAGGGTTGTTTGAGGATTCGATAACATGTAATTTTGTATCGGTATTCAAAAGACTTGTCAGTTTTAGTTTACAAAGAACTACATGTAATGAATATTTATCGTTCGTATATAGACATAAAAGGGCTTAGTATAGCGAATCAATTTTAAAGTCGATGCAAATATTTAAATATTAATTGTCCTAATATTTAAATATATATATATATATATATATATATATATATTTATAAACATATATTTATAAACAACAATATATAATTTCAAATTACAAATTGTTATTTGATATTGATGACATTAGCAGACTTATTTCTAATACATTTGTTATTTCATTCATTCAATTAAATTCACCAGTAAAATTCTAAATAGTAACAACTCACAAAAACAAGGATTTCTGTAACAAATGACTTAACCTCAAAATTAATAATACCCGTTACGCGTCACCAGATTTCCAATAAAAGAAACATCCGGTAGTTCTGCGAAAAAAAAAGATTTAACTAACATGCCCGGGGCATGGGACGATGATGCGGGACCATGGCGTTAATTCGGGCCAAGTAGATCTATTGTGCAAGTCAAGAATAGTTCCGTCTTAGTAACCCGCATGCAAATAAATATTAATACAAATTGTCACACTACGTTTTCAAGCGTTTCTAATTAAGCTCTAGGGGTTTTTTATGTAAATAACATACATATGTATTTCAGATGTATTTTGTAGTCTTTATACTAGAATAACTAGTATGCTACTCGGTTTTACCCGCGTGAGGGGGGAGTATCAGTGTCCTTTACTGTACTTCTGACAATGTGTATGCAAAATTTAATGATGAATAGCTTAATAGTTAAGTCGGTAAAGCGAATTAATTTAGTCATATTTATAAAATTAGTAATGATTATATCGTGTATCATTTATTTGTGTTAAATAAAACCAAATAGCTCAGTAATAGAACACATGAATCTAATCGAATTATTCGGGCTAGAAGTACTGTTTTCTTGTGCTTAATACAGAAAAGCATCGTAAAGAAACCTTCCATATAGATATATGAATATAAAAAATATATTATTATTGAAATTCTTCCACAAATTCAGACTTCTAATTTGTGCTCTTGATAACATGTAAATTTAAATTGTTATTATTTTGCAATCAATTAACAAATTCATAAAAAAAAAATACAAACATAAATATAACTCTTCAGTAATCTATTCACATCACTTTTACTTTACATGTGCGGACGAACTATATCACACCTTTGCATGAGTAACAAAATCTATCAATCTTAGGTAAAAAAAAGTAACTAGATACGATAAATTAAATTGTATATCGCGATCGACTGATCTTTAAAAGCAATTCTTGTAATCCGATTCGCTTAAAGTCAAACCGATATAGTTCAATTAACACATCTGCGCGAAATATAAAGGTGTTTTTTTTTGCAGACTTGCGCAAACAAATCCTGAATGTTACAAGTGAAGCACGTTCTTTGTCGCCACAGTCTTCTCCTTAAACTTTCCTTTATATACATTCGTTAGATTGTAATACCGGCTTTACTTGATTTTTTTTTAAAATATTATACCTAAGTAATAAAAATGTAAATGACCAGTACATGATCAATTTGAAAAAAGAATTAAATTGTACTTACATTAACCTCTTAAAGCCAACCTTATTTCTTCATCTTAAATAATAGTTGCCAATAATCTTGTATTTCCAGTATATGAATTACTGTTTTTTAGTGTCTAGTTTAAAAAAAACATATTGAAGATTAAACTTTTAAAAGGTATCTCACTCAAATTCACTTCTGGTTCCCGTTAAATAAGGTACCCAACGCATGTGGTCAACGTTTTCCCGTGTTGCTCTACCAAGCAATACATATAAGATGTCGTGTCCTTCGTGACCGTAATTACACTGGCTCACTCAATATTCAAACTGGAACACGACAATATAAAGAGTAACTGCTGATTGATTAATTGTAATAAAATATATTTTTATATTTTCGTTCAATTGATAGTATACTTATATAACGTATGTACATAATGAAATAGAGAAAGGAGCAAACATTGAAGATATGAAATAAATCACAGAGTAACAGATGCGCGTCGAATTGTCTACTTAAAACATATGTAGTTGTTTCCTAATAAATCGGTACTCAATCCATACACTTCCGGTTGTTAAGAGCCACTAGGCTCAAAAGAATAAAGTATCAATGCACGCCCAAAGCACCTGGCAACGGTGATCTTCATATTGAATGGTACTGTAATTATTACAATGTTTATAAAATCCGGCGATTTGTTAATTTTATGTGACCATTAAGATTGTTGAATAATAATTTGTAGACAGAACTTGACAAAGTAATTTAAAAAAACTGCAAAGCTTTTTTATTTAACCTTTAGCTTTGCAGTGTTTTTTTAAATATATAGGAGTATAAATAGTATAAATGATGTACGAATGGCATTGATTTGTGTTAGTATATATTTAGTTTTTGTTTATTAATAAAAATATTGTTATTTAAATATATAGTTAGAATACATAATCTGCGTTTGTTAAGTCGATGCTAGATAAATCGAAGCTTGATATATCTATGTTAAATATCTATGATAAATATATAACACGAAAATAATATAAGATATTAAACTTTTACCTGGTTTTAATTTAACAATTAAATTTATACGATTATATTATTCTTCTGATTATCTAAGCGTAAAATGTAATAATTTGATATACATATAAAAATCTACGTAAAATGTTTTATGCGAATCTCATCAGCAGTTTTCATAAGTAACATTACCCATTACATTTTGTTACATATTGTATTTGTTTGTTACATGTTATATTATAATTTAAACAAGCTAAAATAAATAAAGCTAAGCTAAGGCCTGGCACATTACGCTTCAGATAAAAAAAAACAATCAAATAATTTTAGGAGGTGCCGTTCTATTTTTACCAATCGATAGCCCATACGGGTGGAAAAAGATTGGCTATATAAAAACATCGGCTGCGCACGCGCTCCCGCCGGGTGGTCCCGCACGTGGGGGCCCGTATAGATCCTATCGATATCTAGTGACGTCTTATCGATAAGTGAGGAAGACTTTGCACTTTCAGTGTTTTGTCTATTTCTAAAAAAACTGTTGTTTTTGTTTATAGATAAAGGGACATAATCATTATTTGATTTACAAACATCGGCCCTATTTATGATAACCAATAAGAAGCTATTGCCATAAAGGGTCCTTGAACTAATGGGTCCCATTTTATAACTTAAGTTGAAGTCCCTCAAACTTTGAATCTGTATTTTTCTATGGATATCTGTGCGTATTTGCATATATAAAAAATTTACAAGGTAAATGTATATTATATGTACTTATGTATGCTGGTCAATTTTACAGCAGATTTTGATATCAACTGCGAACCAATTTCATTCGACACTTAATAGTATATGGACACCTGATTAAGTTTTTATTGAATTGGTTTCAGCGATTTATGATGAACACCACATAACAGAGTCATTCAAATACTACAAACGTGCCAGTACGAAATAAAATTAAAAAGAATAGCATATACTTTTCCATCTCTTTCTATTTATTCTTCACTTCCTTTATATCCTTAACTTCTGTGATTTCTTCTTCTTTGTTATAATTCAAATTATTTGCAGTTCTTTTAAACTACTTTTTATACAAAAACTTCGGTGCTAGTTTTCAATCATAGTGCATAGAAAGAAGCCAATCACAAATCGATCCTTAATTAATGTCAAGATATGCAACGAACAGTTTCAACATACATGTCCATACATTAATATGCAAAGACGTCGCTAAAAACCTCCAAACATTTAGATATGTCAAAAAAAATCTACTTTTAACTTGATTGTTCAAAAAGTGATAATTATTGACTCCCAAAAGCGTCTTACGAGTAGTCAATCGAAAAAGGGTCTATTTTTAACCGTTTTTTTTCTCATTATGTTGTCCTCACAAATAAAGACCAATGATTATCATTATCTACACAAATAATGCTGAGTTTGATAAATACAACTGATGTGTTATGTCATCATATTAATGTTTTATATTCATTGTTTCAGATCCATCCGAAGGCCACGGGCATATTTCACGTTGGATAGGTGTTTAAAATCATATTAATGGTAAGAAAAGCTATTACCTAAAAATTACCTTTTTTCAGTAGCAACTTTCCAAAATCAAAAGCGTTTTATCCAAAAAATACATACGTCGAATTGAATCAATTTAAACAAGCGTTAACGTACAAGAATATTTATGAAACAAGCAATATTTACTTAATAAAATCTATTTCACCACTTGACTAGTTTCGAACAGCGACGCGTCTGTTTCTATCTGCACCGGTTGTATCCAGTATATACCAGTATAGAGCGCTATGAACTAGTATACGTCGGTTCAGCGCCGGAATAAAACCGGCCGAATTTCGTACACACGTATTTTGTCTGCAGGCTGACAGGGGTGGACATCGCATGAATTTTCAAATAATCAGACGTACGCTGCATCTATGTAATAAAAGAGGGCCGGTACTCTGACAATTCAATTTTATAACGATATTTGCGCACGGGAAAAAGGATCATCGCATTTTTCGCGATATACTTACGAGTGCACTTTTTTCATTTGGAACTTTTTGAATATGTTTTCAATATGGAAATATTTTTTTAAATTACATAACAATCTTTGTTTGATTTTATTATTTATTTTATAAATATTTTATATTATTCCGTGATAGTTAAAATCTATAAAACAAGACAAACAATAACATTCTGGAATGTACACGCATTTTTTGAAATTACAAGTCCATCATCTTTAACCAACGAAATATGAATCTGAATAAAAACTCATTCAAGGACATATAGTACCACACGCAATATAGTATATTTTCGTCTTCAAATAAATTATATATATATATAATAATAATTTTTTGACATCATATGTCAAAAAGGACGGATGGAAGTCATGTTCTATATAGACTTGTAAAAAAAATTACGTTAGCGCGATATAATAACAAATTTTTGACTGCTTCAATCGATAATTTTCAAACACGTTGTTCGAAATACGAACGTAAAGCTATAAAGCGGAACATTAATCAAGAACAACGCAGTTTTGAATATCGAACGCCAAAAGCGATGTTATCTCGTATCAATGCATAGCCGTTACGTGAATTCAAACCGATGTTTCACAAAAGGAAATGTGTATTTTCTTCATCTACGAATAAAATTTATCACTTTTATGTCCGATTCGTTTATTTATTTACCAAATAATCGGATAAATTAATAATAAATGAACAAACATGTTAGGAAAAAGTAAAAAAATAAAAATAAAAGCGATTGGATTTTTTGCTCTCTATTAGTGAAATTAAAATTTGCCCTGACGAAACTAAATGCAGGAAAACTCGAACACTCTACGTCCAACTTTTTCCCGATAAGAGTGACGTGTCCGTTATGAGTTGGACAATCTACGTGTAGGTCGAAAATGCTTTCTACTGTCTTTGTCCGTACGTACGTTGGGTAAGCCGTATTGAAGTATGATTGAAAAAATAAACATTAATTTTGCTTTTTATATAACTGTATAGTAAAATATGCCTATGTGAAAACTGGTTTTATCCAGGTATTCTATATTACATAAATAGTATATATCGAAAGATATTAGTTTATATTAATGACTTTATATTCTATTAGAAAGCGTATCTTATAACAGATACAAACGTATATAGAAAACTGACTCCCTTTGATTTCCTGTAGAGGTTGAATGGCTTCCAATGCTTTTCCATTTGAATGTATTTATCTGCATAAATCATTGGTATTACTGGAATTGATGAAACTGCATACTATATAATAGATAATTTAAGTAGTGCAATCATTATTGTCGTGTTCAGTCTAATACTGTAACAGTCTGAGCGATGTAATTTAAACTTCCAATTAATTTATTTACCGAAATCTCCTTCTGAACTTGCCTGATTGCACTAATCAATTTAAGTATATAAGCACTCATTCAGACGCTATAATTCCTTTAATAAAAATACAGAGAGGCAGCCCGTAGGGGGGAAGGGGGACGGCGCAATGGGCTTCGGAAAATTCACCCGGTGAATGGGAAAACGCGGCAATAGACAAACAGCCGCTGACCCCGCGCCCCCCCACCCACCTAACGTGCATTTTGAAATAATGCCCCCAATGCGGGAGGCATTTTTAACCGATGCTTAAGAGAGATATTATTGACCCTTTTGTGTGCGTGCGTTGATGGTTTTGTATTCAAGTTTTATCTGGCGTGAACCTCTTTTGACTTTTTTTTTTGATTAAATGTTATCATAGAGCGTTATCCAGGCATTATTTTAAAAGACTACAAATATCTTTTAAATATATTTATATAAAAAAAAAGTTGGTAACTTTTATCAGTTCTATTTTCGACATAACTGGCTAGTGACATGGGCATCAATTAGCAGTGTCACATCCACACGCGTCCGAAGCAGTGCTGCGCAATTTGTATAATTTACACAAATACAGTCCGTATTAATTAAATTCAGGGACCACAATAGCGTGCACAGATTTGACAGACTTATCCAATCTTAGCGTTAGCGGGTACGCACGAGGTTGTAAATCTAGTCGACGCGAAATGGCTGACCAACTCCATCCCCCCACAGATCTATGCTATGGCTGCAAAAGTGTGCGCCATAAATTTTATACAAGCTCCGATGTACGGTAAAACTGGCGCGCGTTTGTGTGTGTGCGAAAATTCGTGTTGCCGTAAGAGGAGTGGACATCGCCCGTTTTGCTTTTGTATTTCTGCCCTAGGAAATGGTATTATGCCGGCGGGCTAATCTAAATAAATCGGTAACATTGACGTGAGGTTAGTGAGTCTATAATTAAAGAGTGCTGACCGCATCACGCGCTAATGAATTTACTGGTTTGTCAATCTAAGAGTAGCAATTAGGTAGGCTTTGATACCGCTTGTAATTCTCGTTAGATTCAAATGTATAATGGATTGCTGAATCTGTTTATATATTTAGTTCAAGTTATGAGTTCTAATTACATCGATGTAACTGTATAAAGATATGATTACTTACTGTATAGAGTTTAAATTTCATCTCAGTTCAATTAAATTAGTTTAAGGTATTTGTTTGATGTAAGATATGATTGATGGTTATGTTCTTAACCAAAAACACGTCTTTATATATCGCCTCGATCCGAATAACACCGAAAGCGACCGACAAATTCGATTTCGTCGTTTTTCTTAGTAACGAAGTAAACGGCTTCCTTTCATGTAAGTTTCCATTCGGTCGGTTCAGGACGCTGAAAGAAGTGTGAATCCGGCCGTGATCGGCGTCAGTCAGGTGTGCCTAACTCGGAGACCGATGGACTTGACTACTTAGTCTGCTCCTGTCACTAATAATACGCTCTTTTTATTTCACCAACCCGTAGGCTCTACGGCGCTCCCGGCCAATCAACGAGTACCTATACTAACATTTGTTCCACCCAAAAATATACACATACATATCTATAGACAGGTATTTTGTATGCGAGCAAAAAAAGGAAAATATTCTGTATTTTTGGTCGAACAAGGACTATTAAAAACAGGATTCGGGGGCTAGATGTCGCGCGACATGAAACACGACGCACACAGACGCGACTTATTAAGGACGTATTGGTTACGCACTTATATTTTACCCGTAAATGTAGCTAAAGCGGAGAGTTGTGCACAAAAACGCATCTTCCCCCTTTCCCACCCCAGCGGCCGGCGGGCGAACGAATACATTCGACTAGCCCATTTGCAATATCGCATTGTGTGAGTGTCTGTCTATACGAATCGGTGCGCGTGTGTGTAAGCTCCACACAGGCGAGAGTTTGCTTAGCCTGTGCGTAGTTTTACGTACCTACGTGTACTATGTACGCGGTATTGGTTTTCTGTACTGGGCTTTAACAAATTTCAAATTCACAAAATCGTGATTGGTCAGTATTTTGTTTGAACAAGCGGACGCACCGGGAACGGCGCGACCCAAAATTTGCTAGATAATTCGTTTAGTCGTAAAATGATGAGTTTTATCTGATTTTGTTTACGCGACGGCGTGATTGCGACGCATTGGCGTGTTTATTTGTCTAGCTTTGAGGTAAACAATTTGTAATTACTAATTCAGACAATAATGTATATCTATGAGCGGAACGCCGTCTAAAATTGTTCCTATCACTCATCGTACAAATTATCGGTTCAAATGAACCAATTTAGTAGGGCACACGCGCCACTAACTATCAATAACCGGAAGACAGACGTTCTAATGGCCACCTAAGAGCCCAAATATCAATTTCTAGAAATTCGTTCGTGCGTACGACGTCACTCGGAACCCGGAAGTGCGCTACAAAAACTCAAAACCAATCAACTCAAGAAATTGAAACTTGTCCGCTCACTGTTACTTCACGATGACGGGCTCTAATTCGAAATTCCGTATTAGGACTTCCTCAAGACATTGTTTAATTAGAAAAGGCATTGAAAACTGATCGACTGTAAACCTTTTAGACAACTTGTAACCTTAATATCTTAACCGGAAGAACTATTTTTCTTTTCCTCGAACAGATGAAAATTACAATAGATGTAAGAAAATAGCGAAGTCATTTTACACATGGCCACGCGGTAAGCATATGGCGTTAGGTTAGTGATGATTGTAATTTTAATTAATCGAATTTTATTATTCGAAATTCAAATAACCATTGACATGTTCAATCGTATGATACGGTTGAATTTGTTAAGGGTTAATCTTATCTTGTTCTTGTTAAAGTATTTCAAACATATTTTTTTTCATAAGTTTAGGAAACGGTTACTCGTTTATTCCTATTTACTATGAAACTTAAAGGACTTAAAATTTTTGGGCCTCAAAGGTCTCATCACCTGTTAAGGAGAAGGTTGATCTAGCGATTAACATATGAAGCAGACTCCAATACATATGGCAGAATATTTCATCTTAAAGTATATTCATTCAAAAACCACGTCGTAAAATAAGACAGCTTAACGAAAACCGTTATTAAAAGAAAAAAAAGTATTCATATTTAATTAATAAGAACAGTGGTCACACGCCAGATGCGTAGCGACCGGTACGACACACGACAGCTTGCTTAACCGTTGATATCATTCCGCTAAAACTGAAGGCGATCGTGTTTATAACGATCAAATTATCTATAACGCGACTTAATGAAGAAGTTTAAATGATCAGTAAAATTCTATAGAAATTCAATGAAAGCTTTCAATATAGAAGCATTACTTATAAAGGGTCAAAGTTTAAACTACTACTAATTCGGTATAAGAAAACAGCTAAAAATACCAATAGAGCGAATCATACTCAGCAGGTAAAGCACTAATTTTTAATATAACTGTCTTATTCGAGTTAAGCTGTAAGCACATTAATCTTTTTTTATTTTTTTTTATAATGTTAACTTATAGTGTTCACAGACGTGTTGTTTGTCAGACAGCATTACAATTAATTTTTTTGATTTCTCTTTTTGATTATCGATGTTGTCCACATCTTGTTTTGTGTCATAAAACACATTAATCTAAGTTAAGAGATTACAAATTATCGAAATTTTATGCGATTTATTGTAAAGTAAATCCTCTGTTTTAAATTCTTCGGCATTTTACAATATGTCTAACTTTATTATAAACGAACGTCCTTATAATTTTACGATGACATATACAAGTTTTATAGCTTCTCGCCTTGATATAACTAACAAAAAATCTAATGTTTTTAAATTTCTTCCAATATAGCTAGATTTCTTTGATTTTTATACTACAACAATCAAATTCGCTATTATTATTATTATTATTTAAAAAGTACTATATTTTTGATTTACACGTGCTACGAATACAACGCTCTAAGATATGTTTTAAGATTCGAATTGCCATATACGCGTTCCCGTATACGTGCAATCCGCTTAACCCGTGTTATCTGTCTAGCATTCAAATTATACTAAGCCGTTGATATAAATTACTTGTATCATTGAATAGCCGTTACAACCATGCGTCGTTAATCGTAAATAAAATTATAGCAAGTTTTATTACTAGATACTTTATAGGTATACTATCTTTATAACATAATCGACTTCTGTGTCTTTCATAATCCGTCAAAATCAGTTCAGACTTCGCTACGTATATAATTCATACATACATACAGACAAACTTTCGCTATATATAAAGATAGCAGTTCGGCGCGTGTCAATTTTATTCACTTTTCAACCTTGGGAGCTTAGATTTTATGTCCCTTATGCCAGCTACACTGGCTTACCCTTCAACTGGAATTTTATAAATATTAGTCTAAACAAACGCGTTTGATTTATCATTAATATGATACGAATATTTTAAAATTATCATAGGTTAGGAAAGACAAAATAATATAATATATAGCCGAAATATAATTATATATGATTATTATACGTATATGGTTTTGATAGATGAAAAATAATAGGTATCTACTGATTTTCCTGTAGATTCTTAATGGTAGAATCTACAGTCCGAACCGGTAGCATTACATTTAAATCTACGATTCAAAGGTAAAGAGCATACTTGAATAATATCTTTCTTTCTTATGATTTCTTAACAATATTCAAAGTATTAATAATAACCTCAGGTATCTGCGAACACTTCCCTCTTCACGTCCACTCGCCGCGCGTAACTTACCCCATACGTGTGCAAATTACTCATTATTGTTACAAGGATTCTTACAATAAAATAACAATTGTCGTAGATGAGGCGGTCTCATGGGAATATTGGCCTAGTGAAACAATGGCATTGAGACAAAGCATGACCTGTTTGCTCTCAAGACTCGCCCGTGAGGCTTAAACAATGGTTCTTACCAAGCCACAAAGAGTACAAAGCGGAAGAAATCGCGCAAGACAAAACGGAACCTATCCAGATATAATATTCATGCTCAAACGCTTTGCTAGGGTTAATTGATACTTGGGCTACTTTACAGTTCTTTTTATTCTTTTTTTTTATTTTTTTTCTCGAATTGATGCACGTGTATTATTTTTTGGAGCCATGAGGGTTTAAGGATTGAGTAGGTATTATAATTGTAATCTACATTTTAAAGAACTGCCTGAAACAAATCGGTTTCAAGCCATACTCACGTTAATTTTTATATTTTTCTAAATTTTGCGTCTTATTATTTATATATACATAACCTATTAGAGCATGCATGTATTGTGTACTGTTTACAGATATATTTTATGTAAGTCTTTACTTATATATTTTATAAATACATGATCACTGTTAGAATATCGTATATAAGGCGATAAAACATAGCACTCATAACATATTTAGAAAGGTTCCTTCCGAAAACGTTTTCCCTTAACCCATCAATAGCTTAACATCCTGGCCATAGTTCTCACAATCAAAAAAAGATTTGTCACTTAAGCAGCCAAGTCCGGAAGGAGCAGTTCCCAGGCGGTGGGCCGGCAAACGATTATAATCCTTGGTGTCACTTACAACCGCTGGATGACCCTCGAGGGTGAAGCGATCGGATACGCGACGGGTGTTATTTTTATATAGAAAAAAAATTTACTTTTAAATATAATCAGATATCAATACAATACAATGAAGTAGAAACAAATTATACAACGCAAATAAATATTTACTTGCATTGAAATAAAAGTAATCCAAACGATCATATTTAGGTTTTTTTTTAAAGAAACAAATTTGGAACTTGCGCTATGAATAATTTAGTTATATTAATTTTAACCATATATTAAAACTATTATAAAACAGGTTGCTATACCAAGTATCCGAACGCTCTTGCGCAGACGCACCGATGTCGGGCAAGCAGGAAGGAAGTGTAAGGCGAGCGCGTGAGAAGGACGCATGCGCCGTGAGAACTGACTAGCCCACTTGAGGTGTGCTTTACTTAACAAGAAAATCGATACTTTTACTTGGACAATAGTTACTCGCGGTTAGGCAGACCACAATTACTTCGATACTTATTGTTTATAGAATCTTGGCTTGTGAGAACCAGATCGGATTTATGCCTAGGTTTACAAGGCATCGGCCAAAAGTATTTTACTCTTAGATTTTATTCTAACCGCTTCGAAGTGGGGGTTCTCAAATGTCAAAGGACTTGGACCTCTAAGTCAACACAATATATTGCTTGCGAAGATTATTGTTTATATAAGTTAACAATTAAATATAGTTTGAACGTACTTTAATTAAATAACACGAATCGGAAAATTTCCCAATCCCAATTAGTAAATAAAACGTCAAAGCCGACTATTGCTTCCTTTTCATCTTGACAAGGACGAAAATATAATGATAACGAAACTTAAAATATGAATCATTCTTTAATTCCATTTCCGCAATGTTGGTGGTATGTAAATTGCAAGCGTTGTTCATTGAAATTTTACAAGATATCATCTCATTTGCCGGCGATAAATCAATGTGATGTGAGTCAGACAACGACATGTCGGGTTCAATAAAAAAAAAGATCACTGCCAATCGTTCCGTGCTAAAGATCAGGGTACGTCGACCTTCAACTTTGGTACAAGTTATGGGCGAAATAATTGTCTTAGCGACCTCTTTTGTAATAAATTTTCGTTTTTAATAGTTCTGAGAATAAATATATATTAGAAGTAATGTTATAGTAAGATATTGATATTATTATGCCACACAATTAGTGGAGCATATTTAAACTGATTTTGAATAGTGGAATATTTTAAGCAGAAAAAAAAGTATTTATTTTCAAATTAAGAACACTTTATATTCTTCGCGTAGCATAGAAAATATTTTTTTTCAAATTAATCTTACCTTTGATGGTTCCTTACCGCGACCTCTTAAAACTCAAGCCGGCTTCACACAGCGCGACCATCAGAGTCACCGGAAGGAATCAGGGGCTCGGGACAATCTCGACGTCCGGTGCCGGAGCCGGCTTCCGGTAAGGCGTGACGTTCCGCTTCGACCTGCGCACGCGCCATTGTTAATTAGGAGATATGTGCTATATGGGTTACACCTGTGATTTTATAAAATTTGAATCATAAAAGATCATTGTGAGAACAAATTTCCTGTTTTTTTTTATAGCAAAAAATATACTTGCCAAGTCTATGTTGCCAGCACTGCATTATTTTATTTCTTCGCAATAATTTTTAATTATATTAATAACTATATAGCCATTTTTCAGTTAATTAAAAAAGGTTAAAAACAATCTTCACTGTCAAGGCTTACTTTTCAAATGAAGCAATTGCAGTCATCAACTCCTTTATAAGCATCAGGTGGATATTTCTGCTATTGCGCGTTCACCCCCGCTAAGTTTCGTTTAGGAAGACGCGGGAGTTGAAAACCAAAAATAATACCTGTATTTACAATAACAAATACATTGCTATGTCATATATACAAAACGTATGTATTAACTATATTATTATCTTTAATATTATATTCTAAAAAACGATTGCAAACGTATAAAAAGTGATGAAAACGCTAAAGGAGATT